>CM060918.1:119955128-120580128 GCA_030737875.1 Allium sativum | reverse complement strand
TTAACCCACTCATTCATCCTGTCATGTTAGTTAAGTGTTTCCTATTAACTTGACCCTCCTCACTTATCATGTTGAATTGGTTAAGTGTTTCCTATTAACTTAACCCCGTTCGCCCATCAAGTTATATTGGTCACGCATTCTTTGTTAACTCAACCCCATGTGTTCATCATGTTGTATTGGTTAAGTGTCATCAATCAATTCAAGTTAACTTAACCGACCTACTTGTCATGTTACTTTGGTTAAGTGTTGCCTTCTTGTGTTAACTTAACCCTACCACAAATCAAGTTATATTGGTTAAGTATTGCCCCCTTGTTTTAACTTAACCTTACCACAAATCAAGTTATATTGGTTAAGTGTTTCTTATTACTTAACCCTACCCATTCATCATGCTATACTGGTTAAGTGTTTCCTATTAACTTAACCCTATTCATTCATGTTATATCGGTTAAGTGTTCCTATGAACTTAACCCTAGTCATTCATGTTATATTGGTTAAGTGTTCCTATGAACTTAACCCTAGTCATTCATGTTATATTGGTTAAGTGTTACCTTAATTAACTTAACCCTACCATTCTTCTCTTATCTTTAATTCATTCATTAAAGCACCAACCACTCACATTAGACAGGTATTGTTGCGGTTACTAGATGTGCCGGGCGGTTCCTTGCAGTTTTACACCGCAACTCGGTCTAACCTCGGGTTCTTTTGGGCTTGATGCACTAACCTCTCACATTAGATATATATTGTAATGGTTGTTGGATGTGCCGGGCGGTTCCAGACAGTCTTACACCGTAACTCAATCTAACCTCGGGTTAGGCATATCCGTCTTTTGCTAAATTTACATATTAACTTTTTTTATGTTTATATGTAAGTTATTGTCATTCAAGTCATACCCAATTTCTCTATAAATCATGTTCATAATTTTAGGTATATAAATTATACCATTTCAATGCCACTAATCATATAAAATATGCCAATAACATGTAACTTCATATTTCTCCCAACGTTACCCCCGCTAAACGTTCGCATAAATTTCATAAAACGTTGGGCTTCACAATTAAGCCTAACTCAAAATCATGTGGGGAAAAGGAAGAAACATGTAGCATTCAAGACAAGCATAATATGGATCCAACATATGTCACATAAATTTGGCATAGAATAAATATATGTTTAATTATGAACTTGCAATTTTGAACCTAATCAACATGAACCATAAGCATATAAATGGGAGTTTACATAGAACTACACAATTCCAATTAGTCATATAAAGGTGAACTTGCATTTTTGGACCTAATTAACATGAGTCTTAAATACATGAAATTACCCAAATCCAACTAGTCACGTAAATGGAAACTTTTAATTTGGATCCAATAAGCATGAATCTCAAGCATATAGAATTACACAAGTTCAACTAGGCATGTGAATGTGATCTTTTATTTTAGATCTAATAAACATGATTCTTAAGCACGTGGAATTGCACAAACCCACTAGGCATGTAAATGTAAACTTTAAATTTTGGATCCAATTTTCATAGGTCTAAATGTATCTAAACTTAATACATGTCTAACAATTTTTCATGTTACATAACATGAAAATCATAGATCTAAACATAATACATGATTGGTTTAACATCAACATAATAACCATAATAATCTCACAAGCATATATGGTAGAATCGTTACAAGAATAGACATAAATCAGCATCGTCATTATCTTACAACTAGGAATAACGCTAGTTTTCATTTTATTACAAATCATAACTTTTTGTCGTTCACATCTAAATAATAATAGAACTTACAAAGAAAAGAAAGTCTTGTTTTCTGGGATTTGTTTTTTGAAATTGGAAAGCAATCCCTTGAAGAAGACTATCAGTTCTTTAAGTTAGTTTTGGTTCGAAGCTTTAACTTGTTTTCTAATTGAAGAAGAAATGGTGGCTAGGCTAGAACGTTCATTGATATCATGGTGGCTCCTTGGAATGAATTAGTGTGATTTAGGGTTTGAGGATTAGGGTTGCTTTTATAGAAGTTTAATCTTATGTGAGCCGCTAGATCGTTCTAGGAGCAATCAGAGCCATCCAACTAAGCAATGTGTCACTCAGCCAATCATAGCATGACACATAAACCTTAACACCTCAGAATTTGTCACAAAGCTAATCAGAGAAGGCCACGCAAAAAAGACAATCCTTGACAAAACAAAAAATGCGCCATGTGCGCCACATGATGCGTACACGTCATATATATATATGTATATATATATATGTCTATATATATATATTCCATATATATATATATATATATTTCTTTTTATCTATCTTCCCAATTAACCATTTTCACACTAAACCACTTTTTGAACTGCGTTCACACTAAGCCACTTTTTAGCCATTCCCCTAAAATAGAAATATGGCGCTGGCGGGGATCGAACTTTGTACCTCTTGTATGGAAGTCACATGTTCTAACCAAATGATCTACTAAGTCTTTTGCTTACAAACCTTAGAACAATGCTAAACATTATTCTTTTCTCATTCTTCTTTTTTCATGTTTTGCAGCAATATTTAATTTAAAGATATCTTCTTCATACGGAGTCCGATTTACGCAAACTCGGACTCTATCTTAAGCAGAATTCCGAGATGAATGCAATGGTGCAACCCGTTTCACCTATTTATTCTTTTTCAAATTAATTATTCTTTAATTTTTTTTTAATATTCTAAGAAAATACGGGGTGTTACATTCTCCCCTCCTTAAAGGATTTCGTCCCCGAAATCTTCAAGTTAAGAAGAATGTTTATCCTACCATCCAATCATCCATCTACTCAACCATCAAACACAGACATCCATTGTCCTTAAAAAGATTTCTAATGCCTTCATGATCATATGCATAGTGTGTGTACATGTCCTTATCTAATGCAAAATAAGGCGGTCTACTGATTCAGTTGACCTCCTCAATGCGAATTATGTCAGTGCCATGAGTCCATCATGTATGCAATTATTCTTAATCGTACTTTATAACTTCTACATGAGTGCACAATCATTCATACAAATGCAACATCCATATGATAGCACATCAAGTTTCAGTTCATATATAAAAATTCACTCATGCATATGCAATATGAAAGTGACTGAGTCGATCTAGTGCCTAATGTGTGTATATGCATCCACGAGCAACCACTTGCAACCACTAATCATAACATGTTTCAAACACATGTTTACATCCATTGGCTTCTACCTAAGGATTGAAGATATGACCTAGAGGATATACCTAAAAAGATAGAAACAAACATGCACAGAATTCCTAGAAAAAGAGATCAAGGATATATCCTCAAGAAAAAGGGTATGATGCGCGTGTCTTATCTTCAGTCTCCCACATCGCGTCTTCTTGAGCTTCACACCACTGCACCTTAACTAATTTAACTTCACAGTTGTGAAGCTTCTTGACCTCCATTTCCAAAACTCACTAGTAAAGATAGGACCTCGATCACTTACTATGCTAGAGGGTATCCAATGTAGTCGAACTATCTTTCCAAGATAAACAGGTGTGAGCCATGATACCAAGTGTATATACTAAGATGATTAGAGGTCTCTCCTCTACTTAGCTTATCCATCATGTCACAAATCTAAGGGTCTAAATCTAAAGGTTGCTATGTACTTTTTACCTCTCTTAAGGTCAGTCTTACTTTAGGGCGCCTACCATAACCATTTATTTCTCACGCAAACCATCCTAGTCGAACTCGACATCCCTCAAGTACAAGCCCCAAAGGCCTAAACCAATATCAGACAAGCACCCAAGGAATACCTCCTCCGAATTTGGACGATCTACGTAAGATGATACTAGCAAAACAATCAAATAATTGAGCACTTAACCGACTCTGGCTATCCTTACCAATATTGCTCCAAAACTATCGTTGATCGCATAACTGGCTTTGCATTGTCAATTAGATATATGCGGAAGTCTATCTCGAGTTTTAGGGGGAGAATGCCTAACCTAAACCTGTGTACTCATGGACTACCCTAACAGATCGCAAATCGTCGATAGATGCATCAAGTGATTCTAGGTAGCTAAGCCCAACTGATCCCCTTCGGATCGCACGAAATCTCGAGGGTATTCCCGAGGCAAGTAAAAAGTCTAACTACCCTCGTTTCACAATTACTAGCTAACCAATCCATGCCTAGAATCAACCCATAGCCCATGAAACTAGAAACATAAGCATTACACTTAAACTCAATCCTTAGTATAAATATTCTCAAATCCTTACAAACCAAAGATAAATGAGCCGAACCACCTACCAGATTTGAGAAAATAATGGGATCTTCTATTATACTAGTACTAAGGTGCAGAGACTCAACTACGGAAGCAGATATAAGCGAATGTGAAGCGCTGAAATCAAAAAAAGTACTAACAGGATGATCAAAAAGAAAAACTAAACTTTACTATCTTTCTCTCAGGTATGCTGGCGGTGAAAGCATGCACTTGCCTTCCTGAAAATCCTATCCTCTGTCCTTGTCCTTGTTCTTCGGGCAATCCTTGAAAAGATGCCCTGCCTCACCATGCTGAAAACAACCACTTCTCTTTTACTTCCTACAATTAAATGACCCGCTATACCACAGAAAATATACTTCCTCTTGTTGCGGGATCTATTATTTCCTCTGCCCTTCTTATATTCCAATCCCTTGTTTGTGAATCTTCCCCTTTGGCCTCTTTCTCTTTACCTCCTTTGTGAACCATGTTGACAAGCCTTTCGAACGTTGCCTCCATCGCACGGGAAATCCTACAAAGCTTGAAAGAAAATTAGCCGCAGGTGAAAATACTGTGGCTATAGATGGAAGTTGGGCACTTCTTCAACCTTTGACAGGTATCGTAGTCTCACCAAGCCTATGGAACCATGCCGCGATGAAGTTACCTCCCAAAAAGCCAGGAGCCCCGGAGACTCAGGAAAGAAGGAAACAAGGATTCAAACAGAGGATCTAAAGATAGTGCTTATGTCTTTGGCGAATATGCCTTTAAAACAAAACTTTTCTTTTGAAAATGCTTCTTTTAAAACCATTTTGAAAATAATTTTTCAAATCTTTTATCTGATCCTATAACCTTCAGCTCTGATACCAAGTGAAACACCTTACCTCCGTTAAGGTCACTCACAAAGGGAATCCCTTAACTTTGGTGGAGCATTATTGGTAAAAGACGTATATGAATTACAAGACAGACACATAAAGCAGCGGAAAATAAAAATCATTTTATAAACAATGTGGTTCAGTCAAGCTTTTACAACAGTTGTCTCAATCATACTTAAAAGTAATACATAGAACTTCTGTCTTGAATTAAAACATAAAGAGGCATTAAAGCAACAGTAAGGAAACATAAATCCCCAATAAGAGAGTATCCAAAGCCATAGCCCAAGGAAAAAGATTCTAAGCAATACTCTCTTTAAGCTGGAAATGATCCGATCTAAGCTGAAGCATTCCCTCCCTACGGACCTCAGGGGGAAACGGAAGAAAAGAAGACGAAAGAAAATGGGTCAGACATGAGTCTGGTAAGTCCAGTGACTATTTAGTATGTAAACAAGAAAAAAGGTTATGACATGAATAAACTGAATCTAGGACCACACCCTAGAAATAAGATAATAAGGCTGAATATGCTATCGCACTCATTTCACTTCTCTGCACCACCTAACTAGTGTTCCAACTAGTAATCTATATAAAATGATCATATTGTAATGTGAACCCAATCCCCGCAATAGTGGCAGCCTTCAGGTGTACATCTATCATGAGGATTCCACCTCAATCTGCTTAATTTTCATGAACATGTTAGATGTACCCTTACTACTCTATCGATCGACTCTTTACTTGCATTAACGTTCCATGTGTCTGTGTCAATCGGCCCTCTCTTGCATGTAGATACCATGTGCTAGTCCCACCATAAGGTGTATCAATCCTTATGACAGCGACCCGACACGATTCAAGATGCACAATGTATAACTACTGGTACCCAGTGCCTGCTTTTTCCCACTCCGGAGTACGTGCACGCCCGTAAACCGTCGGAACCTACACTGATGTACCCCCTGCCGCTATTTTGACCGCTTATAATCAGCAGAGTAATCGTGCCCCACCCTGCCTAGTTTCAGGGTACCATGATACATCTATGTGGGTTACTGCTGAAATAGGTCTCCGTTACTAGGGTTTCTTATTGGTTAAGTTTGTGGGCCTATATATACAAATATTACCCACCTACACGAGATGTACTTATCCCTCCCACCGATTCTAGCATGTTTACTTAACGGTTAAGTTAGTGGGCCTATATGTACTAATATTACCACCTACATGAGATGTGCTTAACCCTCTCATCAATTTAAGCATGTTTATTTAACGGTTAAATTTGTGGGCCTATATGTACTAGTATTACCCATCTACACGAGATGTACTTAACCCTCTCATCGATTCAAGCATGTTTATTAAATGTTTAAGTTTGTGGGCCTATATGTACCAATATTACCCACCTACACGAGATGTACTTAACCCTCTCGTACATTTTGTCGTATTGGTTAAGTGTTGTCCATTCATGTTAACTTAACCCACTCATTCATCCTGTCATGTTGGTGAAGTGTTTCCTATTAACTTAACCCTCCTCATTTATCATGTTGAATTGGTTAAGTGTTTCCTATTAACTTAACCCCGTTCGACCATCAAGTTATATTGGTCAAGCATTCTTTGTTAACTCAACCCCATGTATTCATCATGTTGTATTGGTTAAGTGTCATCAATCAATTCAAGTTAACTTAACCGACCTACTTGTCATGTTACTTTGGTCAAGTGTTGCCTTCTTGTGTTAACTTAACCCTACCACAAATCAAGTTATATTGGTTAAGTATTGCCCCCTTGTTTTAACTTAACCTTACCACAAATCAAGTTATATTGGTTAAGTGTTTCTTATTACTTAACCCTACCCATTCATCATGCTATACTGGTTAAGTGTTTCTTATTAACTTAACCCTATTCATTCATGTTATATCGGTTAAGTGTTCCTATGAACTTAACCCTAGTCATTCATGTTATATTGGTTAAGTATTCCTATGAACTTAACCCTAGTCATTCATGTTATATTGGTTGAGTGTTACCTTAATTAACTTAACCCTACCATTCTTGTCTTATCTTTAATTCATTCATTAATGCACCAACCACTCACATTAGACAAGTATTGTTGCGGTTACTAGATGTGTCGGGCGGTTCCTTGCAGTTTTACACCGCAACTCGGTCTAACCTCGGGTTCTTTTGGGCTTGATGCACTAACCTCTCACATTAGATATATATTGTTACGGTTGCTGGATTTGCCGGGCGGTTCCGGACAGTCTTACACCGTAACTCAGTCTAACCTCGGGTTAGGCATATCCGTCTTTTGCTAAATTTACATATTTACTTTTTTTATGTTTATATGTAAGTTATTATCATTCAAGTCATACCCAATTTCTCTCTAAATCATGTTCATAATTTTAGGTATATAAATTATACCATTTCAATGCCACTAATCATTTAAAATATGCCAATAACATGTAACTTCATGTTTCTCCCAACGTTACCCCCGCTAAACATTCGCATAAATTTCATAGAATGTTGGGCTTCGCAATTTAGCCTAACTCAAAATCAAGAGGGGAAAAGGAAGAAACATGTAGCATTCAAGACAAGCATAATATGGATCCAACATATGTCACATAAATTTGGCATAGAATAAATATATGTTTAATTATGAACTTGCAATTTTGAACCTAATCAACATGAACCATAAGCATATAAATGGGAGTTTACATAGAACTACACAATTCCAATTAGTCATATAAAGGTGAAATTGCATTTTTGGACCTAATTAACATGAGTCTTAAACACATGAAATTACCCAAATCCAACTAGTCACATAAATGTAAACTTTTAATTTGGGTCCAATAAGCATGAATCTCAAGCATATAGAATTACATAAGTTCAACTAGGCATGTGAATGTGATCTTTTATTTTAGATCTAATAAACATGATTCTTAAGCATATGGAATTGCACAAACCCACTAGGCATGTAAATGTAAACTTTAAATTTTGGATCCAATTTTCATAGGTCTAAATGTAGATCTAAACATAATACATGTCTAACAATTTTTCATGTTACATAACATGAAAATCATAGATCTAAACATAATACATAATTGGTTATCATCAACATAATAGCCACAATAATCTCACAAGCATATATGGTAGAATCGTTACAAGAATAGACATAAATCAGCATCGTCATTATCTTACAACTAGGAATAACGCTAGTTTTCATTTTATTACAAATCAAAACTTTTAATTGTTCACATCTAAATAATAATAGGACTTACAAAGAAAAGAAAGTCTTGTTTTCTGGGATCTGTTTTCTGAAATTGGAAAGCAATCCCTTGAAAAAGACTATCAATTCTCAAAGTTAGTTTTGGTTCGAAGCTTTAACTTGTTTTCTAATTAAAGAAGAAATGGTGGCTAGGCTAGAACGTTCATTGACAGCATGGTGGCTCCTTGGAATGAATTAGTGTGATTTAGGGTTTGAGGATTAGGGTTGCTTTTATAGAAGTTTAATCTTATGTGAGTCGTTAGATTGTTCTAGGAGCAATTAGAGCCATCCAACTAAAGCAATGTGTCACTCAGCCAATCATAGCATGACACATAAACCTTAACACCTCAGAATTTGTCACAAAGCCAATCAGAGAAGGCCACGCAAAAAAGACAATCCTTGACCAACAAAAAATGCGCCATGTGCGCCACATGATGCGTACACGTCATATATATATATATGTATGTATGTATGTATATATTCCATATATATATATATATATATATATTTCTTTTTATCTATCTTCCCAATTAACCATTTTCACACTAAACCACTTTTTGAACTGCGTTCACACTAAGCCACTTTTTAGCTATTCCCCTAAAACAAAAATATGGCGCTGGCGGGGATCAAACTATGTACCTCTTGTATGCAAGTCACATGTTCTAACCAAATGATCTACTAAGTCTTTTGCTTACAAACCTTAGAACAATATTAAACATTATTCTTTTCTCATTCTTCTTTTTTCATGTTTTTCTGTAATATTTAATTTAAAGATATCTTCTTCATACGGAGTCCGATTTACGCAAACTCGGACTCTATCTCAAGCAGAATTACGAGATGAACGCAATGGCGCAACCCGTTTCACCTATTTATTCTTTTTCAAATTAATTATTCTTTAATTTTTATTTTAATATTCTCAGAAAATACGGGGTGTTACAAATGCACCGGCCTATTTTGTGGATCTTATGAATATGGTATTCAAGGATCAATTGAATAAGTTTTTTCTTGTGTTCGTGGACGATATTCTTGTTTACTCGAGGACATAGGAAGAACGCAAGGAACATTTGAGGATAGTGATGGAGGTGACACCAATTGAAAGCGAAATTTTCTAAGTATCACTTCTAGAGGAGGGAAGTGAGATTCTCGGGCCATGTTGTTTCAGGGAATCGGATTGCCGTGGACCCTACTAAGGTGGATACATTACAAGATTGGTTTATGCCCAAGAATGCAATGGACATAAGAAGTTTATTAGGGTTAGCTGGATATTATCGTAAGTTCATCTAGGACTTCTCCAAGATAGCGGCACCGTTAACTCAGTTGACCAAGAAGAATCAAGCTTTCGTCTGGGACGGAAAGTGTAAAAATGCATTTAAGAGACTAAAGGAAAAGTTGACATGTGCACCAGTGTTAGTTATCCCCAAAGGGAATGAAGAGATGACGGTATACACTGATGCCTGTGGTACCGGACTAGGTGCTGTACTGATGCAAGGAGGTAGGGTTGTAGTTTATGCTAGTCGGCAACTGAAACCGCACGAGAAAATATATCCTACCCATGATCTGGAATTGGAAGCAATCGTGTTCGCATTTAAAATGTGGAGACATTATCTCTTGGGAGAAAAATTTGAGTTGTTTAGTGATCATAAGTCGTTAAAGTACCTTTTCTCCCAGAAAGATTTAAATCTTCGTTAGCAGAGATGATTAGAGTTCTTGGCTTCATATGATTTTGATATCGCATATACACCCGGGAAGGCGGTAGTTGATGCTTTGAATAGCAGACATGCCATTTTAAAGGCTATATTTCTGGAATGGAAGCAACTGGAGTATATCGCAGGGTACGATTTCAGACCAAAATGCAAATTGGAACCAGAGATGTTAGCAAGTTTGACGATCAGACCCACTTTGATTGAGCGGATTGGTTCCAGTCAAAGGGACGATCCTAACCTATTGGAAATCATCTCCAAGTTAGAGATGGGTATCGACAGTGAGGAGATGAACAAGTATGGGCTTGATCGAGAAGGATGGCTTAGAAAGAATGGGAGACTAGTTGTACCCAATGTCAATGGATTGAGAGATGAAGTGCTTGGAGAATGTCATCACTCAAAACTAACTATACATCTCGGTGGTAATAAAATGTATCGAGACATAAAGCAAACCTACTACTTGGATGGAATGAAGAGAGACGTTGGGAAGTTTATATCCAAATGCATGAACTACCAGCTAGTTAAAGCTGAGCAAAAGAAGCCTAGTGGTTTGTTACAACCATTAGAAATTCCCGAATGGAAATGGGAACAAGTCTCAACGGATTTTATTGATGGTTTACCCAGGACTAGATTGGGCCATGATAGCATTTGGGTGATTGTGGATTGATTGACCAAAAGCGCAAGGTTTATACCGGTCAAGTCGACCAGAACAACAACTAAGTTATTAGAATTGTATATGAAGTGGGTAGTGAGATTTCATGGAGTACCCAAAAGCATTGTTAGTGACCGAGATCCGTTGTTTGCTAGTGGGGTTTGGAAGAGCTTACAAGAGGCTTTAGGTTAGAATTACATCTCAGTACCGCGTACCATCCACAAACCAACGGTCAGACAGAGAGGGTGAATCGTATATTGGAGGATATCTTGAGAGCTTGTATATTGGATTTTGGAGGGTCATTGGATGACCAATTGCATCTAGTGGAGTTCGCATATAATAATAGTTATCAGTCTAGTATTGGAATGACTCCATTTGAAGCTTTGTACGGAAGACTGTACAACTCACCATCGTGTTGGTTGGAAATCGGTGAGAAATTTGTGCATGGGCCAAATGTAATAAGGGAAACTTCAGATAAAATCAAGGTTATCCAACAGCGAATTAAGGCTGCCCAAGATAGGCAGAAAAGTTATGCCAATAAAAGGCGAAGAGATTTAAAATTCTCCGTTGGTGACCCAGTATTTGTCAAGATTTCTCTTTTAAAGAGTATGATTCGATTTGGTAGGAGAGGAAAATTGGCACCAAGATTTGTTGGCCCATTCCTAGTCCTCGAACAAGTTGGGAATTTAGCATATAAAGTTGGATTACCTGACAAGATGGTAGGAGTTCACAAAGTATTTCTTGTTTCCTAGTTAAGGTAGTTCGTACACAACCCTGATTTGGCTATTTCACTGGATCAGTTGGATGACATCGAGGTAGAACCCGAGGTGGTTGGGAACTGCAGGCCAATTCGTATTGTCGAGTACGATATGCAACAACTTTGAAGGAAGAGGTTGAAACTGGTCAATGTCCAGTGTGGTGATAACGAGGATGACTGTACTTGGGAAACAAAGGAAAGCATAAGGAAGTCACATCCAGAACTCTTTGCCTGGTTAGATTTTAATAGCGATAGTTGTTCCCTTGATAGTAAACCGCATGCTAGGATAAGCTTGTAGTATTATTGTGAATGTTTGATTATTTGTAAATGGTTGATAGGCATGTGGGACACATTGTTGTTTTCTTAGTTAAGGAATTTCGAGGGCGAAATTTCTTAAGGAGGGAGAATGTAACGACCAGCATTCTACGCATCGGAAGATCGTAGGATATTTATTTTATTTTCATATGAGGTCGTATAGTCGTGTAACTTTGGGGAACGACCATTGGGGTCATTTCCCATGTTCACGATTTTTGTTGTTTTTTAAATGACCGTTTTGCCCCGAGCGAATCTTTTTTTGCCCATAAATTTTGATTGGTAAGGAGATTTGACCTGAAACCACTTCCATTGGATTCGGATGATGGTTTAACTTTCCGAAGATTGGTCATAATAGCCAAACGAACTTACCATTTGGGAGATATGGCTGAAACGAGGTCTGGAAGGTGAAAACCAGCTTAACTGGGCCTAATTAGGGTGATAAGCAGCTAGACCCATAACTCATTTCGGGATTAGGGTTATAGGAGGGCTGATAGGGTTAGGGAAAACATTTCATTTCAGTTTTCCAGCCGCCATTTACATCCATGAAAACCTAGCAATGGCCTCCACCTTCTAAATTCATCCCAAATCGCTTTATAATCACGTATTAGCTTAATCTACACCAAATCAAGGAAGATTAGTGTCAAATCAAAGTTGGAGCTGCTGTGTTGCATTGGAAATCGCGCCTAAATAGTAGTGTTTCAGATCTAGCATTTTATTTGTGGCTAAGGTGAGTGATTTGCACATTTTTACACTAATTATTGCTAACTAGGGGTGATTAGTGTTAATTAACGAAATTATGCATGCTTAAATTCTGGAAAAATGTTTAGAAATTCTGAAATATTATTTTAAGGCTCTGATAAAAAATTGGGTTAATTTGTAAATGTTTGGCTAATCGTATGATTAAATCATGGTTAAGGAGATTAAAGGGAAAACATGGGTTTTGAGTGTGTTTGATCCATATTAACATGTTATAATCATTGTTTTGGTGTTTATGGTCGATTCTATATGTTGTTATTACTGTTTAGAATGTTTTGTGATTGCCTAGAACTGTTAGATTGGTCGAAAACGCCGTCGTATAGCGTAAACAGTTGCTGGAAAGAGCTGTAGGAAGTTGTGTAGGGACCCATTCGTGACCCCTACCCATTCGTGAGGCATGTGTCACGAGCCAAGGTAGGAGGTGAGCCACGAACTGGATAGACCCACATACATCCCACGAACCATCTTCATGAGCCAACGCGAGCCAAACCACTTTCCGAGCCAAGATGCCACGAGCAAAGGACCAAGTGCACCCACGAGCCGCTCCAGCACCACCATCACGAACCGGCCTCACGAGCAGGAAGACCCACGAACCGAGTCTACATGGGGACCACGAGCCATCCAAAGATCACGAACCGGAATGAGGAGCATGGGTCAATGGCCACAAACCACAAGGAAGATCATGAACCGGGGTGAAGACCAAAACCCGAGATGCAAAGGTAGTCCAAACAGGAAGTTAGAACTCAGGATCCAGAAGGGAACCAACGAGTTAACTTCATGAGTTGGACTTTGCTATGAGGCGTGTGCAAAGGGGCTATCGATGTTTATAGCTTTGACTCACCACTGAGAGACGGTTATTGGCTATGGATCAGTGCAGTGGAGTTGTCACGACTCCATGGGGCAAAGTGATCGTAGCATGGCTATGAGCCAGTGCAGTGGACTTGTCATGACTCCATGGGGCCGAGTGGGCATAACAAAGGATTAAGGCTATAGATCAGCACAATGGGATCGTCATTATTCCAAAGGGCAAGTGATCGTAGCAAAGGATTTGGTGAACAAAGCGGTAGATATCGTATACTTTATGCACTGAGTGAGAGATGTGAGGATGATTGCTATGTTTGATGTTTGCTATCACCATGACATGCACACCCCCTCCCAATTATTTTCATACCATGTGCTAGTATCACCTTAAAGTATTATACACCTTGTTGTGCTAACTCTTTGGTTGCAGGTCCAGGTTCAGGTATGGTTATGTATACCTGTTATTATTCTGTTTTTGCTGCTTATCGCTCATACTAGACTTTAGTCTTACCCAGAGTTTTATTTCTCTTCTTATTACTTTGGGTGCTCCTATACGAGCAGACTAGAGACAGGTTAGCTCGTTATGCACGAGTAGCTGTCCGGAGACGAGCAGGAGGCTTACACGTATCATTCCCATATTTTCTCTCTGTGTTGTTGCTGGTCACTACTTTGGGCATTTGTAGTGTACCTTCCTATTTTGCTTTAGAGACAGTATTTTGAAATTTTAATAATGGTTTTAGATCATAAGCTGTATTTTGGATTTCGCTGCTATGGTGGTTTAGTTTTCAGCTTATGCACTGTCTCGCCTGTTTTATGTCAAGTTATGTTATTATTATATTTTATTCCATGCGCTGTGAGACATTCTACAGGTTCTTTGATAATTCTTCGTAGTTGTTTCTTTTCTTCTAACGACCACCCCGTGCTGGTCGGGAAATGGCACATCGCATTTCAGGGAAATGTCGGCTAGTGCGGGGCGGGCCGTCACACTCGGTGTACTCGAAATTTGATAGGATCAACTATTTTTCCAGTTTCTATTGAAGTTAATTTACTTGAACTATGATTTATTCCTGACTCGAGTGTTTTATATTTTTGCATGGAACGCTCGGGTCAGGCCCTGAGCAGTTACAGAGTTAAAGATCACAGCTTAGGATTTGAAGATTGACGAAGCTGGAGATTTCATAGATGACACACTCTGAAGATTTTAACAGTAAATATTTCTTTTGTATTCAAACTGTATTTTCATTTCGGTGAATAGAAAATCTTTGTATCAAAAAATTTGATTAATATATAAGAGTTATTTTGTTGTTTAATACTGTGTTATTTATTTATTCTGTATTTCTATCTTGATTCTGTTTTTAAATACTGTAAGCTAAATAATAATCCGTCGATTTGGACGTTTTAAGTTCGTTTAATATGAGCATTCTCAATATTATGCCTTGAAGAGGACTCGAACCTCCACGCTATTTAGCACGAGATTTTGAGTCTCGCGTGTCTACCATTTCACCATCAAGGCATCTTGAAAGTGAATCGTATTCCATGAATATGATATCTATCTAGTGTGATATATGGAATATATGGACAAAGGTGGATGGAGTGTTGGGGTATTTCTATCGATCGGTCATGTCATATAGGCCCGAATCAGACATCAAATCAAGTAGTCAAAAAGGCGGGACGTTACACTCCCCCTAACATTCTTTTTATGATTGGAGTGGTTTTTAAATTTAACCTCCCCTTAATATTAGTTGGAGTGTCAATAACAATACCCTTAACAAAAGATGAACTTCTATTTCTCCTTAAAAATTGCATGTTTGTTTGCAAAGGATATTAATTTTACTATAGTAATGATTAGCCTAACAAACAACTATTTCAACTTTTTTCCTGACCATCTCTCCCTTATCTTCAACATAAATGATAGATGGGTTATTAAATTAGTTCTCATTTATTTCCTACTAAATAGAGAATTCTAACTCTTTCCATTTGTTTCCAATTCTATTGTTTATTATATGTGTAACAACCCGGAATTTCTGAACCAATTTAAATTTTTTATTTTAGCTATTTTAATGGGTTTTGAATATTTAAAATTATTTATTTTAAATAATAACGACTAAAAAATTTATTTAAATCGAAGTTAGAACGTATAAATTTATTTTAATTATAAAATGAGCCTGAAATGGCATGGTAGTTTGAAATTTCGATTTTAAATTTCAATTGAATGTATAGGATTCAAAATAAATCGGATTTCAATAAAACAAGAAACGTTGGAATATTTTGAACTGTAATTTTCTAACAAATGCAAGAAACTGAGATTTCACTTTATAAATGGAAAGTTATGTCCATATTAAAATTTAGAATAGTCGTTATGGAATTTATATAAATTTGATTATATATAACCCTTTAAAATAGCCATTTTGCAAACTACCTCCATTTTCGATGAAACCACTTTTGTTGGATCTGGAATGTCAAATTATTGTTAGGTTTAAAATTTCATTATTTTTTGGAATTAATATGCAAGCGCAGTAAATTTAAATGTGTTTTCAATTTTAGTTTAAATTTAATCGACCAGTTAAAAAGACCATTTTTCAAACGGCCTCCAAATTAGATGAAACTAATTTTTTTAAGGCCATATCATCAAATTATAGCTAGATTTCAATTTTCGTAATTTTTGGAGTCAGTATGTGGTCCCGGTAAATTAAAATGTATGCTGGAATTCAATATTGACCGTTATATTAATTTATATTTTAATTTTGATAAAAACTGATCGAAACAGTCGAACTGGCTTATGAAACATATCCCATTATGTCTGTAATGGGGGTAATTATCTAGGGACGACAGTTGTTGGGTTTGATTTGGAGTTCGGATTGATAAACATGTATTATTGGAATTAAAATAATATTAAATAAATATATAAATACCCCTAAATTCCCAAAACCCTAACCATTAATTTCGAGCTGCCGTTAGTTCATTTTCAATGGCCAAACCGCTCCAATCTTTCTTCCACTAAAGCTTACAATCCGCTCAACGATTTCAGGAAATTAAAACTGCAAAATTGTTCAACGCCTCGAGTTCTCTATCTTCAACGGTGGAGATCAATTTTTATTCAACGTTGAAGCCGATTTCATGCCTCAAGCAGTGCTCGTTCGAAGCCACTTTCTGGCGTTCATAGGGCGTCGAGTTCGACGCCAGGGGGTGTGGGGTGGAGTCGCCACCGCGGTTCATGTGGGCATCGCCGATCAACCTCCGACGGTCGGATTTGGCGAGGGTGGCAAGCTAGGGTCTCGAGTTTGGATTTAACGGGTTTCAGAAGGAAGAGAGATTAATAGATGTAATTATAATTAATTATATAATTAACTGTTTAATTTGTGTAATCAATATATATAAAATGTCGTATCTTTTTCATACGGGATCAGAATTGGACGATTTCAGTTGCTTTGGATTCGCAACAACGAACACTACAACATGGAACTGAACATAATGGAAATGGAAGCTGTTGCAATTTTTGATAAAATTAAATGCCTGGTTTAATTTTATTAAAACAATCACCAGTTAAAGAATGGCATAGTGGAAACCAATGTGAGAACTCTCTCACTAAATAATTTGTACAGTTATTTATTTTATAACTGAAAATATATAGATTGCCAGTACTGATTTTTATTTTCTTAATTATAACAAAAATGTTGTACGGTGCCTGTTAGCTCACATTTACTATTGTTGGAAAACCATGGATGATTTGATTGACTGTATTATGTTTTATTTGTGATGTTGAAATGAGTAACATATTAAAAATAATGTTAATATTATTGTGGTTGTTAAAATTAAATTATATATATCCGTTTATAATTTAAACAGTGAAAATTGGCTATATAGAAAAATAATTCAAACCAAATTAGAATCATTTAAATTTATTAACCAATGATTTATTTGAATCAACTGTTGTTATTTGAAAACACCACATGGGTCTAGGGATGATAATTAATTCACATCTCCCTTGGATTTGACTTTATGTTAACCGATTGATTGACAGACTATTATAAGCGTTATTTAATTATTTAATGCTTATACAGTTGTAAATTGCACTCTAGATGTGAATTTAATGTTTAATGGTTGTTCATCACTATTTTTGTATACATGTGATGTATGGAATCCATAGAAATAAAATTATATAGTAATTGATTGAGCCCGATTCCAATTCAGAAATAATGAATATTTTAAAATAATATTCAGTGAAGAATCAAAATATGATTTTGATGTCCGATTTTTGATGGACACGAAATTATTGAAATATATGAAGCCAAGTTAAGTAGAAGTGCGCCATTTTAACTTGAATGGACTTTTCTGTCGATTTTATTCATTTTATAATGAATATCGAAAAGATTTGATTTCAAAATCTGATATGTTGAAAATATTATTATTTTTATATTATAATAATATGGAATATTCAATTTTGATTTAAAATTGAAAAGGAAGTTGAAATTATTTTTAAATGAATTTATAAACGATTTATAAAATACATTTTAAATGGAAATCGATGATATACATAATATATATATATATATATATATATTTATTTAATGGCTTGAATAGAATGCGGAGCGCAGTGACCGTTCGTGAATTTCAACCATTAACTTCAAATGGACGTAACGGGAGAACTGACCATTGGATTCTCCTAAAACCGGAACTGTTGGGTTCGTATTGAAAAGATCTTTCCAATGAATACATGAGATTTAAATTTGAATGGTTAGATTTTAAAATATGTCCAAATCAATTTCAGAAAAGGGCGCTATGACTGCAGTTCGGTGCCTGATATTGGAAATTGACTGTAAGGGCCTTAATAAAATTATTAAAGATATGGAAAAATTATGTAAAATCATAATTAATAATTTGAAAAGATTTTGGATTAAAAATTACAAGTTTGGAAAAGATAAAAGATACTTTTATCTGAATGAACTAGTTATTAACTAGAATAATAATCCAATGGTTTTTAAATAAATAAATTGGATTTTTAATGCGTTTTAATATAACCAGAATTTTCCAACGAATAAATTGGAATGGGTTTAAATGGAAATTATCTTCGGATATTTTCGATATTGGATTCTGTAATCATACGGATATTATTATGGAAATTTGGAAGATATCGACATCGTTATTCCAAAAAGATACCTGTTAATTTCAGAATTTGGTACTGAATAGAAGTCAACATGATTTTCACTTAAGATCTTATATTTAATATAAAATAGGATTTTGAGTTCGTTGTGAATGGTATCTTAAATAATACTGTTCTTGAAGCCATAAGTGAAAGGAATAAATCTTTTAAATAAGGTTTAGTGAAGTTTTCCAATTTATATAATTAGATTGGAATTGAATGGAATTCGATTAATAATAATCGAGATGAGCTTCTATGAAGGAAGGTGTTTACTATTTATGGAATTCAAAAGGCCCTGTCGTTATTCGTTTATAGTATTAGTACAATACGGAAATTTATATCGATTATATACTAATATGAATTCCGTGAAAGTTCCATTTTAATGGAAGAGGATTTTGGGTTTACCGTGAATAATGTTTTAAATGACATTTGTTCTTTAACCCAAGTAAAGACAAGATTTATTTCCTAAAATTTGAATAATCATTAAGTAATAATTTCGAGATTAAAACTGAACTAAAGTTTTAATGAATCTTTAAGTAGATTAAAAATGAGAATGGAATAATTAAATTTATCGAATTCATGAAATGATCAAGAATGGAGTACCACCAGTTTTACTCTAGGCGATAGTTAAATCTTTAATTAGATTTGAACGTGAAATGGTAATTAATTTTACCGATAACACAGTGGGTGTTAGATTTGGGTTACTACCAGTTTTGCTCCATGGGATGAATAGGTTGGGACTGGAAAAATAAAATAATAAATGGTTATTTCGGTAAGGCTCGATAATCCCGACTAGTTTTATAAACCTTAATTTGGTTTAGAATTGTAGAAGATAAAATAAAATCTTTTGAATTTGATATCCAAAAGAAGATTAAAGAATAAGTTTAAAAGAACTTATCTTTGATAAAATTAATGGGAACCTTTCCTCTAAGATGCGAATTTTTGAATAAAAGAATATTCTAAATTGGAATGAGGCATATGATGGGTTTTTATAGCACTTGATTATTGATTACAAAATACGCGAGTTATTCGGAAAGACTAGGTTTATCCCAATCTGAATAACTGATACGGTGACTAAAAGTCGACGATGAAGAAGATGGTTGAAGATCGGAGATATTCACATCATTTGGATGATTACTGGTGTCTTGATTGGGCAGTACACCTAAGACTGGGTAATAAGTGGTGATCGTCCATACGTATTGGAGATCGATTGGAAATGCGTGGACCTCTCTCTTGTATTGGACATATGGGACGAGGAATTAGTTGCCTCCGGTTTCGTTCAGACCTAGAACGGACCTGTAAATGGATGTGTGTCTTACATTGGATTTCATTCTGTGTTGATTGATTTCTATTAAATATTTATATGTTTGGTGGCGGAGAATTTATTCTCTTGCTTAACACTCTTCTCTGAGACATACGAGCTTAGAGGTTATATATTGATAGACATCAGTTGTATGGCGCAAATTGTCAGTGTGGCATGATGAGATGCAAATGATCAAGGCTTTTGATTAAAAGAAGAGTCTTGTAGTTAATGATCAAAGCACGACTTTAAATAGCATAGCTTTGTGTATAGCGTTAATTCACGAGCCTCACACCCCGGTATGAGTCTAAAACGGGATCAGGGACGCAGGGAGTGCATGACGTTTCTTTCTAGCTAGAAGTGGTGTCATGGTATGGAGCCTAGACATTTTTACTTATGTGGATGATGGATTGCGAGGTGCCGCGGATATATTGGTCGCTACTGGCCAAGTGCAAGAACCAAGTGTTGCCCATAGGTGTGATCCTGAGGCATTGATAGAGTGTCTCGAATTGGAAGGAGCCATTGCTTCCCTTGACTCATGATGGAAATCCAATTTCCAATACGCGACTTTTTGATTTTAGTTGTAAACCTATGTATCGTGACATAATATATGGTACCTATGTCATCTATGATTGATAAGTTATATTTGAAGTTGTTTTGACACTATGCACTTATAGTAATATCAAAATGAATTTTTTTTAAACGTACCAAGCAAGTTTGGCTATTATAAAGGAAAACTCTATCCTCCGGCCTGCGTTGCATTGTGTGATGGGACCTAAGTCTTATAATAGCTTCATTTTCCAAATAAAAAATTGCGTTATTTTATTTTAAGCTAAGATTCATGTGGAGTAAATATGTTCCATGTTATATGGCGTGATCCCATGATTTCCCAACTTTTAAAGTAAAGATTTAATTATGGTTTTAGTTCTCACACCAGTCCCATGGCTGACTCGGAGTTTATTGTTTCTACCTAAACTCTGCGTGCCTATATTTTCCACACGGGCGGCTAGTAGTTTTGTTTTTCATAGCCTAGAATCCTGGATTACAGCTGGAGCTATATTCGAAAAGTTTTGTATCCGTGTATTTCATTCAGTTGTGGTAGTTGATATTTTCCGCTGATTATTATATTCATGTATTATATTTTCCGCTGCTTTGTAATTTAAAACTCTGATATTTTTCGCTGTAAATTATTTATTCATATCTGATATATTCTTATACTCTAATGTAATTGTAATAGCAATGAAATGTTCTCGTGTTTGTGTTCTGATGCGTCGTGTTCTCAAAACAATCCGAGCTCCTCCTCCTCGGGGATCGAGGAACTTTGGGTTGTTTCAATATGTTTATATGACTTTTAAGATGATGAGGAAGCTTCTTGGTCACAACATGATTTCTAAGGTATCCTTAGTAATTAAAGTTAAGCCTTTCCTAGAAGGTCCTACATATATAATTTTATAGAGATATGCATTCTTTATATATACACACATATATATGTAGTAAAAAAATTGGAAACTTATTTTTTTCAAAATAATAAGTATGCCTCTCGTACGTATCATCTCCTTGAAATCATGTAACCTAGGCTCTAATATCAAATCTAATAACCTACTAGGAACATGCCTAAAACCCGACCATGTAAAGACACATTAGAACTTACAGCCTTTTTAAACAAATCGCTGGTTTATCTAAGAAATGAAATAATAAATCCATACTAAAGTGAAATCAAATCTCATAGCAGAATGGATAAAATATAATAATCGAATAGATGTAGCATATCATAAAATATTATAATGTTAAATACATCAGATCCCAAATGTCATAAATACTAAGTCAAAGAATATAAATATTACATAACTGAGATATAATCAGGTAATAATAGATGGCTAAATATTGATTGCCAACATACATCATCCAGATCATTGTCTGCATGCTCCACCATCCTGCCTAACCTTTGTTGTTAAGGGGAGGGGGTTCAAAACAACAGTTTTGATGAATAAAAAACTTAAGCTTAAAAAAGAAACATATTTCCTATAGTTGGCAGTATATACCTATCACGTTTATGTTTAGGAGAATATAAAAACACATGAACTAATTTCTACATTAAATGGAAAGAGGTGAACTCTTCTTGATCACTTAAGGCAATTAGAAATATGGGCGGATTCCTATATTCACTTAATACCCTTTGGCAGATCCTAGCCACTTATGACCTCGTTTCTAAGTAAATTACGCTATATACATATTCGCTTAACATAGTATGAGTGATAGTAATCAGCTATCTAATACCGGAATTTTGGTAGACGCTTAACTTCATTTATGACCCTCTCCGTGGACCCTATGTTTCTATCTTGCTGGAATTACAAGTGAATCCTAGTTGATTAATACTTCTCTTAGTCAGATGGTTTTGGTGAAACTCTGAGTAGCCCATCCCTAGGTATGCCCTCACTTAGCCCATAAATAGGAAGCGAAAAATTCCAAAGAACTACCTAACTCACTGAACCATTTAATACCTCATTACTATTAGAGAAAGACGGACCCATAGAGGCCTTAATACCTAATAAGGGCAGACCCTATGACTTCAGTCTAAACACTAAGGATGAACCCTTGGAGAGGACCGACTTCAACCACTTAATATCCTCACTAAGTGGATCTCCACTTAATACCTTTTCGAGCAAAGCTTATCACATGTTAAACGGCTCATGGTAATAGACGTCTCACATTAACCCAACTTCTTATAGCTGCATGATAGTCGGGTTATACGGGCAAGTTTCTATTATAAGTAGGGGTTAACCATGCATCTGCATCTCATTTAATATTTTTAAAGGCTATAAACTCATGCACGAGGGATATTTAATACAAATTTCCTAATTTAAAGAAATAAATACACATTAGAGATACATAGACTACTAATTTAAAGTAATAAAGATACATTAAAGGTGCAATTAGTGATGCATGTAAAAGAAAGTGTACTAAATGATGAAATGTCTATCTTTTCTCCAAATAAAAGATATACAAGTCATATTTCTTAAATTCACAATATGGCACATAAAACATTCATTTCAAAATTGAAGCATTAATCGAGAAATTAACATAATGTAACAAAAGATAGACTTGTGATCCTAGGCTTTTGAGATTATATTAATAAAAAAAAGGGACAAGATGAATAAACAATATTTTATGTATATTTTTTCTTATGCTATTTTCTACCCTTCCACTTTGAGTGATTTGTACCCAAAAGTAAGGATCTTGGTCACATGTGTTTTATTGTATCTAAATCAACTATTTTATATAAAATAGAGATTTTATATCTTGTAACAATTTAGGATTTACAGTAGAAACGGAAGGAAAGGAAAGTAAATGAGACTAAGTTATGAATTTACATATGAACAAAAATAGGAAGAATCCATTTTTATTTATATTCACAATTAAATCCCCAAACAATAACATAGATTGACAATTCAATAATATTATAGGTTTAGCGGATTTTATATATTTTGTTTTTGTGAATCCCAAAACCCTACGGGTATAATCTATTCAAATTTATACAAACATCTTATATAAATAAGGTAAAAATATATAATCCCACTCATATTACCAAAATAGAGAAAACTGTGAATTAAATTTATATCTGAATTTTTGCCACGTACAAACACAATTCTTCTTCCTTTAAAATTATAGACATTAGATCCAGTAATTCTAAGGATAAAATAAAACAAACAGAATGGAATGGAATAGAATGGGAGGAGTGAAGAAGAAGAACTAATCTCTACAAAGAATTGATACTAACATTGGAAGAGATAAAGAAGAAGATAATGGTGAATGAAGAGAAGACATTGGTGGTAAAAAAGAGTCTTATAATGTGTAACTGGGAGAGGGGGCTAAGGCCTTATTTATAGGTATCAAAAAGTATAGGAACCATTGGATTTGAATTATAAAATTCAAGCCATCTGTTGACACTAAAAACCTAAAATACCTTAACAATATTTCTCCACCACCTACCCTCTTAAGCTTGAAGTGGTCGAACTCCTCTCCCCTCTCCGAAAGGCGGTTGACCCAACGGTCGACCCCTCTCCTAATGGGGCAGTCGACCCCTTCTGAGCTGGGGAGCGTGAATTTAATTCACTCATTATTTTGGTTGTTAATTAATATTGATTGATTTATCTCCTTTCTTTTAAATCATGTCCTTTTATTACATATATACACACAACTTGAATCATAATATGAAATATTCCTTTATGCCAATGGTATTTATTTTATTCCATGTTTATACCATAAACTTCAAATTCAAATCTATATGTTTATTAATTATTATTATTATATATTCAAACTTTGTTATGTGCATATCCTCTTCATAAAGACTATGGTTTTGACAAATAAAAATATAAAAATCAATTAGAATCTCATCACGAACACAATGAAAATATTTTCGTAGCCAATTTCCCATATATTATTCATATTTTTTATTATTAATTAATATTATTTTAGTTATCTATGTCTAATTAATACATATTTTATAGGATATTACAAAAATGTGAACATGGATAAGACCTCCACTGCACTCAATCACCAGGGTGGATGTGCTCTCTAATAGAGTTAGGAATATGCTCTAAAAGAAATTACGTAATTTATTACACATATATTACTTATTGATCAAAATTGTTTAAAATAAAAAGTATTTTTTGGTAATATACTTTGTGACGGCCCGCCCCGCACCAGCCGACATTTCCTCCGAAAGTGCACTGTACACATGCCCGACTAGCACGGAACGGTCGCCAAAGAAAGGAAAGAAGAGAACGAACTAATCAAGAACCTGTAGAATGTCTCACAGCGCATGGAACAAAATATAATAATAATATACTTGACATAAAACAAGTGAGACAGTGCATAAGCTGATAACTAAAACCAACATCAACATCAGAGCAGCGGAAATCCAAATACAGCTTATTACAACTTTCCAAATTTACTATCTCTAAAACAAAAGAAAACTAAAGTAGAAGATGCACTACTAATGCCCAAGCGATGATCTTTAACAACGCAGGGAGAATACTATATATATGTATCATACGTGGAAGCCTCCTGCTCGTCTCCGGATCATCTACCCGTGCATACCCAGCTAACCTGTCTCTAGTCTGCTCGTGAGAGCACCCAGAGTAATAAGAAGAGACATAAAACTCTGGGTCAGACAAAAAGTCTGGTATAAGCGATAAGCAGCTAAACAGAACAATAACAGGTATACTAAACCATACCTGAACCTGGACCTGCAACCAAAGAGTTAGCACTACATACCATACAATACTCTAAGGTGCCATAGCAAATGGTGTAAAGAATACGGGGGTGGGGGTGTGCATGTCATAATGATGGCAAACAAATCAAGTATAGCAACCATCCTCACATCTCTCTCTCAGTGCGTAAAGCATACGATGTCCACCACTGTCAATCACTAGACCCATCGAAGTAGTGACGCAGTTCGACTTGTACAACTACTGCTACTACTACCAAGCTTACCACATGGAGTCATGACCAAATCTTTACAAATGACCCCACTTCATTGGTCTATAGCCCTTTAGTTGTACCTAGGCCACTGTGGCCCTAAATCCGTCCACGTACCTCCCATACATAGTGATCCAAAGCAATAGACATCGACAGCCCCTTGGCACACGTCCCGCAGCAAAGCTCACTCATCGGTTCCCAACTGGATCCTGAGTCAAAGCTCCTCATTTGGACCTCCTTTGCATCTCGGGTTTTAGTCGAATTGGAGTTGGTCTTCAGAAAAGTCGTCGCGTAGTAGTAATAGCACTTCGGTTCGGTGTTCCTCTTCTAGCTCGGTTCGGTTCGGTGTACCCTTCTAGCTCGGTTCGGTTTGGTAGTCCTAGTCCGTGCCTGGGTCAGTGCTCCATCCCTCCTCGGTTCGGCCCACTCACACTTGCTTGGTTTGGTTCGGAAGTATAGTGCCCATCCTCTGTTCGGTTCGGTGGTTGCTCCCTTCTAGGTATCCCGATCTGATCCCATCCTTCTCCATTCGCCCGATCCGATCCCGCTCCCTAGCTCTGATCCGATCCCGCTCCCTAGCTCCGATCCGATCCCCTGTCCAACTCCAACTCTAAGCAATGGCCTTCCTTCTTGCCAAACTTCCTTTGTGCCAGACTTCAGTTCGGTTCGGATTCTTTGCCCAGCTCTCCTATCCGATCCGAGCCCATACCCGATCCGATCCGAAACCCTGCACAACTTTCTTTAACTTTTTCCAGCAACTTGTTTACGCCATTCGACGACGTTTTCGACCAATATAACTATACTAATCAATCACAAAACAAGTCATACAGTCATAGCAACAAATAGAAGTGACCATAAACACCAAAACATCAACCATAACATGTAAAACAGATCAAATATAGCCAAAACCTCATATTTTCCCTTAAGCATGTTTAAGTAAAACTAATGACATGATTAGCAAAACTTAACCAAGTCGAACCCAATTTCTAACAGAGGTCTAAAACATTATTTAAGAATTTATAAATATTTTTCGAGAATTTATTAATGTATAAATTCGCTAATCTTCACTAATTACCCTTAATTAACCGTAATTAGTGCAAAACTATGCAAATCACTCACCTTGGCCACAAATAAAATTCTCAGAACTGAAACCTCGCCGATTTCGGTGAATACTGGTGTCTAACAATAGCTCTAATACTGATTTGGTGCTATTTCTCCTTGATTTGATATTGCTAAGCCTAGTCCCTGATTAGAAAGTGATTTGGGGATGTTTCTAGATGTTGGCGGCCATTGTTAGGGTTCAAGAATGAAAGTGGCGGCTGGAAAATGAAGATAAGATCGTTCTCTAACTGATTTCAGCCTCCTCATAACCCTAATCCCGAAATTCCCCATTGGGCCTAGCTGTTAATCACCCGGTTAAGCCCAATTAAGATGTTTTTCACTACCTGAAACTTGTTTAAGCCATATCTCCCAAACGGTGAGTCCGTTTGGCTAATGTGACCACTCTACGGAATTGTAAACCATCAAACGAGTCTAATGGAAGTGGTTTCAGGTCATGATTCCTTTCCAGTCAAAAGTTATGGCCAAAACAGTATCAGTTAGGGGCAAAATGGTCATTTAAAAATCAGGAAAAATCATGAACATGGGAAATGACCCCAATAGTCATCTCCCAAAGTTACATGACCGTACGACTTCGTATGTGAAAGAGATAAATGTTCTACGATCCTGCGATGCGTAGAATGCGGGTCGTTATATACTTGATATAATGTGTTATATTAATTAATCAATTTAACTAAAAGCATATTTCATTCAGAAATCCATTGATGATAGTTTTATGCAAAGTAATGTGACGCTCAGTGATTTATATAATAAATATGAATAAAATATTTCGAATATTCATAGTCAAGATGCATCAAATTTGAAAATCGATGTGTTTGTTGAGATTAGAATACATAACACTCTATAAATGTTGGCAATGTATTACTTATGGATGTTGGGGCATTAAGGGTTTACGTTCTAATAGTTGCTGGATAACTATATAATGACTACTCCATAGTTTTCTATTGTTTAATATAGCGAAGGAAAGTTACAAAAATCCATATAATTGAATTACACTCTCAACTTGATAATACAGTTGATTATTAATATGAAAGCTTTGTTTTGACTATAGTCAAATCATGATATGACATCTAACAAGTATTATGGTTGGGGCAATGGGAAATATTGAAAGTGAGCACTATTCAAAAGAGTAATCATCCCCTAGTTTTCTGTGGGGTAAGTGCAACCATTAACTCAAGCCAACTCAAATTCTATGTTTCTTGCCAGAGCATTTTGGTCAATAATAATTGTTATTGTTGAACCAATGACTTTCTGTTTAGATTATAGATTTGAATATGGATGATGCTATAATTTTGGCCATTACGAAATTTATAATTCCAAAGTGACATAGTTTTAACTAAGAGCATTGGTGTAAATAAAAGTCACAATCAAATAACAATTAATAAAGGTGAAATTTGATTTTATCGAAACTAAGCGAGCGATAAATTTGACTGAAATGTCACACCTACTTAGTGATATACGAACATTAACATTCAAATAGTACAATGTTAATTGTTGAATAAATTTGCATTTGATAAGTCATACAACCAAAATTATGAATATTTTAACCTAAAAATTTATTTAGTTTATAATTGTTAAAATTAGTTAATTTTTATGAAATATTACTTATAAAATTTAATTATAATTTGATGGATAAATATTATAAATAAAATTTTAATAGTTGCAAGCGTATTAATCGGCACATGATATTGTTAAATGATTAAATTGGATTTAATACTATAATATTTTATTTTAGCTTATATGGATTAATCTCATGAAACTGATTGGAAACTTCGAGAAAAGTAAAGGAATATTCAGCCATAATATGGTGAAACGAAGTCTTTGAGATAGAGGGCTAAGATGGGAGAGAATTGGCGGGACACAATATAGGATATTGATCCTAAAATATCTCCAACTTCTCCTCGATATAAGAACCTCTATCCTAAATCTTAAGAGAACTTTAGAAACCTCTAAAATCTTCCTAAATCTAGCCCAAATTATTCATGTCAGCCCCATCATTTCAAGCACAGTTCAATTTAATGTCAAATATTATTTAATAGTCAAAGTTCAATGGTTCAAAGGACAAAAATATGTTGAATTGAAAGTTTTTTGAATGAATGAGTTTATCATTAGAGGATGTTCTTCAAGATATAATGTTTATTGGGTATGTTTTAAACTAAATTATAATTTATAATTTTCTAAATAATATTTCATTACATATACTTTTAGTTATGTAATGATTCTGATATGTATTGTCATTGTCATAAGGTCAATTTTTTCATATTTATGTGTTTAGTTAAACATTAAAAAAATTATGTGTACAAGTCAAATAGGTATAGCTATATTTTATAAGTATTATACACACACATACACACGCAAATGTATTGCTATTTTTGAACTTGGGTCCTTCGGGAATTTGAGCTGAACACACAATTAAGCCTCTGTTAAACCATAAAGCAGCTAGGATTATTTCCATATATGTACTTCCCAAGTACTGAACCCTCCAACCTCAAGGTATTTGACTTCAAGTATCGAAAATGTATTATTTAGTTATATGTGGTTCATATTTGATACTAATATCATTATGTAGACAAAATTGATCATATAATTTTATACATGTATATTTATAGTAATGATAATTTTCTTTAGTAGTAAATAATTTCATATTCACATAATATTATTAAAATCAATATTCTATTTAAATAAATCGTATAGATTAATTGTATTCCAAAACTTCATTTATAAATTTTATAAATTATTATATCATAAAAAAAGCTAGTAAAAAGAAAACGAAAATTTAAAAATTTGTTTTATTATTATTATAATAGGATGAAAATCAATAAATTAATAGAAAATCCAATTTAAAAATTTATGATTTTTTTCAAACTTTAAAATCTCATATAATAGATTTTAGAATTTTGAATCTGAAAAAATGTTTCGAAAATAATCGTTATTAATATTTTATATATTTTTGAGTGTATTCTAAAGTAATAAAAGTTAGTAATAGCTTTTTGGTGTTGTGAATAAATTTTGTTGGTTTGTGTATATAATTTGGAAATAAAATATATTTTTTGTTAATTTATGTATATATTTAGATATTGTAAACATATATACTATTAAAAACCCATTATTTTGTCATTATATTTTTCCAAATATATATATGTACATATATAAATTTTATATGTTTACATATATACATATTTAAATATCATTTACAAAAATTAATCAGATAGAATTAACATCTTTATTTATATATGTGTATGCACGCATGTGTGTATATATATAAGTAAAATATTTAAATACATTCATATTTTTTTGGCAAGGCCGACCGGTTTTTATAGTGGCTCGTCCTTTTTTATTGTAGCAAATAATAAGTATAAAAAGAAACAGGAGATAAACATATTGCCTATCTGCTACAATACATGCGTCATGTACATGCACTAAACATCTATATCCAAAACTAAATAACAACCACACATATATATATATATACAATGACATATAAAATCATAAAAGGCTCCTCCTAAATAAAGGTAAGTGGATCTCCTTAGTCCTCGCTAGGATGATAAACATGTTCATACTACCAAAAGATCAGTGCCAAATTTAGGGTAAAACCCATAGAATCACTGCCATAAACCTATTTCATATCCCAAGTTATATCAGAGAAGACCTTCTGGTTGTCTTCTCTACTAGGACCCTCAGTAGACAAGGCAAGGCCCTCACCTTCGACATGGTAGAATAAGTATCGGGCTTCGCAATAATACTCAGATAGAAATGCATAATATAAGCCACTCTCAAGGGAAAATCTCTTGTCTGAAGGCACATGATAACCAAGCTCGCTCATGCTCAGTCCACTTCACAATGACCTTCCCTTTCAAATTCCTTACTCACAAAATATGTTTTGCCACAACATGATATAGAAGGCACTTATCCAAGAAGAAGCTAACTAGATGTTTATTCCAACATTTGCATCATATATGGTATATGATTCTGGGGGGCTTACTATCATTTCCAACCCTTTTTTTGTGGTATAACTCCCAGCGTTCCTTGGTTTAGCTGAGAATAGAGAGACCCAACTTTGAGTAGCAATAAGAGAATTCTCGGACAGTCGATCAATGGATGGTGCCACTTCACTAGAATTCACAGTAGACCATGAAATTGGGATGTTTTCAATCAAAGTGAGTACATGACCCTGTGCATGGTTCCTAACAAAACCAAACTCAACATTACAAGCTACATCATACCCAGACTGATATACAACTCTAACAGTCACTCTAACACCAGATATCAAAGGGTCTATTGTAGTTATTCCACCCAAAATGTAACACCCTTAAGTCCCACATCGTGGAAGCCTGTGTGAAGTGGGTACTTATATAGTAGAGCCCATCTCTTACTAATGCTGAGGCCTAGTGATGGAAAACCCTACACCTGAGAGGTGGTAAAGTAGGGATAATATCGGTGTTAGTAGGGAGGTTGGCTCAGCTTATGTGGCAACGCCATGTGTTGGCGAATCTCAAAACTTAGTTGAGGTTTTTTGAGGAACAAAACCCCACACATATACGGTGGCTAAGTTGGGGACAATATCTTGCGTGAACGGAGGTGCGGGCTGTTAAAGTGGTATCAGATGGCTCACAGCACCTGGGTGAGGTGTTTGTGAGCCAACGGGGACGTTGGGCTCTGTAGGAGGGGAGAATGTAACACCCCAAAGTCCCACATCGTGGAAGCCTATGTGAAGTGGGTACTTATATAGTAGAGCCCATCTCTTACTAATGCCGAGGCCTAGTGATGGAAATTCCTACATCTGAGAGGTGGCAAAGTAGGGACAATATCGGTGTTGGTAGGGAGGTTGGCTTAGCCTGTGTAGCAATGCATGCGTAGGCGGATCTCGAAACTTAGTCGAGGCCTTTTGAGGAAAAAACTCACACCTATACGGTTGCTAAGTTGGGGACAATATCTTGCGTGAACGGAGGTGCGGGCTGTTACAAAAAACCAAAGAGACACCAGAAAGCAAAACATCACTTGACATTGTCACATTTTAAGTATCAGATCCAATAACTTGCGCCATACCACCAAGATGCACAACCACTAAATCAGAGAAAGTTCCAGAAATTTACTCAAAAACACTAGATCGCGCATCAAAAGCGATGAATTGGGAATGAACTACTACCAGAATTTTGAAGCTAGAAGAGAAAATCGACTAGTGGTTTTCTTTGAATTGCTCATAGCTTTGAGCGCTGGGAAATTAGCTTCGTCATTGGATAAGCTCGATTGAATTTTCGTACACCTAGTAGTAGATGGTTCATAAAGAAAACCAAGCCTCATCACTAAATACAGCGAGGACTAAACTAGAGAGATGGGTGCGCAGGAAGCATGAAAAATGTTAGTGCATTCCCAAGACTTAAGCGAGAGTTTGGATAGGAATCGAATTTGTAAATGGTAACTCCCCCCACCATTCCTGCAGTAGGTGGGGGTACTCTCGTTTAATTTTTTTAAACCCTAAACGGTTTTCAGAAAACCGTTTAATACTAAAAAGGTTTTCAGAAAACCATTTTGTTTAATTTTTTTTCCTCATCGCATTTGTTATACTATAAATTGTCGGGCATATGAAACATAAAAATATCAATAAATTTGTTGAGATGTTAATTAAAATTAATTAATTTATAGCGTTGACGAATATAATTATGTAAGTTATATATTATTTTACTTCAACAAATATATAAATATAAGTTACAAATAAATGGCCATTGTTGGATATAAAAATATACGTTATATACATAGAGTCATTCTAGAATATAAAAATATAACTTATATAAATACAAATGTTGCCGAATATTAAAATATAGTTTAAAATTAAAGTCGTTGTCGAATATTAAAATATAGTTTAAATTTATAGCCATTGACGAATATAAAGATATAGAATACACTTATACCGTTGCAACATCGGATTAAAGAAGCTATAAAACTTGATATAGTGTGCACACTTAGATTCAGAATAAAAAAATGTCTCATAATGCTTATAACGACGATGCAGTTTACGTATCAGATATGCTGAGTGATGATTCAAATTACTTGAGCCAAAATGGTCCTGTGGATACCAACTCCGATTCTGACAAAGGCGATGAAGTCTTAGCAAGAACAAATTATCTTCAGATATCCTCGGATAGCATGACTGATAGCGATGAGTTAGAAATTATGACGCAAGTTGTTATCATTCAACAATTAAAGATTCACCAATTCCTAATGGAAGGATCATCTAGTGGTACTTGAGTGGTAGTGTGTTCGGCCGGGTAGACAAACGGAAGATGCGGGATCATCAAGGAGGTATTGTTGGATTACTTAAAGATTATTCAACACCCCTAGTACGTATGGTCCTGACGACTTTCGACGTCGTTTTCGTATGAGCAAGAATATATTTATGCACATTTTCAATGGAGTTATTGGACACGATAGTTATTTTGTTCAGAAATATAATAGTGTTGTAACTTTAGAATGTTCACCATACTAAAAAATAATAGGTACATTACATGTTATAGCACATGGGATACCTCTAGATGTGTTTGATGAGGTTATCCAAATGGGTGAGAGTACTATTAGCTTAATTCATGAAAGGTTTTGTGTTGCCATCATTGAATTGTATGGTGAGAAGTATCTACCAACTCCAACGCAAAGCAATGTCAACAAATTGAAAACGTTAGGAGTCAAAAGAGGATTTCCTGGCACGTTAGGCAGTTTAGACTGTATGCATTGGGAATGGAAAATTTGTCCCACAACATGGAATGGTCAGTTTATTGGACATTACTCCAAAGCGACAATGATACTTGAAGTTGTTGCTTCACATGATCTATGGTTTTGGCATGCATTTTTCGGATGTCCTTTTTCAATGAACGATATTAACGTTCTTCACCAATTATATTTGTTTAAGAACTTTACACATTAAAAAGAACATGCGTGTGATTTTAATATTGCATGAAATACATATGACATGGGGTACTATTTAGCACGTGGCATCAATCCTTCTTGGGCTAGTCTCGTCAGAACAATTTTAGCTCTAGAAAAATAAAAAGAAAAATACTATGCTAAAAGGCAAGAGGCAGTGAGAAAAGACGTAGAATGTGCTTTTGGGGTTCTGCAAGCAAGGTTTGCTGTTGTTAAAAATCCTATCAAATTATTTAAGCCACAGGATTTGAGCAACATTATGCGAGCTTGTATTATAATGAATAATATGATCACTGAAGAAGAAAGAGGAAAATTTCCATCTTATTTGGAATATTATCCAGATAATGCCGCAACAATTGTTGCTAACAGAAATCCAGCGACTATTGTGGTATTTCTGAGTCGTCTGCGTAAACTTAGATCTAGAGAGATACATACTAATCTACAAGATGACCTGGTTGAACATTTATGGCATTTGAAAGGGAATGCTTAGATGTAGGCTATGCATTTTTTGAACTATATTAACGTTGTAGTATTCAATGATTGTATTGTGTTGTTTACTTAAATATATCTCATTTCTATTTTCTGTTGTAGTCAAAATTCGCAATTCACAAGAGGACGACCCGAATTTTTTAACCCCCTTAAATTTTGTCAACATTATACTGACCACTTTAATTAATTGAAATCAAATGAAAGACCACTTTAATTATTGCCAGCATTATACCGACTAATCTTGTCAGCGCTTAGTCCAACTGAGACGACCCAAACTCGTCGTTATGGGAAAGCCCGGATTGAATTGAGAACACGATGCATCAGAACACAAACAATAGAACATTTCATTGCTATTACAACAATTTTCATCAGAGTACAAGAATATATCAGAGTATGAATAAATATTAAATAGCGGAAATAAAATAATATTAGAGATTAAAATACATAGCAGCAAAAATTTAAAATTCAATACAATGACTAACTGAATGAAATACACAGATACAAAGCTTTCCGAATATAGCTCCAACTGTAATCTAGGATCCTGGGAAAAGAAATATCTGCGGAAACCAAAACTACTAGCTGCCCGCGTGGAAAATATGGGCACCCAAAGTTTAGGTTAGAACAATAAACTCCAGGTCAGTCATGAGACTGGTGTGAGAACTAAAACCATTATTAACTTGATTTTAAAGTTAGGTAAATCATGGGACCACATCGTATAACACGGAACGGGTTTACCCCCAAGAATACCAATGCATACAGCGCAATGCTAAATAAAGAACAATGAAGCTATTATAAGACTCAGGTCCCATCACACAATGAACGCAGTCGAGGATAGAGTTTTCCCTTATAATAGCTAAATAAGCTTGATACGCAAAATTTCATATTTTATTATTACTATAAGTGAAGTAATCAACTTCAAATATAAATGTATAAATCATAGATGACCTGAATGTCCCAAACCACTATACTGCCAATAGTATACAATTAATACCGTAAAATTTCGTATTGGAAGTTGGATTTCCATCATGATGGCTACTGATCCAAAAGATCGATCATGTAGTGTAATACTCAACGACTTACGTCCCGTGCATGAGAAAACGCCGTAATACACATTCACACTATATCCAGGATATCAAGTGTCTCAATGACTTACGTCTCGTGCATAAGAAAACTCCGTATACTCTATCCTTCTGGGAATCGAGGGGTGTGTCATATCTCTACCAGTTGTAGCGACCACACCCAACCTATCTCGATCGACCAATCTGTCCTCATCTCAAAAGTATACTTATTTAACCATTAGTTCACCACCATATCAAGGTACGAGGCTCGTGAATTAACACTACACAAAGTTGTGCTTTGATCATAATCCACCAAACTTTTCTTTTCCACAAAAGTTTGGATCACTGCATCTCAGCATGTCACACTATCAATCCATCTCATACCATTGATTTCTACCAATATATAACCTCTAAGTTCGTACATCTCAGAGAATGGTGTTAAGCAAGAGAATAAATTTTCCTCTACCAAACAGATATATATTTAGCAGAGATCAACGAATGCAGCATAAAGGAATACAATGTCAGATACACCATCCATTTGCAAGTCCGTTCTGGTCTGAACGAAACCGGAGGCACCTTATTCCTCGTCCCGTATGTCCAACACAAGAGAGTGGCCTTCGCATATCCGAACAATCAACAAATACGTCCGGATGGCCACCATTGTTGCCCCTTCAAGGTAGCTACTCCAATCACGGGCATCAGTAGCAACCCATCTGTTCGATGTGAGGATGGTCGATCTTGCACCGTCTTCAATCTCTTCGACTGTTAGTCGTCGTATCAATTATTCAGAATGGGTTAAACCCGGTCTTTCAAAATAACTCGTGTATCTTATAATCAAGTGCTATAACAACACATCATACGCCTTATTCCAATCCAGAATATTTTTTTATTCATATTTCTTTATTCTGGAAAGGTTCTCATTAATCTTATCAAAGATTATCAATTTTAAACACACTGTTCAATCCATTTCTTTGGAAATTATTTCAAAATATTTTATAGTATCTTTTCACAATTTAAACCAAATTAAGGTTTATCGAACTAGTCGGGATTAACGCCTTACCGAAGTAATCATTCATTTTATTATCTCATCCCAACCTATTCATCCCATGGAGCAAAACTGGTAGTACTCCGTATCTAACACTACTGTGTTATCAATAAATTCAATTACCATTTCACGTTCAAATCTAATTAAAGATTTAACTATCACATGAAGTAAAACTGGTGATACTCCATTTTCGAACACTTCTCAAATTTGGCAAATTTAATTACCACATTAGCATTCCAATATAATTAAAAATTTATTAAAACTCCGTCTTGGTTTTAATCTTCAAAAATCATTATTTAATGGTTATACAACTTAGGAAACAAATCCTGTATTTAACTGGGTTAAAGAAAGAATGTCATTTAAAACACAGTTCACAATAAACCCAAAATCATCTTCCATTAAAAAACGGAATAACAGTATATAGTCGATATAAATTTCCGTACCAAATCAATACTGTAAATGGAATAACGGCAAAACCTTTTAAATTCCATATATAGTAACGGTCTTCGTTTACAGAAGCTCATCTCGATTATTACCAAATCGAATTCCATTCAATTCTAGTTCAGTATATTAAATAGGAAATCTTTACTTTGGAAAATTCCATTAATCTTAATTAAAAGATTATAAATTCCAAATCATATTCATCACCGTTAATTGGGTTAAAGAACAAATGTTGTTTAAAACACCATTCACGATAAACCCAAAATCTAATTTGATATTAAATACAAGGCTCTGAATAGAAATTATATCGGCTTATATTCAATATCAAATTCTGAAACCAACAAATATCGTATTGGGAATAACGATATATCTATCTTCCAAATTCCTCAACTATATTCGTATAATCATGGAATCCAATATCGAAATATTCCAAAGATGATTTCCATTCCAATTTATTCGTGGGAAAATTCTGGTTATTTTAAAACCATTTTCAATGTCCAACTTATTATTTCTAAAAATAATTGGATTATCGTTCTAGTTATTAACTAGTTCATTTAGATAAAAATATATTTTTACTTTTCAAATATGGAATTTTTCACCCAAAATCTTTCCAAAACCCATATTATGATTTTACATAATTTTTCCATATTTTTAATAATTTTATTAAGGCCCTTACTGTCGGTTTCCAATAACGACCAACGAACTGCATCCATAGCGACCTTTTCTGAAATTGATTTGGACATAATTTGAAATCCAACCATTAAAATTTAAATCTCTTATATTGATTGGAAAGTTCTTTTCGATATGAACCCAACAGTTCCGGTATTAGGAGAATCCGACGGTCGGATCTCCCGTTACATCAATTTGAAGTGAATGGTCGAAATTCACGAACGATCGCTGCGCGGTGCGTTCTATTCAGGCCATTATATATATAATATATATTTCTTCGATTTCCATTCAGAATGTATTTATAATATATTTATAAATTCATTTTAAAACGATTCCCACTTCTATTTCGATTTTAAATCAAAATTGAATATTCTATATCATTATAATATTAAAATGATAATATTTTTAAAATATCATATTTTGAAATCACTTTTCGATAATCATTATAAAATGAATAAAATCGACAGAAAATCTCGTTCGTGTTAAAATGGCGTTTAACTACTTAACACAACTTCACAATTCAATATTTTCATGTCCATCCAAAATCTGACATCAAAATCACATTTTGATTATTCACTGAATATTATTTTAAAATATTCGTTAATTTTGAACTGGAATCAGACTCAATCAATTACCATATAATTTCAGTTATATGGATTTCATACATCGCATGTATACAACAATAATGATAAACAATTATTAAAAATTCATACAACATTCAGAGTGCATTTTATAACTGTATAAGCATTAAAATAAATAAATAATGCTTATACAGTCCGTTAACCCATCAATTGACATACCACTAGTTATTGGGATCACTGTATGTCAAATATCATCCCAATACCCATGTGGGGTTCTCAAATAACAAATACTGATTATTATTTGTGTAGTTAGGCGATGTGTAAAATATTATCGCCCCAATCAATGTCAGTTAAATGGGCATACATAAACAAATAGTCCAATTTGTAAATGAATATTAATTTTATTTTCATGATAATTTTTATATACATTTTATATAAATAATTTTATATACAACAATATCAATCAATGACAATCCCAATCACAATCCAAACAAACAATCAACCATGGTTTGTACAAAAAAAAATAGTGTCAGGAGCTACTAAGCCCCATCTACAACCTATTATATAATAACTGTAAAATAATTTGAGAGAGAGAGTTCTCATGCTGGGTTCCACTCCATCAGTCTTTAATTTGAATTACTGAATTGTTTTGATTTATACCCACCTCAAATTCTAATTTACTCCATTTCCGTTCTGGTCAGTTCCATGTTGTAGCTCTCGTTGTTGCGAATCCAACGCAACTGAAATCGTTCAGTTCGGACCTCATATAAAAGAGTTATGATCGTCAAACATTAATTACAAATTTGAGATAATTAATTAATGATCTAACTCTAATTACATTTCTGAAACACCCCACCCTCCATTAAGGTCACTCACAAAGGGAATGCCTTAACTTTGGTGGAGGTTTGTAAGTAAAGGTCACAGATAAAACACAAGACAGATATAAACACATAAATATAAGCAGCGGAAAACAAACAGACTTTTTTTATTTCAAAAATACGTGTTCATACAAAACATTTCCATAATTGTCACATAATAACTTCCAAAACATTACATCATCATTTCTGTCTTGGTTATTAAATAAAGAAGCATAAAAGATAATTAAAATTGCATAAATCCCCATGATTGTGTCCAACAGCCATATCCAAGGAGAGAGAGTCCAAACCGTACATCTACTATCTTGAAGCTTGCAAAGAGTCTGACTAAGCTGAGTTGTTTCCTCCCTGTTGACCTGGGGGGGAACGGAAGAAAAGAAAACGAAAGAAAATAGGGTCATACATAAAGCCTGGTAAGTCTAGTGACTCTTCAGTATGAGAATAAGAGTAAGGGCATGATAGGTATAAACCGGAAATAGGAAAGTATCATAGACTAAGATAAAGCAGTTTGAATCGAATATACTATCGCTCCCCACACTATATCTCCGCACCTACTTGTATTGTCTTAACTGGCACCCCATGCAGGAGGTAAAGTGATCCTTTTTCTAAAGATCGACTCCTATTCGCATAATCATCTGTGTCTTACGGCCCCCGAAGATTGTAGATACCTATGCTGGTCCCACCATGGGGTGTATCAAGTCCCATGGTGGCGGCCCAACACAAAACTAGAAATGCATAGGTTATACTACTGGTGCCCCCCAGTGCCCTGTTTGTCTGCTTCGAAGTGTGTGCACGCCCGCACTCCGTTAGAACCCACACTATTGCACCCACCGCCGTCGCTTTTGACCGCTTACAATCAGCCCAGTAATCGTGCCCCACCCTGCCTAGTTTCAGGGTACCATGATACCTAATTGGGTTACTGCTGAAATGGGTCCCCGTTACTAGGGTTTTCTAGCCAAACATGTTAAATGGTTAAGTGTCTTTATTTACCTAACCCCACCCATCAATTTCATTAACAAGTTGAATTGGTTAAGTGTTTTAGTTAACTTAACCCTACCATCCTGACAGTCTGTCCTTAGCTTTTTAAAGCACCGACCACTCACATTAGACAGGTATTGTTACGGTTACTGGATGTGTCGGTCGGTTTCGGGCAGATTTACATCGTAACTCAGTCTAACCTCGGGTTCTTATTGGGCTCCATGCTTAACCACCCACATTGGATAGGTATTGTTGTGACTACCGGACAGCCGGGCGGGTCCGGGCAGGTTTACATCACAACTCAATCCAACCTCGTGTTAAGCATACTCGTATTTTCTAAATTTACATATTTGTCTTTATTACTTGTTATATGTAAATTAAATGTTATGGCCCACTTTCCAAGTTTAACATTCTTGGTATAAGAATTTATACCGTTTAAATGCCACCAATTTTGGCATGTGACAAACATGCCAATTCCATATATTTTTATGTCAAATTTTCCTATAATTACCAATTTATCCCAATGTTACCCCGTCTAAGTATTAGGCTAACAATCTTAGCCTAATTTTCATTCGCGTGATTTTTAACATATAATATTAGGCTAAAAACTTAGCCTAATTTAGCGTACACAAAATTGGCATAAAGCAGTTCACTAACATAACATGACATAGGTGTAAACTTGGCATTTTTGGCATAGTCAATATGAACATCATAGGTGTGATCTTGTAAAATAGTCAACATGAATGTCATAGGTGTGAACTTGCAACATAGACTAAATCAACATACATGTGAATTTGCAGCATAGCCTAAATCGACTTACATATATGTGAACTTGCATTGAAATAGGGATCTAACCAAATAGGTGTCACATAAATTAGCATATGATTTAGACAACATAAGCCTAAACATGTTTTGGATCTAGGCATAACATCGAACATAACTAGAATATGACAAGAATGTGATGTTTTCATAAAGTATGTATAATTTCATCGCATGTGTGAACTAGGTCCAATCATATGTCCAAATTACAACATGAAACATATATTAAAGTGGATCTTGACATGGATCCAATTAGGAACTTGCAACTTTTGTATAAACATAGGAGCATGTATATGAACATAACCATTTAGGCATAGGGGTTCTTAGCATAAAGTATACATACAGCCTATATAATCACATAAACATATAGGTGTAGATTACAACATGAACTATACAACTTGCATGCGATGTTGTTTTCATTCTAAATGTACAATAGGATCAACATAAACTCAATTTTACCACAAACATCACAATACCACAATCATTTCAATACATGAATTAACATCGTCGTTACATAATAACACAATTCCATTCCCAATTTACATCAAATCAATTCTTAATTTTATTCACATCGGAAAAATCACTATACTTACAACGAATGACGGTCTTGTTTTCTGATTTTCGAGTTCTGAATTTGAATTGCTTTCCTTTGGGTAGACTAACGTTGATTTGATTATTGTTTTAAATTTAATTTGGCTCGTCTCTAAGCTTTTCTACAAGTGGAGGCTCCTCTCAGTTTTCTCCCGACAGCATGGCTGCTCCGTCTCTAATTTCTTATGTGAATTTAGGTTGGAGTCTTAAGTTGTTTATATAGAATTTCAGATTGATTTGAGCTGTCAGATGATCATAGATGAATCTAGACCATTCACTTCGATAGGAGCCAACCAAAATGCGACAAGTCAGCACTAGTGACACAGCCAAGCCACAGAAATCGACCAGAACCCGACCCGGCCAGCCAGGGCCAAACCAGGTCGACTGGGCAGGTCGACCCCCAGGTCGACCTGGTCACCCAGGTCGACTTGGTGCCTGGGCGGGAATTTTCCCGCCCAGCCCAGTCTGGGTCTGAATTCGAAATTTGAACTGAATTTTGAACCATTTGAATTTTAAATTGAATTCTGAAACTTTCGGAGGTCATAACTCCTTCATACGGAGTCCGATTCACGCAAACTCGGACTCTATCTCAGGCAGCATTCCGAGACGAGCGCAATGGCATAACCCGTTTCCCTTAATTCTTTCATTAAGAATTAATTATACTTAAATTTGTCAATTTACTGTTAACAAAAAATTCGGGGTGTTACATTCTCCCCTCCTTAAAGGATTTCGTCCCCGAAATCTTCAAGTCTAGGAGAACGTAAGTCCTAACATCCAATCATCCATCTACTCAACCATCAAACACAGGCGTCCATTGTCCTTAAAAGACTTCTAATGCTTTATGATCATATGCACAGTGTGTGTACATGTCCTTATCTAATGCAAAATCAGGCGGTCTACTGATTCAGTTGACCTCCTTAATGCAAATCATGTAAGTGCCATGAATCCATTATGTATGCAAATTTTTTCCCTATTCATAATTCTACATGAGTGCACAACCATTCATATAAATGCGACATCCATATGACAACATATCAATTTTCAACCACATACAAATATGAATACACATATGCAATATGACGTGACTGAGCCGATCTAAAACCTAGGTTGTGTGTGTATATGCATCCACGAGCAACCACTTGCAACCACTTGCAGCCATCAACCATAACATGTTTCAAATACATGTTTACATCCAAAGGGGTTTCTACCTAAGGATAAAGGATAATATCGAGGATATTATACCTAAAAAGATTGATACAAGCACAACTTAAGGAAAAAGAGAGGTCAAAGGTGTACCCTCGAAAAGAAAAGGGTAGGCCGCGCGCATTCTGTCCTCAGTTTCCCAAATCGCGTCTTCCTCGGCATCACTCCACTGAACTTTAACGAGCTTTACTTCGCGGTTGCGTAGCTTTTTTGATTTCAATTCCTACGATTCGGGTTGGAACTCTCCTCACAGTTGCTTCATGTTCCACTTCGGCTTCTTCTAGAATGCTTGGCTCGACCACTTCCGCAGATTCATGTAGACATTTTCGGAGATGAGAAACGTGAAAGATGTTGTGAATTCCAGCCAATCTTTCAGGCAGCTCTACTCTATAAGTCATTTTCCCAATCTTCTCGATGATAGGGAACGGTCCTACAAATCTTGGTGCTAGCTTTCCTGCGGATCCAAAGCGAACGACATTCCTTAAAGGAAATACCTTAAGGAAAACCCTGTCCCCAACCTCAAACTCAAGGTCGGTCCTTCTTTTGTCGGCGTAGGATTTCTATCTATCTTGGGCTGTCTTCATTCTCCTTCGTATCAAGTCCACTTTCTCTAAAGTCTCTCTAATCATGTCCGGCCCAAGTACAATCTTGTCAGTAGACTCCTACCAACAAGTTGGTGATCGGCACGGTCTTCCATACAAAGCTTCGAAGGGTGCCATACCGATGGTGGCTTGGTAGCTGTTGTTGTAGGCGAATTCCACTAGAGGAAGGTGATCCTCCCAAGTCCCTCCGAAGTCAAGAACGCATAGTCTCAAAAGATCCTCTAATACTCTATTCACCCTTTCGGTCTGACCATCAGTTTGGGGGTGATAGGCCATGCTCAAGCATAACTGTATGCCTACAGCTTCTTGCAGACTCCGCCAAAATTCGCACGTAAAGATGGGATCTTTGTCACTCACTATGCTGGAGGGTATTCCATGGAGTCGAACTATTTCCTAGAGATAAAGAAAAGCTAGAGACGAGGCAGTCCTTCTACTCTTGATAGGTATAAAGTGGGCGCTTTTAGCGAACCTGTCCACTATTACCCAAATGCTAGTGTTGCCCCTACTTGACCTAGGCAACCCGTCAATGAAGTCCATTGAAATGCTATCCCACTTCCATTGCGGGACTTCTAAAGGATGAAGCAATCCTCCAGGCTTCTTCTATTCTGCCTTGACCTGTTGGCATATCATGCACTTAGAAACAAAATCTGCCACGTCCTTCTTCATGCCATCCCGAAAGAAAACTCTCTTTACGTCCTTGTACATCTTATCCCCGCCTGGGTGTATTTCATCTTGGAATGATGTGCTTCCTCGAGAACCTTCTTTACCAACTCCCTTGCTTGTGGGACGCACAGTCTTCCATCTCGCCTCAGCCAACCTTTATCGTCGATGGAGTATCTATTGAGGTGACTGGAAGTTTCACCCCTAATTAGCTTATCAATCACATCCACAAGCCGAGGGTCTTCACGTTGTGCGGCCCCTATTGAGTCTAAAAGAGTGGACTGTACTTCTAGGGATGCCAATAAACCAAGTACAAAATCAGAGGATGGCCTAAAGTCAAAACTGGCTATATACTCCAAGCTTTGCCTTTCTACAAAGAGAGGGCTTAAGGTCAGTTTCTTTCGGCTCAACGCGTCTGCTACTACGTTGCCTTTGCCAGGAGTACAGGAAATTTCAAAATCATACGAGGCAAGGAACTCCATCCATCTTTGCTGCCTTAAGTTAAGATCTTTCTACGAGAAAAGATACTTCAACGATTTGTGGTCAGTATATAATTCAAACTTCTCACCTAGGAGATAATGGCGCCAAGACTTAAGCGCAAAGACGATGGCGGCCAACTCAAGATCGTGGGTTGGGTAGTTCTTTTCATGAACTTTCAATTGTCTTCCACCATAAGCTAACACCCTCCCTTCCTGCATTAGAACAACGCCTAGCCCCGCACCACAAGCATCCGTATATACTGTGAACATCTTGCTTCCATCAGGCAAAGTTAGAACTGGGGCTGTTGTGAGAGCCCTTTTTAGGCGTTGGAAAGCAATATCACAATCTAAATCCCAAGCGAATGGCAGATTCTTCTTTGTTAGCCTTGTGAGTGGAGCTGAGATTTTCGCGAAATCCCTAATGAACTTTCGGTGAAAACCTACTAGCCCGAGAAAGCTTCGGACTTCGGTTGCATTTCTTGGTGTCTTCCAATCTTGCACTGCCACCACTTTCGCGGGGTTCACTGCTAACCCTTCTTTGGACACTATATGTCTAAGGAATCTTACTTCTTCTCTCCAAAAGTGGCATTTGGAGAATTTGGCTTTCAGCTGATGTGCACGGGGAGTATCCATGATTTCCTTCAGATGTTGAGCATGTTCTTCCTCATTCTTTGAGAAGATCAAAATATCGGCTACGAAGACCACCACGAACTTATTGAGGAATTCTCTGAACACCCTGCTCATTAGGTCCACGAAATAAGCGGGTGCATTTGTCAAACCGAAAGGCATGACAAGCCACTCGAAGAAACCGTCTGGGGTTCTGAACGCCATTTTATCAATGCTATCTTCAGCTACCCTTAGCTGATGGAACCCATTAGCCATATCAAGTTGGGAGAAGACCGACGCCCCTACAAGCTGATCAAACAAATCATCTATTCTGGGAAGCGGGTGTCTGTTCTTTTTAGTCAGCTTGTTTATCTCCCTATAGTCCACACAAAGACGTAGTGAACCATCTGCTTTGGTGGCGAACACCACTGGAGCACCCCATTCCGAGATACTTCTCCTTATAAACCCCTTCTCGAGAAGCTCCTTAACTTGCTTACTGAGCTCCTTTCTCTCCTTTGGAGCCATGTGTCTAACAGGCAGAGCTACAGGCTTTGCATTATCAACAAGATATATGCGGAAGTCTATTTCCCGCTTCGGAGGTAAGCCTATCACCTCTTCAAAGACATCCGGATATTCCCGCACCACTCTAACTATTAGACCAAAAATTGGCTCTAACACCCATATGAGCTGTGAATTTAATAAAATAGAATTAAAAAGCAACGAAAAACACACGATTTATAGTGGTTCGGCGTTAAAGAGCCTACATCCACTTTCTATTCTTTTAATTGATGATTCAAATGCAAATACAGCAATAATTATCACTCAACTTCACAATTACAATGCATAAACTCACTCAAATCTCTCAAAAATAGACTTTAAGAGATGATTTTGATCTGAATATGATTGTAGAATTCGGCTATGGAGGAAGTTAAGACTGAGAATTTGCCAAAAGATCCCTTCAAATGCCTCTAGATGGTGTATTTATAGGTGAAAAATCTCTTCGAAATGGCTCCGGTTCGGAATGGCGTGGCACCCATCCCATGAGAGCCGGGTTCGGAGGCTTCAAGATGGTGGCAGCGCACTGATTAAATGGGAGATCGTGGGAGAAATGGTCAGGCCTGGTCCGAGTCTTCAGGAGATATGTGCAGCAACAGTTACAGGTTCAGGGGGAAAAAGGGGTTCGAATCGGCGCCTCCGATCCGATCCGGTGATGCAGCTTGCTATCCCTTGATGTTGCTGACGTACTCCTCCGATCCGAACCAATGGGATTGCTTGCTTTCTTTTGATGGCGCTGAAGTGTTTCTCCGATCTGAACCGCTAGGATGTTTGCATCTTCGATCTTCGTTTCCTTCCCGCGCTATCTCCCTCTGATCTGAACCGATTGGTATTTTTCTCACTATTTGCTCTTTGTGTAGCCTAGTTCACAAAGTAGGCTAACATTTTGGCCCCTCGAAGTACACTCTTATTTAAGATAAAGTGTGCTTCGAAGCAATTTACAAAACATCCTTTGAATTAGAATCATTGAATGATCATCTCCATTTACTTGTAGTGCCGTGTCGCTTCATAAAATCGTGGCTTTTGCTGCTTATATATATCCATAATCCATATGAATTACTTTCTTCATTTTCAAACAACTTTGAGAGCTTTTTATTCAATGTCCAGTGATTCCTCCAAGTAAGCTTTTTCTTTACTTTTTTTGAGTTTAACTCGAATGCCAAGTTGTTGTGTTCAATCCCATTTAGTTTGGACCCGATCCGAATGGATTTTTCTCTTGCATTGCTTCACATTAGATTAATCATGCAAGAATATTTTCATAATCCTAACTTCCGGTCCGAACAGTTCTCCTTTTACCCATTTATTAACAAATGGACAGGCCTGGTCAATCAACGCGGGCTTTTATTCTGGTCTGACCGGAATCAAAGGCCTGGAATACAAAGGGCCATCTTGAGTCTATATAAATTAATTACTCTTCTTCTTCCATTTCTCTTCCTTTTACTATTCTCGTTCTCTGGCTCGCGCATCAAAACCTTAGCCCTTAAAAAAACTTCGAAATTCTCGTTTTAATCCCCGAATCAAACACATAGGTAGTTTTATAATCTTGAATCTCATCTTTATAATTGCTTTAAGCTTAGATTCACGGTTACCTTGAACGATTCCAGCGAGGTATTCAGTGGATTTTGTCGCCATGACCTCCTCCACTCCGCCATCGTCGTTAATGGCGTTAACTCTCTCTCGAGGCGACGGTGGAGGGGGTTAAGATCCTTCATTGAGCATTTGAATGCATCGATACTCGATTTCAGTTGGGACTTTTAACATAGGATCGAGCTTGACCCCAAAGAGGAGGAAAAGGGAGAGGAGAAGTGCAGGGGATCGGTTCGGGTGACAAGACAGAGACGAAAATGGGGCTCAACTGACCGGATCGGGTCGGACATGCAAGCCAAGAGAAGAACAAAATTTACTTAACCGGACCGGATCGGAATGTGAAACAAAGGAGGGGAGAAGCATGGTTGCTCAATTCGATCTGGACCGTCCAAATACTCACCTCCGAATCGATCCGACTTTGATCACTGGGCAACAACTTTTGTCCCAGGCTAGCACAAGGCTTTCTCCCCGATCCGACCCTAGTGCGTTTATCCGAACCAAACCGAAAAACAGCCCAAGATTGTACATAAGACCTTGCTTAGCTGGTCAAACCAATTCTTAATATAACCTTCAACTTAATGGACAGTTAGGATAGTGCCTTGCGAACATAAACAAATATCAAGAATTGTTATGAACATTACTGCTTCCTTGGACCTTTACATTATGCTTTCATGTATTTGCTCTACATTTTTGTTACACGTAGCACACACTTTAGTTCACATGCACACACGGGGGACACGGGCAACTTTACTCTAATTCTTGCTATTGTTTCTTCAATAGTCTAGCGATCATGGCCGAGAGACGGTCATCTAGGTTAGCAAAGAAGATGGAAGTTGCAGAAACTTTTGAGAAGGTTACCATTGATGACATATCTTCTTCCTCAGACCCTAAATGGGACGATGAGGGCCCAGATTATGAAATGGGAGTGCATAACGACGAAAAGCCTTCTGACAGTGAGATTTCTCCGGGCATAGAAGAGGAAGGAGGTATTGGAGATAATCGAGCTCCTGAAGAATTTGAGTCTACCATCATATTGGAATTACCTCAAGATTCTGTTGAATCGACGATTGATAATGACAGACTCATTCGAATATATTTAAAGCATGGGATACTAAAAAGGGATACCCTGGTGCCATCGAAAACTGACCATCCTCACAATCCCCCAGAAGGATTTATGGCAATTACCCGATTGATGTGTATGGTTGGGGCTGTTCCACCATTTCCGCCTTTTGTTGTCGATTTTCTAAGACAGATGCGGATCGCCCCCATGCAGCTACATCCCAACTCCTATGCTTACTTATATACCTTATATATATCATACCGAGAGATTTTAGGTACAGAGCTCACTTTCGACGATGTTCACTTTTTTTATAATTTTAAGCATCGGACTCGAGAAACTCCTTCCTTCTCTTATTTCGAAGCAGTCCCAAAAAGGAAAATTATTTCAGCTCCAATTAGCAGCAAGGCCGGCGATTCTATGCTAGATTGGTTTTATATAAGGCAACAGCCGGGATGTGCCAGGAGATGGACAAAATCAAGTAAGGCATTGATTTTCTAGATCTCAACTTTTAATGTTCACGCCAACACGTTAATCCGTTTTCTTCTTGTTTGCAGTTGATAATCCAAAACAAATATCGGGTCAAATGTACTTTGATCGGATGCATCAGCTCCTCAATGGCGATCAAAAATTTCTAACCATCGACGAAGTTCTTAAGGATGAGTATCTACATCTTCATGGGTTACTATCCATCACCTGTAGCATAGGTCATGGGTCAGTCCCGTATGTATACATACCTCCAGTAGACACTATTCCTGAAACGGGCGAGAGCTCGAGAGATCCAGAGATACCTCTTCGGACTTCACCTTCTCCCTCTTCAACTCAGGATGACGAATTAGCCAACATAGCCGAAAAGCACAGAGATGGGTATACCGTCCCTAATGAAGCTATTACTCTTAAAAGTCAACGTCTCCTAAAGAAACGCCAATAGACGCTTCTCAAGGAGATGTCCTTACTACCGATGATTCCACATTTCAAGGTTTAGGATATCTCCCCCTACCTGAGATCATCTACACATCAGAGGATTTTGGTACAAATCCTTTAGTTTTCACTTCTTCAGAGGAGACCACTCCCGCTAAGGACAAAGAGCCCACTCGCGCTGGTCTGACTTCGGACTCGGGTTTGTCGGGGGGGACAGCACTTAGAATGCACTTAACACGACAACACCACACTCCACAGCACTTACTTCTCATGAGAATACTGATTCTAAATTCCACTTACATTGTTGCGCAGGTACAATGTCTCGTGCTTACTATGACATCAGGAAAATATGTCGCAGCATGACTAGGCCCCCTTCCGATATTGAGCATGATCGTCGTGAAAGCCGGGGTAGAGAGGATAGAAGGCCTCATGATTCTTATCAGTCACACACCTCGCGCTCCCGCTCCCCCGTCTGGTCGGATCCAGACCGACATAAAAGCTACCAGAGTCGTCGAGGAGAAGACACATCGCAGCCGAAAGACCGAGCTTCTCCTCAGGACAAACACAGTCGGGAAAGAAGCCCGCCGAAAGATACCGACTCACGAGGCAAACATAAGGTTTTTGATAAGCGGCCTAGGAAGGGTGATGCAGCCATCGTGCCCGCTAAACATAAGGATACTGAGCTAACATACTGTGAACCTCCACCGCTGGATGCTGAGTCTAAAGTTAAGCGGGCATATTTGGAGAAGCAATTCCCCGATCATTATTTTTAAAATCTGACTTTCTTACCTGCTCTCGAGCCTATTTCCTCAGAGTGGGCGGATGAGGCCAAAGCGAAGATTGACGCGGTCGAGAAGCAATATTTGGAGATGTTCAAGTATTCATGTAAACTCTCCAGAATCATTCAGACTTTGATCACGGATGTTAATTCGATGAAAAAGACTGCAGATGCTGACGCGAAGGCCTTGAAAATTTTGGAGAAAGACCTCGAGGACACACAAGCCCAACTTGTCATCGCTCTACGGGATGCTACCAACTTCAAGCAGCAATTTGAAGAGCTACAAAAATGTTATCATGACTTGCTCGAGTCTCATAGTCAAGAGCGCTTGGAGCTGAAAAAGCAAGTAGAAGATGCTAAGTCGGATAACGCCAAAATGCAACTTGCTTACACTGCTCTTGAGCGAGAAAAAGCCGAGTTAGCGAGAAAGAATGCTGAATTGGAGAAGAGAAACGCTGACTTGGCTTCCAAGTTGATGGAGGCCGAGAATAGGGCGGCCCTAGCAGAGGGTAATGTGGAAAGTGTTATTAAGTCCACCGAAGAGACCCGCAAGCAGTTGTCAGAGGTCCAGGAGGAAGTGCATGGTTTCGGCGAATTACTGATCGAATTCTTCGCGCATATAATTCATCGCCGAAACATCTCTTGGATTGAAGACTACCCAACTACCTTGGTTCACGTATGGAGTCAAATTGTCGAATGGGAGAAAAAGGAACTTAAGATAGACTTCGTCGACGAAGATAAGCTTATAGAAAAATATCTAAGAGATGATGAGCCGGCGCGTCTAGCCGAGGGGCGTCGCCTCATTGCCGCTGCTATGGAGGAAAAGAAGCGGATGGCCAAGCAAAAGAGTATCGCTGAGGCTGGTTCTTCTTCTACTACCGCTGAAACTCCCGAAGTTGAGAGATATGATCCTGAGAACCCGGGGATCCCTCAAGCATCTCTCCTATCTCCTATACCTGAGTCAGCGTCAGAGACGGTAGTCACTCCAGCTGAGAAATCATCGGAAGGTATTTCTACCTTTTCACCTCAATTCGTCAAGGCCGTCTCCACTATTCACCACATAATTGGGCAATCAATTGAGGATCCTTTATTTTCTCCTTAGTTGATAACTGTTGCTTCTCATTCTGTAGGTGTTGATACGACCGAGAAGGCTGGCGGGCCTCAAGGAACCACCACCGGAGCAAAATCCGTGGAAAAGGGTCAAGGAAAAAAGGATAAGGCTGCCACTGTGGAATCAGGAGGGGAAACTGAATTGTATAAGGCTAATGCTCCTCATGATGACGAGATGATTGATGCCTTAAAAGACGACGGTGGTAATGAAGGGCATGAGGTAGACCCTGATGTGGCAATAATTGGGGATTCAAAAAGCACCGATGACATCACTTTAGCTGACATGAAAGCCGAGCAAGACAAACGTATGCAACTAAAAGTTGAAGACTTGGACCCTGAAAGCCTTAAGCCTCTTGCAGTGGTGGATCCTGGATCAAGGTTAGTTGTTAAGCTTTCAACTAGGTCTATTAAAGAAGAGCTTGCTAAAAAATCTTCTCTTGATTCCAGTGTTCCGACTCCTAGGAAAATATCAACTGATTCTAGCACTTCGAGTGTAGGGAAGAAAAAGACAAAGCGCATTTTTACTGATGCGGAAAAAGAGGCTAAGGATACTTAGAAGGCTGCCAAAAAATCCAAGTCCGCTCCAAAGCCCAAGTGATGAAGTGCACTGTTTTATTTTGGCATTTGATTGGTCCGCAATTGTTGCAGCGAGTGCGGCCCTCGCATTTTCTTTTTTGCTTGTTTTCCTTGTACAAACTTACATGTTTGTAAATAAAAATAGTTTATTTCCTGCAATGTCCGATAGTCGTTAGTCCAGCACCTAGGTGAAAATACAGAAGCATGTCATATTAAAGTTATATAATGAAGTCATTGTTGAAGGGGAATATGTATGCACATATATGCCCCCAGTCGATCTTGCGTAACTGAGCAAGAGTTATTCAAAATTAACTAAATCAAAAGTCCAATTGCCCCCGATTCTTTGACGGGGCCATACTCTTTTTGTCGTTGATGCCTATTCTTTCTAGCATCTTTATACTCTCCTGTCTCATAACCAGGTTAAAGTATTATTGAGGCGGTCTCTCATATGGGTGCACCTTCATGCCTCAAGGGACGTCGTCTTCCCGTCCTTTATACTCTCTCTCGATTCTTGAGAGTTAGAGTTAAGAATGTTGTCTTCCCATTATCTTATGTTTCATCGTACGAGCAGTCATTTTATTTGCTTCTGCACATGGGTCATCTCCAACTTTCAAAATTTAATTTAACGTTTTGTGTTTCATGGTCATGATAGAATAATAGTCGAAGATATAAATAATGCAAAAAAGTAAATGACACACGATATTTTTATAGTGGTTCAGCTAAGTCGTAGCCTACATCCACTTTATAATCCTTTGCTCACATAAACAGACTTTTTAAGGCAAGTCATGCCTTTTTACATTGCTTATAAAAACAACAAGGAATAACATTTCATATTTAGCTCAGATATCGTCGCAAGTGCTGGGCGTTCCAGGCTCTGGGAATCTCCTCACCATCCACGGTCGTTAGCTTGAATGCTCATGTATCAAGCTTCCATTGGATGGTGTATGGCCCTTCCCATTTTGGAACCAATTGGGTCGAAGGTGGGAAGACTCGTTTTAGTACTAGGTCTCCTGGTTCAAAGGTTTTGAAGCGAACTTTTTGGTCATAATAATGTGCTACTTGATGTCGATGTCTCGAGGCACCCAAGTCGGCTTCATCCTTTTTTCTTCAATCATATCAAGAGATTCTAGGAGGAGTGCCTTATTTGTCATTGGATCGTAATACGCCACTCGATGAGATGGGACTTCTAATTCTACCGGGATCACTGCTTCTGATCCGAAGGAAAGTGAATAGGGAGTATGGCCAGTAGCCGTCTTAAAGGTTGTCCTGTAGGCCCATAAAGCTAATGGCAACTCGTCAACCCATCTCGCTTTGGCCCGCTCCAACCGCTTCTTCAGAATTGATTTGATGACCTTGTTTATGGCTTCGACCTGGCCATTTGACTGTGGGTGAGCTACTGCAGTGTGTTGTTTATCAATCTTGTATTTCTAGCAAAAGTTTCTGAACTCGATGTTGTCAAACTGCGTCCCATTATTAGTTATGATGGTCTTCGGTATCCCAAATCGACAAATGATGTTTCTGACCACAAAACTGATCACCTTCCTCGCCGTGATGGTTGTTAGAGGTTCGGCTTACACCCACTTTGTGAAGTAGTCCACGGCAACGATCGCATACTTAGCTCCTCCTCTGGCAATAGGTAGCACTCCAATAATGTCAATCCCCACACATGGAAAACGTCCACGGACTTACCATCGACTTGAGCTGAGCCGGCGGCGCTCTGGGAACTTTGGAATATCTTTGACATCTATCGCAGCGTCGTGAATAATCACCCGCGTCTTTATTCATGGTAGGCAAGAAATATCCGTACCATAATATTTTCTTTGCCAGGGTTTAACCCCCAGTGTGATCTCCACACTCACCTTCATGCACTTCTCGCAGTACACGTTTAATGTCGTCGTGTGCGTTACACCGTAATAGGGGCATTGAAAACCCTTGACGATAAAGGACGTCGTCCTGTAACACGTATCTTGCAGTCTTGCGTATTACAGCTCGTCTTTCACTCTTTTTTAACGGGAGGGTTCCATCCTTGAGAAAATTCTTAATTGATGTCATCCAGGATTCTCTTTCTGGTTTGACTTCCAAGGTTAGTTCTGCTTCCATTAGGTCGAAGCTTTGTGATTCCAACACCTCGATTGGGACCATTTCGGTTTCTTTAGGATTATCAGAACTTGCTAGCTTCGCCAGTCGATCTGCTTTCTGATTTTCAGCTCTTGGAATGTGTGTTATGCTATAATGCTCCAACCCTTCCAATAACTCCTTTACCTTTTTGAGATAAGCACTGAGTCGAGGTCGTTTAGCAGCAAATTCTTCCCGAACTTGACATACAACTATCTTGGAATCACAATATATATCTAGTGTCTTCACTCCCAAATCTTTGGCGAGTTTCAGCCCGACAATCAGGGCTTTATACTCAGAATCGTTGTTAGTAGCAGTAAATTCCAACCGTAATGCATAATAAATAGATCGTCCTTCAGGAGTTATTAAAACAACTCTGGCGCCGGACTTTCTATCGTTCTTGGCTCCGTCCGTATATAGTCCCCACGGACAAAGCTCCAACTCTTGATCCAAAGTAACTATCTTGTCACCCACCGTTTCTTCTTCAGGAATTGTAAATTCAGCTATGAAGTCAGCCAAAGTCTGCCCCCTTATTGATCTTCGTGGCTAAAAGTTCAGATAAAACTGACTCAGCTTGATATTCCATTTGAGTAACCGCCCCGATGCTTCGGGTTTCTGCAGCACTTGTCTCGAAGGTTGATCGGTATACACAATTATCGGGTGTGCCTGGAAATAATGGCAGAGTTTGCAGGAGGCAATCAGGAGGATATAAGCAAGCTTCTCTATCTTCGGATAGTTACGTTCTGCAGCAGCTAGTTTTTTACTTACGTAATACACAGATTTCTGGACTTTATCCTCCTTACGTACTAATGCTGCGCTGACGGCATGAGATGATACCACCAAGTAGACGAACAAATCCTCATGTTCCACTGGCTTTGATAATATTGGAGGCTTTTCTAAAAAGTCTAACAAATTCTAGAATGCCTCCACACAGTTGGGAGTCCACTCAAAATTTCGCTTTCCCCGTTTTATGAGATCGAAGAAAGGTACACACTTGTCTTTGCCTTGGAGATGAACCTGCCCAGTGCTGCAACCTTCCCAGCTAAGCTTTGAACATCCCTGATCTTCCGCGGCACCTCTATATTCCGGATTGCTGCTATTTGGTCTGGATTGATTTCAATTCCTCTGGAACTCACGATAAAGCCAAGGAACTTGCCTGATGCCACTCCAAAAGAACACTTCAAGGGATTGAACTTCATCCCATACCTTCGTAGTATGCCGAACATTTCTGCTAAGTCCTTCGTATAATCGGGAGACTGCTTGGATTTCACGAGCATATCATCTACATAAACTTCCATGGTTTTCCCGATTTGATTGTAAAACATGCGGTTGACTAAGCGCTGATACGTGGCTCCCGCATTTTTTAACCCAAACGGCATTACCACGTAGCAATACAACCCTAAATCTGTGATAAAGCTTGTATGCTCTTGGTCTGGTATGTGCATGGGAATTTGATTGTATCTGGAATAGGCGTCCATAAAGGATAAGAGTTCATGCCCGACAGTCGAGTCTACTAGTTGATCAATTCTGGGGAGAGGGAAGCTATCCTTCGGGCAAGCTTTGTTCAAATCAAAAAAGTCAATGCACGTTCTCCACTTCCCGTTTGACTTTTTGACCAGGGCAGGATTCGATATCCAGTCGGGATACTTTGAATCCTTGATGAATCCACTACCTTTTAATTTTTCTACTTCTTCTTTCAAAGCTGCTGACCGCTCTGGGCCCAACATCCGTCTTTTCTGCTTGACTAGTAAGTGCTTTGGATTAATACACAAAGAGTGGCTCATGACGGTAGGCGAAATCCCACACATGTCAGCGTGAGTCCAGGCAAACACGTCCAGGTTTGCCTTTAAGAAATCAACCAATTCCCTCGCTCTAACTGGATCCAGTTGCGAGCCGATCTTCAGTAATTTCATCGGATCTGTTTCATCGATAGGTATATCGATTGTTATTTTGTTGGCAGTTGCCTTCCTGTCTCCGGGTTTACTGTCCTCTCTGGGGTCTATATCTTCGAGTACATCTGAGGGCGACTCTCTTGGGGAAGGACCCCTTAATTGCTATGTTGAGGCCTCATTTGGAGGGGCGGAATCATCCTTAGCATCTATATTCAACCCTTTCATTAACATCTTTAGTTCTACCATGTAACAAGCTCATCCTGTGGCTTGGTCGCCCCTCATCACCCCAACTCCTGAGTCAGTCGGGAATTTAAGCAGCAAGCACCAGGGCACAATACATGCCCTAAATTCGGCAAGGGCCGGTCGGCCTAGGAAGGCATTGTAAGGTGACTCCAAATCCAAAACTACAAACGGTAGGATCCTTACTCTTTGGCAATCTCCATGCCCTAGTGTGACTGGTAATTCTACAAAGCCAATCGGAGCTGTAGATACTCCGTTAAAGCCACGTATCCATCCTTGACATGGCTTTAAGTCTTTTGCCTCAAGCTTCATCTTTTCAAAGGCTTTCTTGAAAAGGATATTGACCGAGCTCCCGTTATCCACTAACACTTTATGGACTAAAGCAGGGCCTATTGTTGTGGTAATCACTAGCGGATCGTCGGTTGGAGATTGAACTCCGAAATCATCTCTATTGTGGAATACGGCGTCGTCTGACATCGTCTTTTGTTGCTTTACTGGGGTAGCATCATCGAGGCTACTACACTCTCCAACTTCAAAATTCTTGACGACGTTGACGTACTGATCCATAGCTTTAAAGCTACAACCAACCAGGTGAGGTCCACCTATAATAGTATTAATGACAATCCTCTTGCCTTTTTGCTGGGCTGTGGGTTTCGAGGTAGACGGGTTTGAGTCCGGGGCTTGCCCCCTGTCCCTTGGGGCAACTTTGTACTCGTCTAGCTTTCCTTCTCGCAGCAATTTTCGACGATATCTCTCAAATGACGACATTCATTGGTGGAATGACCGTAGGTTCCATGAAACAAGCAAAACTTTCCTGTGGCAATCTCTTTCTCTGTAGAATCTCTGGGCGGTGGTTTTTTGTACTGCAATGTGCTATATGTGTCCAAATAAATATTCTCCAACTTATCATTTAATGGCGTATAATTTTCAAAAGTTTGGAACCTGGGTCATTTATTAGAGCTATTCCCTCGGTTTATGTTCCTTCTATTGTCGTTCCCATTTATGTTGTTATTACCACCACTCTGGTTGCCAAAATTCACTTCCACCTTCCCTGAACTGTCACCTGACTGTTTCATAGCAACGTTACTCTGGACACCTTCCTTCGAGGCCCCTTCAGATTTTCTCTTTTGATTTTCCTTAACTTCTTCTCGCCTTTAGCGGATATTAGCCTTTTCTTAGAACAATTCTCTAGTAGGAGGTGGTTTTCCAGCTAAGTAATCCCCGAACTCTGAATCGGGATCTACCCCTTCTATCAAGGCCATCAGGATAGTGGGCTCATGGGGATCAATGACTTCAGTGACGGCAAGGTTGAAGCGATCCAAATATGACTTCAAAGATTCTCCTGGGGCCTGTTTAATCCGTGACAATTCTATGACGGTCTTGGACTTTTGGGCATAGAGTCGAAATTGATTCACGAAACGTTCACTCAATTCTGTGAAATTTGACACCGACCGAGGAGGGAGTCGAGTGAACCACATTAAGGCTACGTCTTCAAGATAGATGGGAAAAGCTTTGCATTTTACGGCTTTGCATATCTCATCAGGTGCTGCCCTGGGTCTTTTCTTCCTGAATATCGATCCATCTGAGGCAAGTTGAATCGTCGGGGGAACTGGAAATTCAGGATGTCATCTGTGAAAGGGGTATGACTTCACTCAATGCCCCAATCTTCATTAGTATACCGCCGGCTTTCAGACATAATCTGGCGCACCATTGCCCATACATCGGCGTTGGTTAGTGTCTGCACAGGCTCTCTAGATCTGATGTTCGGATTACCCCTGGGTTCCTGATCAGGGAATAACCTTCTGTTTCTGGCAGCAGCCGCTCTATGTTGCTCTCTGTGCTCCCAGTCGATCTCTGAAGGTAGAGGTTGGAGAAGCTGTTGTTGTGTGGGGTTAGTAATATTAGGATCCTTGGGTAAGACGTGGGATCCGCGCATAGGTAGCAACATAGGCTGTTGCAGACTCGGGTCATTAGGGCCCAATACACGAGCAACATCTTCTCGGGATCCTAAAGATCCAAAAGTCAATTGATTGAGGTTCTGAGGTCGTTCAAGCAGCCTTCTCTCGCGAGGACGTTCTGTAACAACCCGAAATTTAACAACTTGTTAAATCAAGAATCAAGGCAGAATTAAATGTTAAAATCTGAATCAGGAGAAACGGGCTGTGCCATTGCGTTCGTCTCGGAAAAGTACGCGAAATAGAGTCCGAAATTTCGTAAATCGGAGTCCGTATGGCCGAGATATGGCCTTCGGAAGTTTCACGAAAAATTCAAATTCAAAACAGATTTCAAATTTTCAGAAAATCAGGGTAGGCGGGAAAAATCCCGCCCAGACCAGGTCGACCAGGGGGTCGACCTGGGTGTCGACCTGGGTGGGACCAGGTCGACTGGGGAGTCGACCCCAGGGTCGACCTGGGGGTCGACCTGCCTGGTCGGACCCAGGCAACCTGGTGCACCTGTTTTGCTGTTTGGCTCGGTTTTGGAGGCTTGTGACGATTTTTGAGGGCTTGGATCTATCCTAGGGTTAATCTAACGGCCTAAACTACTCCTAATCTCTATAAAAAGACCCCTAAGCCTACCCTAAACCCTCACAAATCACTCATGCCACGAAGTACTGCCCAAATGCCAAGTGATCATGGCCTCCATCTCCAATTCCTAGATACTATGCATTCAAATCGGGTTCAAATCAAAAGGTGCAAGCTTGCTACACCAAATAGAGGCCAAATCAACGTTGCTATGTGAGTTTCATGACGGTTCTTTGACAAAGGAGCCACCTTTCTTCGTCAAGATGATGCATGATCCTTTTCCTAAGCCACGCTATGTAAGTTCTAGCTACTTCGAGATGTTAACGGTAGTTTAATCATGGCATGGAATAAAATGTGGTTAAACATGAATGCTATAACCTATGCGAGCCTAGTTTGCCCCTTTACCATGTACATATGACTTTGGGTTATGTTTTAGCGACTAAACCATGCTATTCATGTTGCATTGGACTTAGTTTGCCATGCAAGATTGGATTGTAGTATGATAGCATGTACACTTAGAGCCACTTTGACTTGTGAAATAATGGCATAAATTGGACTTTGGGGCTTATGCATGTAAATGAAACCAACCCCTTATGATATCATGTTTATGTAAGGTCAAATCCTGTTATGACAACATGCAAGTTTGTGGCCAAATTCCCTATGATAATATGCAAGTTTGTGGCTAAATTTCCTATGATAATATGTAAGTTTGTGGCCAAATCCTTTATAACATTGTGCATGCTTGTGGCCAACCCCTATATGATAGTATGCATGCTTATGGCCAATCCCTATATGACACTATCATTCATGTTTTAAGGCCAAACCCCCTTCTGATACCATGCATGTTTGGAGCCAATCCCTTTTGTGGCATCGTGCATGTTTTGGGGTCTACATGTAGCCATAGTATACCTACTATGTTGACTCGCTTTTACTCAAGTGAAAACACGATTTTGGGGTAGTTAGATAAACATGAACATGACGCGAAATCTTGACTTGAATATGACATGAAAACTTGACTTGAGGTTACATGTGAACACGACATGTATGTTGAACCAAAATGGGGGCATGACACGTGGGGTAAACATGGGACTTGAAATTAGACACGTATGGGTTGTAAGTGTAATATAACACTAGACCAAACATGAGAGTGGCCAACTCGAGGTTGGGTTGAGTTTGTAGCATAAATCTACCCGGACCCGCCCGGCTTAACTAGTGGCTACAAACAATAGGATCCAATGTGAGAAGTTGGTCATGTCGCGCTTAAGACCCGAGGTTAGACTAGGTTGTGGTGTAAATCTACCCGGACCCGCCCGGCTTAACTAGTAACCACAACAAGGTCTAATGTGAGAGGTTGAGAGTGCATTAATTAAATTAATGCCACATGATAAGGTTAAGTAAATTTGACTAATGACACTTAACCGATATGACACGAATGGGTAGGTTAAGTGGGACCGGGCTTGATTTCTTAATGACACTTAGCCATACAAGACAATTAGGGGATGGGGTTAAGTAATTTACGCTTAACTAATCCGACTTGGTAATTAGATGGGGTTAAGTAATTAAGACTTAACTAATCTAAACACGGTAATTAGATGGGGTTAAGTAATTAATACTTAACTAATCTAAACACGGTAATTAGATGGGGTTAAGTAACCTATACTTAACTAATCTAAACACGGGAATTCGATGGGGTTAAGTTAAACACTTAACCAATCTAAACTTGGTAATTCAATGGGGTTAAGTAACCAATACTTAACTAATTTAACATGATAATTTAATGGAGTTAAGTAACTTATATTTAACCAATTATACGTGATGATTTGATGAGGTTAAGTAACCTATACTTAACCAATCTAATAGGTGGACCTGATAGGGTTAAGTCACAAGACCTTTTAAAAGTAGGCTTAACCATTGTAATACGATTAGTGGATGGGGTTAAGCTAACCCATACTTAACCAATCCGACTCGATAATCTGATGGGATTAAGATAATCTATGCTTAATCAATCTAACATGATAATCTGATAGGGTTAAGACAAATAAATACTTAACCAGTTTGACTTGATAAGGTTAAGTCATGAGCTTCTTGGTACACTTAACCAACCAGTAGGGCTAAGCCTTGAACTTGAGTACTTAGCCAATCTTGACATGATTCGTAGGCGGGTTAAGTCATGAACTTGGATAACAACACTTAACCCATTTGACTAAACCCTAGCTCAGAGGACTAGGTTGGAAATCGTAGTTAACAAGGATAGCGGAAAGAGGGGCTAAGTGGTAAACCTTAGTTAAGGGTAACTAAGTAATAATTCTTAGCTAAGGACATGGGACTAGTTCATAAAGAGATGAGTAACCTGGTACGGTAGGTCATCGCTTAGTATACGAGGAGGAGCAAGTTATCTGACTTGGATAAAAGCTCCAGCGAACTGGGTGACGAAGCGGAAGCTTCGGGGAACGTGAGGGTACTCTTGGTATCCCTCTGTGAGGTGGCAAGTGGTCCATGAAACCCGGCCTCACAGAGGTTAAGGTCTGCGGTAGAAGAGCCAAGAGTATGCCTTGGTTGCTATGCGAGCGACCTAAAGACAGAGTTGGATTAGCGTGGAGTCGACGATACTTGATTTTGCCCTGGATAGCATGTCACCGACTACCTACCATCTTTAGTCAATCGTGTACGTACAGAAAGGCAGGGAACTCCCAACAGACCATATACTGGCTATCAAGTTATGGGTGAGGTTGGCTATCTGGAAGTGGGCATCGATGGGCCGTAGTGTAGTTCTCATACATGATTTTTCTTGGATTGCCTTTCAGTAGTTGAGGGAGGGGTCATGTGGGACCATAGCCACGGGTACAAAAACAGACCTTGATATCTGCATCAGCAGACGACTCAAAGCTCCCGACCGAGTTCCGTATTTCTTGATTTGCCCTGGCGCGGAACTCGGATGGCACATTGAGGAACATGTGCGTCTAGACATGGAAAACGGTTCACGATACATACGTGGGATAAAAGGGTGCGGTTGACGGGTGGCATAATCCCTAGTGGTCCTATGTGGCCAAAACCCAAACCGAGACACGGAAACGCTCATTAGGTAGCATAATCCCTAGTGGTCCTAGGTGGCATAAATCCTAAGGGAACGCGTGATAGTTCATGGTAAGGAAACATAACAAGATCAAGGGTAGCAGTCCAAAATAACCTCAAGGATAAAACGTTTACATGGGAAAGCCCGTATGGCCTACGGCAAAGGACTGAACTTATACATGGAAAGAAACATACGAGTTGGGAAAACCTACATATGCTATATATTAGGTTGACATGGACCATTACATGACATTGAGCAAGGGACATTCATAGTTGACACTTGACGCGGGTTGGGATACTAGTACAAGGGGTGCAGAGAAAATATACATGATAAATACCGTGGGATGTTATACATGATAAGTACCTTGGGGTAGTATACTGGATAGAAACCTGACGATGTGATACCTTGATTTATCTTGACACCGTAGTTTATCATGATACCTTAGTCTATCTTACTACAATAGTTCATCCAGTTATCTTGGCTTAGCTTACCTATCTTGTTGTCATCCTTATGTTTACTTTCAGTTTATGCATGTCATGTTACCTTTACCTGTTTTTATACTGGAAGTAGATAGGACTTACCAGTCTTTATGACTGACCCCGTTTTCTTTCGCCTCTTGTCTTCCGTTCCCCCCCCCCCAGGTTTTCAGGGAGGAAACACTGTTATCTAGTTCGGACTTCTTCTGCTTGAAGGTCATCACGCATGGCTTGGATTTTTCTTGGCTATGGCTACTTTACTGTTTTACTTGGGGAATAATTTATGAAAAGGTTGTATGCTTCTTTACTATTGCAAGACAGGTTTTGATGTATTCTGATGTAAAAGGCTTTAGACCTTATTCTATAAGGTAATGAAATTTGTTTTATTTCCGCGGTTATATATATATGTTCTGTCTTGTAATATTTCTGTGCATGTTTACCTCGATAATGCTTCACCAAACCTAGTGCATTCCCTTTGTGAGTGACCCTAGCGGAGGTGGGGTGTTACATTTGGTATCAGAGCAGAAGGTTACCAGACTGGGCAAAAGTTTTTAAAACCTTCTGAAAACTATTTGAAAAACCGTTTATAAAGAGGCATTTTTCAAGAAAAGTTTTTAAGGCTATTCCCCAAAAGCCATTAGCATTATCCCTTGATTCCTTGATTGAATCTCTTTTCCTTTCCTTCCTCCATCTGTAGTCGCAGTAGTTCTAACTGTGACTAATCTTTGTCTAGCCACGTAGGTGTTTTCCGTACGATGGAGGTGGTTCTCGAGAGACCTGTTGCCGTAGTACAAGGAAGGATAATAAGAGTAAGGATAAAGGACGCGAGCTTAAGGATAAGCAACTGTTGCTATGGCTTAGTCCATCAAGGAGGACAAGGACAAGATCATCGTAGAGGGAAATTGTACGCTCCCATTTCTAGGGTACCTAAAAGAAATGGTACCGTTTCTGGTAAAGGTTTAGTCGTTCTTTTCTATCATCCCGTCCAGACTTTGTCTTGATCATCATATCATTTAAGTCTGCTTGGATAGTTGAGTCTCTGCACCTTAGTACTAGCATGGTAGAGGATCCCAGTTTTGTCCCAAAAATCTGGTTGGAGAGTTGGTCCATTTCTTCATGACTTGTTTGGATTTGAGAATGACATGTCTCAGCTACGGATGGATTCTAGGGGTAAAGTAGTCACCCAATAAGTGGTGCCATTCTCGGTTTTAGGAAAGAGGGTAGTTAGACTCTCGACTCACCTTGGTGATACCCCCGAAGTCTCGTATAACCTTTTGGGTTCTGTCATGGTTAGTTACCTAGAATCTCGGGATGCAGTTGTTGGTAATCCGTTCGAATAGAATTCGCCGCTAAGGTGGATGGTTCATTTCTCTTATGCATGAGTTATGGGAATCACCCTAGTAAGTACTCTTGGCAACATGGATTGGCATCGGCAAACGAGATCCAGAATTCCCTAGTGAATTTTGGAGAGCTTGCATGAGTAAGTGGATACGTTTGAGCCAAGTATACTAGGGAAAGGATAAGTGAAAGTGGAATAAGAAGCGACAGTGAAATGAGTTCCAACTCATACCTGGAAATAGGAATCAAGGAGCTACGAAATCATGAAGTCAAAGGCGGTCAAGGCACCGAGGAATTAAGCTCAAGGAAACACGACTTAGAAGACGTAAGGCTAGACACGCGCATCGTACCTCTTTTTAAAGAGTGTATCCATGATCCCTGGTTTTTCCTGTAGAGCTTGCTCGCATGTTATCTTTTGGTGGATATCCTCTCGGTCCTGTTTCTGTTACAAACCCCGTAAGGAGTTTGTCTTGTTTATCTCCTCGATCTTATCTTGGGAACCTTAGATATAACTTTATGGATGTAAACATGTACTTGAAACATGTTATGATTGATATGGTTGCAAATGGTTGCAAGTGGTTGCTCGTGGATGCGCGAATACACATTAGATACTAGATTGATGCGGTCACGTTTCATGTTGCATATGCACGAGTATTTATACTTGTTTATGGATGAATTTGAATGTGTTATTATGTGGATGTTGCATATGAATGAATGTTTGTGCACGCATAGAGTACTTATATGACTAGGACTATTTGCATACATGTTGGACTCATGACACTAAACATATTTTGCATTAGAAAGATCATTCAGGCCTGATCATTAGCATTAGCTAAGGAGCATATACACACACGTTTTTCATATGTTCATATGGCATTAGAAATCATCTAAGGACAATGTTTGCCTGTGGATGATGTTTTGAGTACATGGATGATGGATGGTAGGATGCGTTCTTCCTAACTTGGAGATTTCGGGGACGAAATCCTTAAAAGAGGGGAGAATGTAACAACCCGAAATTTAACAACATGTTAAATCAAGAATCAAGGCAGAATTAAATGTTAAATTCTGAATCAGGAGAAACAGGCTGTGCCATTGCGTTCGTCTCGGAAAAATACGCGAAATAGAGTCCGAAATTTCGTAAATCGGAGTCCGTATGGCCGAGATATGGCCTTCGGAAGTTTCACGAAAAATTCAAATTCAAAACAGATTTCAAATTTTCAGAAAATCAGGGTAGGCGGGAAAAATCCCGCCCAGACCAGGTCGACCAGGGGGTCGACCTGGGTGTCGACCTGGGTGGGACCAGGTCGACTGGGGAGTCGACCCCAGGGTCGACCTGAGGGTCGACCTGCCTGGTCGGACCCAGGCAACCTGGTGCAACTGTTTTGCTGTTTGGCTCGGTTTTGGAGGCTTGTGACGATTTTTGAGGGCTTGGATCTATCCTAGGGTTAATCTAACGGCCTAAACTACTCCTAATCTCTATAAAAAGATCCCTAAGCCTACCCTAAACCCTCACAAATCACTCATGCCACGAAGTACTGCCCAAATGCCAAGTGATAATGGCCTCCATCTCCAATTCCTAGAGACTATGCATTCAAATCGGGTTCAAATCAAAAGGTGCAAGCTTGCTACACCAAATAGAGGCCAAATCAACGTTGCTATGCGAGTTTCATGACGGTTCTTCGACAAAGGATCCACCTTTCTTCGTCAAGATGATGCATGATCCTTTTCCTAAGCCACGCTATGTAAGTTCTAGCTACTTCGAGATGTTAACGGTAGTTTAATCATGGCATGGAATAAAATGTGGTTAAACATGAATGCTATAACCTATGCGAGCCTAGTTTGCCCCTTTACCATGTACATATGACTTTGGGTTATGTTTTAGCGACTAAACCAGGCTATTCATGTTGCATTGGACTTAGTTTGCCATGCAAGATTGGACCTTTACTAGTAGTATGATAGCATGAACACTTAGAGCCACTTTGACTTGTGAAATAATGGCATAAATTGGACTTTGGGGCTTATGCATGTAAATGAAACCAACCCCTTATGATATCATGTTTATGTAAGGTCAAATCCCGTTATGACAACATGCAAGTTTGTGGCCAAATTCGCTATGATAATATGCAAGTTTGTGGCTAAATTTCCTACGATAATATGCAAGTTTGTGGCCAAATTCTTTATGACATTGTGCATGCTTGTGGCCAACCCCTATATGATAGTATGCATGCTTATGGCCAATCCCTATATGACACTATCATTCATGTTTTAAGGCCAAACCCCCTTATGATACCATGCATGTTTGGAGCCAATCCCTTTTGTGGCATCGTGCATGTTTTGGGGTCTACATGTAGCCATAGTATACCTACTATGTTGACTCGCTTTTACTCAAGTGAAAACACGATTTTGGGGTAGTTAGATAAACATGAACATGACGCGAAATCTTGACTTGAATATGACATGAAAACTTGACTTGAGGTTACATGTGAACACGACATGTATGTTGAACCAAAATGGGGGCATGACACGTGGGGTAAACATGGGACTTGAAATTAGACACGTATGGGTTGTAAGTGTAATATAACACTAGACCAAACATGAGAGTGGCCAACTCGAGGTTGGGTTGAGTTTGTAGCATAAATCTACCCGGACCCGCCCGGCTTAACTAGTGGCTACAAACAATAGGATCCAATGTGAGAAGTTGGTCATGTCGCGCTTAAGACCCGAGGTTAGACTAGGTTGTGGTGTAAATCCACCCGGACCCGCCCGGCTTAACTAGTAACCACAACAAGGTCTAATGTGAGAGGTTGAGAGTGCATTAATTAAATTAATGCCACATGATAAGGTTAAGTAAATTTGACTAATGACACTTAACCGATATGACACAAATGGGTAGGTTAAGTGGGACCGGGCTTGATTTCTTAATGACATTTAGCCATACAAGACAATTAGGGGATGGGGTTAAGTAATTTACGCTTAACTAATCCGACTTGGTAATTAGATGGGGTTAAGTAATTAAGATTTAACTAATCTAAACACGGTAATTAGATGGGGTTAAGTAATTAAGACTTAACTAATCTAAACACGGTAATTAGATGGGGTTAAGTGACCTATACTTAACTAATCTAAACACGGGAATTCGATGGGGTTAAGTTAAACACTTAACCAATCTAAACTTGGTAATTCAATGGGGTTAAGTAACCAATACTTAACCAATTTAACATGATAATTTAATGGGGTTAAGTAACTTATACTTAACCAATTATACGTGATGATTTGATGAGGTTAAGTAACCTATACTTAACCAATCTAATAGGTGGACCTGATAGGGTTAAGTCACAAGACCTTTTAAAAGTAGGCTTAACCATTGTAATACGATTAGTGGATGGGGTTAAGCTAACCCATACTTAACCAATCCGACTCGATAATCTGATGGGATTAAGATAATCTATGCTTAATCAATCTAACATGATAATCTGATAGGGTTAAGACAAATAAATACTTAACAAGTTTGACTTGATAAGGTTAAGTCATGAGCTTCTTGGTACACTTAACCAACCAGTAGGGCTAAGCCTTGAACTTGAGTACTTAGCCAATCTTGACATGATTCGTAGGCGGGTTAAGTCATGAACTTGGATAACAACACTTAACCCATTTTACTAAACCCTAGCTCAGGGGACTAGGTTGGAAATCGTAGTTAACAAGGATAGCGGAAAGAGGGGCTAAGTGGTAAACCTTAGTTAAGGGTAACTAAGTAATAATTCTTAGCTAAGGACATGGGACTAGTTCATAAAGAGATGAGTAACCTGGTACGGTAGGTCATCGCTTAGTATACGAGGAGGAGCAAGTTATCTGACTTGGATAAAAGCTCCAGCGAACTGGGTGACGAAGCGGAAGCTTCGGGGAACGTGAGGGTACTCTTGGTATCCCTCTGTGAGGTGGAAAGTGGTCCATGAAACCCGGCCTCACAGAGGTTAAGGTCTGCGGTAGAAGAGCCAAGAGTATGCCTTGGTTGCTATGAGAGCGACCTAAAGACTGGGATGGATTAGCGTGGAGTCGACGATACTTGATTTTGCCCTGGATAGCCTGTCGCCGACTACCTACCATCTTTAGTCAATCGTGTACGTACGGAAAGGCAGGGAACTCCCAACAGACCATATACTGGCTATCAAGTTATGGGTGAGGTTGGCTATCTGGAAGTGGGCATCGATGGGCCGTAGTGTAGTTCTCATACATGATTTTTCTTGGATTGCCTTTCAGTAGTTGAGGGAGGGGTCACGTGGGACCATAGCCACGGGTACAAAAACAGACCTTGATATCTGCATCAGCAGACGACTCAAAGCTCCCGACCGAGTTCCGTATTTCTTGATTTGCCCTGGTGCGGAACTCGGATGGCACATTGAGGAACATGTGCATCTAAACATGGAAAACGGTTCACGATACATACGTGGGATAAAAGGGCGCGGTTGACGGGTGGCATAATCCCTAGTGGTCCTAGGTCGCCAAAACCCAAACCGAGACACGGAAACGTTCATTAGGTAGCATAATCCCTAGTGGTCCTAGGTGGCATAAATCCTAAGGGAACGCGCGATAGTTCATGGTAAGGAAACATAACAAGATCAAGGGTAGCAGTCCAAAATAACCTCAAGGATAAAACGTTTACATGGGAAATCCCGTATGGCCTACGGCAAAGGACTGAACTTATACATGGAAAGAAACATACGAGTTGGGAAAACCTACATATGCTATATATTAGGTTGACATGGACCATTACATGACATTGAGCAAGGGACATTCATAGTTGACACTTGACGCGAGTTGGGATACTAGTACAAGGGGTGCAGAGCAAATATACATGATAAATACCGTGGGATGTTATACATGATAAGTACCTTGGGGAAGTATACTGGATAGAAACCTGACGATGTGATACCTTGATTTATCTTGACACCGTAGTTTATCATGATACCTTAGTCTATCTTACTACAATAGTTCATCCAATTATCTTGGCTTAGCTTACCTATCTTGTTGTCATCCTTATGTTTACTTTCAGTTTATGCATGTCATGTTACCTTTACCTGTTTTTATACTGGAAGTAGATAGGACTTACCAGTCTTTATGACTGACCCCGTTTTCTTTCGCCTCATGTCTTCCGTTCCCCCCCCCCCCCCTCCAGGTTTTCAGGGAGGAAACACTGTTATCTAGTTCGGACTTCTTCTGCTTGAAGGTCATCACGCATGGCTTGGATTTTTCTTGGCTATGGCTACTTTACTGTTTTACTTGGGGAATAATTTATGAAAAGGTTGTATGCTTCTTTACTATTGCAAGACAGGTTTTGATGTATTCTGATGTAAAAGGCTTTAGACCTTATTCTATAAGGTAATGAAATTTGTTTTATTTCCGCTGTTTTATATATATGTTCTGTCTTGTAATATTTCTGTGCATGTTTACCTCGATAATGCTTCACCAAACCTAGTGCATTCCCTTTGTGAGTGACCCTAGCGGAGGTGGGGTGTTACACGTTCCTCTTCTGAAGAAGACGAATCATCTATAGCAATGCGGCGTGGTGGTGAAGGAGTCCTCTGCCTCCGGAGCTCTTGTAGTTCTCTACCCATGGTGATCATGTTTTCTTGCATGCGAAGGTTGTCACGTCTTTGGGCTTCCATTGCTTTTTTTGTGCTCTTAAGCATGTCAAGAAAACGTGAAAAGTCTCCCTGGGCAATGGGTGCAGATGGATCAGGCTGAGCATTAGTCATCATGGATGGAATCGGAGCGTTGGAGGGAGCTCGAGTAGAAGTTCCAGCCTCACTCTGGTTCGGATCGGATCAGTTCACAGCAGCCTGATTGAGGTGGTTCGGATGAAGAGAATGGGTGCCTTCTACTTCATCAGATCGGATCGGATCGGTGCCTTCCACTCGGTTCGGATTGGCGTCTCCGATCTGGTTCGGATCCTCCTGGTTGGAGTGGTCTGCTCCGGAGCTTTGAGCGCTCAACCTTGTAATCACGATGGCTTGCTGATTTTCTCTAGCATCATTTCCCCTAGCGCCTTGCACTTCTTTCCCTTTGGTCTTAGCCATGATACTCAATTCTTCAATGGTTAGTCAACAAATACTGAAAGATGTCTGAGAGAAGGGATTAACTTCTTTGAACTTGAAAGTCCAAATAGTAGAATGACAATCCCAAAAAGACTGAGAATTCGAAGGTTTCTCAGTGAAAGCACCAAAATGTTAGACCAAAAATTGGCTCTAACACCCAAATGAGCTGTGAATTTAATGAAATAGAATTAAAAAGCAACGAAGAACACACGATTTATATTGGTTCGGCGTTAAAGAGCCTACGTCCACTTTCTATTCTTTTAATTGATGATTCAAATGCAAATACAGCAATGATTCTCACTCAACTTCACAATTACAATGCATAAACTCACTCAAATCTCTCAAAAATATACTTTAAGAGATGATTTTGATCTGAATATGATTGTAGAATTCGGCTATGGAGGAAGTTAGGACTGATAATTTGCCAAAAGATCCCTTCAAATGCCTCTAGAAGGTGTATTTATAGGTGAAAAATCTCTTTGAAGTGGCTTCGGTTCGGAATGGCGTGGCACCCATCCCATGAGAGTCGGGTTCGGAGGCTTCAAGATGGTGACAGTGCACTGATTAAATGGGAGATCGTGGGATGAATGGTCAGGCCTGGTCCGAGTCTTCAGGAGATATGCGCAGCAACAGTTACATGTTCAGGGGGGAAAAGGGGTTCGGATCGGCGCCTCCGATCCGATCCGGTGATGCAGCTTGCTATCCCTTGATGTTGCTGACGTACTCCTCCGATCCAAACCGATAGGATTGCTTGCTTTCTTCTGATGCTGCTGAAGTGTTTCTCCGATCCGAACCGCTGTGATGTTTGTGTCTTCGATCTTCGCTTCCTTCCTGTGCTATCTCCCTCCGATCCGAACCGATTGGTGTTTTTCTCACTATTTGCTCTTTGTGTAGCCTAGTTCACAAAGTAGGCTAACACTAACCGACTGCAAATTCTCAACAGAAGCAACAAGGGACTCTAGATAACTAAGCATAACATCATTAAAGGGATTACAAGAAATTTCTAGAGTGTTATCGAGCCGAGTTAAGAGCCTAACCACTCTTTTCTCACAATCAAGAATGACACCGTTACTGGATAACCAGTCCATGCCTAAGATCAATCCATATCCATAGAAGCCCAAAACAATGGCACTACATCTAAATTCAACACTTAGGATAGAGATTTTCAAATCTAAGCAAACCATCGACAAATAAGCCGAGCCCCCAATTGGATTTGAAACAACCAAGGGATCTTCTACCATACTAGTGTCTAGGTGCAGAGATTCTACTAAAGCAGATGAAACAAAGGAGTGTGATGCACCAGAATCAAAGAGGTGTCGTCAGTGCGTGAACCTGCCCCCCTGAGGTGGATCCAGTCCTTTGTGCTTGCCCTCGCTTCTTTGGGCAGTCCTTAGCCAAGTGCCCAGTCTCACCACAACGGAAACAACCACCATTCATCTTCGTCTTCTTCTTTCTGCAGTCTTTTGCTATATGTCCCACAATGCCAGAGAAATTGCACTTTCTCCTTTCACGGGATTTGTTGTTCTTCCTGCCTTTCTTGAAGTCTGTTTTCTTAACTTGTAGACCCTCTTTCTTTTATTGAGGCACTTCCGCCTTTGCCTCTTTCTTGCCTTTATCTTTGTAACACCCCGTATTTTCTGTGAACGTATAAGTAAACAAATCAGAGAATAAATAATTTTTAAAATAATAATCAATGGAAAAAGGTTGCGCCATTGCGTTCATCTCGAAATTCTGCTTGGAAACGAGTCCGAGTTTTCGAGAAACGGAGTCCGTATGAGGAAGATATGACCCTCCGAAGTTTCAGAGATTTTCAGAATCGAAAACAGCTCGAAAATTCGAATTCAAATTCGAATTCAAAATCCCAGAACAGGTTGGGCGGGAAAATTCCCGCCCATGGACTAGGTCGACCTGGGGGTCGACCATAGTGTCGACCTCCCAGGGGCCAGGTCGACCATAGTGTCGACCTGGGGGTCGACCTGCTCCCGAAACCCAGTTTTTGAGCCTGATTCATTCTGATGTTTCTGGTCTCGTTTTCAGTCTAGATTCGTCCGCCTAATCCTATATAAACAGCCCCCTAGCCCCATTCTCTTTACACCATTCTTCTCTAACCTTATGCTGCACAATTTCATTCCTATACTCTGCCTCCGTTCTTATTAAATAAAATAATGGCGTCGTTACTCTGCTGGAATCAAAACTAGGATCTTCTTCCAATCTGAATAAAGTTAAAAGGGAACAACTATTTTCTAATCTAATCGATAGTCTACGCCAAAGGAACACTATTCAGTGTCAGAACTCAGATACCAGAAATCAATACTTTCCTTTTTGATTGTGAGTACAGTTATTTTCAGATATGAACTTTAATTATGATCTTGACATGGTTATAAATCTGAATCTGAGGTTATGTATATTCTTATCTGTCAGATCTGTTTTTCTGTGACTATTCTGTACCTCTTTCTTCTTTCTGTTCTATAGCCAGGCTACTACGAGCCTGCGCCGAATCTCATAAGAGATTAACGCACAAACGCTAAATTTTGGGACAAATAATGAATAATGCATAATTAGACATGAAACTGTTGCCTATGAGACTATTGCCTATGACTATGATTCATGCCTATGAGACTATTGCCTATGACTATGATTCATGCCTATGAGACTATTGCCTATGACTATGACTCATGACTATGAGACTATTGCCTATGACATTGAATAAGAAACTATTGTGATTAGTCGCCCATGACTATTGTGGTTAGTTGCCTATAACTATTGTAGTTAGTTTCTTATGCATATTCCCTTAATTATGTTAGATCTCATAATTAGTGTGTAACTTGGCTAGTTTATTCCCATTCATTGTTATGTACATCGAGCCTATTGGAGCCATTATTATTGTATTTGGTTCATTATTGCATGCCTATTCTTTTATATCAATTCTTGTGCTTATCCCCTACTCCTTCTGTTAGTGCCGTTTCATGAGTACTTAGAGAACTTGTGGAAACATGTTATACGGGGATTGGGCGTAGCTTAATTAAGTTAATTTGGCATAATAAATATGTTGGCATAATATGAATTGGCTATAATAGTGAATGATTAACATGTATATTAGTCTTGGACATAAATAGTGAACTAGAATATTAAATCTAGTTTTGACATGAACTGTAAATGGGAATATTAAGACTAAAATTTGGGGCATATATTGTATTATGAATTATGACCTTGATTTAGGCATGTAAGTTTAGGCTAAATTTATGATTAGGCAAGATATGTAAATAGAGTTTTAGATATATATAATCTGCTAAATCTGTTATCTGCTAAATCTGTTAAATTGCCTAATCCGTTATCTGCTAAATCTGTTGAATTGCCTAAACTGCTAAATCTGTTATCTGCTAAATCTGTTGAATCGCTTAAACTGCTAGATCTGCTATCTGTTGAATTGTCTGATCTGTTGAAAACTAGATAACGGTAATCTGGGTATGGAAATCCGTAGGCTCGACCTAAGATTTAGTAAAACATGGAAATTTGATTAATCTGTTGTATCCTATGAAGAAGTTTAATCTGTTAAATAAACGGAATTAGTCTGATATCTGTAAAAATCTGTATTAGAATAAATTGGCTATGACACGAGGTTAGACTCTGTTTACGGTGGAAGCCTGCCCGGAACTAACCGGCTTAACCAGCGACCGCAAACTGTCAGTCTAATGTGAGAGGTCGTAGGCATAACTAAAATATGCTTAGACATGAGGTTAGGTCTGGCTTGTGGCAGAAGTCTGCCCGGAACCGCCCGGCATATCCAGCGGCCAGAAGCTACCGACCTAATGTGAGAGGTCTGTGCATTAATATTTAATTAATGCAAATCTGGGATAAATATGATGTCTAAAACGTTTTGGGTGAATAAGGTTAAACCAACCGGATTGATGAATTTGACAAACCCGTTTCGTAAGTCGGTGGGCCCAATACAAAGTTAGACAATCTGTAAGTCTGTTAAGAACTGTACATCTGATCCGTTAGTCTAAAAACCTGTTAACTTGATTTTCTGATCTGTGAACTAGTTGACCTAAACTCTGTATGTCTAAAAACTTGTAAACAAGTTAATCTGAAATCTGTTAGTTTGGGGACACATGGTTAGGAGGGAAAAATACTTGTGTCATCTGTTGTTTGGGACCTATATTAGTCAGTAACCCTTTCTAGTATCAAAACTATGACCCAACAGTAGGTAGGGTCCTGGCACGCTTACTGAACTAATTATAAGCGGTTCATTCTGATAATGGCGAGGGGTGTTGATGGTGTGTTCCAACCGGGTCATGTGCGTGCATGGATCCCGGTCTGCCCTGAGGATGTAAGACGCCGTGACATCTGTAAATAGGTCTATGTCATTCAAAGGTTCCCACTTTAGGGAATGATACACCCTTTCGTGGGGCTGGCACAGGGTATTTATGTATTAGGGAGCTGATCGCGTGGGGTAGGATTTAGGGTACACTTAGTTCTGTCTGTTCTGTGGGGTACCGTCTGTTTTTGTTGGGTGGTAACACCAGTCTGTTTCTGCGTGGTACCATCTGTTGGGGTGGTAAAGGCCCATTTAATAGTGTACACCTAATTCTAACATTCTGTTTCCGTAAGGATTATTCTGTTTCTGTTCCTGTACCTTCTGTTCGGGTGGTAAAGGCCCATTATTCTGTTTCTGTTTAGACATTAGGGTAACACCTAATCCTGTTATACTAGTATTAGTGCAGAGAAGTGAAAAGTAATAGCTTATATCATTCTGTTTCTTCTGTTTAACCTAAGTATATCTGCTACTCCTGTTACTGTTATCTCGCATCCAGTTTTATTTGCATGCCATGATTATATGTATATGTTCATATGCTGGAAATCACTGGACTCGCCAGACTTTATGTCTGACCTCGTTTGTTTTTCGCCCCTTTTCTTTCCATTCCCCTCCTCCCACCAGGTTTCCAAGGAGGGAATACTCTAGCTTGATCCGGATTTCTTCTGCTTGAAGTACTTAAAGTGCTTAAAGTATGGCTTGACTCCTTATGGCAGCTTCTGTGGGGATTATGATTTTAAAGTTTTGTACTCTGAGGGCTTTTGAAAGGGGCTGATATATATATATATATATATATATATATATATATATATATATATATGTATGTATGTATGTATGTACTTGAGTTTTGGTAAAGTGATTTGGAAGGATGTAACCAAACTGATTTCTGTTTTCCGCTGTAATAAAGTTGTAAATTTGTCTAGTACTGCTTTATGTATCTGTTCTTGTAATATTCTGTTCTGTCTACTAAAACGTTCCATCAAAGTTAAGGCATTCCCTTTGTGAGTGACCTTGACGGAGGTGGGGTGTTACAATCTTCCTCGTGTAGCAGCGCCATGTCCACCAAGCTTTCATAAGTTGCCCCATGGGTATATGGGTCATAGCAAGGCTGTGTAGAGGCTCATTCAGACCTTTGAAGAAGCGATGGGCCTTCTTGTGTTGGGTGTTTACTAAACCCAGCCCAAATCTGGCCAACTGATTTAACTGATTGACAAACTCCTTGATCGTCATACTTCCTTGTTTAAGAGTTAGGAACTTCTCCATTTGCAGGCTTCTTTCAGCTTGGGAGAAGAATTTCATCTCAAGCCTCATCCTGAAATCTTCCCAAGTTTCCACTGGCCTCTCAGCATGGGTAACTTCCCACCAATAGGAAGCTTCATCTTTGAGCAACCACGCTGCTTGTTGTATCTTTTGCTTGTCATCAACTTCGAAGATGATGAACAAATCTTCGGTCTCCTTTAGCCAGTTCCTTGCTACCACAAAGGATTCAGTTCCATAAAAGTCCTTTCCACCCATAGCTTTGAAGCCTCTACATATCTTAGCGAAAGTATTTCCACGAGGAGGAGGAGGTACCGCTGCCACTGTGGGAGGAGGAATGTCTGCTGGGCCCGTACCATTGGTCCTAGCCTCTAGGTAACTTCGGAATTAGCCAGGGATCGGTACTCCTTCCGGAAGGTTAAGATCTCCAGACATGCTGGAACAAAAAGGAAAGTATTCAAGATCAAGGATAGAGAGATAGTGCATATGGCTTTGGGGAATTATGCCTTTTAAAAACAACGCTTTTTCTTAAAAAAGAATGCTTCTTTTAATTTCTTTTTGAAAATAGTTTCAAATTTTTTTATCTAGTCTGGTAAACCTGGCTCTGATACCAAGTGAAACACCCCTCCCTCCATTAAGGTCACTCACAAAGGGAATGCCTTAACTTTGGTGGAGGTTTGTAAGTAAAGGTCACAGATAAAACACAAGACAAATATAAACACATAAATATAAGCAGCGGAAAACAAACAAACTTTTTTTATTTCAAAATTACGTGTTCATACAAAACATTTCCATAACTGTCACATAATAACTTCCAAAACATTACATCATCATTTCTGTCTTGGTTATCAAATAAAGAAGCATAAAACATAATTAAAATTGCATAAATCCCCATGATTGTGTCCAACAACCATATCCAAGGAGAGAGAGTCCAAACCGTACATCTACTATCTTGAAGCTTGCAAAGAGTCTGACTAAGCTGAGTTGTTTCCTCCCTATGGACCTGGGGGGGGGGGACGTAAGAAAAGAAGACGAAAGAAAATAGGGTCAGACATAAAGCCTGGTAAGTCTAGTGACTCTTCAGTAAGAGAATAAGAGTAAGGGCATGATAGGTATAAACCGGAAATAAGAAAGTATCATAGACTAAGATAAAGCAGTTTGAATCGAATATACTATCGCACCCCACACTATATCTCTGCACCTACTTGTATTATCTTAACTGGCACCCCATGCAGGAGGTAAAGTGATCCCCTTTTTCTAAAGATCGGCTCCTACTCGCATAATCATCTGTATCTTACGGCCCCCGAAGATTGTAGATACCTATGCTGGTCCCACCATGGGGTGTATCAAGTCCCATGGTGGCGGCCCAACACAAAACTAGAAATGCATAGGTTATACTACTGGTGCCCCCCAGTGCCCTGTTTGTCTGCTCCGAAGTGTGTGCACGCCCGCACTCTGTTAGAACCCACACTGTTGCACCCACCGCCGTCGCTTTTGACCGCTTACAATCAGCCCAGTAATCGTGCCCCACCCTGCCTAGTTTCAAGGTACCATGATACCTAATTAGGTTACTGCTGAAATGGGTCCTCGTTACTAAGGTTTTCTAGCCAAACATATTAAATGGTTAAGTGTCTGTATTTACCTAACCCCACCCATCAATTTCATTAACATGTTGAATTGGTTAAGTGCTTTAGTTAACTTAACCCTACCATCCTGACAGTTTGTCCTTAGCTTTTTAAAGCACCGACCACTCAGATTAGACAGGTATTGTTACGGTTACTGGATGTGCGGTCGGTTCCGGGCAGATTTACACCGTAACTCAGTCTAACCTTGGGTCCTTATTGGGCTCCATGCTTAACCACCCACATTGGATAGGTATTGTTGTGACTACTGGACAGCCGGGCGGGTCCGGGCAGGTTTACATCATAACTCAATCCAACCTCGTGTTAAGCATACTCATATTTTCTAAATTTACATATTTGTCTTTATTACTTGTTATATGTAAATTAAATGTTATGGCCCACTTTCCAAGTTTAACATTCTTGGTATAAGAATTTATACCGTTTAAATGCCACCAATTTTGGCATGTGACAAACATGCCAATTCCATATATTTTTATGTCAAGTTTTCCTATAATTACCAATTTATCCCAACGTTACCCCATCTAAGTATTAGGCTAACAATCTTAGCCTAATTTTCGTTCGCGTGATTTTTAACATATAATATTAGGCTAAAAACTTAGCCTAATTTAGCGTACACAAAATTGGCATAAAGCAGTTCACTAATATAACATGACATAGGGATAAACTTGGCATTTTTGGCATAGTCAACATGAACATCATAGGTGTGATCTTGTAAAATAGTCAACATGAATGTCATAGGTGTGAACTTGCAACATAGACTAAATCAATATACATGTGAATTTGCAGCATAGCCTAAATCGACTTACATATATGTGAACTTGCATTGAAATAGGGATCTAACCAAATAGGTGTCACATAAATTAGCATATGATTTAGACAACATAAGCCTAAACATGTTTTGGATCTAGGCATAACATCGAACATAACTAGCATATGACAAGAATGTGACGTTTTCATAAAGTATGTATAATTTCATCGCATGTGTGAACTAGGTCCAATCATATGTCCAATTACAACATGAAACATATATTAAAGTGGATCTCGACATGGATCCAATTAGGAACTTGCAACTTTTATATAAACATAGGAGCATGTATATGAACATAACCATTTAGGCATAGGGGTTCTTAGCATAAAGTATACATATAGCCTATATAATCATATAAACATATAGGTGTAGATTACAACATGAACTATACAACTTGCATGCGATGTTGTTTTCATTCTAAATGTACAATAGGATCAACATAAACTCAATTTTACCACAAACATCACAATACCACAATCGTTTCAATACATGAATTAACATCGTCGTTACATAATAGCACAATTCCATTCCCAATTTACATCGAATCAATTCTTAATTTTATTCACATCGGAAAAATCACTATACTTACAACGAATGACGGTCTTGTTTTCTGATTTTTGAGTTATGAATTTGAATTGCTTTCCTTTGGGTAGACTAACGTTGATTTGATTATTGTTTTAACTTTAATTTGGCTCGTCTCTAAGCTTTTCTACAAGTGGAGGCTCCTCTCAGTTTTCTCCCGACAGCATGGCGGCTCCGTCTCTAATTTCTTATGTGAATTTAGGTTGGAGTCTTAAGTTGTTTATATAGAATTTCAGATTGATTTGAGCCGTCAGATGATCATAGATGAATCTAGATCATTCACATCGAGAGGAGCCAACCAAAATGCGACAAGTCAGCCCTAGTGACACAGCCAAGCCCCAGAAATCGACAGAACCCGACCAGGCCAGCCAGGGCCAAACCAGGTTGATTGGGCTGGTCACCCAGGTCGACCCTATGGTCGACCCCCAGGTCGACCTGGTGACTGGGCGGGAATTTTCCCGCCCAGCCCAGTTTGGGTCTGAATTCGAAATTTGAACTGAATTTTGAACCGTTTGAATTTTAAATTGAATTCTGAAACTTCCGGAGGTCATAACTCCTTCATACGGAGTCTGATTCACGCAAATCGGACTCTATCTCAGGCAGAATTCCGAGACGAGCGCAACAGCGTAACCCGTTTCCCTTAATTCTTTCATTAAGAACTAATTATACTTAAATTTGTCAATTTACTGTTAACAGAAAATTCGGGGTGTTACAATTTCCCCTTCATCGTTTTAACTCCAGGACCATCGTTCAGCAGAAAACCGAAACCGTCACTTCCAGGGTTGAGAATTGCCATCACCTCTATGCACCGGAAGACGATCATCCAACCCCATAACCTTCGTCGTCGCATACGCCACCCATCGCCACCATCCGCTCAAAGCTCAAGCTACCCCCATGATCGGAATTCCGGTCTGAATGACGTGGGTTTGAGGACTGATTTCATATGTTTTGCTTTACCAATTCAGACCAAACTACGTACCATGGATTTGAAGAGCTCGGGATTGCCATCAATTTTTGTTTTGGATTTGGTATAAATTTCGAAGTGGATTGGGGGATTTTACAGATCAAAAATCGGACGAGGATGGCCTTTCGTTTGAACCTAGCGGCTGATATTAGAAAAATTAGGGTTTGGTTTTTAAAAAGGGTATATATGGTATAATTTATTAATATTTAATTCAATTATCTTTTAAATGTAAAGTTTATTAATCCGAACTCCAAACGAATCCCAACAACTATCGCCTCTAGCCAAATACCCTCATTCCGGACACAATGGGATATGTTTCGTAAGCCAATTCGACCGTTTCGACTAGTTTTTATCAAAATTAAAATATAAATCAATACATATTGAATTTAAATGTATATTTTAATTTACCAGGGCCACATACTGACTCCAAAAATTACAGTAAAATAAATCTAGCTATGTTTTAACGATACGTCCTAATAAAATTAATTTCGTCGAATTCGGAGACCATTTGAAAAATGACCATTTTCTGGTCGATCCAATTCAAACTAAAACTGTCAAAAACATTTAAATTTACCACACTCACATATTAAATCCAAAAATTGTGAAATTTGAGACATAATAATAATTTGAGATTCTGGTTCCAACAAAAGTGGTTTCGTCGAAAACGGAGGTCGTTTGCAAAATAGCTATTTTTAAGGGCTATATATTATATTATAAATATATATAAATTCCATAGCGACTATTTTAAATTTTAAACTGGACATAACTTTCAATTTATATTATGAAATCTCAATTTTTCACAATCGTTAGAAAGATATAATTAAACAGATTCAAATATTTCTGGTTTTACTGAAATCCGATTTATTTTGCATTCTGTACATTCATTTGAAATTTAAAATCGAATTTTCAAACTACCGCACCATTTCGAGTTCGTTTTATAATTAAAATAAATTTATACGTTTTAACTTCGATTAAAATAATTTTTTAGTCGTTATTATTTAAAATAAATTGTTTTAAATATTCAAAATCCATTAAAATAGCTAGAATAAAATTTTTAAATTGGTTTAGAAATTCCGAGTTATTACAATCTCCCCCACTTAAAATCTTTTCGTCCTCGAAATGAAACGGAGCTGAAAGTTGTTTAACTACCCAACTCAACTTTCATTCTGGCTTTCATTCTTCAACTTTTTTGTTTCTAAGAATTCTCAAATTTCTCGAAAATTTGGCTAACGCCTTAAATTTTCGAAAAATTTCGCCATAACCTCCTTTGTACGGGCTGATCGGTAAAGCCCCAACTAGCCTCACAGGGCCCTCATCAATCCAAAAGAAAAAGCCAATCGGCTTATAAAATCATCAAAACCCAAGAAATACAGTAAATATGTACTTATTTGTGGGCATACAATTTTATTCCTCTTCTTAGCGCCCATGCTATGATTGTTCAATATATATACATGTGTATGTATTCAATTCTAATCGATTTTCAATTCAGTTCAATATTTGATTCGATTTGGCTTACTTTACCTTTCATTTTCTTATTGGTTTCATTGTTCTAATATTTTTATTAGTTAAACTAGTAATCACACATCACAACCAGCAATCAATTAGTGGATTTGCTTTTCAAATATATAATTTTCTAAATATACTTAAAATCATATTTTTAGTGTCAAATCATAAACAGTAAATTCTAATTAAGTTTTGGTTCTCACACCAGTCAACTGGAAATATATAGATGTTCCACCTTCGAAACTCGAACATAAATGCTGGTAATGGCATGTCAATCACCAGATTCATCCTTGGGCGACTAGAGTGTGATTCTATATCTATCCAGTATATTTGAGACTTCAAGTACATGTGTATTCAAAATCTTCATATACTCGATAGTCCAAAATCAATATAAAATAAATATTCAAATACGAAAAATAAGATATAAAATTTTCAAAATCTAATTTGATTTTTTAAAAATAACACTCTTTAAACTTATTCTAGGATACTACTGATCCTATCTCTAACGAGTTATTCTCATAGGATCTTACTAATCCTATTTCTAATGAATTATTTCATTTGGTTCTAATGTGCCTTATTCTTGAGCTCTATAAACCAAAGCTCCGATACCAAATTGAGACGACCCAAACTCATCGTTACGGGAAAACCTGGATTGAATTGAGAACACAACACATAAGAACACAAGCAATAGAACATTTCATTGCTATTACAACAATTTTCATCAGAGTACAAGAATATATTAGAGTATGAATAAATATTAAACAGCGGAAATAAATAATATTAGAGATTAAAATACATAGCAGCGGAAATTTAAAAAGTATCAATATAATGACTAACACAACTGGATGAAATACACAGAACAAAGCTTTCCGAATATAGCTCTAGATGTAATCCAGGTTCCTTGGAAAAGAAATATCTTCAAAAACCAAAACTAGTAGCTGCCCATGTGGAAAATAAGGGCACCCAGAGTTTGGTTAAAACAATAAACTTCAGGTTAGTCATGGGACTGGTGTGAGAATTAAAACAGTTATTGACTTGATTTTAAAGTTAGGTAAATCAAGGGACCATGCCGTATAACACGGAATGGGTTTACCCCCAAGAATATAAGTGCATTAAACAAACAGCGCAATGCTAAATAAAGAACAATGAAGCTATTATAAGACTCAGGTCCCATCACACAATGAACGCAGTCGAGGATAGAGTTTTCCCTTATAAAAGCCAAATATGCTTGATACGCAAAATTTCATCTTTTATTATTACTATAAGTGTAGAAATCAACTTCAAATATAAATGTATCAATCATAGACGACATGAATGTCCCATATCACTATGCCGCTAATAGTATACAACTAAAACCGTAAAATGTCGTATTGGAAGTTGGATTTCCATCATGATGGCTACTGATTCGAAAGATTAATCACGTAGTGTTATACTCAACGTCTTACGTCCCGTGCATGAGAAAATGCCATAATACACATCTGCACAATATCCAGGATATCAAGTATCTCAATGGCTCGTCCCGTGCATGAGAAAACGCCGTATACTCTATCCTTAAGGGTGCGAAATTTGCACCCCAAGGGGTACAAAGTTCACGTTATGAGAGACGTGAAGGCCATGGGCATGGGGGTTTGGGGCCTCGAGGTTCGGGCTTGCGACTTCAAGGGATTCAAAGCCTTAATTTGAAAACGTGTTAGGGGTGTTGTGAGGCCCTTGGCGGCGTGGTTCTTCTTCAACTCTGCCTCCTTCGCTCTTAAGCATCCATCTCGGCCTTAGCTCCACGCATTGCGTTGGGTCGAGCGTGTCTCATGTACTTTTGGGAACCGGACCAAAAAGCCGGTTAACATTTATCCCCAAATTATGTATTGTCTTGACATGATGTGCTTTGTATTAGTTGAGACAGTAATCGGCTTGTTGACTTGTATTGTAAGTTAAGAGAAAATAGACGTTAGTTGTCGGACTCGTTAGCTGTGAAGTTGCAAGCGAATTACTGTTGGCGCAGCGTCATGCTCGCGTCGCTAAGTATTCGTGGTGCATTGCCGCCGTGTGTTTTCGATGATCGATAGGCATGCGTAGGGAATACGTGTACAAGTGCGTGTGGCGCGGTATTTCGAACCTGGGGGTGCGACTCTTTTTTTACCTTCGAATCTAGGGGTACGAAATTTTGTACTCAGGAGGTTCGAAGACTCGAACCCTAGGGTGCGAAATTTCAAACCCCTGGAGGTTCGAAATTTTGAATCTAAGGGGGTCAAAATTTCGAACCTAAGTGGTTCAAAATTTCGAATCTGTTTGGGAAGGAGAAGAGACATTTTCCCTTTTCCTTATAAGTATCCCCTCCTTTCATTTCACTTTCTTCTTTAGATTTTCGAGCACGGCCGCCATTAAAAGCTTCGAACCCCTGGACTTCGAATTTTAACATGAAATAGGTGGGTCTAGGAGGTTCTTGGAGGCGAGCGCAGGGGAGTGGACGGCTCGAGGAGGAGGATGACACGAGAGAAGCTCCAAACCCTAATGGGCTCGAGTTCTCGAGCCTAGCCGGGGCTCGAGCTTTCAAACTCTGGCAGGGTTCGAGCCTTCGAACCCTGGAGGCTCGAACATTCAAACGCCGCAAGGATTCGAGGATTCGAACCCCAGTGGGGTTCGAGCATTCGAACCAAGTGGGGTTCGAGCATTCGAACCAAGTGGGGTTCGAGCATTCGAACCCCAATGGGATTCGAGTTCTTGAGCCTTGCTGGGCTCGGGCCTTCGAACCCGGGTTGGTTCGAAATTTTGAACCTCATCAGGGTTCGAGTTTTTGAACCCTGACGTGGTTCAAAATTTTGAACCCTATCGGGTTTTGATCTTTTGAACCCCCGGGGGGTTCGATTTATTAGAAGCCCGTGGAAGTTCGAACCTCTGAAATTTGGTGAGGGGTCTCGAGTCTTCGATCCTTAAGTGGGATGCGTTTTTTGCGACTGGCCCCAAGGCTCTGTTCCTACGCTCTCCCTTGCCGCCTTAGTAACGGCATGACTGTATGTACTCTAGCTTCCCATATAGGATAGAGCATATATCCGAACTATGATTGAACTATGAATGAACTGCTGGACTGTTTCGAACTTTTTTTAATGCACCTTACCTTTGAATAACACAACACACACATGTTAGTTATCACTAACACGAGGGGCACAGGTCACTTTACTGTGATATCTAATGTTGGTGGGTTAAAGTATAGCTAGCGATGTAGACAAGATAAAAAACCGGGAAAACCTTGGAGTCGAGGCTTCTTTGCCATCGTCACACACGTCCGATTCTACCAGCAGTGGTAGCTCAAGTGGCAGCGAGCTTGATACTACCGAATGGTCCGTTCATTCTCAAACGGGTAGTTCACCCGAAGTGTCTGAACATGGAAAACAAACGGAGGTGCAACATTCTTTGGCTATTCGTGAAGAGGTCGAGGATATGGATATTATGAGTGGGGATTCACCGGCGGCCCGACATATGCTGCCTAACGCGGTTATTTTGGAAAATCCAACAGGCTTGGTACCGTTGCGCTTGGATGCTACAACAGTTAGGGAAATGGTGTTACGATTCAACATACTGGAGGGTGATATCCGTGCCTCCGGGAGAGGGTGGCAGGGCTTACATGCCGCCTGAGTGTTTTACTACGTAGAACAGGAAAACCTAATTTTCTAAGTGCGTGCCCCTGGCCAATGATTTCATTTGGGACATTTTAAGATATTTCCGCCTTGCGCCATCGCAACTGCACCCAAACGCTTATGCTTCCCTCTTAGGCACTTATGTTCTCTATCGCAAGTACTTACACTTGGAACCCACCAGAGAGGATATTCGATACTTTTTCCATCTAAGGAGAACAATTAACACCTCACCCTCCTAATGGTTCCTAGAAGCATCATCTGCCACCAAATTTTTCATCGGGAAGTGGCCCAGGCCATCAGTGCTTAAGTACGAATGGTTCTTTGTGTGTTGCCCTCCTGGATTTGCAAGAAGGTGGATAGAAGGGAGTGAGTACTCTTGAGCTTCTCTTCTTAAGTTTCTTCCATTTTTTGTCTCTTTTCTGATCATATGTTGATTTTGGTAGGGAATCCTGAGGCGCCCACCAGCAATGAGTATTGGCGACGTCTTGATGCCCTACGAGCGATCCCTGAGGAATTTCGTAGAACTGGGACCGTAACAAGCCAGGAGCACCTTCATCGGGCAGGGTTGCTTCCTGATGGTAGGGAGGTAATTAGGCCCACGGTTGCAAGTAGTGTGTCGAAGGAGAGAGTGGCAGAAGGCAAAGCAGCTCCCGGACGGAAGAGGAAAATGTCCCCCTGTTGGGGTCGAACCACAAAAGATTGCCAAACCCCAAGGAGATGTATGCGAAGATGAGGTTCACGGTCAGGAGGTCGCCAGAGGCGAGGGGTTGTTAAACACTCACGTCTCGCCTTCGATAGGAGAAGGGGAAGGAGCGTCGGACAGACAACAGTCTCCTACGACCCATTCAGGGATCGTCGCCTCGCGCGAGGATGCGGGCCAGTTTGATGGCCTTAATAGACTTGACCTGGAGTTGACTCCGTGGCTGAGTACGGCGAGAATGGAGGAGCTAACCCTTGCTATGTAGGGGTTAATTCCTTCGAGAGGACCACAATTTGGTCTGTTAAGAGAACACTTTGGGCATACACTCATAAACACTGCATAGCGTAGAGGTTCGTCTGAGTGTGTGACCTAACTAACTTTGACTTGTTCCTTTGGCAGGTAGTATGGGTAGAGGACATAGAGGATGAGGTTATGGGCATGGAGACCACCGATGCCCTAGGAGTACTTTCTTCAAGAGTTTTAGAAGAGGGACCAGTTTGTATGATGCCCCACCCCTTCCAGAACAGGGTAGTGAATATCGAGGTAGGGATCTCTGACTCCTCCTCCAATTTGCGTGTCTGAGGGAGATTCTCGACTTAACTTAGGTAGCTTCCGGCACTTGTCTTCGACAGCACCCCCGAATACTACACCTCTGGCTCCCGCTTAGCCTACCAAGGGGAGGGAGTCGTCGCTTGGCCAGTCGAGATCGGATAGGAAGATTACAACAGGGATGCAAGTCCTGATGGAGTCCCAGATACAAGAGCTTTCCATAGAGGAGCAGAGAGCGTTCTTGAAACAGCATTTCCCTGGGTATTATTTTGATGAGTTGATGTTTCTTCCTAATCTCCGTCCAATTCCTGCTAGGGAGTCCGGGGAGGTATGGATGCATTTTAAGGCCGCGTATCATCAAGCCAATGAGCTTACCAAGCACTCCTTCTATCTTTCGAAGCTGATCAAGAGGAAAAATATGGAGCTTACCAATCGGCAACTGACTATTGACTGCAAGAAGGACCACCGTTGGAAACGGAGATAGGTAGGTATATCCATTGCGATGCGGTCATTTACCCGTTAGCCTTTATGTTTCCGAATTTTAACTTTTAATCGCGTTGCTGCAGTGGAACTGAAGCACGCATATGAGATACTAAGGACGGAGGCCGAATATGACCGCTCAACTTTTAAAGATACAGTAGCTAATCTGAGCACTAAGAATACATTCCTCAAGACAGACAAGGCCAAGTTAGTGCAAACGTGTGGTGACCTAGAAAGGGATAATGCGAGAGTTACCTAACTCCAGAATGATAACAATGCCTTGAGAGCGGAGAATGAAAGGTTGCGGGCCGAGAACGCCGAGGTTGTTGAGATGAGGAAGAAGCTTGAGGCTATGAGGAAAGCGAAGGAGGATGCCGAGGCCAGTAACAATGATGTATTGAGTTCGGTTGTAGGATTGAAAGTCGAGCATATAATAGCGGTGGAGCAACTGATGGAGCAGTTGGAGGATACGGAATTCTGTGTGGAATCTTCCTTCGACGAAAGTATACGGAACATGTATGTCAAGGTTCAGAGATTTCGTGGATTTTTATGGACCGATAATTACCCCCGCGAACTGGTTCAAACCTGGGAGAGGTTGGTCCTATTTGCGCCAAGTAGATATGGGCACCTTGAATGAACGCCAGCTTATGATTGACCTCCTGACTGATGAGGAGCGTGAGAAGTTGGAGGAGGGGAGGAAACTGTTGTTAGAGGATGCTGAGAAAGAGAGGTTGGCGAGGGTCGCCACTGAAAAGGGGAAGTTTTTCATTACTGAGAGCGCGGTTGTGGCGGAGTCATTTGGCGAGGGAAGTTCTCACCAACCACTGATCCCCTGAATCTTCCATAGCGAGTGATCCCGCGGCTTTGGCTCGGGCCTCTACTGAGTACAACCCCGAGTATCTAGCGCTAAGGGACATCGGATTCACCTTACCTGTCGCGATGAGCGCCCTTCCCATCCTTTCTACACTATCCCTGACCGGAGGTAAATTCCCTTTACAGCCTTTCCCCGAAGATGACGTGATTACCGAATATGCAGACGAAAAGGTTGTGTTTGTATTGTGCAGCTCCTCCTAGATCTATCATGACACCGGGCTTTGCCCCCATGATTCCTCAAGTGACCGAATCTGGGCCAGGTCTTGTGGAAATACAATTTGGAGATGGCGTTGATCAATTGGACACCTTCTCGAAAATAAGGATAATGCCCGGTCTTTATGAGGGTCTTACTAATGAAGTAGAGGTGGTTAACGGACAAAGTTCTCATTCTAGGGGTCCAGTGGAAGCCGATGTGCCTTCGATGGCTGCTATGGTGGAGGCTCAAAAAGCCAAAATGGTGGCTAGGTGTGAAGATATGGAGGAGAAGCATCGACAAGATGAGGCTGCTAGGCAGGAAGTCCTAATGAAGACCAGATAGGATATTGAGAGGAGCGCCACTGATATGGTTGAGAAGAGAAAGGCCGACAAGGAGGTAGAGAAGAAAAGGGCTGCTGACGAGGCCCAGAAGAAGAAGGAGGGTGATGAAGCCTAGCTGAGGGTCACTGAAACCTCTGAGAAATCCAAGGCCGGCGATGTTATGATGCATAAATCTCAGAAGTTGGTTGATCGTCAGGCTGCCAAAAATACAAAGGAGAAGGCAGAGCAGGAATCTATAGAGGTCCTGGGAAGAGTGGTGATATGGTTGCCCTTACTGTCGGGGGTGCCCCCAAGCCAAGGTCACATTCCCTTCTGACCGATGACACTGAGATTTCAAGTGGAGATGGCGCAGATGAGAGATGCCTTTCTGTGTCTCATGAGTCAGCCACTCCTTTGAAGGGCCGAGGAGGCAGGAGCCGATCAGGGATAAAGAGGTTTGGTGCAAGGGATGAACAGTCGAGCGCTGAATCTGCAAAGAAAGAGCACAAGCACAAGAAGAAAAGACATGATTAGTGTTAGCAACTTAAGTAGAAGTTACTGTTAGTTTGGTAGGGTAGGGTATGCCGATAGTTTACATGAGTTCGGCCCTCGCTTTTGGTTTCTAAAGACATGGTGCGGTTTTCATGTCCACCTTGTCATTAGAAAGAAAGATGTTTGACATGTAGTCTGTTTTATTTATGTATGTGAAAATGGAATATGAATTAGTAAAGATCGTAGTTTATGTCGAGTGTTTGAATGTTCTTCTTATGTTTTCCAGCGTCCTCTACTTGCATAAGCATACTTATCATTACACTCATTATAAAAGCGATTGGGTACCGCGCTCTGGGTCTATTATTCCAGAGGGGTGAGATAGAGCACAGGTTTTAGTAAGTCTCCCTCATCTTAGGGAACCCGTAGTTTGCGAAACCAGGCCGGGCACCTGCTGTTTTGGGTTGCCCGGGGTTAATCTCAAGTATAGCGAAGGCGTAGGACATCGCAATTTGCAGTCCATCCGGTGGGTGGCTCTCCCTTTGTTCATCGGGTTGTGGCGAGCAACAGACGTCGTTTATTTGCCTGAGAAGAAAAGCCCGGATCATCAGCCCGTAGGGTCCGATCGTGGTCATGGGCTACCCCTTAGCCTTGAGAGCTTCGAGGAAGAAACGATTTAAGGTCGGTCTCGGTGCTGCGCTAAGATTCGATCAACACCCATAGCCAGGAGGAAATTGGCATTACTCTTAGTTGGCTGTTGGGTGGCCCCAAGTCGCTTGGGACTTGGGCGCGGAATAATCTATCCTCGGTCTCGGCATGGGGCCGAGGTTCGAGTTATTGGTTATTTATACTCGATCACGCTGCGAACCGGCGATTTAGTAACGTTGCCGGCTCCCGTGCTCGGGGTGCCGGTTGTAGCCAGTGTGGTTTGGGCTCGAGGTTGGCTCGAGGTTCGGATGTGGTTCCGGCTCTCGTGCTTGAGGGCCGATACGACAATCGATTTTTTATACACAAGCTGGTATTCAGGATCAATCAAATGTGCTATACGCGGAGCAAACACGAAAGAGAGATAGGAAGTTGAACATCATTTCCACTAATAACTTTGGCAGTAATAGCCTTTATAATGCCTTGAATCGCTAGAAAACAAAACATCATTGGAAAGCATAAACAACTGTGTACCAAGTTATGTAAAGTAGCGACGGAGATGTTCATAGTTCCATGCCCTTGGGAGTTCAGCTCCGTCCATGGTTGCGAGTCTGAAAGATCCATTGCTGAGCTTCCGTTGTTTGGAGTACGGGCCTTCCCAACGTGGGGCGAGGCCTGTCGATGGAGGAAAGACCCATTTTAAGATGAGGTCACCGACGTTGAGGTCCATACGATAGACCCTGGAATTGAAGTATCGGGCTACTCGTTGTCGTTGGGCGGCGGCTCTGAGGTTAGCTTCATTCCTCTTTTCTTCTAGTAAGTCGAGTGACCCCAAAAGTCAGTCTTGGTTTGTCTTCGGATCAAAATAAGTAACTCGATAGGATTGAATCTTGAGCTCAATAGGATAACAGCTTCAGATCCGTAGGCAAGGACGAAAGGAGTGTGCTCGGTTGTTGTCCTATGGGAGGTTCTGTAGGCCCATAGGGCTAAAGGAAGTTCATCTTCCCACATGCCCCCAGCCTTTTCCAGACGTTTCTTGATGATGGACTTGATGACCTTATTAACCGCCGCGACTTGCTTATTGGCTTGCGGATGAGCCACTGCCGAGAATCTTTTTTCGATGGTGTGCCGCTGATAGAAGGCTTTGAATTCGGCGCTCTCGAACTGAGTGCCATTGTCAGAAATGATAGCTTGAGGGACCCCATATAGAGTAATGATGTTGCGTACAACGAAGTTGATCATCTTCTTGGTGGTGATTGTGGCGAGAGCTTCGGCCCTTGCCCATTTTGTAAAATAATCAAATGCGACGCAGCGTACCGTTCCCTGCCTTTGGCTATTGAAAGAGTTCCAATGATGTCGATTCCCCACATGGAGAATGTCCATGGGCTGATAATTTGCGTCAACTCTGTAGGCGGGGCTCTTGGGATCTTTGAGAAGCGCTAGCACTTGTCACACTTGCGAGCGTAGTCTGCGGTGTCTTGGTCGAGCGTAGGCCAATAATAACCATGTATAAATATTTTTCTTACCAGGGTTTGTCCTCCAGTATGGTTGCCACACTCACCCTCATGTACATTAGTGAGCACTCGGATGGCATAGTCATGGGCTACGCATCTAGGCAATGGGATATTGAATCCTCTACGGTAGAGCACCCCATCCATAAGAAGGTAGCGAGCTAACTGGCGGATGAGCGCTCATCTTTCCATGTAGTGTCCCGGGAGGGTTCTGTGTTGCAGGTAATTCTTGATCAGCGTCATTCAGGATTCAGGTTCGGATCCGGCGCTCATGGCCATCTCAGTTTGTATTTGCTTGATACTTGGGGAGTTGAGCACTTCCACGGGGGCGAATCCCAAGAGTGGTGAATCCTCGGAGCTTGCTAGTTTGGCTAATGAATCTACCTTTTCATTTTGCTCCCGAGGAATGTGCGTGATGACAAAATGGTCGAGGTATGTGAGCAATTACTGAACCCGGGTTAAATATGGGGCTAGTCGTTCCCCCTTAGCTTGATATTCTCCCTACACCTGGCGCACGATAAGTTGTGAATCAGAGAAGATTTGGTTGGTCTTTAGTTTGAGCTCGACCGTGATTCTGAGTCCTGCTATCAAGGCCTCATATTCCGCGTCATTGTTGGTAGCAGGGAAATTTAGCTTTAACGCGTAATATGTCGGGCATTCTTTGCAGGTGATGAGCACGACTCCGGCTCCAAAGCATTTGCTATTGGAGGACCCGTCCAAGAATAATTTCCGTTGAGTGTCAGAAGCTTTAGTTTTCTCTATGGGAGACTCCTTGGGAGCTGTGAATTCTACTATGAAATCGGCAAGAGCTTGTCCGAGGATGTCTCGATGAGGGATGGATGTTATCTCGAACTGGCTCAGTTCCATACTCCTTTTTAATAACTGTCTAGATTCCTCGGGTCGTTGTAGGACTAGTCGTAGTGATTGGTCGGTGTAAACCTTTATGGGATGAGACTGGAAGTACGGTCGAAGCTCCCGGGAGGAAATTAGTAAGCAGAAGGCCAACTTTTCTAGCTTCGGATAATTCTTTTATGCTCCCGTCAATTGTTTGTTGATTTAGTAGACAGGTCGGTGGATGCGGTTCTCGATGCGCACTAGTGCCGAGCTGATTACCTGCACGGAAATAGCCAAATAAACATATAAGTCCTCGTGGTCGACAGGCTTAGATAAGATAGGTGGTTGCTCTAAGTGATTCAGAAGGTCCTCGAACGCGGGAACGCATTCTTGGGTCCATTTAAAGTTGCGTTCCCCTTTTTGAAGTAAATCGAAGAAAGGGATGCACTTGTCGGTGGCCTTCGAGATGAACCGACTCAAAGCGGCGACCTTTCCGTTTAAACTTTGGACATCTTTGATGTTCTGGAGGATTTGAATATCCCGAATGGCTTGGATTTTTTGGGGATTGGCTTCGATGCCCCGGGAGTTGACGATGAAACCCAAGAATTTTCCTGAAACTACGCGGAAGGAACATTTCAGGGGGTTGAGTTTCATGTCGTACTGGAGAAGGACATCGAACATTTCAGAGAGGTCATGGACGTGGTTGCTTAACACAATAGATTTTACCAACATATCGTCAATGTACACCTCCATAGATTTCCCAATTTGGTTCTTGAAGGGACGATTAACCATCCACTGATAAGTGACGCTGGCATTCTTGAGGCCGAAGGACATGACGCGACAGCAGTAAAGCCCAAGATCGGTTATGAAAGAGGTATGACCCTGATTGCAAAGATTCATTGGGATCTGATTATAGCCTGGATAGGCATACATGAAAGAAAGTAACTGATATCCGGAGGTGGAATCAACAAGTCGATCGATCTTCGGGAGTGGGAAGTTATCCTTGGGACATGTCTTGTTTAAGTCGGAGAAGTCAACGCATGTTCGCCATTTACCGTTGGCTTTTTTGTCCAGGACTGGATTGGAGACCCATTCGAGGTAGTCAGCTTCGCAAATAAAGTTGCTGTTGAGTAGACGGTCTACCTCTTCCTCGAGTGCTTTGGACCTTTTGGGTCCCAGGAAGCGGCGCTTCTGCCTGATTGGAGGCATTGTGGGATCAATACTTATACAATGGCAAGCGGTCGCGATGTCGACGCCTCTCATATCGGAGTGGGTCCATGCGAACACGTCCAAATTAGCCTTTAAGAAACTTACAAGATCTTCTTTGATTGCGGGATGGAGTTGTGATCCTATCTTTAGCACCCTTGATGGATCATCGGGATTAAGTGGAATATTCACTGTAGGTTTAATCGGAGTAGCCCTCTCGTACTCAGGCTCTTCGTCCTTCCGTGGGTCGAGGTCATCGGAAAGTTGGTAGTAGCGCCTGAGCCAAGGCCCAGACGCCGTTGATTGCTATATGGAAACGGTCTTGGCGCAAGAAGGTGCGGGCACGGCTTTGCCCTTGTCCTTATTGCGCGCATTCTTCCATTCTGTTGCGTAACACTCTCTGGCATTAGCTTGATCGCCTCTAACTGTTCCAATCCCGTTTTATGTCGGGAATTTCATTAGGAGAGACCAGGGGACATGCAGATCCGAAACTCTGTGAGGAGAGGGCGTCCAAAGAAAGCATTGTAAGGGGAATCAATTTCTATAACCACGAAAGTGAGGATTCGGACCCTGCTCTGATCCCCCTCGCCTAGCTCTACAGGCAAATTGATCATTCCCACTGGGTAACTAGAAGCCCCGTTGAAGCCGTGGATCGTGGCACGGCATGGATTTAAGTCCTTTGTTTCCAATTTCATCTGGTCATAAGCAGATTTAAAGATGATGTTGACCGAGCTTCCCAAGTCAATTAATACTTTTCGGACAGAAGCGGCACCGATCTGGGCCGTGATAACTAGTGGATCAGTGGTCGGGATCTTAACCCCATATAATATTTTTCATGGAAAATAATGTCATCCCGCATGGGTTTTTGGAGCTTGGTTGAGACAGATTCAACGGGAGCAGAGCAAGCCTCATCAGTAGCATGCGTTATGGAACTCACATACTCTTCCATTTTCCGAAAGCTATCATGTGTGGGATAAGGTCCGCCACATATAGTGTTAATCATGATTCTTTGCCTTGGGGCGACTGGCTTCGGAGAGCCGATTTCATCTTGCTTCCTCTTGGCATAAGTACTGCCCTGCCTTTTCGTAGAAAGCATCGAGGCTTTTTGGCTGCTTCCAATCGATCCATGCCCCGAATTCGGAAGTAGGACACCTTTTGCTAGCTGAAAGAGTATGGTGCGAGGGTCCGGATCCTCTACCTCGGCAAGGGCGATGTTGAACTGGAAGAGGTAGCTTTTGAGCGACTCGGCGGGTCCTTGGTATAGGTTGGACAAAGTCAAGGCATTCTTTGGAGTCGGGATATGCACCCTGAATTGCTCGACTAGTTCTGTCGCTAGTTGGTCGAAGTTGTTGATGGAATCAAGTGGGAGATGAGAGAACCAAAGTAAAGTGGTCCTGGACAGGAAGACTGGGAAGTACTTGCATTTGACTGGATCATTGCCCCGGCTTGAATCCATTTGCCATTCATACTGGTTTAGGAAAACACAAGGACCGATGGAGCCATCATAGAGTGGCATTTGTGGCATGCTGAAGCGTCGTGGCCACTCTGCCTCGTTTACTCTTCTTTTGAAGGGATTACACCAAATGTGGGCCTCCCATGAGTCATGCCCCTTGTATTTCCCTTATGATCCTCTGGACCATGTCGGGGAGATAAGTTGGATGGGGATCCGCCATCAGGATCCAGGGATTTTGGCGAAGTTTTGGAGCTCTGATGCGAGGGCGTCTTATGTGATGAATGTCCGGGTCGTCCTCTTCTATGTTCTCGACATCTATAATCGGATCCTGGTGTGGATGATGAGGCAGAGCGGGTTGATGTAGACTCTGTTCTAGAAGGGCGCGAGCTGCTGAAATAATAGGTATGTCATTTTGATGGGCGATCGTTGGGTCTTACCGAGGAAGGGGGCGGTTGGTTGAACCCGGTCTGTCATTGATGATCAAGCGAGAGCGATATCGGTATTGTGCCCCCTCACTATATGTGAATGTAGTTCGATCGCCATTGTCGTTTCCATTGCCATTGGCGTAGCCATTGCAGTTGCCGTAGTCGAGGGCGTTGGTGCGAACGACGACGTTTTTGACGAGACTAAACCTCCTTCTTTTATGCGGGCCCCTCCACTCAGAACAGGAAGTTTCCGAGACAGTTGGTCGAGGTCGAGCGTTGTTCCGAGTTAGCTAAAGTCGAGCGACGATGCACTGACTTTCCTAAAGTTGTCGCATAAGGTCGATGTTATGCCTTAATACTTGATTAAGCTCGACGGATGTGTTCTCATATTTCTAACTAAGCGTGCGGAGCTGTGCCTACGTCGCGGGCTCTTCGGGGTCCGCCAGAGGAGGGATGCTTTCAGTAGTGGTCAGGATATCCGCCGGCGGAGCCTGTTGGGATGTTCCGGCTTAGGCTGCGGCTGAAGAGCCAATCATTGTGTTCTTTGGTCGCTTCGCCATTGTGAACGGACTTGGCGCCAGGTTTTAGCCAAGGAACCTAAAGCTCGTCGAAGTCGAGATGACAATGTGCGACAAAGGCGCAAATCCGAGTTTTCTTAATGAAAGCACCAAATGTTGATGGCAAAAAATACCGTAAATACCCAAGATTCCAATTACTAGGAATTATTAATTTGGTCATGTAGACAAGAGCGGAAAGCAGTAAATAACACGAGAGATTTATAGTGGTTCGGCCTCGAGGGGGTCTACGTCCACTTTGAAGAGTCATTGGAATATTATTAATAACACAAAGTTACAAGGCCAAGACCATCTCATGACATCTCATTACATTCAGTCTATCTTATATGATGTCATAATTATCATATATTTCATATATTAGGAAAAAGGCACTTTTGCCCTTTTTCTTCCTCAAAGTGGAGATGCCATTAAAGGAGCTCTCAAGAGGTCTCAAGCTCACAAAATTCAACCCCTTTGAAGTGTGATGCCATGGGGTATTTATAGGAGAGGGGTTAGATAGGAGTAGGTGAAAATAGGGGACCACACCCAGAATTTTGCACCTGACACCTGCGCCCATGCATATTTCTCACCCAGCCTTGGGGTGCGAATTTCGCACCTCGTGGGGTGCGAAATTTGTACCCCATGAGGGTACGAAATTTGTACCCCATAGGATACGAATTTCACACCCTGCCGGGAGCGAAACTCGTACGCTTCAGGGGTACGAAATTCATACCCCTGGGGTGCTTGGGTACAAATTTCACACCCTGCTGGGTGCAAATTTCGCACCCCGAGGGGTACAAAGTTCATGTTATGAGAGGCACAAAGGCGATGGGCATGGGGGTTTAGGGCCCAGAGGTTCGGGCTCGCCACTTCAAGGGATTCAAAGCCTTGGTTTGGAAATGTGTTAGGGGTGTTGCGAGGCCCTTGGCGGCGTGGTTCCTCTTTAACCATGTCTCCTTCGCTCTTAAGGGTCCTCTCGGCCTTAGCTATATGCACTGCGTTAGGTCGAGCGTGTCTCATGTACTTTTGAGAACCGGACCAAAAATCCGGTTAACAATTATAAAGAAAGATGTGAAAGACATTTGAAAGAAGAAAAAGAGGAGTATCTAGCAAGAGATGTATCTCATTTGACTGGAGAGGCCCTTTAGTTGCTTCAGCAAAAAAGCGTAGTATTTTGAGGGCTTAAAAGAAACGATATTAGGAAGAAGAAGGAAATTCTGAGATGTAGACGAATTCTATGTTGCTATTTCTATCTTGAGGTATCCTAATTTTAATTTTTATGTTGGTTGTAGTATTTTATGGGTTATCAAAAAAAATTAACTAGCTTTAAGGAATTTATGTATTTATTTTTGATGCGCATATGAGACTCGTACTTAATATACAATTCTTTCAAATATGTATACAATTTTAAAACTATATCAAAAAGGTAAATAAAAATGTGCAATAATTGTTTTATACATAAACATAATTAAAACAATAAAAAACCAAATTTAAAACTTGAAAATAGGCAAGTTTTAATTCATTAAAATGTCTTTGTGCTTTTCTTTATAAACTAATTTGAATATATTAAAAACCTCAAAAAATGCTTTGGAAAAAAAATGTCATACATGTAATACAGTTTTCATAAAACCGTATAGCACACAAATGGTTTTATGAAAACCATATACATGTTAAATGGTTTTCATAAAACCGTTTATACGTTAAGTAGTTTTATGAAAACCTCTGTAGTGCGAGCAACATCAATTTTCGCCATTTTGAGAAAATTCCCCCACTGCTAGGAATGCTCTTCGATGGAATGGAGACGGTGGCGGAAAAGATTAAGTCAACATTTGGATAACATATAATACATAGTAGATGAGTTGACATGCCTGTTACGGTGTAAATCCAAATGTTTATACATGAACATATTATTCTTGCATGAGCTTACATTTTACATATGAACACACACACACACACACACACACACACACACACATATATATATATATATATGATACATATTATTCTCTTTGTATGTGTTAAAATACAAGCTAAAAAAACAATACAGTTTATAAAATTAAATAAAATTAAAGAATTTATTTAAATGAAATGTTCTAAATAAATAAGACTTTGTAAGCCCAATATAAATCCAGTATGGGAATTTTTTAAGGGACAGTTTGTCTTAGGTCCCTGTTAAGTTTCAAAAAAAAATCTCTATCTAAAAACTTGATAAATTAGGTCCCTATATTTCGAAAATCATCAAAAAAAATCAACAAGAAAAAAACGTAAAAATTTATCAAACTTCAAAATTTAATTCAATAGTTAATCATCATCATATTCATGTATTAAAACTACAAAAAAATCAGAAATATGCATAATCCATAAAAATTCTGCAATTTTCCTTAAAATTGTTGACATTGTAGCAGTTATATCAAAAAATAAGCAGAATTTCATGCAACTTCTGCTGATTTGCGTGAAAAAATCAAACTCAAAGCCTATACTTATTGAGACTTTCAAGTATTGCAGGAAAATCAACAGAAATATAATGAAAATTGCATACAAATGAAAAATATTTCATCCCCGGTAAATTACTGCAAATGATGCAACTATTTGCAATATTTTTTGATATTCAAGCAACTTTTTCAATTAGTTACATAATTATTAAATAGTTGTTGACGTACCAGCAATTATTAATAATAATTACAGATATTGCTGCAATTATTCATCTGCCTTTCAACAACTGCATGTACTGTGTCTGCAATTATTCACAAAACTTGATGATATTTCAGCATTTTTTTGTTCAGGATGCTTCCGTGAATATATACAATTTTTTTGAAAAAAATTATATAGCAGCGCAAAAATCAGAAAAACACATTGCTACAGGAAATAAGGACACGCTTTACATACAAACTTACATAAGAATGAATGGTGAATTAACTTTGAAAATAAGAATGCGTGCCTAATTTCTACTTTTTTAAAATTCATCGATAAATTTATTGTGGGCCAACCTAGTTTCAACGATGGTATCAGAGCCAAATAGCTTTTGCATTGTAATTAGTCATGTTAGTTTACCTAATTAAGCTAGGTATTTAGAAATGTGGTTTCTAGGATTGTGTTTGGGTAATCAAATACTATAACACCCCGAATTTTTAATGAAATTAAAGAAGACAAATTAATTAATAAATAATTTAATATTAAGAATTAAGTGAAACTGATTACGTTATTATGTCTGTCTCGAAATTCTGGTAAGGATAGACACCTAGTTTGCATAAAACGGATAACATATGAAGAAGTTATGGACGATAAAAAGTTGAAAATCAGAACCGGGTATAACTGGTGCACTTGCCACGTGCGCCAAGGCAATTTTGCACTGGCGCACCTGTAAAGTGCGCCTAGAACAGTTTTTGGGTATTCGGGCCTTTTTCGAGTGAGTGACGACCCCTGACCTGACCCAATTCAATTAGGGTTGAGGTGGCATTCGAATTCTGTAACCCAGCAGCTATAAATATATCTCATATCCTTTTTTTCTTCAAAGAGAAATAATGGTGGCCGCACTCTACTGGATTCTGAACTGAATAAGGATCTCTCATCTTCTTCTAAAGCATATCAAATTCTAAGATTCAAACATAGACTTAGCACCTTTTATATCATCTTAGCAATCCAATCACAATGAGTTCTAGTTGCTTTTAGGTTTAGATAAATAATAGTGAATTATGAAAGATAGTGATTTGGATGCGTTGTAGACTTAAAATTTATGTTAATGTTAGATCTTATGATATGTCTATTTCTTTGGATCCAATTCAAATTGTTCTACTATGTTATCATTATGGACATCAGGTTGTAACTTTTATGATATGCTATGATGCAGATGTATGTTGATCTATTCTATGTGATATAAAATTATCATGTTAGATCTGTTCTATGTGATCTAAAATTGTCACCTTATGATTCATGTTAGATCTATCCTATGTGATCCAAAATTGTCACCTTATGATCATGTTAGATCTATCCTATGTGATCTAAAATTTGTCACCTTATGATTCATGTTAGATCTATCCTATGTGATCTAAAATTTGTCACCTTATGATTCATGTTAGATCTATCCTATGTGATCTAAATTTTTCACCTTATGATTCATGCTAGATCTATCCTATGTGATCTAAAATTGTCACCTTATGATTTATGTTAGATCTATCCTATGTGATCTAAATTTATTACCTTTTGATTCATATTAGATCTATTTTATGTGATCTAAATTGTCACCTTATGTTAACATATTAGATCTATTTTATGTGATCTAAATTGTCACCCTATGTTATCATGTTAGATTTAAATTGATTGGACATCTAAAATGGCTAATTTAGATATTATGACATCATAGTTCATCATTTTTATGTCCACCTTGTTATGGTGACAGTTTCATGTCCATGCTAGTATGTATGTTCACCTTATTATCATACAAATTTATGTTTATGCAAGATGATCATTCTAGTATATTCCCATTATTTTCCCTATTATCGTTTATGACTAGGCTATTGTCTAGCCTAGGCATGTTGCCAATTTTGTGAAGGCGCTAGTTAAGGAATAGGGGAAAAAGGGATAAAAATGGCATAATTTGAATATGAACATTTATGGACATGTAATTCAAACTATTGGGAAAAATAATTATTGACACCTATAAAAGGAAAGGATTAATTAATTGGTAAATTAATTAAAAATGGTATAATTTGAATATTAACATTTATGGACATGTAATTCAAATTATTGGGAAAAATAGGTATTGACACCTATAAAAGGAAAGGGTTAATTAATTGATTAATTAATTAAAAATGGAATGTCTAGTAATTACAATTAGGAATTGTAATTGTACTTATGACACAAGGTTAGGTTGCATTAGTGGTGGAAGTCTGCCCTGACCCGATCGGCATATCCAGCAGCCACTAATGGTGAACCTAATGTGGGAGGTCTAAGTATATAAATACGAATCGGGCTATCACACGAGGTTAGGCCCAACTGTGGAATAAGTCTACTCGGACCCGGCCGGCATATCCAGCATCAACATGTTGTAGGCCTAATGTGGGAGGTCTGGCCCATTATGAAACCATAAATGGACATGGTAATGAATTGGACTAGTTAACCTAAGTTAATGCATAGGGATTGTATGAACTTAAATTTAAGTTGGGGGTTAAGTAAACATGGTTGAGGGGTGGGTTAAGTAAATCTGAAGAAGGGATGGGTAATAGGCCCACAAGCTTAACTCGTTAAGATTATGTAATTAAAGACACCTAGTGGTATACATAATCGGTGGAAATAATAAAGTTATGTAATTAAAGACACCTCTTAGGGTAAACATAACTTATAGAAGTAATAGGATTATGTAATTAAAGACACCTATAGGTAAGCATAACCAGTTGGAAGATTAGGGGTTATGTATTAAAGACACCTATAGGTAAGCATAACTGGTAGAAATAAATAAGGCTATGTAATTAAAGACACCTAGTGTTATACATAGTCAGTGAAACCCTAGTGGGGGATACAAGACAAAGGGGAGAGCTTGTATCATATTGTGTGGGACCCATTTCAGTCAATAACCCGGAGTAGGTATCAAACAAAGTATTCTGTACTAGGCAGAGAAAGGGTACACTTACTGACTGATTGTAAGAGATCAAAACGTGGAGGACAGTGTGGGCGGTGCAAACCGACCGGGCCATGTGTGTGCATGTGTTGAGCAGATGAGGATAAGACGACCGTGACACCTGTAGATATGGTTGTGCACATTGTTACGACGAGGGGTCGCCACTTTAGGAAGTGATACCTCCTACTGTGGGGCCAGGACAAAGTATCTACGAGGGTTAGGGAGTCGATCGATCAGGGTAGTAGTTAGGATACGTTTGGACGCATACCTAAGTCTACCACCTTATAGTTGGAGGAATCATCTCTTTCTGGATATACTAGTAAGAGTGCAGAGTAATCACTATTGAGGCATGTACACCTTATCTTACTTACCTTATCACACCTGCCATTTATGTAGTGATCTCTCTTTTATCCACTTTATATGCCTATCATGTTACTTTTATTTATCTACATGCTAAAAGTAACTAGAATCACCAGACTTTATGTCTGACCCTTTTTGTTTCTCCTTCTTTCTTTTGTCCCCTCCCCCCCCCCCCCCCCAAGATTCTCATGGGAGGGAATTTCCAGGCTTAGTCAGGATTCTGCTATCGTCTTGCTTGGAGCTTCTAGACGTATTTCTCAACCTTCTATCTTTGCTACTATGGATCATGATTTGGGGATTATGCTTTCTTTGTTATTGTACTCTGAAATTTATAGTACAAGACAGAAGTTTTAATGATATATTGAGTTTATGTATTATCAGACATATGGTGTAACCATGCTTTATGATTAATAAAAGTTTTTAAATTTCCGCTGCTATCTTATTTATATCTGTCTTGTAATTATTCTGTGCCTGATTACCTATAACGCTTCACGGAACTCAATGCATTCCCTTAGTGAGTGACATTAACGGACGTGGGGTGTCACACTTGATATCAGATCGGAAGGTTACCAGATTAGATAAAAGTTTTTGAAAATTATTTTCAAAAAGGTTTTAAAAGAAAGCATTTTCAAAAGAAACGACTGTTTTGAAAAACATATTCCCCAAAACCATAGGAAGTGTCTCTCGATTCTCCACTTGATTCCTTTTTTCTCTTTTTGTCTGGGGGACTGATTCTTCCCAAAAGGTGTCCTCATTACGGCATGATGCCATAGGTATGTTTAAACTGCGGCACATATCAAAGGGCAATGAAGTGCCTAACCCTCATCTGAAGCTGTAGTAGTATCACCGCAGCTAATTTTCTTGAGCTTCATAAGAATTTCCATGCGATGAAGGCAACTTTCGAGAGACTTGTTAGGTTGTTACACAAATATGGTAAAAAGGAGAATAAAGGAGTTAGGGCTAAGGAGTACAGCCTAAGGATGAGAAAAGAAGGAAACAAAAGCTAAGGGGACATCGCAGAATAAGAAGGTGTGGCCCAAGAAGGGGCAGCAACAACAACAACAACAGGAGAAAGGAGGGAAAAATGATAAAGGCAAGGATAAGAGAAAATGTCACCATTGTGGGAAGGAAGGTCATCTGGTTAAAGACTGTAAGCGAAGGAATAATTCTTGCTTCCACTATGGAGATGCCGGACACTTCGCTAAAGAGTGCCCAAAGAAACAGGGAACACAAGGACAAGGTCAAAGGGCAGGAAATTCTGGAGGGCAGGTGCATGCTCTCGCGACCAGTGCTCCTAATAGAGGTTGAAAATTTTCCATGGAAGGTTTAATTTATCTTTCAAACCATCTTATTAGAATACTTTTTGATTCTGGTGCCTCACATTCATTTATATCAAGTTCTGTAGTTGAACCTCTACACTTAATTACTATTATGGTAGTAGATCCCGTAGTTGTTTCAAACCCCATGGTAGTTCAGTTCATTTATCTATGAGTTGTCGGGGTTTGAAAATATCTGTGTTAGGCGTCGAGTTTGAATGTGACGTGTATGTGCTCAGGTTTATGTGCTATGGGTTGATTCTAGGAATGGATTGGCTTCCACTTATGGCACCATTCTGGATTGTGAGAAGAGGGTTGTTAGGCTTCTGACTTGTCACGGGAGAACCCTCGAGATTTCGTGTGACCCACAAGGGTTGGTTATGCTTAGTTTCCTAGAGTCTCTTGATGCATCTATCGACGATCTGCATTATGTTCCAGTAGTCCGAGATTTTTCCGATGATTTTGATGAGGTTCGGGGTTTACCTCCAAGGCTCGAGATTGACTTTTGCACATATCTGGGGGACAATACAAAGCCAGTTGTATTACCAGTGCGCTACATAGCTCCAAGGGGAAGGAGGGAGCTAAATAAGCAAGTAGGGGAGCTACTTGAGAAAGGGTTTATCGGACAAAAAATATCTGAATGGGGTGCTCCAGTAGTATTTACAACTAAGGCGGATGGTTCGCTTCGTTTGTGTTTTGATTACAGGGAGCTGAATAAGCTCACTAAGAAGAATAGGCACCCGCTTCCAAGGATTGATGATTTATTTGATCAGCTTGTTGGTGCCTCGGTATTTTCCCAGTTAGACTTGGCCACAGGGCTCCATCAGTTGAGGGTGGATGAGGACAACATAGATAAGACTGCCTTTAGGACTCCAGACGGTTTCTTTGAATGGCTAGTTATGCCTTTTGGGATGACGAATGCACCCGCCTATTTTGTCGATCTGATGAGTTGGGTGTTTCGGGAGTTCCTAAATTAGTCTTTGTATCAAAAGCGAAGAAGAGCATGCCCAGCATTTGAGAGAAGTTTTGAAGCATTTGAGAGAAGTTTTGAAAACTCTCTGTGACCATTAGCTTAAAGGAAAGTTCTGCAAATGCCATTTTTGGAGAAAAGAGGTAAGATTCTTAGGGCATGTGGTCTCCAAAGAAGGGATAGCTGTAGATCCCACGAAGGTGGTTGCAGTGCAAGATTGGCAGGTTCCTAAAAATGCAATCGAGGTGAGAATCTTTCTTGGGTTAGCAGGTTACTATAGGAAGTTCATTAAGGACTTCGCAAAAATATCAGCCCCACTCACCAGGCTGACGAAGAAGAACTTGGCATTCTCATGGGATATAGACTGTGACATTGCTTTCCAATGACTGAAGAGGGCTCTGACAACAGCCCCAGTCTTGACCTTTTCTGACGGGAATAAGGTGTTTACTGTTTACACTGATGTGTGTGGTACAGGGCTTGGTGCGGTCCTAATGCAAGAAGGGAAAGTAGTGTGTTATAGGGGTAGACAGTTGAGAGTTCATGAAAAGAACTACCCCACCCATGATCTAGAGCTAGTTGCCATAGTGTTTGCATTAAAAATGTGGCATCATTATTTGCTTAGAGAGAAGTTCAAGTTATACACCGATCATAAATCTCTCAAGTATATGTTCTTCTAGAAGGATCTCAACTTAAGGTAACAGCGGTGGATGGAGTTTCTAGATTCTTATGATTTTGAGATTTCTTATACCCCTGGAAACGGTAATGTGGTGGCAGACGCACTAAGTAGGCAGAGGGTGGCCCTGAGTCCTCTGTTCGTGGAAAGAAAGAACTTGGAGTTCATATCAGCTTTTGATTTTAGACCCTCCATCGAGATTTTGCCTGATTTGTTTGCATCCTTGGTGATACGACCGACCCTTATGGACCAGATAGGAGCTTCGCAACAAGGTGACCCACAAATTCTAGACATCATAGATAAGCTCAGAAGAGGGGAGACTTCTAGTCACCTCAGCAGATATGCCATAGATGAAAAGGGGTGGTTGCGACGAGATGGAAGGCTTTGTTTTCCTCAAACTGGAAGCTTGATAAAGGCGGTCCTCATGTTTTCTTTTGGGCTGGGATGAAGAAAGATGTGGCCGAATTTGTTTCCCAATGTTTTCAAAGCTGAGCAAAAGAAGCCTGGTTGTTTACTTCATCCGTTGGAGGTTCCTCAGTGGAAATGGGAGAGCGTCCCTATGGATTTCATAGATGGTTTGCCTAGATCAAAGAAATGCAACACCAGTATCTGGGTTGTGGTAGATAGACTCACTAAGAGCGCTTACTTTATTCCAGTTAGGAGTAAGAGGATGACATCATGGTTAGCAGCAATTTATGTCCGAGAGATAGTACGTCTTCATGGAGTTCCTTCCAGCATCGTGAGCGATCGTGACCCCATATTTACCAGCGAATTTTGGAGGAGCTTGCCAGAAGCATTAGGTACACAGTTGTGTTTGAGCATCGCTTATCATCCTCAGACCGATGGACAAACAAAGAGGGTAAACATGATGCTTGAAGATGTTTTGAGGCTATGTATCCTAGACTTCAGAGGGACTTGGGAAGAGCATCTTCCTTTAGTAGAGTTTACCTATAACAACGGCTATCAGGCCAGCATCGACATGGCACCCTTCGAAGCATTGTACATATGACCCTTTAGATCACCAATTTGTTGGTGGGAATCTACAGAAAGATTACTACTTAGACCAGATATGGTTAGAGAAACGTCCGAAAAGATTGACTTTATTCGACGGCGGATGAAGACAGCTCAAGATAGGAAGAAATTCTATGTGAACAAGAGAAAGATTGACCTCGAATTTGAAGTAGGAGACTTGGTTTTTATCAAAGTGTCACCTCTGAGGAATGTGGTTCGCTTCGGATCAGTAGGGAAGTTGGCACCTAGGTTTGTGGGACCATTTCCCATAACCGAGAGGATTGGCCAAATGGCCTACAGAGTAAAGCTTCCTGAAAATCTATCTAGTGTTCATGATTTTTTTTCATGTTTCTTGTCTGCGGAAGTGCTTGCATGACAATGCGAAATTGTTTAGCCGGGTATATTGGAAGAGATAGAAGTGGAATGGGAGGCGATAGCCAGGCGAGTTCCTTCCCGTATTCTGGGATCGGAAGTTAAGAAGCTACGCAATAAAGAGATCAAGTTGCTAAAGGTTCAATAGGGACATAACCCAGAGGATGCGACTTGGGAGATCGGAGAAAAGATTCGTTCTTCGTACCCTTTTCTCTTCGAGGGTATGTTCTTAACTCCTTTTTCCAAAAGCTTTATCAGTACTTGTTTCTATCATTTGAGTACATCCTATCCATAGTATTTTCGACCTTTAGATAGGAATCCTATGGATGTAAACTGTAACACCCCACGTCCGTTAGTGTCACTCGCAAAGGGAATGCACTAAGTTCTGTGGAGCATTATGGGTAAAAGATGCAGATAAATTACAAGACAGACAAACAATTAACAGCGGAAAATAAAACTTTGCTTTATTGATAAAATAGATTGTACAAGATTGCTTTACAATATCAGAGTATCATCTGTCTTTACTAGATAAAGAAGCATAAAAATACATTTATATTCCCCAAAGTAGCATAAGCCAGCCATAGCATTTGAAAGAGAATCCAAGGACAACTTCGTCAAATCTTCAAGTTGGGAAAGAGCAACGGTCCAATTTAATCCCGAGTTATACTATTCCCTCCTCAACTACCTGGGGGGGAACGGAAGAAAAGAAGCGAAAGAAAAACAGAGTCAGACATAAAGCCTGAGTAAGTCAGTAACTTCTAGCATGTGAACAGGGGAAACAGAACGACATGAATTAACTGAATACAAGATAATACCATGATGATAAGGCTAACAAGATAAGATTCACACAAGACATGCTAAGACAAGATAAACTGGATATACTACAACACTTTCTCTGCTTTGCTTTTACCGCGATATACTCGTTTCTATATCTTTGCACCACCTAACTAGTGTTCCAACTAGTAACGATAACGTGATCCCAATCCCTGTAGTTTCCGTCGCCTTCAGGCGTACCTTGATTATTTATTACCTAGATCTAGTCTAGGTTTTATATCAAGTGCTTTCTAGATTCAATTAGAGTTTACGCTATCTGTTGAACGCTTCTTGTATTCAGGATTTATGCCACCTAGTTCCAAACTAAGGATTATGCTACCTGTCGAACGATGCCCTTTAGTCTAGGATACACTACCTACAGTGGTATATGTTCCTAGACTTTCCCCACGCATGTATCGCGAATCGTTATCGCTTGTCTAGATGCACATGTCCTGTAATGTGCTACCCGAGTCCCGTGTCAGGGCTACTCTAGAAATACGAAACTCGGTCGGGAGCTTTCAATATCTGCTGATGCAGATGTTAAGGTCTGTTTTTCCAGTGGCTATGGTCCCGCTCGACCCCTCCCTCAACTAATGGAAGGCCACCCTTGTAAAATGAGAACTGTACGAAGGCCCCTATCTGCCCCACTAATTCTATGGCCAACAACACCCCGCAACCACAACTAGATAGCAAGTATGTGGTCCGTATGAGTCCTCCAGCCTTCCCGCTTCACGTGTCTCGCTTGACTGAAGATGGTAGGTAGACGACGAGTTGCTATCACAGGGCTTCCGTCTTCTCGCCAAATCATGCTGGTCCATCCTAGTCTTTTGGTTGCCATATATTGCAACCAAGGCATACCCTTGGCTCTTCTACCGCAGACCTTAACCTCTGTGCGCCCAGGCGGATCATCTGCATCCTCACAGAGGGATACCAAGAGTACCCTCACGTCCCCTCGAAGCCTCGGGCTTCGTATCCCAATTCGTTGGAGTCTTCTTTAAAATCAGATGGATGTCCGCTCCTTCGTGTTATACTAAGAATTACTACTTAGTTCTACTAACTAAGTTTTACCACTTAGTTTCCAGGATCATTGTCTTCTTAACTAAGTTTTACTACTTAGTTCTCTTTCCCGTTAAGCTGGATTGGTTAAGTGTCTTTAGTCGATTCAAGCTAACTTAACCCTCTTCCCTTATCCTGTTAAACTGGTTAAGTGTTGTCAGTATTCATGTTGACTTAACCCCACCACAAACCAAGTCATGTTGGTTAAGTATTTCTTAACCCTACCCATTCATCCTGTATTGGTCAAGTGTTCCCTTTTTAACTTAACCTTTCCCACCAGTTTTAACTAAACCTGTTATTAATGGTTAAGTATCATCTCTTCGTGTCTGAGACTTAACCCTATTCATTTATCATATTCTGATGGTTAAGTGTTCAAGTTTACTTAACCCTACGGTCCAACCCAGCTAACATATTAAATTGGCTAAGTGTATTACTTAACCCCAACCTCTAGTCTAATTAACATGTTAAATTGGCTAGGTGTATTAACTTTACTTAACCCCGCCTTCTAGTCTAGTCAACATGTTAATTTGGCTACGTATTCCCATGAACTTAACCCTCCCATTCTAGCTTTAACTGTGTTAAGTTGGTTAAGTGTTTCTATGGACTTAATCCTACCACTCTAGCTTAACAGTGTTAAGTTGGTTAAGTGCTCCTATGGACTTAACCTTCCCATTCTAGCTTTAACTGTGTTGGTTAAGTGTTCCTATGGACTTAACCCTCCCCTTCTTGTTCTAGCTTTAATTAATAAATTAAAGCCGCAACCTCTCACATTAGACAGATATTGCTGCGGTTACTGGATGTGTCGGTCGGTTCCGGGCAGGTTTACACCGCAACTCAGTCTAACCTCGGGTTAGGCATATTCATGTTTTCTAAGTTCAAAGGGTTTTCTGATTAATTTCCAAACCTGGTTTTGAAAGCAACCATCCCGTTCATCGGATCCGTTAGGGATAGCCAGGGAGGGCAGGAAACTTATATTTTCCAAACCCAAGCCTAGACACTATCCTCTCTGTCACCCTAGAACTTTCTGGTACGAGTTATAAAAAGGGGTGTTATCAAAATATCTTTCTTTTGTTTATAAATTGTTAACAATTTATCTTACAGCCCATTTCTCCCTTTTTAAACAAATTTGGCCTATATTCATTTGTCGCTAACAGACTTATATTCTAGGCCCAAATCTTGATTTGCCTAACCTACAGTTCATAGCAATTTAGATCTATCATCTTTATTTTCAGTTTATGCTAAACTAGATTTTATATGCCAAACTAGATTTTCTATTCTAGTTCACCGTTTATGCCCAAAAACTAGATTTATTCTTCTAGTTTACAGTCTACATACAAATTAGATTTATTATTCTAGTTTTTCAGTTTACAGGCCAATACTAGATCTAAATTTCATAACCTATAATCCATGTCAAATCTACCCAATTCACATGTCTTAACACATGTTCTAAAATTTTATAAATCAGAATCATGTTCGCTTCCAAACTATGCCAATTTCAAGCTTACAACTATATTTATGTTTATTTTTGTGTTTTTCCCAAATCGCATTCCCACCGTTCGTATAATCATGATTCAACCTAGATTGTAAATAAATCTAGATTCGTAGAAAATAGGGAATGAACCAAAGATGCTATGAAAAAGGGTGGACATAATAATTGGCATAAAAAGATTTTGAATAACGACGCAGGTTCAAGAATATGGGTAGACCTAACTTAATAGGTAAATTCCCACTGTCTAAAACCAAGAATAGACAGAATAGGTTCGAGAACATGGGTAGACCTAACTTAATAGGTAAATTCCCACAGTCTAAAACCAAAGAAAATAAAGAACAGACAGAATAGATAAATCGGGTTTTAGACCCAATTTCATAGTCACAAAACCTAAGCAACAATTTTCCAAGTCATGAATCATAGGTGTTTAAGTCACCGTTGTTATGTCATAGGTAATACTTTATGTCCAGATCAAAGGCTTGTGTTCAAAATCATAGGCAAATGTCCATAGTCATAGGCAATATTCATAGTCAAAAGGGAAAATAATTCCCACAGTCATAAGTCACCGTCATAGGCAATGTTTTATGTCCCAAAATCAAAGGCTTATGTTCATAGTCCAAAGGCACATGATCTCAAAATCCATAGTCATAGGCAACGGTCTTAGGCAAAGTCTTATTTGTCCTTGAATCATAACAGTTCTTAATTTAGTCCAAGAGTATAAACACAGATTCGAATAGAGAGAGAGAGAGAGATTTGGCATATTCTTTTATTCCTTTAATTTCATGTCACAAAATAAAGCAAAAACGTTCAAATCTAGAAACAACTGACTTACAAAAATTAGATCTAGAATAGAAGAATGGCGATGCTAAGATTCGTATGTCGTTGCTCGAGGTTTGTTGATTTAGCCTTTGAATTCTTCACTTTGATTTGAATCTTCTCTTGAACAGATTTGAGCAGCATCTCCATGTCTTGAATTTATATTTTATTTTAATTATTTAAGAAAATTTAGAGGAGGGGAAGAAGCCATGAATCTTAGCAGCATAAGGATAGAAGAGAATTGGTGCAAAGAGAATGAAGACTAGGGCTGTTTATATAGCTGCTCAAGACCTTATCGTACACGCAGCGCTGAGTCAGCATTGAACCTAGTTAAGAAAATAGTCCAGGTACGTAGATGAATCTAGCCAAACCTTATCATACACGCAGTGCTGAGTCAGTATTGGGTCCCACTATTTTGGCGTAGAAATTTGAAATTCGAATGAATTGTATTTGGCGTAGAAATTTGATTTTCGAACTTTTGAATTTCTGGAATATATTTAACTGTTTTATTCACATGAAATATTCTTATATGTATACAATTCCTCTAACGACCATTTTACGCGTATATATATACGCACAACTTTCATTTTATTTTCAAAATTCAAATGATGTTGCCATATTTCATTGACTGTAGCCTTATCTTGAATTTTATCTTTCGTATACATATATTTTTGCATATATATATATATATATTTATATTCTCATATGTGTATATATATTTTTTCTTTATGTACGTTCTTATCCTTTCAAATTTTGAATTTGTATACGTACATATATTTGCATGTTCAGTTGGCCCTCTCTAAAACAAAGATAAAAAATTATGCCGCCGCCGGGGTTCGAACCCCCGATCTCTATGCTACAAATCCAATGCCTTAACCAACTGAGCTACAGAGGCTTTTGTTAATAAGTCTTAGAACAATAATAATTATTGTTCTCTCCTTACTTCTCTTTTTCATGTTAGTTACGATACATAAATTAAACAACTGCATGGATCTTTTTTTTTCTTTTAAAAATTAATTGTACTTTAATTTGTGAATCTTAATGTCACAGAATTACGGGGTGTTACATTCTCCCCCACTTAAAAGGATTTCGTCCACGAAATCTTCAAGTTAGGAAGAATGTGTCCTACCATCCAATCACCCATCTACTCAACCATTCAATCACAGGCATTCATTGTCCTTAAAATATTTCTAATGCTTTCATGTTCATATGCATAGTGTGTGTGTATATGTCTCTATCTAATGCAAAATCAGGCGGTCTACTGATTCAGTTGACCTCCTTAATGCAAATCATGTTAGTGCCATGCATCCAATCATGCATGCAAGCATCCCTAGTCATGTAAATACTACATGCGTGCACAGCCATTCATCCATATGCAACGTCCATATGATATCATATCAAGTTCAATTTATAAACAAATGCATATATGTAAATGCAATATGAGAGCGTCCGAACTTGATCTAATGCCTAATACGTATGCATATGCATCCACGAGCAACCATTTGCAACCACTTGCAACCATTCAACCATAACATGTTTCAAATACATGTTTACATCCATTGGCTTCTACCTAAGGATCGCAGATACGACCTAGAGGATATACTTTGGAAAGAGAGAAACAACTACGCGTAAAGCTACTAAACAGAGAAATCAAGGATGCACCCTTAAGGAAAAAGGGCATGTTGCTAGTATCTAGCCTTCTTGAGCTTTACTCCACTGTATCTTAACCAATTTATTTTCACGATTGTGAAGTTCCTAGCCTCCATTTCCAAAATAAACAGATGTCAACCAAGTGTATATACTAGGATGATCAGAGGTCTCTCCTCCTATCTTATCCATCATGCCATAATTATAAGGGTCAAAAGGTCACTACGCGCTTTTTAGAGCGCCTGCCACAACTATCCATCTCTCACGCAAACCATCCTAGTCGAACTCGACATTCCTCAAGTACAAGCCCCAAAGGCCTAAACCAATATCAGACAAGCACCCATGGAATATCTCCTTTAGACAATCTATGTGATATAAGCAAACCCGATAGCAATTCAAACCCCTACTAACCAAAAATAAACGGGTCGAACCACCCACTGGGTTTGAGACTGATTGGGATCTTCTTACTATACAAGTACTAAGGTGCAGAGACTCAACTATGGAAGCAAATATGAACAAATGCGAAGCGCTAAATCCGAACAGAAAAACTAGATTCTTCCAACAGAAACTTTTACCACCTATCTCCTAGGTACGCTCAGCATGTACTTGCCCTTCTGAAAATCTTGTCCTTTGTTCTTACCCTCGTCCTTAATTATATACCCTATCATACCCGAGTAAAGATACTTCCTCTTTTATAATTTCTTCCTCCTTCGTGAGCTAAACCTATCTCCATGAATTCCTCATCCTAGGGTTGTGCTCCTTTGCCAAACTCCTCACCTTTTTCTGTGTATAACCATGTTGGCAAATCCCTCGAAAGCTGCTTCCATCATACCGAAGACCCTACTAAGCTTGAAAGAAGACTGGCCGTAAGTGAAACAACTACGGCTATAGATGGAAGTCGGGCACTACTTCGCCCTTCGATGAGGTTATCTCCCAGAAAGCCAGGAGCCCCAGAGACTCAAGAAAGAAGGAGACAAGAATTCAAACAGAGGAAGAGGAGACAATGCGTATGGCTTTGGGGAATATGCCTTAAAAACAAATCCTTTCTTTTAAAAATGCTTCTTTAAAAACCTTTTGAAAATAATTTTTCAAATCTTTTATCTGATCCGGTAACCTTCAGCTCTGATACCACGTGTAACACCCCACGTCCGTTAGTGTCACTCGCAAAGGGAATGCACTAAGTTCTGTGGAGCATTATGGGTAAAAGATGCAGATAAATTACAAGACAGACAAACAATTAACAGCGGAAAATAAAACTTTGCTTTATTGATAAAATAGATTGTACAAGATTGCTTTACAATATCAGAGTATCATCTGTCTTTACTAGATAAAGAAGCATAAAAATACATTTATATTCCCCAATGTAGCATAAGCCAGCCATAGCATCTGAAAGAGAATCCAAGGACAACTTCGTCAAATCTTCAAGCTGGGAAAGAGCAACGGTCCAATTTAATCCCGAGTTATACTATTCCCTCCTCAACTACCTGGGGGGGGAACGGAAGAAAAGAAGCGAAAGAAAAACAGAGTCAGACATAAAGCCTGAGTAAGTCAGTAACTTCTAGCATGTGAACAGGGGAAACAGAACGACATGAATTAACTGAATACAAGATAATACCATGATGATAAGGCTAACAAGATAAGATTCACACAAGACATGCTAAGACAAGATAAATTGGATATACTACAACACTTTCTCCGCTTCGCTTTAACCGCAATATACTCGTTTCTATATCTCTGCACCACCTAACTAGTGTTCCAACTAGTAACGATAACGTGATCCCAATCCCTGTAGTTTCCGTCGCCTTCAGGCATACCTTGATTATTTATTAACTAGATCTAGTCTAGGTTTTATATCAAGTTCTTTCTAGATTCAATTAGAGTTTACGCTATCTGTTGAACGCTTCTTATATTCAGGATTTATGCCACCTAGTTCCAAACTAGGGATTATGCTACCTGTCGAACGATGCCCTTTAGTCTAGGATACACTACCTAGAGTGGTATATGTTCCTAGACTTTCCCCACGCATGTATCGCGAATCGTTATCGCTTGTCTAGATGCACATGTCCTGTAATGTGCTACCCGAGTCCCGTGTCAGGGCTACTCTAGAAATACGGAACTCGGTCGGGAGCTTTCAATATCTGCTGATGCAGATGTTAAGGTCTGTTTTTCCAGTGGCTATGGTCCCACTCGACCCCTCCCTCAACTAATGGAAGGCCACCTTTGTAAAATGAGAACTGTACGAAGGCCCCTATCTGTCCCACTAATTCTATGGCCAACAACACCCCGCAACCACAACTAGATAGCAAGTATGTGGTCCGTATGAGTCCTCCAGCCTTCCCGCTTCACGTGTCTCGCTTGACTGAAGATGGTAGGTAGACGACGAGTTGCTATCACAGGGCTTCCGTCTTCTCGCCGATTCATGCTGGTCCATCCTAGTCTTTTGGTTGCCATATATTGCAACCAAGGCATACCCTTGGCTCTTCTACCGCAGACCTTAACCTCTGTGCGCCCAGGCGGATAATCTGCAGCCTCACAGAGGGATACCAAGAGTACCCTCACGTCCCCTCGAAGCCTCGGGCTTCGTATCCCAATTCGTTGGAGTCTTCTTTAAAATCAGATGGACGTCCGCTCCTTCGTGTTATACTAAGAATTACTACTTAGTTCTACTAACTAAGTTTTACCACTTAGTTTCCAGGATCATTGTCTTTGTAACTAAGTTTTACTACTTAGTTCTCTTTCCCGTTAAGTTGGATTGGTTAAGTGTCTTTAGTCGATTCAAGTTAACTTAACCCTCTTCCCTTATCCTGTTAAATTGGTTAAGTGTTGTCAGTATTCATGTTGACTTAACCCCACCACAAACCAAGTCATGTTGGTTAAGTATTTCTTAACCCTACCCATTCATCCTGTATTGGTCAAGTGTTCCCTTTTTAACTTAACCTTTCCCACCGGTTTTAACTAAACCTGTTATTAATGGTTAAGTATCATCTCTTCCTGTCTTAGACTTAACCCATTCATTTATCATATTCTGATGGTTAAGTGTTCAAGTTTACTTAACCCTACGGTCCAACCCAGCTAACATATTAAATTGGCTAAGTGTGTTACTTAACCCCAACCTCTAGTCTAATTAACATGTTAAATTGGCTAAGTGTATTAACTTTACTTAACCCCGCCTTCTAGTCTAGTCAACATGTTAATTTGGCTACGTATTCCCATGGATTTAACCCTCCCATTCTAGCTTTAACCGTGTTAAGTTGGTTAAGTGTTTCTATGGACTTAATCCTACCACTCTAGCTTAACAGTGTTAAGTTGGTTAAGTGCTCCTATGGACTTAACCTTCCCATTCTAGCTTTAACTGTGTTGGTTAAGTGTTCCTATGGACTTAACCCTCCCCTTCTTGTTCTAGCTTTAATTAATAAATTAAAGCCGCAACCTCTCACATTAGACAGATATTGCTGCGGTTACTGGATGTGTCGGTCGGTTCCGGGCAGGTTTACACCGCAACTCGGTCTAACCTCGGGTTAGGCATATTCATGTTTTCTAAGTTCAAAGGGTTTTCTGATTAATTTCCAAACCTGGTTTTGAAAGCAACCATCCCGTTCGTCGGATCAGTTAGGGATAGCCAGGGAGGGCAGGAAACTTATATTTTCCAAACCCAAGCCTAGACACTATCCTCTCTGTCACCCTAGAACTTTCTGGTACAAGTTATAAAAAGGGGTGTTATCAAAATATCTTTCTTTTGTTTATAAATTGTTAACAATTTATCTTACAGCCCATTTCCCCCTTTTTAAACAAATTTGGCCTATATTCATTTGTCGCTAACAGACTTATATTCTAGGCCCAAATCTTGATTTGCCTAACCTACAGTTCATAGCAATTTAGATCTATCATCTTTATTTTTAGTTTATGCTAAACTAGATTTTATATGCCAAACTAGATTTTCTATTCTAGTTCACCGTTTATGCCCAAAAACTAGATTTATTCTTCTAGTTTACAGTCTACATACAAATTAGATTTATTATTCTAGTTTTTCAGTTTACAGGCCAATACTAGATCTAAATTTCATAACCTATAATCCATGTCAAATCTACCCAATTCACATGTCTTAACACATGTTCTAAAATTTTATAAATCAGAATCATGTTCGCTTCCAAACTATGCCAATTTCAAGCTTACAACTATATTTATGTTTATTTTTGTGTTTTTCCCAAATCGCATTCCCACCGTTCGTATAATCATGATTCAACCTAGATTGTAAATAAATCTAGATTCGTAGAAAATAGGGAATGAACCAAAGATGCTATGAAAAAGGGTGGACATAATAATTGGCATAAAAAGATTTTGAATAACGACGCAGGTTCAAGAATATGGGTAGACCTAACTTAATAGGTAAATTCCCACTGTCTAAAACCAAGAATAGACAGAATAGGTTCGAGAACATGGGTAGACCTAACTTAATAGGTAAATTCCCACAGTCTAAAACCAAAGAAAATAAAGAACAGACAGAATAGATAAATCGGGTTTTAGACCCAATTTCATAGTCACAAAACCTAAGCAACAATTTTCCTAGTCATGAATCATAGGTGTTTAAGTCACCGTTGTTATGTCATAGGTAATACTTTATGTCCAGATCAAAGGCTTGTGTTCAAAATCATAGGCAAATGTCCATAGTCATAGGCAATATTCATAGTCAAAAGGGAAAATAATTCCCACAGTCATAAGTCACCGTCATAGGCAATGTTTTATGTCCCAAAATCAAAGGCTTATGTTCATAGTCCAAAGGCACATGATCTCAAAATCCATAGTCATAGGCAACGGTCTTAGGCAAAGTCTTATTTGTCCTTGAATCATAACAGTTCTTAATTTAGTCCAAGAGTATAAACACAGATTCGAATAGAGAGAGAGAGAGATTTGGCATATTCTTTTATTCCTTTAATTTCATGTCACAAAATAAAGCAAAAACGTTCAAATCTAGAAACAACTGACTTACAGAAATTAGATCTAGAATAGAAGAATGGCGATGCTAAGATTCGTATGTCGTTGCTCGAGGTTTGTTGATTTAGCCTTTGAATTCTTCACTTTGATTTGAATCCTCTCTTGAACAGATTTGAGCAGCATCTCTATGTCTTGAATTTATATTTTATTTTAATTATTTAAGAAAATTTAGAGGAGGGGAAGAAGCCATGAATATTAGCAGCATAAGGATAGAAGAGAATTGGTGCAAAGAGAATGAAGACTAGGGCTGTTTATATAGCTGCTCAAGACCTTATCGTACACGCAGCGCTGAGTCAGCATTGAACCTAGTTAAGAAAATAGTCCAGGTACGTAGATGAATCTAGCCAAACGTTATCATACACGCAGTGCTGAGTCAGTATTGGGTCCCACTATTTTGGCGTAGAAATTTGAAATTCGAATGAATTGTATTTGGCGTAGAAATTTGATTTTCGAACTTTTGAATTTCTGGAATTTATTTAACTGTTTTATTCACATGAAATATTCTTATATGTATACAATTCCTCTAACGACCATTTTACGCGTATATATATACGCACAACTTTCATTTTATTTTCAAAATTCAAATGATGTTGCCATATTTCATTGACTGTAGCCTTATCTTGAATTTTATCTTTCGTATACATATATTTTTTCATATATATATATATATTTATATTCTCATATGTATATATATATATATATATTTTTTCTTTATGTACGTTCTTATCCTTTCAAATTTTGAATTTGTATACGTACATATATTTGCATGTTCAGTTGGCCCTCTCTAAAACAAAGATAAAAAATTATGCCGCCGCCGGGGTTCGAACCCCCGACCTCTATGCTACAAATCCAATGCCTTAACCAACTGAGCTACAGAGGCTTTTGTTAATAAGTCTTAGAACAATAATAATTATTGTTCTCTCCTTACTTCTCTTTTTCATGTTAGTTACGATACTTAAATTAAACAACTGCATGGATCTTTTTTTTCTTATAAAAATTAATTGTACTTTAATTTGTGAATCTTAATGTCACAGAATTACGGGGTGTTACACAAACATGTGTTTGAAACATGTTATGTTTGATGGATGCAAGTGGATGCAAGTGTTTGCTAGTGGTTGTCTGTGGACGCATATACACACACATCAGGCACTAAGATCAGCTAAATCACTCTCATACTGCATATGGATGTGTGTGTATTTTCTTTTCTTTTATGGATGGAAATGGATGAACTAGCATATGGATGTTGCATTTGGATGAATGAGTACGCACACATGTAGATCTTATATGTTATAATAGGCTTATTTTCATACATATTGGATTCATGGCACTAACATACATTGTCGTTAAGGAGGTCAACTAAATCAGTAAACTGTCTGATTTTCGCATTAATGTTGGGACATATACACACACTTTTGCATATATTCATGAAAGCATTAGAAATCCTTGAGGACAATGGATGCCAGTGATTGATGGATGAGTAGATGGATGATGGATGGTAGGATATGCATTTTTCTCAACTTGGAGATTTCGAGGATGAAATCTTTTGAGTAAGGGAGAATGTAACACCTCGAATTTTTAACGACATTAAATAAGACAAATTAAAGAATAAATAATTTAATATTAAGAATTAAGGGAAACTGGTTACGTCATTACGTCCGTCTCGAAATTTTGGTTAGGATAGACACCTAGTTTGCATAAAACGAATAACATATGAAGAAGTTACAGACGATAAAAAGTTGAAAATCAGAACCAGGTATAACTGGCGCACTTTCCAAGTGCGCCAAAGCAATTTTGCACTGGCGCACCTGTAAAGTGCCCAGAACAGTTTCTAGGTATTCGGGCCTTTTCGAGTGAGTGACGACCTGTGATCTGGCCCAATTCCATTAGGGTTGAGGTGGCATCCGAATTCTGTAACCCAGCAGCTATAAATATATCTCATATCCTTTGTTTTCTTCAAAGAGAAACAATGGTTGCCGGACTCTGCTGGATTCAGAACTGAATTAGGATCTCTCAACTTCTTCTAAAGCATATCAAATTCTGAGATTCAAACATAGACTCAGCACCTTTTCTATCATCTTAGCAATCCAATCACAGTGAGTTCTAGTTGCTTTTAGGTTTAGATAAATAATAGTGAATTATGAAAGACTGTGATTTGGATATGTTGTAGACTTTAAATCTATGTTATTGTTAGATCTTATGCTATGTCTATTTCTTTGGATCCAATTCAAATTGTTCTACTATGTTATCATTATGGATCTTGGGTTGTAACTTTTATGATGGGCTATGATGCGGATGTATTTAGATCTATTCTATGTGATCTAAAATTATCACGTTAGATCTGTTCTATGTGATCTAAAATTGTCACCTTATGATTCATGTTAGATCTATCCTATGTGATCCAAAATTGTCACCTTATGATTCATGTTAGACCTATCCTATGTGATCTAAAAATTATCACCTTATGATTCATGTTAGATCTATCCTATGTGATCTAAAATTTGTCACCTTATGATTCATGTTAGATCTATCCTATGTGATCTAAATTTGTCACCTTATGATTCATGTTAGATCTATCATATGTGATCTAAAATTGTCACCTTATGATTCATGTTAGATCTATCCTATGTGATCTAAATTTGTCACCTTATGATTCATGTTAGATCTATTTTATGTGATCTAAATTGTCACCTTATGTTAACCAATTAGATCTATTTTATGTGATCTAAGTTGTCACCCTATGTTATCATGTTATATTTAAATCGATTGGACATCTAAAATGGCAAATTTAGATATTGTGACATTATAGTTCATCAGTTTTATGTCCACCTTGTTATGATGACAATTTCATTTCCATGCTAGTATGTATGTTCACCTTATTATCATACAAGTTTATGTTTATGCCAAGATGATCATTTTAGTATATTCCCATTATTTTCCCTATAATCGTTTATGACTAGGCTATTGTCTAGCCTAGGCATGTTGCCAATTTTGTGAGGGCGCTAGTTAAGGAACGGGGCAAAAAGGGATAAAAATGGCATAATTTGAATATGAACATTTATGGACATGTAATTCAAATTATTGGGCAAAATAGGTATTGACACCTATAAAAGGAAAGGATTAATTAATTGGTATATTAATTAAAAATGGCATAATTTGAATATGAACATTTATGGACATGTAATTCAAATTATTGGGCAAAATAGGTATTGACACCTATAAAAGGAAATGGTTAATTAATTGATTAATTAATTAAAAATGGAATGTCTAGTAATTACAATTAGGAATTGTAATTGTACTTATGACACGAGGTTAGGTTACATTAGTGGTCGAAGTCTGCCCGGACCCGACCGACATATCCAGCAGCCATTAATGGTGAACCTAGTGTGGGAGGTCTAAGTACATAAATACGAATCGGGTTATGATACGAGGTTAGGCCCAGCTGTGGAATAAGTATGCCCGGACACGACCGGCATATTCATGTGACGACCCCATTTCCCGTACAGACGGTGACACGGGTAATCTTTGGAATATAACACATAAACAGATAATAGCAGAACAGAAATAAATAAATACAACAGATAATGAACAATAATACACTGGATAAACAATAATCATCAGAGTTACACAGTATACAGGATCTTACTTAGTACAAAGAAAGTTCAGTTATACATAAATGTTTACAGCGGAAAACAAACATAATATGTACAATAGGAGCTGAACAGCATAAAAAGAGATAAATGATAGAATCCATCTTCAGCTCCAGCTATCCAGAACAAGCCTGCTAAAAACCTGAACACAAGGATGCCCGTGTAGAAAGAGGGGCACCCGAGTTTGCAGGTGAAACAAACTACGAGTCAGTCATGGGACTGGTATGAGAAATCTACTCAACACATTTAAAATATGGCTAATCACAGGACCACGCCACTTTCGTGGAACGGGTTTACTCCATTGGATTGCCAATGCTTTAAAACAAATCATTCTTTTAAACATCGCGATGCTTTTTATAAAAATGAAGTCATTATAAGACTCAGTTCCCATCACACAATGCAACGCAAACCGGAGGATAGAGTTTTTACCTTATAACGACCAAAATATGCTTGATACGAATAAAACAAAAGCATTTGGTATTATTGCTAGTGTTTATATGTTTTTAAAAACAATTTCAAATCATAACTATCAATCATAGACGGCATTAATGCCCCATACCACTATGTCGCCATATATAGGTATACAATCAAAACCGCACAGTCACGTATTTGGAAATTGGATTTCCGTCATGAACCAAGGCAAAAGATAGTCCTTACCGACTTCGAGACGCTCTAGCCCACCCCTCAGGATCAGAGCTCGAGTGACCCTTGGATCGTCAGGGCCGGTCCACCGATGTGGATTAAAATTCCTGAACAATGCGTTTCCCCGCCCTATGGGGCGTAGGTGAGCCAACGAATGACTCCATCGGACCCGGATCGTCCGATCAAACCGAGGCGCCTCGCAACAGTAACAACCACATAAGTCAAACTTGTCAGGGCGTGTAAAACCACTGACGCCACTTCTAGCTAGAAAGAAATGCATGTCCTCCCTGAGGTCCTTCCTCCCGTTTCTGGTTCATACCGGGTGTGAGGTTCGCGAATTCACGTTATACACAAAGCTACGCCACACAGGCGATGCTTTGATCATCACCATAAGATTTTGCTTTTCAACAGAAGCCCTGATCATTGCATCTTAGCATGCCACACAGACAATTCACACCGTGCACTGATAGCTATCAATCACACAGAATAAACTCCAATGTCAGACACACTGTCCATTTGCAAGTCCGTTCTGGGTCTGAACGAAACCGGAGGCACTATATACCTCGCAAACCCATCGATCACCACGTACGTCTGGACGATCACCACTCATTATCCATATTTCGGGATGCCTCCCAATCAGGACCTCGGTTATCATCCAAACGAGGTGAAGATCTTCGGTCTTCGACCACCGTCTTCATCTTCGATTACTTATCGTCGATTCAGTTATTCAGAATGGGATAAACCCAGTCTTTCTGAGCAACTCGCGTATATGATAAACAAGTGCAACACAAATACACATACGCATCATTTCAATCCATTAGTCGCTAACCGTAAATCAGTAAGAGAACGATTTCCCAAATATCAACCCCGAAGGCCGAAACCAACATCAGATCAATACCCAAGAAACCATTCGACGTAGCCAACCTTTGGTTAGTTTCTAAATTTCACATCCATATCATTTATAATATTTTATAACGATTTATCGCTATTTTTTATTTATTTTAAAATAGCCAATTTATTCAAAACGACGCTTCGGGCTATAACGCGGCCGTGGCGCTGTTTTTCTTCAGATTTGATTTACACATATCTGAAAATCTAACTGTTGGATCTTCACAAAATTCACATCATTAGAAAGATCTTTTCAAAACGAATCCAATGGTTCCAGTTTCGGGAAAATCCGACGGTCGGATCTCCCAGTATAATCGTTTGAAGTTTCGATTTCAAAATACGAACTGCAGCGTCGTTATTCGATTAAATATAATTATATTTATATATATAAAAATATAATCGATTCTGGCGCTGTTTTTCATCAGATTTGAATTAAACATTCCAGACAATCCAACCGTTGGATCTTTACAAAGTTGGTGCCGTTGGAAAGATATTTCCAAAGCGGACCCAACGGTTGCGGTTTCGGGAAAATCCGATGGTCGGATCTCCCGGTATAATCGTTTGAAATCACGATTTCAAAATACGAACTGCAACGTCGTTATTCGATATATTTCAATTCTATTATATTTATATATATCGATTCTTCGATTTCAAAACCATATGATTTTCATACATCTGATAAAAATGATATTTTTATCTAACTTTTTCTATTTCAACACTTCACTATTTTTAACAATTCATGTATATAATAAAAATATGATTTTTAATGTAAAACAATTTATTTCAAAACTCGACTATTTTATATACTGAATATAGGTGATAAAAATAGGATTTTTATTATAAAACAATTTATTTCAAAACGAGATTATTTTATATAGTGAATATAAGTGATAAAAATAGGATTTTTATTATAAAACAATTTATTTCAAAACAAGATTATTTTATACATTTCATATTGATGTTAAAAATGGGATTTTTATTATAAAACGATTTCTTTCAAAATATGAATACCATTCAACACATGAATTTCAATTCAACGAATGAATTTCGATTCAACACATGAAGGTTTTCTATAGTTTATATATATCGATGAAAAGGTGATTTTTATATTTAAAACACGAATACCATTCAACACATGAATTTCAATTCAACGAATGAATTTCAATTCAACGAATGAATTTCAATTCAACGAATGAATTTCAATTCAACGAATGAATTTCAATTCAACGAATGAATTTCGATTCAACACATGAAGGTTTTCTATAGTTTGTATATATATATATATATATATATATATATATATAAAGGTGATTTTTATATTTAAAAACACGAATACCATTCAACACATGAATTCTATTCAACGAATGAATTTCAATTCAACACATGAAGGTTTTCTATTCCACGAATAAATATAGTTTCAACAAATGGAAATAATTCTAACACATGAATATTATTCAAAATTTCGACAGCATAACGGCAGGGTAGTTAAAACCGGGACCGTCCCTAGTACGGCTCCTCGCTCTACCTTAAAACTTCGCGGTTTTTGACAATGGGGAATCATGCATCTAGTTCGCATGCAGGCGGCATGTATATTTATTTCATTTCCACAACTAAACCTATGTGGTTTCAACCAAACATTTCTCAACCACAAACGGGTATTTTTCAACCACAATCAATCAATATCAACCACAAACAATTCCAATCAACCATTCGTTATCAATCAATTTTTCACACCAATCACAACCAATAAATATCGTCCATGGTTTGTGGACGAGGGGCGTATATATATATATTTATTTATTTATTTATTTATTTATTTATATATAGCATTTCACTTCTATTTCAACACATATATAATTTTTACAACGCATATATAACTTATACATCGAACGTACAACTTATACAAGAGGTGTACAACGCTTATATAACTCATACATCGGCTATATAATTTATGCATCGTCGTTTTCCATATCGTTTATAAATTAGAAATCTCACATTGGGTTCCACTCCACCAAAAATAGCAGAAGGCTCAGAAAAATATGCGGTCTCTTCTAGAAGGTAGAAGATGTCCACACGGTCACGATGTTCCCTGTTTCATCGAATTTCGTCAAGAAACGAAAAGGATATGATTTTTACAGTGAAATCATAAATCGTAGCGCTTTAAAGTGCTATAAACTATAAAATAAAATAAACGCTGTATACCTCTTTGAAATGGTTCGAACTAGGGTTTTGATTTTTCAATCAAACCGTTGAATGATGACGAAATCGAAGTACACTACGCCGAGGAGAGAGGAAAACTACACCCAGCGGTGGTGGTTTGGTGCTGATCGACGCAGCAGGGGAGGAGCTCCGGCATGCTGAACTTCGTGACTTCAGGTGGCCGATTCTTCTCAGATACTTCACGATAAATATCCAACCTAGTATGGATTTGTAGAGGAGAGGAGACTCTACAAAATCCCTAACTGGAGGCGAGGCTGAAGATGATCGGAGCAGTTGGGAATCGATGGGGAAGTCGGGAGCTTTTTCCGCCGTCGAGGGTTGAAGGGGGAGAGAGAATGTCGGGGGGGTTCTGACGTGGACAAATCATTTTTTTTATTTATAAAGTTTTAAAAATCCGAAAATACCCCTTGCCTCCTGCGAACCCCAATCCAAACCCAATGATTGTCATCCCTAGCGTTTTACCCCCATTCCGAACACAATGGGATATGTTTCGTAGACCCATTCGACTGTTTCAGTCAGTTTTCATTGAATTTAAAATATATAACATTCAATATTCGATTTGAACGTACATTTTAATTTGCCAGGGCCACAAACTAATTCGAAAAATTCCAGAAAAATAAATCTAGCTATGTTTTGATGATACGGTCCCAACAAAACTAGTTTTGTCGAATTCTGAGACCGTTTGCAAAAAGGCCCATTTCTGGTCGATCCAATTTAACTGTAATTGACCAAAATACGTTTTCCTTTGCCACGCTCACATACTAGCTTCAAAAATTATGAAATTTGAAACCTAGCAATAACCTCACATCCCGGATCCAACAAAAGTGGTTTCGTCGAATTCCGAGGTCGTTTGCAAAATGGCCAATTTCACGGGCTATATAAATTCCATAGCGACCTTTCTGAAAATTCATTTGGCCATAACTTTTGCTTTCCGCTATGAAACTTCGATTTTTCAGATTCGTTAGAAAGGAATTCACTAACAGATTTAAATATTTTTGGTTTCACTCAAATCCATTTTTTTTTGCACCCGGTACAGTCCGATAAAGTTTGAATTCAATTTTTGAAACTGCAGCGCCATTTCAGGCCTTGTTTATAATTAGAATTGTTTATATTCGTTTTCAAGCGTCGATTCAAACTCACTTTTCATTGTGATTATTTAAAATATTTATTTAAAATATTTAAAATCCATCATTCTAGCCAATTTAAAATTTTTAAATTGGTTCAGATTTTCCGGGTCGTTACAATTCAGCATCCACATGTTGTAGGCCTAATGTGAGAGGTCTGGCCCATTATGAAACCATAAATAGTCATGTAAAGAATTAGACTACTCAACCTAAGTTAATCCATAGGGATTGTATGAACTTAAATTTAAGTTGGGGGTTAAGTAAATCTGAAGAAGGTATGGGTAATATGCCCACAAACTTAACCTGTTAAGATTATGTAATTAAAGACACCTAGTGGTATACATAATTGGTGGAAATAATGAACTTATGTAATTAAAGACACCTCTTAGGATAAACATAACTTGTAGAAGTAATAGGGTTATGTAATTAAAGACACCTATAGGTAAGCATAATCGGTTGGAAGATTAGGGGTTATGTATTAAAGACACCTATTAAGCATAACTGGTAGAAATAAATAAGGCTATGTAATTAAAGACACCTAGTGGTATACATAGTCAGTGAAAACCTAGTGGGGGATACAAGACAAAGGGGAGAGCTTGTATCATATTGTGTGGGACCCATTTCAATCAGTAACCCGGATAAGGTATCAAACAAAGTATTCCATACTAGGAGGAGAAGGGGCACGCTTACTTACTGATTGTAAGAGATCCAAACGTGGAGAACGGTGTGGGCGGCGCAAACCGATCGGGCCATGTGCGTGCATGAGCTGGGCAGAGGGGGATAAGACGATCGTGACACCTGTAGACATGGTTGTGCACATTGTTACGACGAGGGGTCGCCACTTTAGGAAGTGATACCTCCTACTATGGGGCCATCACAAGGTATCTATGAGGGTTAGGGAGCCGATCGATCAGGTTAGTAGTTGGGATACATTTGGACGTATACCTAAGTCTACCACCTTATAGTTGGAGGGATCATCTCCTTCTAGATATACTAGTACCAATGTCGAGTAATCACTAGTGCGGCATGTGCACCTTATCTTTCTTAACTTGTCACACCTGCCATTGATGTAGTGATCTCTCTCTTATCCACTTTATATGCCTATCATGTTACTTTTATTTATCTACTGGCTAAAAATAACTAGACTCGCCAGACTTTATGTCTGGCACTTTTTGTTTGTCCTTCTTTCTTCCATTCCCCCCTCCCCTCTAGGTTCTCAAGGGAGGGAATTCTCGGGCTTAGTCAGGATTCTGCTATCGTCTTGCTTGAAGCTTCTAGACATATTTCTCAAGCTTCTATCTTTGCTACTATGGCTCATGATTTGGGGATTATGCTTTCTTTGTTATTGTACTCTGATATTTGAAGTACAAGACAGAAGTTTTAATGATATACCGAGTTTATGTATTTTCAGACATATGGTGTAACCATGCTTTATGATTAATAAAAGTTTTTAAATTTCCGCTGTTATATTATTTATATCTGTCTTGTAATTATTCTGTGTCTGATTACCTATAACGCTTCACGGAACTTAATGCATTCCCTTAGTGAGTGACATTAACGGACGTAGGGTGTCACAAATACTATTCCCAACATGGCTATCAGCCTGGCCTAAATATATGGTACGCCTATAGATTATTCCTAATAGGAAAGGTCCAACTTGGGTCTTAGGACTAATTTTATTTGAAAACTCAAAATTGAAGATTTTGTATTAAAAAGTTAAGTTTAAAATGAGATGTAAATAAATTATATATAACAAAAAAGCTCTAAATGTTTGAAAAAAATAAAAATTGAAATTCCAACATTTATTAGTACGTTTAATAAAAAATAATAAAATAGATAAGTCAACTAATAAATAAAGAGAAACACTAGTTAGACACAAAATTTGACACAAGAAATCTCGACCATTAGATCTCCTACTAAATTTCACCTTCTAGAAAAAGAAAAGAAAAATCTAATGGTTTAAGATTTATGTGTCTAATTTTATATTTAATTTTGAACTCCAGTAAATGCTTCCAAAAGTAAATATGTACATGTACTATTATGATATGAGTTATGTTGATTTAAAATGTTTAAAATGACATAAACAAACATATATGCACATGAATTGAATTTCGAAACTAATATAATTCAATTAAATTGTTTTATTAAATGAATTAGTTATGGGTTCATTAATTAAATAACATACACATATATTTGTTATATAAATATATATATATATATATATGTGTGTGTGTGTGTGTGTCTGTGTGATACTGTAAAGGTTATAGTATATATAATGAATAATAAACATAAATGTTATACTAATATAAATTCAACTATAATGTTTATTAAATTAATTTATTAATTAGATATAACTAATATAACATTATATATTAGACTATCATATAGGTAATATGAAATATAAAAGTTACATAATAAATAAAATTTATTTAATACAAATGTATAAAGTGAAAGTGAAAACCTTAAATTTGCACTCTATGTAAGTCCTTTAGTCACATTACTGAGTCTTATAATGTTACATCTAATGTCCCCACCCATGAGAAGATAAGTTATTAGGTTCGCATAAAAAAGACTTGTTTCTGTTTATCTTTATATAAGTAATCAATAATCGTTTTTGAATCAATGGGTTTATCTTTATTCATTTTGATTTGACTGGAAAAATTCAACTTCCTAGACCTCCCATTAAAAAGGGGGTTCCCAAAGCCAAGTTGGTTCCATAACATTCCTAATCCTATAGTGAGAATGGAATAAGTTGATGCTTTTAGGTTCGAATGGTTAGATAAGGATTCTGCTTGGGTCCATCAGGGTCTAAGTTGCGTTATGATTTGAAGCGATATTTCTACAAGTACGTAGAGGGATTCGTGAGTCTCGAAAACTATTTTTCCATTCTATTGGTACTGATTTGGTATTGTCAGATGAAGGAGAGCTTGGTGGAGGCAATATTTTAGTCTTACAAAGTATTACATAGGATATGAAGCATATTTTCTCTACCGAATAGACAGACCATGTAGAGGGTCTTGCAGGTCTTTGTGTTGCATATGCATGTCACATGATGCCTTATACAATTATACTTGGTGCTAGTTCCCTAATTGAGGTGGAACTTTACGTTTCATTCTAGATCTTCGTAGTAGTTGAGATACATTAGTCTATCTTTTATTTCTCTTATGTTAGTTATTGGTCACTTTAAACTCGTATCTATAGTAGCTAAAGCGATCTGCTTCACTCATATTTTGTATATGTGCAGTGTTCTGGCACTTCAAACCAGTATTAGTTGTTATGTTCCTGTGCAGAACACCTATTTTATTCACCCTCCATTCAAATAAAAATGGCACGGCCCACTCATATGAACGGTGGGCCTTACCAAAAAGAAATGTATAAAGTAAAGTGGCACATTAACCGTTGACACCCAAAAGTGGCACAACACGCATATCTGTATTAAAAAAAACTACATTCTAATAATCCAAGCCTACAACATAATATATTAAAGAACAAAATTGAAGTAATAAAACGAAAATATGAAGAAAAAAAATAACATAAGAGATTTATACTGTTTGGCCGGCTCCGGATAGCACCCACTCCAGGGAGTATTCTTTTATTTATATTATGTTTGATTACAGTTACAACCTAACATAAACCAAAAACAAAAAATCACAGAGTCTGGTTGTGGAATCAGAAGAAGAAGATCCTTTCTCAATGCAAAAGATCTGGTATTTATAGGTAAAGATGAGATCTAATCAGCTTGAAATTTCTCCAGGAAAGTCTCAAGACCAAGTAGATCAACTTGAAAATTTTAGGACGTAATGTGACCGTTTTTAGGTACCAACATTTGTCCATATGGGATCCACATTGATCACTAACATTGCATTTTAGGATATGCAAATTGCTCTAAAGTGTTGTATTAGCCTAAAAATTGTCTAGCACCTTTGGTTTTATACTATAGTGAATTATTCCTAGTAAATCATTTTGAATCAAAATGTTTGAGATTTGAACTCTTCCAGGTTTAAGGATTCGAGTAAAAGAAGTCACTGATCTTGTTTTGAATTAATTTATGAGGTTTGTCTTCGAATTCTCGATTAAACATAGTAATCGGTTATTTTGGAATGAGCCATTTAGATGGCTAAACGAGTTACTTTTAGAAGTTTATTATAGGATCTAATCATTCTCAAAGAATTTTCTTTGCGTTAGATCATTTGTATCTGCTTTGCATGACCTTCGAATTGAATCATTATTACATGCTCTAGAGGGGCTTCAAAATTGATGATTTATTCTTATTTCGGTAGGTTTCAGAACAAGTTGTATGTTACCATTTTGAACCCAAATAAAGGTCATACGAAGTAAGTAGGATCGAATTAGAAGCATGTGTTTCATATACATTTATGGATTAAGGATACAATCATGAATCATAATCCAATTTATTACATGTGCTAATGAATCATTAGTCAAATGGTCCATTTTTCATATAGATTCAATAAGTATTGAATCAATCAAATGTGGATATTGTGCTATGCAAATTCGTATGTCCTTTAAGCCTATGGGGATCGTGTGCTATGTTAATTCAATTGGCTTAAGTCATATGAGTCTAACATGCATGGTCCAAGGTTCAAGTCATATTAGTTCAAATATGCATTGTATAAATGTTCTACTAGCACAAGTCCAAACATTCATTCTCTAAATGTCGTAATAGCACTAGTCCAAATATGCATTGTTCGCAAAGTCAAGATCAAATCATCAAGAATATAAGATTAGACGAAGGTAAATTTATCACATTTCATTATGATAAACGATTTACAATGTCAAAATTGGAACCTTCTCCAAATTAGTATAATGTTAGAACAATTGTGAATGAAATAAATAGAGAGAATGAGAAAATCGGCCCCTTTCTTGATTTCTACTACACCCTGATTAATAGATGGAGGCTTTTTGTAACGACCCGGCGAATTTCGGCCTCGAAAATCGATATAAATACTATGACTGTATCTTGTACCGATCCTCCAAGCACCGAGAACACCGGATTGTTTAGAAAGAATTTAGAGGGTGAGATAAGAAAGAAAGAAATTTTAGAATAGAAGAAAGAAGAAGAACACATCAGAATCTCACAGCGGAACGAATAAAATATAATATCAAATCCCTTTATACAAAGAAACAGTATATACATACCAATCATCAGAGTACAGCATATATACCAATCACAGCGGAAATAACTTTAAATAACTAGCGATGAAGCCTCCTGCTTCCAGCTCCTGAAATTTCAAGCGAAACCTAACCTGGAACATACTCGGTCTGACCCGAGCACATTTGATTTAAAACAAAATACACCGGGTCAGTCTGGAATACTATCAGTGATAAATTCACAGCACACACACACCTGTTTACACACCTGTTTAACTTTGGAAATCCTTTTCGAAACAAAGGGATAATAGTAAGACCAGCCCACACATAAACACGGACGGTTTTTACCTTACTATAACCCAAACCATTTTGTTTGAAATCATACTTTGATCTGATATTATCATAATGTCTAATTACAAGTAATTAGCAATCTAGAGGAACGCTTGCATCTCACGCTCCCCATATATAGTATACAATCGAAAACCGCGTGCACTTATTGGATATTGGATTTACAACTTGACAAGGTATGGGACCACCTTCCGCACGTGTATCTCTAGAGGCGAATACACTGGGTTCAACAAGAACTTCTTGCAACCCGGCCCTCACATGACCGACCACTCATTTCGCTTGAGTGTGCTGAATGTATATCACCGACGGTTGGGATCAGCAACCGCCACCCGAATAGGGTCAGCATCGAATACAGATTAAGAAGCAATAGGAATTTCTCTAGATAGGTGATCATACATCCTAATGGGTGCGACCCACATAGCCATGTTGCCTGCCCGATTTTTGTCATTTCCTGGTTGATGAGGCTTGAGGCTAGAATCTCTTTTCAACATCTGGCCAACATTCACTTTGAATGCCACATCGTCAGATCCGCCAGATCACACTTGATTGACGTCCACAAACACACTCTAGCTGTCAGGCTAGAGAATAACCATTTCTCCTCCATCAACTATGGTACGTTTGGAGAAATCAACACATGTAATTCCTTTGGAAATACTCTGTCAGACATCCGTCCATATATGTCATCCAGGATCAGGATGAACCGAAGGTACTCTCCTACTGCCTCCCATATAGGAATCACCCCATGGATCAGTAGCGAGGAGTCCTTGCAAATCCGTGGCTTCAACCACGACAGAATCACAAATCAAAATAACTCCAGTTGCAAGCCAGAGAAATTTGACAAGTAGTTCCTCCGCTTATGAAGATCCATGGTCTTCACTTGCTCCGTCTTCACTGGACGTCTTCACGTATTTGTTGGTCAGAATGGTATTCGAATATAAATTCGATCCCGGTCTTTCCGAACCAACAATCGTATTGGTCTGGTTTGATAGTCGGTGTTCTAACTATCAAAATAACAGTGTTTCAAACATCACAACAATGAGTACACTGGTTCAGTATTTAACATCACTTGGTCTTTAACACTGATTTACTTTTTGGTTAAATTAAACCTCTAACTCTTTAATATTCAAAAATACGATATTTGAATCTCTAATTCGCTTTAACTCTAATTGATTAATTAATACTTGACTTAATTCCATTCGCTTGACTCTAGATCACAGCGATCACAAATGGTTACGCCTGATTGCCTCAGGAAACATCCGACCGCCGTAGGCTATCTGCAGCCCTGCGAATTACGCTAGCAGTCGTACGAAATGGAACTTTTCCTAAATAACTTTGTTTGGCTATCTCTGCCTATATTCGATCAACTCTAATTGACCAACAATTGGTTACTATGATTTGAAAACACATTCTTATTTCCTTTGAAACTAATAGCGTAATATTATTTAATTTCCAAAATCATGCATCAGAGTTTGATATTCCTCATATATGACAAAACCCATCTCAACACTTCACTCGTTCCAAACTAATACTAGTCCTTGATAATAGGGAAGCCAACCAAGTTGGGGTATTGTAGTTACCTCTCAGACCTTAGTCGACAGCTTTCTTACCTCAGACTAATATCAGCTTGAAACTTAACCACTTCTCAAATCTTATTTGCTATCTGGGTTTCAAATTTGGTTTTAAAAACCGTTTCTTACATTTGAAACCCCGCTTAAGACTTCCACTACTTAATTTCTTAATTAAGTACATATTTACCAAACACACTTTAACCAATTCTTCCACTCATGACCTTTTGATTCATAATATAAATCATTGGTCAAATATTTTGGTTCCATCTAATTAGACAATTTATAATAACCCTTTTTGATTTCAAATGCTGGTTTAAAACCGTTGTTTACATTTGACTCTCGTTAAAAACCCTTTTTACTTCATACCTTTATTTAAGTAATACCCATTAAAACACCACCTTAACTGCAAATATTCTTTTATTTATACCCTTTGGTTTATAATTTAAACCCCTCGTCAAATAGTTTGGTTCCATTTATTTGAACCTTCTTTTGATAAACTTTTGTCGCCATTTTTGGCCCAACCTCATCGTAAATTTAACGCTTGTTAATTGAATTCCTATTTGTCAAACTTTGTTTGAAACTTGGACTTACAAATCCTTTTAATAAAATCCTTACTTGGCATTTAATTGAATTCACTACTTTATCATTTAAAATAAAGAATAATTAGCTTTAACCTCTATTATATCAAAATATGGTTAACTTAAATCTTGGCCCAAAGTAGCATTTTTATCATGTTTACAAACTTACTCGATAAAAATCAAGGTTATTAACAATAACCAATTCTTTAGATTATAGTTAATCGAAGATTAACTAATATCCAAAACTATTCGTTAAACTTTAACGAATACTTAACCCATATTTATTTTCCTTTGTCCATTCCACTCGAAACGGTGGTTTTACCAACCATACACTTCAGTTAACGATTAACTGAATTCCCACTGTCATTTCCCTTTTTCCTAAATTAATTAATTAACATAATTAATTAAAGTCACCTTTTTATTGTTTAAAACAATTACTCTGTTTTACCAGCTTGTCGGTAAATCCCTTGGGTTCTACTTTACAACTGGTCTGAACTAGTTGAATAATTTCCTTATAACTTGATTTAACTATTTATTTATAATTCCTATTTTTATTAGTTATATGAAATAACTAACAACTATAATCCAGTTATAAATAAATTGATAACTTCAAGAACACGTCAATTCACTTATCAGCCGAACGACGTTAAAACCACCCATTAAGGCCATTTACTGCCAATTAACAAATCAACACTGTCGTTTGATTTTAAACACAACACCGGTGAATATATATTCAACCATCACACATAAACAGGGTTTGGTGTCAGTCAAAGCAAACAATTCATGTATGTGCACAACAACCAAAAATACAGTTTATTTGAGGAATCCGGTCGGATTCCTCCAACCTGTCCTTCTCTGCATCACAGATGTCAGTTGATAACAATATACAAGTTAAATAAACAATCAACTGCAATCAAACAGATAATAACAACCAAAATTGCATCCATTGCATCCAAACAGCCAATTTAAACAGTAAACTGTAAAGTATATTTAACTGTGAATGTACCACATCACAGTATTCCAGAAGGTGTGAGAATTAACTCACCAGAGTTTGTTCTGGTCTACGGTTGACGCGTTTGTCGCTTTTAATCTGAACCGACTGTCCAGAATTAGCTGAATTTTCAACGGTGTCGGATTGACTCCTAGTCAGTGCCATCGGGTAGGTCTCGTCCCTGCGATCCCAACGCATCTTGTTTCGTTAAATTTCGTTATCGTATGCAAAAGTTACGTTGATCTAAAGATTGAATATATATACGATTTTAAATTAACTAGTATATTAATTAAATAATAAATAATTACCTTTAATTATCTTGATTAACCGTTAATCACCATCATTACTCAGGCCACGTCATCCTCAGCACCATCGAAAATGCGGTTTCCCCTTTCTCTCCCTCTCAAACCCGATGTTTGCCTGAACCCAAACCTCTCCTACCTTATTGCCATCGCCGGAGCCATAGACGGCCACCAGACCGGATCGCGACCACTGGCACATCACCGCGCCACTCTGTCCCTCTCCAGAACCAAGCGCCGCCGTCTCACATGTTCTGGTTCGCCTGAAAACCCTTTTCCGCCCCTCGATCCGTTAGCTACAGCGAGGCAAGGCCGATCCCCACTGTTGAGTTCATTTTAGTGTTGGAAGTTCTTGGCTTTGAAGTGTGGATTCATTTTATTTTCAAAACTTTCTGTATATATGTAAATGTCGGTTTGTTGGAAGGAAGAAACGAAGTGCTTATATAGGAGAAAATGACTTGGAGACCACGGTGTCTTAGAGTATAGGCATGCAGAAATGTAGGATAGCTATTGTGTGGGGGATTCTCGAAATTTTCCTTGGTTGTCACAGTTTAAAGTTTTGCAGACAAAACGAGAAAGTGTGGCATGCAAGAAAAACACAGTGGAGGATTTTACTAGTTTGTTTATTTATTTTCTTTCATTTCGTTTTCTTCTAGATCATAGGGATAGTAATAGCTGTACAAGAAAATTGGTGATTGGAAATAAAAAGCAGTGTATGTGCTTGTCTCGTGAGTCTTGTACGTGCAGTAGTCTATATGTTTAGTCTAATCCATGGTAGGTTTACAGTCGAAAATAGACAATATGGTTTGGTGTTTAGGTTGGATGCAATAGGGTTTCTTGTTGTACTTAAAGTAACAGGATAGGCTACATATATTGGTTGGTGTTGAGATGGCTGTGCATACTTAAAATGGTAAGGAACGAGGTACTCTACTTTATTTGTTCAAGGGGTAAGCTTTCATATATTTTATATAGTTTGATTTCTATGGTACCGTTACGTAAAATTTCGTCCATCTATAAAAGACAATAGACAGAAATAAAAATATCGTTGTGATCAGCAACGTCCCATGATCCCAAAAATATAATAATATCGGTAGGTTAACTCATATTTTGAAACCCTAAAATCCTGATATAGGGTGTAAAATACTCCAAATAAAAAGTTGCATATTTAATTAATTAAAAATTTCAGTAAAATTCTAAAAATTAAATTAACACTACGTCTCAAAGGAACCTTGTTTAAATTCGAATCCAGTATGCAGTTATTTCAAATAAACTGTTACGGTCGATGAACGATTCTATAGCGACTATTTGAAATTTTGATTTGGACTTAAAATAAAATTTACAACACGAAAACTCAATTTTTCTCTTCCATTAGAAAATATTATTAACTAGATCCGAACGTCTCTTGTTTCGATGAAATCTGACTTAAAACGGATTCGGTATAATCAATTGAAGTTCAAACCCGATTTTACGAACTATCGTGCAGTTTCGAGTTCGTTTTATAATTTAAATATGAATATAAACGCTCAGTCGTCGTTTAATTAACGATTTCAGTATTGAATTCCATAAATAGCTCAAATAAAATATTTAAAAATAAATTTAAATATTCGATTCAAATAGCCGAAAAATCCGGGACATTACATTCCTTCCCCCTTAAAATAATTTCGTCCTCGAAATTGCTAGGTAGAAGAATGTCGTCTACTATTATCCTTTCTAAAAGGAATTAACTCAAAAATTCGAATTTAATTTCAAACTGACCCAACTGGTTTTAAAATCAATTTATTTCAACTAAAAGGATTTCCCCAAAAATTTCCAAAAATTTCTAACTCCTTAAATTTTAGAAAAATTTCGGCAGAGTCTCCCCTGCACGGAGGACATCTGCAATATTGCAGGTTCAAGAAATATGTATACATCGACTCTCAAGGTCGGAAAAAATTCAAAATCCAAACTCAAAACCCCAAACAAAACCAAAATTTTCATATTTGCGTAAGCGTACCTTTTGGCGAGCGTATACGCGATAATCGATATTTTTATTCGAGCTTGGTTAATTACTTTGCAGCTCTTATCCCATCTGGATTCAAATAACTCCAGAATTTCTTATCTGGTTGGGTTTAAAGCTGAACTGGCGCTTTACACCTGTTCTCAACTCAAACAACTTATCAGTTATCCACAAATGTTAATTATATTCGATACATCCATATCATTTCACCCTAACCAATTTTGCACACAGTTCAACCCATACGAGATTAGTTATTATTACTTCTAATCAAGTTTTTAACAAATCCAAATTTTCTTTAATTACCCATTCGGATTTATCACTCTGGGTTGATTATCCAACTTATTTACTTTAGATTGGGTTTTAACTTGTCTATTCATATTCAGATTTATATTCAAGTAATCACAACACAAATCCAAACATATCACACAACCAACAAACACTACAACAATTCAACCAAATCATTCGGGTTTAACATTTCTGTTTCTTATTTGGTTTCACTTTGGTTTCATGTATTCCAATGTCAATTTATTCATATAAATTTGATTACTTATTCAATTATTCAGTTCGAATACCAAATTCCAAAGGTATTTTATTCCATTCCATTATTATATCCAAATTTTGATTTAACTCGACTTATCCAAGGTAAGTCGTATTCCATATTTGATTTAAATTCCATCCAAATCAATCAGGCAATCAGATATTTCAAAAATTCGATCAAATAGCTTTCTTTTTATAGAAAATATGCTTTGGATAAAATTATTTCATTTACCCACTTTTCAAAACAATATTGTATCGAATTGCTTTGTTCGAGAGTTTAGAAACACCTATCGATACAGTTGTACACCCTGCATCGACCAGAATTCATAAACCACTCAACAAATCAATCAATACAATATAAAACCATTTTACATCAAATCTACAAATATGCTCTCTCGTATATATACACCCAAACTCAATCTAGGATACTGCTGACCCCATCTCTATTGAGTCACACCACAGAGCCAAGGTTATCTCTAAACCAATAGCTCTGATACCACTGTAACGACCCGGCGAATTTCGGCCTCGAAAATCGATATAAATACTATGACTGTATCTTGTACCGATCCTCCAAGCACCGAGAACACCGGATTGTTTAGAAAGAATTTAGAGGGTGAGATAAGAAAGAAAGAAATTTTAGAATAGAAGAAAGAAGAAGAACACATCAGAATCTCACAGCGGAACGAATAAAATATAATATCAAATCCCTTTATATAAAGAAACAGTATATACATACCAATCATCAGAGTACAGCATATATACCAATCACAGCGGAAATAACTTTAAATAACTAGCGATGAAGCCTCCTGCTTCCAGCTCCTGAAATTTCAAGCGAAACCTAACCTGGAACATACTCGGTCTGACCCGAGCACATTTGATTTAAAACAAAATACACCGGGTCAGTCTGGAATACTATCAGTGATAAATTCACAGCGCACACACACCTGTTTACACACCTGTTTAACTTTGGAAATCCTTTTCGAAACAAAGGGATAATAGTAAGACCAGCCCACACATAAACACGGACGGTTTTTACCTTACTATAACCCAAACCATTTTGTTTGAAATCATACTTTGATCTGATATTATCATAATGTCTAATTACAAGTAATTAGCAATCTAGAGGAACGCTTGCATCTCACGCTCCCCATATATAGTATACAATCGAAAACCGCGGGCACTTATTGGATATTGGATTTCCAACTTGACAAGGTATGGGACCACCTTCCGCACGTGTATCTCTAGAGGCGAATACACTGGGTTCAACAAGAACTTCTTGCAACCCGGCCCTCACATGACCGACCACTCATTTCGCTTGAGTGTGCCGAATGTATATCACCGACGGTTGGGATCAGCAACCGCCACCCGAATAGGGTCAGCATCGAATACAGATTAAGAAGCAATAGGAATTTCTCTAGATAGGTGATCATACATCCTAATGGGTGCGACCCACATAGCCATGCTGCCTGCCCGATTTTTGTCATTTCCTGGTTGATGAGGCTTGAGGCTAGAATCTCTTTTCAACATCTGGCCACCATTCACTTTGAATGCCACATCGTCTGATCCGCCAGATCACACTTGATTGACGTCCACAAACACACTCTAGCTGTCAGGCTAGAGAATAACCATTTCTCCGCCATCAACTATGGTACGTTTGGAGAAATCAACACATGTAATTCCTTTGGAAATACTCTGTCAGACATCCGTCCATATATGTCATCCAGGATCAGGATGAACCGAAGGTACTCTCCTACTGCCTCCCATATAGGAATCACCCCATGGATCAGTAGCGAGGAGTCCTTGCAAATCCGTGGCTTCAACCACGACAGAATCACAAATCAAAATAACTCCAGTTGCAAGCCAGAGAAATTTGACAAGTAGTTCCTCCGCTTATGAAGATCCACGGTCTTCACTTGCTCCGTCTTCACTGGACGTCTTCACGTATTTGTTGGTCAGAATGGTATTCGAATATAAATTCGATCCCGGTCTTTCCGAACCAACAATCGTATTGGTCTGGTTTGATAGTCGGTGTTCTAACTATCAAAATAACAGTGTTTCAAACATCACAACAATGAGTACACTGGTTCAGTATTTAACATCACTTGGTCTTTAACACTGATTTACTTTTTGGTTAAATTAAACCTCTAACTCTTTAATATTCAAAAATACGATATTTGAATCTCTAATTCGCTTTAACTCTAATTGATTAATTAATACTTGACTTAATTCCATTCGCTTGACTCTAGATCACAGCGATCACAAATGGTTACGCCTGATTGCCTCAGGAAACATCCGACCGCCGTAGGCTATCTGCAGCCCTGCGAATTACGCTAGCAGTCGTACGAAATGGAACTTTTCCTAAATAACTTTGTTTGGCTATCTCTGCCTATATTCGATCAACTCTAATTGACCAACAATTGGTTACTATGATTTGAAAACACATTCTTATTTCCTTTGAAACTAATAGCGTAATATTATTTAGTTTCCAAAATCTTGCATCAGAGTTTGATATTCCTCGTATAGGATAAAACCCATCTCAACACTTCACTCGTTCCAAACTAATACTAGTCCTTGATAATAGGGAAGCCAACCAAGTTGGGGTATTGTAGTTACCTCTCAGACCTTAGTCGACAGCTTTCTTACCTCAGACTAATATCAGCTTGAAACTTAACCACTTCTCAAATCTTATTTGCTATCTGGGTTTCAAATTTGGTTTTAAAAACCGTTTCTTACATTTGAAACCCCGCTTAAGACTTCCACTACTTAATTTCTTAATTAAGTACATATTTACCAAACACACTTTAACCAATTCTTCCACTCATGACCTTTTGATTCATAATATAAATCATTGGTCAAATATTTTGGTTCCATCTAATTAGACATTTTATAATAACCCTTTTTGATTTCAAATGTTGGTTTAAAACCGTTGTTTACATTTGACTCTCGTTAAAAACCCTTTTTACTTCATACCTTTATTTAAGTAATACCCATTAAAACACCACCTTAACTGCAAATATTATTTTATTTATACCCTTTGGTTTATAATTTAAACCCCTCGTCAAATAGTTTGGTTCCATTTATTTGAACCTTCTTATGATAAACTTTTGTCGCCATTTTTGGCCCAACCTCATCGTAAATTTAACGCTTGTTAATTGAATTCCTATTTGTCAAACTTTGTTTGAAACTTGGACTTACAAATCCTTTTAATAAAATCCTTACTTGGCATTTAATTGAATTCACTACTTTATCATTTAAAATAAAGAATAATTAGCTTTAACCTCTATTATATCAAAATATGGTTAACTTAAATCTTGGCCCAAAGTAGCATTTTTATCATGTTTACAAACTTACTCGATAAAAATCAAGGTTATTAACAATAACCAATTCTTTAGATTATAGTTAATCGAAGATTAACTAATATCCAAAACTATTCGTTAAACTTTAACGAATACTTAACCCATATTTATTTTCCTTTGTCCATTCCACTCGAAACGGTGGTTTTACCAACCATACACTTCAGTTAACGATTAACTGAATTCCCACTGTCATTTCCCTTTTTCCTAAATTAATTAATTAACATAATTAATTAAAGTCACCTTTTTATTGTTTAAAACAATTACTCTGTTTTACCAGCTTGTCGGTAAATCCCTTGGGTTCTACTTTACAACTGGTCTGAACTAGTTGAATAATTTCCTTATAACTTGATTTAACTATTTATTTATAATTCCTATTTTTATTAGTTATATGAAATAACTAACAACTATAATCCAGTTATAAATAAATTGATAACTTCAAGAACACGTCAATTCACTTATCAGCCGAACGACGTTAAAACCACCCATTAAGGCCATTTACTGCCAATTAACAAATCAACACTGTCGTTTGATTTTAAACACAACACCGGTGAATATATATTCAACCATCACACATAAACAGGGTTTGGTGTCAGTCAAAGCAAACAATTCATGTATGTGCACAACAACCAAAAATACAGTTTATTTGAGGAATCCGGTCGGATTCCTCCAACCTGTCCTTCTCTGCATCACAGATGTCAGTTGATAACAATATACAAGTTAAATAAACAATCAACTGCAATCAAACAGATAATAACAACCAAAATTGCATCCATTGCATCCAAACAGCCAATTTAAACAGTAAACTGTAAAGTATATTTAACTGTGAATGTACCACATCACAGTATTCCAGAAGGTGTGAGAATTAACTCACCAGAGTTTGTTCTGGTCTACGGTTGAAGCGTTTGTCGCTTTTAATCTGAACCGACTGTCCATAATTAGCTGAATTTTCAACGGTGTCGGATTGACTCCTAGTCAGTACCATCGGGTAGGTCTCGTCCCTGCGATCCCAACGCATCTTGTTTCGTTAAATTTCGTTATCGTATGCAAAAGTTACGTTGATCTAAAGATTGAATATATATACGATTTTAAATTAACTAGTATATTAATTAAATAATAAATAATTACCTTTAATTATCTTGATTAACCGTTAATCACCATCATTACTCAGGCCACGTCATCCTCAGCACCATCGAAAACGCGGTTTCCCCTTTCTCTCCCTCTCAAACCCGATGTTTGCCTGAACCCAAACCTCTCCTACCTTATTGCCATCGCCGGAGCCATAGACGGCCACCAGACCGGATCGCGACCACTGGTACATCACCGCGCCACTCTGTCCCTCTCCAGAACCAAGCGCCGCCGTCTCACATGTTCTGGTTCGCCTGAAAACCCTTTTCCGCCCCTCGATCCGTTAGCTACAGCGAGGCAAGGCCGATCCCCACTGTTGAGTTCATTTTAGTGTTGGAAGTTCTTGGCTTTGAAGTGTGGATTCATTTTATTTTCAAAACTTTCTGTATATATGTAAATGTCGGTTTGTTGGAAGGAAGAAACGAAGTGCTTATATAGGAGAAAATGACTTGGAGACCACGGTGTCTTAGAGTATAGGCATGCAGAAATGTAGGATAGCTGTTGTGTGGGGGATTCTCGAAATTTTCCTTGGTTGTCACGGTTTAAAGTTTTGCAGACAAAACGAGAAAGTGTGGCATGCAAGAAATACACAGTGGAGGATTTTACTAGTTTGTTTATTTATTTTCTTTCATTTCGTTTTCTTCTAGATCATAGGGATAGTAATAGCTGTACAAGAAAGTTGGTGATTGGAAATAAAAAGCAGTGTATGTGCTTGTCTCGTGAGTCTTGTACGTGTAGTAGTCTATATGTTTAGTCTAATCCATGGTAGGTTTACAGTCGAAAATAGACAATACGGTTTGGTGTTTAGGTTGGATGCAATAGGGTTTCTTGTTGTACTTAAAGTAACAGGATAGGCTACATATATTGGTTGGTGTTGAGATGGCTGTGCATACTTAAAATGGTAAGGAACAAGGCACTCTACTTTATTTGTTCAAGGGGTAAGCTTTCATATATTTTATATAGTTTGATTTCTATGGTACCGTTACGTAAAATTTCGTCCATCTATAAAAGACAATAGACAGAAATAAAAATATCGTTGTGATCAGCAACGTCCCATGATCCCAAAAATATAATAATATCGGTAGGTTAACTCATATTTTGAAACCCTAAAATCCTGATATAGGGTGTAAAATACTCCAAATAAAAAGTTGCATATTTAATTAATTAAAAATTTCAGTAAAATTCTAAAAATTAAATTAACACTACGTCTCAAAGGAACATTGTTTAAATTCGAATCCAGTATGCAGTTATTTCAAATAAATTGTTACGGTCGATGAACGATTCTATAGCGACTATTTGAAATTTTGATTTGGACTTAAAATAAAATCTACAACACGAAAACTCAATTTTTCTCTTCCATTAGAAAATATTATTAACTAGATCCGAACGTCTCTTGTTTCGACGAAATCTGACTTAAAACGGATTCGGTATAATCAATTGAAGTTCAAACCCGATTTTACGAACTATCGTGCAGTTTCGAGTTCGTTTTATAATTTAAATATGAATATAAACGCTCAGTCGTCGTTTAATTAACGATTTCAGTATTGAATTCCATAAATAGCTCAAATAAAATATTTAAAAATAAATTTAAATATTTGATTCAAATAGCCGAAAAATCCGGGACATTACACTTTTCATAGGCGGATGGAAGTGCTCTTCATAACCTACTCAACTTCGAAGCCTTATGCCACTTCGAAATTCTTTGCTTCAAAGTCCTGGACTACTTCACGGCCTTTTTCTTTGATTGTTTGGAGCGATTTAGAAGAATCCTTCTTCGATTGCCCTAATTTTCTTCAGAGCAATTTGCTTCGAATATCTCATACTGCTTTGAAGCTTCTTTATCTCAAATGATCTTGCTTTAAGGTTTTTTATTCACCTTTGGCTTTATCATAATATTGCTATGGATTTAGGATGACTGACGTGGGGGATTTCATTTGTTCCATTGATTAGAAGCAATCAAAGTATTTCATGATGTGAATCATACATTAGAAGCCATGTATTTGAATGTCGTGAACCCAAATTCCTGACTGAACCAATACATTCTTTGTAAACGAATTGGTTAGGTGTGATCTTCTTTTTCCATAAAGTCTTCAAAGCACTTTTTCAAAGCCAGATAAAGAACTTTGTTGCTAGATGTCCATTCGAAGCCTCTTTCTATGCTCGAAGCCATTCCTTTTTTCTTTATAGCTGCTTTCATAAGTTTTAAATGCACTCTTCCTGATAGGAGTTCGCTCTTTTCCTGATTCGAAGCCATTTTCCTGGGCTCGAAACCATATTCTCATATTTAAAGCCATCCCTCTGGGTTCATAGCCATTTTTTAGGTCTGAAGTAACCTCTTTGATTTGAAACACTTCATTCTAACTTGAAGCAATCCTTTCTGGAGACCAAAGTATTTAGGCTGTAACACGTGCACCTCCTATTATGCAAGAAGTTTTCTTATTCTTTAATATAATCCCAAGTCTCAACTTGCGAATGAATCTATAATTCGAATAATGATATGCCATATGTCTTGAAACACCAAAAAACACTAGAAAGTTGTCATGACAAGAAGAATCATAGTTTAATTATCGCCTTGCATTTTCCTTTAAAATGGCGGAATTATAAAAAACTCTTGGCGGTTTAATGTAAGAACATAATGTTATATCATCTATAAACTTCTTATCCGAAAGATCATGAAAACAATCATGAATCTATAATGATAAACTAATTATTGAAGTAATTTTACATATATTCAAATTTATATCCTTATCCAATATGATTTATTAGTGAATAAAAAACTCTTATTAAGTATAATAGGCTGATAAATAAAGAATTTTATCTAATATTGTTAAAGTGTATACCATGAAATTTTCATCTGGTAATATCTTGATGATTTAGAAACCACTTTTTGGTACGATGATCTGATGATCCTGAAATCTTTTATTTGGAAAAATAACTTGGTGATCCAGAACTTTTATCTAAAGAAATGATTTGATTTTCAAAACCTTTTATCTAGAGAAATGACTTTGACTTCTAAAATCCAATATCTAGAGAAGTAATTTGACTTCCAAAATTCTTTGTATGGAGCAATGATTTATTTTCAAAAACCTTTTATTTGAAGAAATGAGTATGATTTCTAGAAACTTTTTAGTCGAAGAAATGATTTTGATGTCAAGAAATCCTTTATTTGGAGAAATAATTTGACTTTAAAAACCTTTTGCTTAGATAAGTAACTTTGGCTTTTAAAAATCCATTATATGGAGAAATAATTTGACTTTCAAAAACCCTGTATTTAGAAACATAACTTGACCTTTATTAAACTTTTATTTGAAGAAACGACTTTACTTCTAGAAACTTTTTAGATGGAGAGATGACTATGACTTCTAGAAATTCTTTATCTAGAGAAATAATTTAACTTCTAGAATTCTTTTTATTTAGGAAATTATTTTATTTCCAGAAACCTTTTATCTGGAGAAATGACTTTGACTTTTAGAAATCATTTATCTATAAAAAATAATTTGACTTTCAGAAACTCTTTATCTGGAGAAATGATTGCCTCCCTCTAGGTGGTGTTTGGACGCACCAAGGCTTTACCTTGACATCAGTCAAGGGGTTCCTAGCTATTTTCTAGGGGGTGCTCCAGTGAGGCATATAGAGGAACTAAAGTCTCATTACTTTGAGAACGAGTCAATGGTTTTCTCCCTTTAGAAAGTGCCTGAACAGGCCAAGATTTCACCTTAACACTAGTTAAGGGCTACCCGCCTATCTGCTAAAGGGTGCTCAAGTGAGACATATAGTGGCACTGAAGGCTCATCACCTTGAGACCGAGTCAAGGGTATCTTCACTCTTGGGGTGCCTTAAAAAAAGTTGAGGGGTCTTTCTTATGAATTTTGATAAGTATCTCGAAGTGATAAGAATCTACTAGGCTTTGTATTTAGACACAATAAACTATGTAACAACCCTCCCAAAGTGGGCCTAAATTCCAACCCAGAAAATGCCTATCGGAACTTAGAACCATTTAAAAGGATTGTTGGTTCCTATAAGGAAATACTGGCATAAAATAGATGTACTGAATAGTATAAATGATAATTAGAATCTCACACGACGGAAGGGTTAAAATATAATAACATAAAAATAGATTTATCATTATTAAAACCACATATTCAGATACAAATAGTCTCAAAAGTACAAGGTACATTAATTATTCATTATTTCAATTACATAACAACAACAACAATAATAAGGCTACTACCATTATAACTAAATCTTCGAGAGGCTCCTCCTCCAAGAAATCGTTCCTCATCCTCAGTCAGCAGTCTCACCTACTAACCTGTTAATATTAAGAGGAGGGAGGTTAGAACATAAAGTTCTGGTGAATGAAATTCATATGCGTTTAGGAATAACTACTCCCTTAATTTAGCAGCATTAAATCTTCACATTATGTCTGCGTAAACAAACATAAAACATATAAAGAGGAAATCCTAATAGTCATTTAAGGCATATATGTAAATCTAAGGGCGGACGTATTTACTATACGGTCGCTTAATACCCATAAAATAATTTAAGGGAGCACATCTTTTAAGTTACTTAATACCTCACGAGGCGGGATATTCCTAGTCACTTAAGTCCATTTACTAATTTATTAAGGATGGACATCCCTACAGCCACTTAATACCCTACGGCGGGCCTCTAACCACTTAAGACATTATCTCTAACATTGGAATGGCCCTGATTTATTACTGAATTTTTGGCATGATTTTTTTTTACATGCAAACTAGGTGTTCATACATGTATATAAGTATGCGGCTAAAATCAGAGCCATTACTTTCTAATATGATGTCCAGGACCATAATAGTTTACCAATAAAAAAATATTAGTTCACAAAATATATTGATATACATATATGAAGATATGCATATCCCTCTTAATTATAATCAGAGTCTAGAAGAAAAGCAAGAGTTTCGTTGACCTTTCTTAGATCAATTTATCACACAGATTCCAATAGGATATTTATGTAGTCATTACATATCTCATGAATTTATGCTACTTAACAATTTTTTATAAAAAGTGTTGCTAGAATAACCAAAAGGAACTGGAGTTCATAAGCAAAACTGCATACAGTTTTCCTATGTATATATATAATGATACATTCTCTATTAATAAGTTTAATCCTTATTTAAAACATAACAACATATTTATAAAAATAGTGGAGTTAGATTCAAACAAAAACAGTGCCATTTGCATGTTTAAATTTATGAGTTTCTTGTGTTTATGCAACAGTGAAGCCCTGGCTAGCCCAATTGTTTTGTGCTGAGCCAAGTGGTTTCAATGTGCATTTTAAAGTGGGTTTGAAACAAGTAGATGCACCAATAATCTAGGCATTTAAAGGTGCATACATACACAATAAGATTTGTTTGATGACTCCAGATTGACTAATACATAGTATTAGTAAATCTTCTACAGTTCTAAATATATTTTGCCTAATTTTTAACTAGTAAAATACCCATAGAAATTACAATTCAAATCTAGACATTAGCTAATACATTAAGCTTTTCCAAAATCATTACAAAACCATAGTCAGAATAACCATCTATGTAACATTTCCTTACATAACTGATATGAAAATATTTCTTAGGATTTCATGTAGATTCCAACATTCCTGAGGCTAATATTTAACTAAGCTAGCATGCCAATTACCATGAAAATAAGCCATAATTCTAATCCAAATTACTTAGCACCTACAATACATGAAAAAGCAAAAGAGGCTGCCCTATTATAAAATGAGACAACCCATATGCCATGAGCAAAATAGGGTCATACTACTTGTCTGGTATGGACAACTTCAGTCATAACTTAAAATGATAAAACAGAAGTGAAATAATGACGGAATTCTATTTTGAACAACATTTTTCGCGTGTGCAGGTTTGGTGTCATTGTGCATGTGCACGCACTATTTTTCAGATTTAATAAATAATTAAATATGAAATACATACAAATGCATACCATTATTTCAATCACATAATAAATATAGTAAAATCAACCTGATCAACATCATGTAATCATATACCCTTGTTATCAGATTTCTATAAAATCCAGGAGAACTCAAGTTCCCTTTCTATCATTTTTCCCTAATAGATTATTTAATTTAACCCTACTCTCATCTGCATATATGAATCACCGAGACACACTATAATGAACTAATTCACATTATTACACAAAGATCTCGGGACTAAATCAAGCCATGTGTAAAACTTGTAGCTCAAGTACAAGCCTTTCAATAGCCTTCTTGACCAACATTCCTTAGTTTTAATTACAAAGTGTTCTTCTTTATTTTCTAGCATCAATCAAACCTGAATATGATATAATATAACAGTCATGATTCATCACGTGATGCCCTATATTAACTGTAATCAATTTATACGGATGGATAAAACAATCATGCAACCAGTACGACAAAACAACCAATTATGCAATGTAAAGAACTGGGATTTTCGACTCCGAAAATCAACACAAAACTACCATGTTGACTATTCATGTATCGAACATTCCAGATCATTAATAGAAAGAAGTTAGAGGGTGAGAATAGATAAGATAGAAAATTAGAATAGAAGAAGAAGAAGAACACAATCAGAGTAAACACGAATCTTACAGCGGAACGAATAAAATTTATTATATAACATAACTTTGCAATAAAACAGTATATATACACTATAACATCATCAGAATACAACACTTACACACAGCGGAAATAATAATAGCTATATAATCCTGAAGCCTCCTGCTTCAAGCTCCTCCAAGTATATCTGTAAAGACCTGAACTACTTGACTGCCCGTACAAATTTGGACACCCAAGAGTTTAGGGAAAACAAAACAAAATAATACTCTGGGTCAGTCATGGGACTGATGTGAGTAAACTCAAATCATTTGGCTTAACTTTTCAAAATCCTTTTCAAAAGAAAAGGTAAACATAAGACCGATCCACACATAAACACGGACGGTTTTTACCTTACGATAACCCAAAATAGTTTTGGAAATCAATACTTCTCTGATATTATAATAATGTCTAATCACAAGTAACTAACACTCTAGCCGAACACTTACATCTCACGTTCCACATATACAGTATACAAATCAAAATCGCGGGCGCTTATTAGAGATTGGATTCCAACTATGACAAGGTATGGGACCACATGCCGATAGTGTATCTCTAGAGACGAATACACTGGGTTCAACAAGAACGTCTTGCAACCCGGCCTACACATGACCGACCATTCATTTCGCTTGAGTGTATCGAATGTATATCACCAACGGTTGGGAGCTACCCACCGTCTTCCCGAAAAGGGACAGCATCGATAACAGATAAAAGAATGAAATGGACTTTCTCTAGATAGGTGATATACACCCTAATGGGAGCAACCCACTTATCCATGCTGTCAACCCAATTTCTATCATTTCCCGGTTGATGAGGCCTGAGGTCATAACGTATCTTTTGGACACCTGACCACCATTCCCTTTTGAATGCCACATCGTCATAACCGTCAAATCACAAATTGATTTCTCCAAAAATACCACGGTTTTAAAGCTAAGAGAAACGAATTCCTACGCCACCAAACGTAAGTACGTTTGAAGAGATCAACTTACGCGATCCGTTAGATATACTCCGTCAGACATTCGTCCATTCACGTTTGTCCTGGGACTGGACAAACCGAAGGCACTATTCTGTAAAACAGGATAGTCCTTGCATAACTCTGTCTTCTATATTTGATCGCAACGCTAACGTCCATACAGAGTGGTTTTCAGATAATATATCTGATCCCAGTCTCTCCGTATTGACGACGAAAAATGGTCAAAAACTTCGATAGTCGGTGATTTAACTATCAAAGAAGAACAGGTGTGCAAACAACGATATTATTTCCAGATGGAAATTCTATCGATCAATCATCAATCCATATTTATCTCTTTCCATTAATTTATCTTTAATTTATCCATTTCCCCATTTCTATATACTCAACCTCTCTTATCCCCTAAATTTATGAAATATACGTCATCAATCATTGGAAAACATTTCCATCTCTGTTTCACGTATTACTGTCATTCCAGTATTCTTTCTCATCAACATTTCATTTTCTATAATTAGAAAATATCTCTGATTATATTTGGAAAGTGTTTCCAGAATGTATTCATTTTATTTAAACAGATGTTAAATGTGAAAACCCGTAACTTCCCCGTAAAGGAAAGAGCGGATAGTTCGAGAACAAACCACAACAGAACGCATACAAAAGAACTTTTCATTGTATATCACAACAATGCATCAGATTACAAGAATATACAGAGTATAAACAAATAAATATTACACAGAAATATCAGAGATTTTAAATTACATTTAAATACATCGCAGCGGAAAATAATACAATACACGACTAGAAGGAGATATACGGATACAAAGCTTTCCGGATATCGTTCCAGCTGTAAACCAGGATCCTGTGAATATAAATCTGCAAAACCGAAACTACTAGCTGCCCGCGTCAAAATAAGGGCACCCAGAGTTTAGGTCAAAACAATAAACTCCAGGTCAGTCATGGGACTGGTGTGAGAACTAAAACAGTTATCAATCTTTATTTTTAAAGTTAGGTAAATCAAGGGACCATGCCGTATAACACGGAACGGGTTTCCTCCCAAGAATACCAGTGCATAAAACAAACAACGCAATGCTAAATAAAGAAAAATGAAGCTGTTATAAGACCCAGGTCCCATCACACAATGCAACGCAGCCGAGGATAGGGTTTTCCCTTATAACAGCCAAAGAATGCTTGATACGGTTAAAACAAATCGTTTGATACTATCATAAGTGCTTAGTGTATAAAAACAACTTCAAATCATAAGTATCAATCATAGGCGGCATGAATGCCCCATACCACTATGTCGCCAAATATAGGTTATACAATCAAAATCGCAAAGTCACGTATTTGGAAATTAGGTTTCCATCTATGAACCGAGGCAAAAGATAGTCCTCAACCGATTCGAGATGCTCTAGCCCGTGTCTCAGGCAAGCGCGCAGGCAAGCCTTGGATCGTCAGGGCCGGTCCACCGATGTGGATTATTATGCCTGAACAATACGTCTCCCTGCCCTTTGGGGCGTCAATGAGCCAAAAATGACTCCATCGGACCCGGATCGTCCGATCAAACCGAGGCGCCTCGCAACAGCAACAACCACATAAGTCAAACTCGTCAGGGCGTGTAAAACCACTGACGCCACTTCTAGCTAGAAAGAAACGCAAGTCCTCCCTGATGTCCTCTCCCGTTTTTGGTTCATACCGGGTGTGAAACTCGCGAAGTAAACGTTACACAAAGCTACGCCACGAAGGCCGTGCTTCGATCATCAACCACAAGACTTTGCTTTTCAACAGAAGCCTCGATCATTTGCCACTTAGGCATGCCACACAGGCAATTCACTCCATGCGTTTGATATCCATCAATATATAACCCCTGAGCTCGTACGTCTCAGAGAAGGGCGTTAAGCAAGAGAATAAATTCTCCGCCGCCAAACAGATATATATTTAATAGAGATCAATCACACGGACTAAAATCCAATGTCAGACACACAGTCCATTTACAAGTCCGTTCTGGGTCTGAACGAAACCGGAGGCACCTAGTACCCCGCATATCCATCGATCTCCAAGTACGTCTGGACGACCACCAACTATTTCCATCCTCTCGGGTGTACAGCCCAATCAGGATCGTCGGTAATTATCCAAACGATGTGAAGACTTCCGGTCTTCTACCACCGTCTTCATCTTCGACATATCGTCGTATCAGTTATTCAGAATGGGATAAACCCGGTCCTTCCGAATAACTCGTGTATATTTTAAATAAGTGTTACACAAACACAACATACGCCTCATTCCAATTCATTAGTCACTAACCGTAAATTAATCAAGAGAATAATTCCCCAAATATTAACCCTGAAGGCCGAAACCAACATCAGATCAATATTCAGAAAACCATTCTGCTTGGCTAACCGACAGTTAGTTTCTAAATTTCACATTCATAGGGAAAGGTTCCCATTAATTTTATCCAAGATAAATTCCTTGAATTTATTCTTTATTCTATTTTTGAATCTCAATTCAAACTAGTCGGGATTAGCGAACCTTACCGAAGTAATTATTTATTTTAATTTCCCCATCCCAACCTATTCATCCCATGAAGTAAAACTGGTAATACTTCATATCTAACACCACAGTGTTATCGGTAAATTCAATTACCATTTCACGTTCAAATCTAATTAAAGATTTAACTATCGCCTGGAGCAAAACTGGTGATACTCCATTTTCGATCATTTCAATCTAATTAAAGATTCATTAAAACTCCACTTAGTTTTAATCTTCGACTGGGTTAAAGAATCAGTGTCATTTAAAACACGGTTCACGATAAACCCAAAATCACATTCATTAATTATCGGGTTAAAGAACGAGTGTTATTTAAAACACTGTTCACGATAAACCCAAAAATCAATATCGATTCAATTCCAATTAAATATCATTTAATTGTTACGCTTCATTAAATCTAAATAAAAAGATTTAATCCTTTCTCAACTGGGTTCAAGAACAGTGTTAGTGAAGACACCATTCACGACAAACCCAAATCACATTTGATATTAAATACAAGGCTCTGAATAGAAAATATATCGGCTTATATTCAATATCAAATTCTACGATTAACAAATGTCGTATTGGAAATAACGATATAAATATATATCTTTCAAATTTCCATAACAACATCCGTATAATCACGAATTCCAACATCGAAATATTCCGAAGACAATTTCGATTCAATTCCACTCCAATGCAATCATTGGAAATTCTGGTTATTTTTAAAACCCTTTCGAATTCAATTTATTTATTTAAAAATAAATAGAATTATAATTCTAGTTCAAAACTAGTTTACTTCGATAAAAATCTATTTTTATCTTTTCAAATATGGAGTTTTTCATCCCAATTCTTTCTAAATCATTTCTTATGATTTTACACAAATTATTACTATTTTTAATAATTTTATCAAGGCCCGTACAGTCGATTTCCATCAATGGCCATCGAACTGCACTTACAGCGACCTTTTTCGAATTTGATTTGGACATGATCCCAAATCCAACCGTTAGATTTCAAATTTCTAATATTCGTTAGAAAGCCCTTTTCGATACGAACCCAGCGGTTCCGGTTTTAGGAGAATACGACGGTCGGATCTCCCGTAATGTCCGTTTGAAATAAATGGTCGAAATTCACGAACTGCCGCGGCGCGGCGCGTTCTATTCAGGCCATTATATTATATATATATAATATATATAATATGTATTTCGTCGATTTCTATTTAAAACAAATTATATAAATAGTTTTAAATTCGTTTCAAAAGCAATTTCAACTTCCATTTTAATTCAAATCAAAATTGAATTCTTCTTTATAAATTCGTTTTAAAATTCATTCCTATTCAATTCAAATTTCAATTCAATTTGAATTCATTTCAATTCGGTTTCAATTCAATTTGAATTCGTTTTCAGTTCATTTCGAAATCGTTTTCGATTCAATTCATTTCGAAATCGTTTTCAATTCAATTCATTTCGAAATCGTTTTTAATTCAATTCATTTCGAAATCGTTATATATTCAATTCATTTCGAAATGAATAAAATCGATATAAATATCGTTCACGTCAAAATGGCGTCAATCTAATCAACACGGCTTCATAAATTTCTATTTTCAAATATCCTATTTCAAATATTTCTTTTTTTCAAAATAGTTGTTATTATCAAAATATTTCGTTCAACACATGACCAATCTCAATGGATGAGTACTGTCAACACATGAACCTTTATTTTATATCGATAAAGATGTAAATTTTATTATTAAAATATTTCGTTCAACACATGACTAATCTCAACGGATGAGTACAGTCAACACATGAACCTTTATTTTATATCGATAAAGATGTAAATTTTATTATTAAAATATTTCGTTCAACACATGACTAATCTCAACGGATGAGTACAGTCAACACATGAACCTTTATTTTATATTGATAAAGATGCAAATTTTATTATTAAAATATTTCGTTCAACACATGACCAATCTCAATGGATGAGTACTGTCAACACATGAACCTTTATTTTATATCGATAAAGATGTAAATTTTATTATTAAAATATTTCGTTCAACACATGACTAATCTCAACGGATGAGTACAGTCAACACATGAACCTTTATTTTATAATATTCTTTATTTTCTAAATTGGAATGAGGCCCAATCAATCACCATATAAAATTAATTATATGGATTTTCATACATGTGAGCATTGAAAAATAATCAACCATCAACCAAAGTGCACTACACTGTATAAGCATCAAATATAGATATCTAACGCTTATAACAGCCTGTCAATCAATCGATCGACATATTTAATAAATCAGGATGAGTGAACTTCATATTTCATCCCAACACCCGTGTGGGGTTTCAAACAATCAAACACAGATTTTATTTGTGCAGTTGGGCGATGTGTAAAATCTATCGTCCCAATCAATGTCATTCAAATAGGTGTACATAAACAAACCGTCCGGTTTGTAAATGAATATTTTATTTTATTCACATTCACTATATTCATATTCACGTTAAAAATTATATTTTTAACGATAAAACATTTTATTTTAACATATGAATTTCTATTCAGTTCATTCTTTAAATAAAATGGTATTTTTATTTTCTAACTTATTTTAGAAAATTTCGGCGGCATAACGGCCCGATACTAGAAACGGGACGAAGCCTAGCCTTATCCCCGGTCTAGTGAAGGCCCACGCCATTCACACATCAATCAAATCAATTCATTTCACCACACAATTCAATTTCAATCAAATAATCTAACTAATTTTTTTGCAATCAAACAAACAAGTCCATGGTCTGTGGACGATTGTGTCGGGTGCTACTAAGCACCGTCTGCATCCTAGTATATATATATATAACTAGAAAAAGAAATTGAAAGGTGAGAAATTCTCACAGATAGCTATCCTAGCTCCACGGCACTTCATTTGCAGAAACCTTCGTCGCTCTCGCCTTTTTGTCATCTTCGTTGCCCGTATTCTCTACATATGTAAAAATCGAATTTTTACTATGTTATTCAATATATAAAAATCACATTTTTACTTCGATGTTAAATATATAAAAATCATATTTTTACTTCGATGTTAAATATATAAAAATCACATTTTTACTTCGATGTTAAATATATAAAAATCACATTTTTACTATGTTATTCAATATATAAAAATCACATTTTTACTTTATAAAAATCAGAACTTGATATTGTCAACAATCAAAACTTTATTAAAATAAAAATATAAACTTTCATATATATATACATAAACTGATTTTCACTAACATTAAAACTGAAAAACTAAAATTAAAACTAATTTAAAATCACCTAAATATCCTATTTTTATTAGCCTAAAAATCGTGTATATATATATATAAACAAAGCATCAAAAAAAAAAGGACACTTACAGGTTTTTTTTTTCACAGCGAGAGAGAGGGGATGCGGGTTCGTCGGAGGAAGGGGGATGCAAGGGGGGTCAGACGATGCGGTGGTCGGCTGCGGTCGGCCCGGAGTAGGTGCTTCAGGCGGTGGCTGCTGGAGGGTTGGGCTCGTGAGGCATCGGGTTTTCCAAAGGGGGATCGAGAGGAAGAGGGGACAGCGGAGGAGGGGTCGGTCGATGGTGGTGGGGAGGTAGCCTCCGGCGGCGGCGCTTTGGGCAGGGGCGACGGGTTTAGTTAGGGTTTTTTTTTATATTTCGATTTATTGAAGAACGATAGGGGGCCAGAATGGAAGAATAAGGGTAGGAGAGAGATAGTGTTATTCTTTATATTTTATTATTTTATTTTTGAAAAAAGTTGACTTTCACATAAGACCTCTAAACGAGGTCCACCGCCTGTCGTCCATAGAGTTTCACCCCCATTCCGAACACAATGGGATATGTATCGTAGGTTGATTTGATCGTTTGAATCAGCTTCCGTTGAATTTACATTTAAATCACTATACTGAATTTTAAACGTACATTTCAAATTACCGGGGTCAAATACTAACCAAAAAAATTCCAGAAAAATATTTTCTAGCTTCGTATTGATGATACGGTCCCAACAAAACTAGTTTCGTCGAATTCTGAGACCGTTAGAAAAATGGCCATTTTCCAGTCGATTAAAATCAACTAAAACTGGTCAAACGCGTTTTCCTTTGCCACACTCACATATTGATTCGAAAAATTATGAAATTTGGAATCTAGCAATAAGCTGACATCACGGACCCAACAAAACTGGTTTCGTCGAAATCCGAGGTCGTTTGCAAAATGTCCATTTTTATGGGCCTGAATTCCATAGCGACTATTCAGAATTTTCAACTGGACATATCTTTTGATTCCCGCTATGAAATCTTGATTTTTCGGATTCGTTGGAAAGATATTATCAAATAGATCCTATTGTTTTTGGTTTCACTAAAATCCGGATTGTTTTGCACCCGGTACATTCAATTGAAGTTTGAAATCGAATTATCGAACTACCGCGCCATTTTCAATTCTATTTATAATTATATATAAATATTTATATTCTAACGACGACACGTATAATATATACGTTCTAATATATTCAAAATAAATTTCTCGTCGATATTATTTAAAATAATTCATTTTAAATAATCAAAATTCGCTAAAATTGCCAAAATAAAAATTTTAAACTGGCCCAGATTTTCCGGGTTATTACAATCTCCCCCACTTAAAACTTTTCGTCCCCGAAAAGGAACAAAGTCGAAAGTGGTTTGATTAATCAACTCTACGCTCGATCTGACTTCCATTCTCCAACTCTTTAGTTTCTGAGAATTTTCAAAATTTCAAAAATTTGGCTAACACCCTAAATTTTCGAAAAATTCGCCATAACCTCCCCTGCACCGGGAGCATCGGGGAATTTCAAATAGCTTCCCCGGTCCTTCAGATCTCAAAAAGAAAAAGAAAAAGCCAAGCGGCTAGCCAATAGGCTCATAAAATCATCATCACCCAAACAAAACAGTAAATTATGTAGTAAACATGTACCTATTTGTCGGGCAAACAAATTTTATTCTCTGCTCTAGCCTCCTTGCTATGACCTGTTCAATGATATATATGCATATGCAAGCAAATGCAACCAATTTTCAATACAATTCAATATTTGTTTCAATTAGGCATAATGGTTCAAAATTATCAAACAATTAAACAAACAACACAATCACCAATCAATTAGTGGATTATAGTTTTCAAATTGATAACTTTGATACATAGTCAAAAATCAGATTTTTGATGCCAAATCACAACAATAGGCCCTATCTAATTTTGGTTCTCACACCAGTCAATAGGAAATATATAGATATCACACCTTCGAAACACGAATACCAATTCTGATGATGTTCGAACTATCATCAGAATCATCTTCGGGCGACTAGAGTGTGATTCTATATCTATCCAGTATATTAAAACTTCAAATACACGTTTGCAAGGCGTATATGCAAAATCTTTATATACTGGACTGTCCTAATCAATATGAAATAAATAATCAAATACGAATAGTTGATTTAGATTTTCAAAACAAAAATTGTTTTCATTTTAAAAATATACTCTTCACACTCGTTCTAGGATACTACTGATCCTATCTCTAACGAGTCATTCTCATTGGATATTACTAATCCAATATCTGATGAATTCTTTCGTAGGGTTCTAATGTGTCTTGTTCTCTGAGCTTTGTAAACCAAAGCTCTGATACCAACTGTGAAAACCCGTAACTTCCCCGTAAAGGAAAGAGCAGATAGTTCGAGAACAAACCACAACAGAACGCGTACAAAAGAACTTTTCATTGTATATCACAACAATGCATCAGATTACAAGAATATACAGAGTATAAACAAATAAATATTACACAGAAATATCAGAGATTTTAAATTACATTTAAATACATCGCAGCGGAAAATAATACAATACACGACTAGAAGGAGATATACGGATACAAAGCTTTCCGGATATCGTTCCAGCTGTAAACCAGGATCCTGTGAATATAAATCTGCAAAACCGAAACTACTAGCTGCCCGCGTCAAAATAAGGGCACCCAGAGTTTAGGTCAAAACAATAAACTCCAGGTCAGTCATGGGACTGGTGTGAGAACTAAAACAGTTATCAATCTTTATTTTTAAAGTTAGGTAAATCAAGGGACCACGCCGTATAACACGGAACGGGTTTCCTCCCAAGAATACCGGTGCATAAAACAAACTGCGCAATGCTAAATAAAGAAAAATGAAGCTGTTATAAGACCCAGGTCCCATCACACAATGCAACGCAGCCGAGGATAGGGTTTTCCCTTATAACAGCCAAAGAATGCTTGATACGGTTAAAACAAATCGTTTGATACTATCATAAGTGCTTAGTGTATAAAAACAACTTCAAATCATAAGTATCAATCATAGGCGGCATGAATGCCCCATACCACTATGTCGCCATATATAGGTTATACAATCAAAATCGCAAAGTCACGTATTTGGAAATTGGGTTTCCATCTATGAACCGAGGCAAAAGATAGTCCTCAACCGATTCGAGACGCTCTAGCCCGTGTCTTAGGCAAGCGCGCAGGCAAGCCTTGGATCGTCAGGGCCGGTCCACCGATGTGGATTATTATGCCTGAACAATACGTCTCCCCGCCCTTTGGGGCGTCAATGAGCCAAAAATGACTCCATCGGACCCGGATCGTCCGATCAAACCGAGGCGCCTCGCAACAGCAACAACCACATAAGTCAAACTCGTCAGGGCGTGTAAAACCACTGACGCCACTTCTAGCTAGAAAGAAACGCAAGTCCTCCCTGATGTCCTCTCCCGTTTTTGGTTCATACCGGGTGTGAAACTCGCGAAGTAAACGTTACACAAAGCTACGCCACGAAGGCCGTGCTTCGATCATCAACCACAAGACTTTGCTTTTCAACAGAAGCCTCGATCATTTGCCACTTAGGCATGCCACACAGGCAATTCACTCCATGCGTTTGATATCCATCAATATATAACCCCTGAGCTCGTACGTCTCAGAGAAGGGCGTTAAGCAAGAGAATAAATTCTCCGCCGCCAAACAGATATATATTTAATAGAGATCAATCACACGGACTAAAATCCAATGTCAGACACACAGTCCATTTACAAGTCCGTTCTGGGTCTGAACGAAACCGGAGGCACCTAGTACCCCGCATATCCATCGATCTCCAAGTACGTCTGGACGACCACCAACTATTTCCATCCTCTCGGGTGTACAGCCCAATCAGGATCGTCGGTAATTATCCAAACGATGTGAAGACTTCCGGTCTTCTACCACCGTCTTCATCTTCGACATATCGTCGTATCAGTTATTCAGAATGGGATAAACCCGGTCCTTCCGAATAACTCACGTATATTTTAAATAAGTGTTACACAAACACAACATACGCCTCATTCCAATTCATTAGTCACTAACCGTAAATTAATCAAGAGAATAATTCCCCAAATATTAACCCCGAAGGCCGAAACCAACATCAGATCAATATTCAGAAAACCATTCTGCTTGGCTAACCGACAGTTAGTTTCTAAATTTCACATTCATAGGGAAAGGTTCCCATTAATTTTATCCAAGATAAATTCCTTGAATTTATTCTTTATTCTATTTTTGAATCTCAATTCAAACTAGTCGGGATTAGCGAACCTTACCGAAGTAATTATTTATTTTAATTTCCCCATCCCAACCTATTCATCCCATGAAGTAAAACTGGTAATACTTCATATCTAACACCACAGTGTTATCGGTAAATTCAATTACCATTTCACGTTCAAATCTAATTAAAGATTTAACTATCGCCTGGAGCAAAACTGGTGATACTCCATTTTCGATCATTTCAATCTAATTAAAGATTCATTAAAACTCCACTTAGTTTTAATCTTCGACTGGGTTAAAGAATCAGTGTCATTTAAAACAGGGTTCACGATAAACCCAAAATCACATTCATTAATTATTGGGTTAAAGAACGAGTGTTATTTAAAACACTGTTCACGATAAACCCAAAAATCAATATCGATTCAATTCCAATTAAATATCATTTAATTGTTACGCTTCATTAAATCTAAATAAAAAGATTTAATCCTTTCTCAACTGGGTTCAAGAACAGTGTTAGTGAAGACACCATTCACGACAAACCCAAATCACATTTGATATTAAATACAAGGCTCTGAATAGAAAATATATCGGCTTATATTCAATATCAAACTCTACGATTAACAAATGTCGTATTGGAAATAACGATATAAATATATATCTTTCAAATTTCCATAACAACATCCGTATAATCACGAATTCCAACATCGAAATATTCCGAAGACAATTTCGATTCAATTCCACTCCAATGCAATCATTGGAAATTCTGGTTATTTTTAAAACCCTTTCGAATTCAATTCATTTATTTAAAAATAAATAGAATTATAATTCTAGTTCAAAACTAGTTTACTTCGATAAAAATCTATTTTTATCTTTTCAAATATGGAGTTTTTCATCCCAATTCTTTCTAAATCATTTCTTATGATTTTACACAAATTATTACTATTTTTAATAATTTTATCAAGGCCCGTACAGTCGATTTCCATCAATGGCCATCGAACTGCACTTACAGCGACCTTTTTCGAATTTGATTTGGACATGATCCCAAATCCAACCGTTAGATTTCAAATTTCTAATATTCGTTAGAAAGCCCTTTTCGATACGAACCCAGCGGTTCCGGTTTTAGGAGAATCCGACGGTCGGATCTCCCGTAATGTCCGTTTGAAATAAATGGTCGAAATTCACGAACAGCCGCTGCGCGGCGCGTTCTATTCAGGCCATTATATTATATATATAATATATATAATATGTATTTCGTCGATTTCTATTTAAAACGAATTATATAAATAGTTTTAAATTCGTTTCAAAAGCAATTTCAACTTCCATTTTAATTCAAATCAAAATTGAATTCTTCTTTATAAATTCGTTTTAAAATTCATTCCTATTCAATTCAAATTTCAATTCAATTTGAATTCATTTCAATTCGCTTTCAATTCAATTTGAATTCGTTTTCAGTTCATTTCGAAATCGTTTTCGATTCAATTCATTTCGAAATCGTTTTCAATTCAATTCATTTCGAAATCGTTTTTAATTCAATTCATTTCGAAATCGTTATATATTCAATTCATTTCGAAATGAATAAAATCGATATAAATATCATTCACGTCAAAATGGCGTCAATCTAATCAACACGGCTTCATAAATTTCTATTTTCAAATATCCTATTTCAAATATTTCTTTTTTTCAAAATAGTTGTTATTATCAAAATATTTCGTTCAACACATGACCAATCTCAATGGATGAGTACTGTCAACTCATGAACCTTTATTTTATATCGATAAAGATGTAAATTTTATTATTAAAATATTTCGTTCAACACATGACTAATCTCAACGGATGAGTACAGTCAACACATGAACCTTTATTTTATATCGATAAAGATGTAAATTTTATTATTAAAATATTTCGTTCAACACATGACTAATCTCAACGGATGAGTACAGTCAACACATGAACCTTTATTTTATATTGATAAAGATGCAAATTTTATTATTAAAATATTTCGTTCAACACATGACCAATCTCAATGGATGAGTACTGTCAACACATGAACCTTTATTTTATATCGATAAAGATGTAAATTTTATTATTAAAATATTTCGTTCAACACATGACTAATCTCAACGGATGAGTACAGTCAACACATGAACCTTTATTTTATAATATTCTTTATTTTCTAAATTGGAATGAGGCCCAATCATTCACCATATAAAATTAAGTATATGGATTTTCATACAACACATGTATATAATAGCATTGAAAAATAATCAACCATCAACCAAAGTGCACTACACTGTATAAGCATCAAATATAGATATCTAACGTTTATAACAGCCTGTCAATCAATCGATCGACATATTTAATAAATCAGGATGAGTTAACTTCATATTTCATCCCAACACCCATGTGGGGTTTCAAACAATCAAACACAGATTTTATTTGTGCAGTTGGGCGATATGTAAAATCTATCGTCCCAATCAATGTCATTCAAATAGGTGTACATAAACAAACCGTCCGGTTTGTAAATGAATATTTTATTTTATTCACATTCACTATATTCATATTCACGTTAAAAATTATATTTTTAACGATAAAACATTTTATTTTAACATATGAATTTCTATTCAGTTCATTCTTTAAATAAAATGGTATTTTTATTTTCTAACTTATTTTAGAAAATTTCGGCGGCATAACGGCACGATACTAGAAACGGGACGAGGCCTAGCCTTATCCCCGGTCTAGTGAAGGCCCACGCCATTCACACATCAATCAAATCAATTCATTTCACCACACAATTCAATTTCAATCAAATAATCTAACTAATTTTTTTGCAATCAAACAAACAAGTCCATGGTCTGTGGACGATTGTGTCGGGTGCTACTAAGCACCGTCTGCATCCTAGTATATATATATAACTAGAAAAAGAAATTGAAAGGTGAGAAATTCTCACAGATAGCTATCCTAGCTCCACGGCACTTCATTTGCAGAAACCTTCGTCGCTCTCGCCTTTTTGTCATCTTCATTGCCCGTATTCTCTACATATGTAAAAATCGAATTTTTACTATGTTATTCAATATATAAAAATCACATTTTTACTTCGATGTTAAATATATAAAAATCATATTTTTACTTCGATGTTAAATATATAAAAATCACATTTTTACTTCGATGTTAAATATATAAAAATCACATTTTTACTATGTTATTCAATATATAAAAATCACATTTTTACTTTATAAAATCAGAACTTGATATTGTCAACAATCAAAACTTTATTAAAATAAAAATATAAACTTTCATATATATATATATATATAAATATAAACTGATTTTCACTAACATTAAAACTGAAAAACTAAAATTAAAACTAATTTAAAATCACCTAAATATCATATTTTTATTAGCCTAAAAATCGTGTATATATATATAAACAAAGCATCAAAAAAAAAGGACACTTACAGGTTTTTTTTTCACAGCGAGAGAGAGGGGATGCGGGTTCGTCGGAGGAAGGGGGATGCAAGGGGGGGTCGGACGATGCGGTGGTCGGCTGCGGTCAGCCCGGAGTAGGTGCTTCAGGCGGTGGCTGCTGGAGGGTTGGGCTCGTGAGGCATCGGGTTTTCCAAAGGGGGATCGAGAGGAAGAGGGGACAGCGGAGGAGGGGTCGGTCGATGGTGGTGGGGAGGTAGCCTCCGGCGGCGGCGCTTTGGGCAGGGGCGACGGGTTTAGTTAGGGTTTTCTTTTTTTCTTTTTTTATATTTCGATTTATTGAAGAACGATAGGGGGCCAGAATGGAAGAATAAGGGTAGGAGAGAGATAGTGTTATTCTTTATATTTTATTATTTTATTTTTGAAAAAAGTTGACTTTCACATAAGACCTCTAAACGAGGTCCACCGCCTGTCGTCCATAGCGTTTCACCCCCATTCCGAACACAATGGGATATGTATCGTAGGTTGATTTGATCGTTTGAATCAGCTTCCGTTGAATTTACATTTAAATCATTATACTGAATTTTAAACGTACATTTCAAATTACCGGGGTCACATACTAACCAAAAAAAATTCCAGAAAAATATTTTCTAGCTTCGTATTGACGATACGGTCCCAACAAAACTAGTTTCGTCGAATTCTGAGACCGTTAGAAAAATGGCCATTTTCCAGTCGATTAAAATCAACTGAAACTGGTCAAATGTGTTTTCCTTTGCCACGCTCACATATTGATTCGAAAAATTATGAAATTTGGAATCTAGCAATAAGCTGACATCACGGACCCAACAAAACTGGTTTCGTCGAAATCCGAGGTCGTTTGCAAAATGTCCATTTTTATGGGCCTGAATTCCATAGCGACTATTCAGAATTTTCAACTGGACATATCTTTTGATTCCCGCTATGAAATCTTGATTTTTCGGATTCGTTGGAAAGATATTATCAAATAGATCCTATTGTTTTTGGTTTCACTAAAATCCGGATTGTTTTGCACCCGGTACATTCAATTGAAGTTTGAAATCGAATTATCGAACTACCGCGCCATTTTCAATTCTAGTTATAATTATATATAAATATTTATATTCTAACGACGACGCGTATAATATATACGTTCTAATATATTCAAAATAAATTTCTCGTCGATATTATTTAAAATAATTCATTTTAAATAATCAAAATTCGCTAAAATTGCCAAAATAAAAATTTTAAACTGGCCCAGATTTTCCGGGTTATTACATTAAATAAAACATCACTAAGACAATTTAAACCGTTACACTCAATAATTAAATTCACTTAATCAACCTTTATTATCGAACCTTACCCATCCCTTAGTTAAAAACGAAGTCAGTCAAGTTGGGGTATAATGACCTCTCAGACCTTAACTGAACAACATTTCTAACCTCGAAATAGACAAAGCTCACCCTTCAATTCTTTAACAAATTTCCTTACGAAACTGTCGGATTCTATTTATGAATCCACTTCTTTATTTTAAGACATTGGTTATAACTATAGCGTTATAATCCCTTCTTCTTAAATATCCAACTTCAAAATATGGCTTTTATTCCTTAATTTAACTAAATAACTAAACCACTAATTTATTTATAAATAAGTAAATCTTGGACAAACCGGAAAGTAAATATTACTTTCTCGAATTCAATATAATCGAATTCAATGTATAATTCTCCTTTCCGAATACTCTCTATTCGATAACTCCTTTTCGAATACTATATTCGATAACCCTTTCTTCGAATAACTATATTCGATCATCTCTCTTCGAATGATTTACATTCGATTAATCTCCTTTCGAATAAACTATTTCGAATAACTCCTTTGGATTAACTCGGTTTGGTTAACTCATCTTGATTAACTCAACTCGATTAACTCAACCTAATTAACTTACTTGATTAACTCAACTTATTTAATTCCTATCGAATAACTAATATTCGATTAACTTATATTCGAATAACTATGTCTATTTTAACTTTATTTTGAATGGCTAATCTTCGATTTAACTCCATTCGCTTGACTCTAGATCGCAGCGATCACAATGGTTACGCCTGATTCCCTCAGGAAACATCCGACCGCCGTAGGCTATCTGCAGCCCTGTGAATTACGCTAGCAGTCGTACGAAATGGAAACTCATCCTGAATAACTATGTTTGATTAACTCTATCTCAAATAACTATATTTGATCCACTCTAATTGCATAACTTATATTCAACAAATCCTAATTCGATTAACTATGTTCAATTACTCTAATTCGATTAATTCTAACTCTAATCGATTTACTCTAACTGATTAACTCTACTTTTATTCAGTTTCAAATATCGAGGTTGAAATCGATTTTTACTTCTCTATATAAGTCATGACTTATATATCCTTTTTATCCAATGATAAACATTTCATTTGATTTATAAAATATCATTTATAAATTTATCTTCTCAATTTATCGGTCAGAATAGATTCTATTTAAAATCTTTTCTTTACATCCATAGCATGTTATACCCGTGTGCGAAGCACGGGTCTAAAGTTTTCACATGTAAAATTCTCCTTTTATACAATTCCAGGTACTTTTTCAAGTATTTCCTTTTAAAATCAATTTATTTACAAAATAAATCCCCTTTTGATAATTCTATTTATTTATAAAATATTTCCTTTTTATATAAAATCCATTGATTTTATAAGTAATTCCTTTAATAACCTAACTATTTCTTTTCTATTTGTTTTACACATATTTCCTCTTTCTATTCTATTCAATTTGATTAACAAATAAATATTCCTTTCAATTCAATTTGTAAATAGTTTACAAATATTCTCTTTTTCAATTCTATTTGTAAATAGTTTTACAAATATTTCCCTTCAATTCTATCTATTTTGATTTACAAATAAATATCCCCTTTTTAATCTATTTATTTTCTAAATAAATAGTTTTTTTTAATAAAATCTCTTGATTTTATAAATATTTTCTTTTTCAATATAACATTGAAAATTTCCTTTTTAACATTCCAATATCTTTATGGTATTTAACGTACCATATAACAATGATCGGTATCATTCAACCATAGAAAATCAACAACAGATTTTATATCACATCATATAACACAATATATGAAAAACAGTAAAATAAATGTTGAGGAACCCAGTTGGGTCCCTCCGACCTGTTTCCCTGCATCCACAGATGTTAAACAATAAAATTAACATCAATTTCATTTTACTATGAAATATTCTGCTAAACAAAATCAATATTTGATTAACGATTTATATCTATATCAATATCTATACTTTCAATCAACTGACTAACAGTTCAACCAAACAGCCAACACACAACAAATAACCATATTTATAAATTCTAAAAATATTTTATAAAAATATAAATTGAGCAGAGTTAGTGAGATTACTCACATTGAATGGTTATCGTTAAATAACGATAATTGGTCATTGATTTGATTCAGGCGTTTAATTTCACCATAAATCCAAACGAGCCCCAATTCATTCCTAGTCAGTTCCATGGTGTAGTGTCCGTCCATACGATCCTGTCGGATCTTGTTTCGCCCATGTAATAACTCTGGCCCATCTTCTTCCTACAGCGACCCATTGAAAACAGTTCTTCTTCCCCAAAAAAAACTCGGACCCGTATACTCCTTGCCAACGCCGATTCCTCCATCCAAAACCCCTTCTCTTCTCTACCAAAATTCGAGTAAAAATAACCAAAAATTTTCTCATCCAAGCATCTTCAATTCTATACCCCTTTTGCCAAACTCGCAGCCATAAAGTTAACCGCGATCATCAACTCCTCGAGCTCACTACTGTACACCCATCGACAAATACTTGTGTCGATCCCTCCAAAATTTCCCTCCGCAAGTTCGTATTTCCCTTCTCAATCCAAATACAACACTTAAAAGATGAATCCAGACCCCCATTACACCATTTCCCAAACCCTAGCTACACATTGTAGCGATAACAGCGAACGTTTCGACGTCGAGTTGAGTAAAACGTATACCCGATTAGAGAAGATGTTCCCAGGACTTCAAACATGTGTGTATATTGATTTGTAGAAATTGATTTGATTTGTTTTGATTTTCTGAAGTATGATTTCCATGTTTGGAAGAAGAGGACTAGCGGCAGAAATTTTTGTTGACTACAGGAGTTGTGGATCAGGGTTAGGCTGTTAAGGGTATTATATAGGTAGTTATAATATATTTTTATTCGATTATTCTATTTTATTTTAAGCAATCGCTATTTTTCTGTGTCCTCTAAAATTCCTGTGATCACACATGGCCCCCAAAAATAACGAAAATAGACATGTAGCTACAGTTTGACATTACGGTCCCAACGAAACTGGTTTCGTCGAATTTCGACTCCGTTTGCTCACACAGCGTATTTTTAACCGTCAAAATATCGACTGCTTTCATATTAAAATCCCGTACGACCACATACTGACTTCAAAATTCACGAAAATTGAAATCTAACAATAATTTGATATTCAACAAAATTAGTTTCGTCGAATTCTGATGTCGTTTGCAAAACTAGCTATTTTTAAAGCCCTAAATAACCCTTTTAAATATATAAATATATTTAAAAACATTTAAATTTAATATTTAAAAATAAATATTATCGTATATATTCATAACAGAATATCATACTGCTACACTGGGATTTATAACTCAATATTTCAAATCCAGTGTTACATCGCTATTCGATTTATATTCAAAAATCCATTTTAAAATATAAATAAATCGATATAAATTATAAAGGAATTCCATAGCGACTTTTCTAAAATTTGATTTGGACATAACTAAAAATTTACACGACGAAATCTCGATTTTTCTCTTCCACTAGAAAAATATACTTCACCAGCTCCTAGCGTTTCTTGTTTCACAGAAATCCGGCTTAAAACGAATCCTGTACATTCAGTTGAAGTTCAAATCGCCAGATAGCGAACTGCAGCGCCATTTCGAGCTCTATTTTAATTATAATATAATTATACGTTCAAACTGCCGTTAAAATGAAATATTCGTTATTCTAATTCAATTCTAAACTGAATTAGATATCACCGATGATCCAATTCACACCATTTTGTGAATTCCACTATTTCTGACTAATTCAGAAATTAAATATATAATTATATTATTTATTTCAATTAAATATTCAATATTATTTAATTCTGGTCATTTTAAATAACCAAACCATTATGTAAATAATTAAATAAATAAATTATATCGCTGAAAAATGCGGGTCGTTACATTCTTCCCCCCTTAAAATAATTTCTTCCTCGAAATTGCTAAGGTGGAAAACAAACCCTATTGACTAGTACAAATTTATTTGTTTACTTATCAACTTCAATTTCAACTGAACCAATTTAATTTTCAATTAAAATATTAATTAATTCTTATCAACGATAATTTTCTAAAATCCTGAAAATTTTCTAACACCCGAAATTTTCGAAAAATTTCGCCAGCACCTCCTTTGTACCGATCAATAGTTCAAACCCCAACTCGCCTCTCTAGGCCTTCTCCAATCCAAAAGAAAATCAAACAGCCAAGCAGCTTGCCAAATCGGCCCATAAATCACCAAATCCATAAAAATAAACGTGTACCTTTTTTTCGGGCATATCATTATATCCGTACATTCTGCTGCCAATTCAGCATATACCAAAGTCATCCCAATCAATCTCAATTCATCTGTTCTCAAATCCAATCATCCTATTTTCAAACCAAACCTCATACTCAATCTCAAATTCCATTACCAATTTCAACACTTACTTACCTGTCCAATATATTTAAACAAATTCATAACTCACAAATCCAACTTTATTCGATATCGTTCTATTTCAATTCAATTTCCCCCTTACTGGTTTTAATTCAATTTCAATTTGATTTCGCCAATTTTCTTTAAATTTGTTTTAATTCAAACAGTCTTTTTCTGGGAGTTTTTAAATAGCTTAGCTTTTCTAAAACCAAATATGCCTTTTCAGATTTCAAACAACTTGTTTTCCTCAAACAATCCAACACAAATCTTTGGTAGTAATCCGTCACTTACAACTCGAAAATGAACACTGATGCTGTGGCCAGCATCATCAGAGTTATTTCCCAGCTATCGAAGTGAGCTCAATACAATATCACTTCAATACTCAAATTTTTAAACACTTTCAATTTGAAATCTTTTTCAAAATATCATTCATGATACTTGTAAACAATTTAAAATCCCCCAAGATCTTAAAAATTTCTTAGACTTAACCCAAATCCACTTAAAAACACTTCTCCTAGTTTTTTTTCTCAGAATTTTAATTCCAATTCTGATTTAATTCAGATTTAATTAGTCTGCTGTTAAATATACGAACTCAAATTGGTTATTTATATAACCATTTCAATTATAATCAACCAACACATCCAATATATGATAATAATTCCAAGAAATACCCTTCTTTTATATCAAAATATATTTTGGGCAAAATTATTTTGTTTACCCTCTTTCAAAACATACTGTGTCGGTTTATCGTATTTGAGTGTTTGGTAGCCCCTATCGATACAGTGGATCAAACTGATTGACCAGAATTCACAAACAACTCAACCAATAAATCTCCACAATATAAATCATTATTTTATAAAATCTACAAATGCATTCACTCGTATATATACACTCGGACCCAATCTAGGGTATTACTAAACCCATCTCTACTGAGTCACGCCACAGAGCCAAGGTAATCACTTAACCTTCAGCTCTGATACCACTATAACGAACTGGGATTTTCGACTCCGAAAATCAACACAAACTACCATGTTGACTATTCAGGTATCGAACATTCCAGATCATTAATAGAAAGAAGCTAGAGGGTGAGAACAGATAAGATAGAAAATTTGAATAGAAGAAGAAGAACACAATCAGAGTAAACATGAATCTTACAGCGGAACGAATAAAATATAATATATAACATAACTTTGCAATAAAACAGTATATATACACTATGACATCATCATAATACAACACTTACACACAGCGGAAATAGCAATAGCTATATAATCCTGAAGCCTCCTGCTTCAAGCTCCTCCAAGTATATCTGTAAAGACCTGAACTACTTGACTGCCCGTACAAATTTGGACACCCAAGAGTTTAGGGAAAACAAAACAAAATAAAACTATGGGTCTGTCATGGGACTGGTGTGAGTAAACTCAAATCATTTGGCTTAACTTTTCAATATCCTTTTCAAAAGAAAAGGTAATCGTAAGACTGATCCACACATAAACACGGATGGTTTTTACCTTACGATAACCTAAAACAGTTTTGGAAATCAATACTTCTCTGATATTATAATAATGTCTAATCACAAGTAATTAACACTCTAGCAGAACGCTTGCATCTCACGTTCCACATATATAGTATACAAATCAAAATCGCGGGCGCTTATTGGAGATTGGATTCCAACTATGACAAGGTATCGGACCACCTGCCGATAGTGTATCTCTAGAGACGAATACACTGGGTTCAACAAGAACGTCTTGCAACCCGGCCCACACATGACCGACCACTCATTTCGCTTGAGTGTATCGAATGTATATCACCAACAGTTGGGAGCTACCCACCGTCTTCCCGAAAAGGGACAGCATCGATAACAAATAGAAGAATGAAATGGACTTTCTCAAGATAGGTGATATACACCCTAATGGGAGCGACCCACTTAGCCATGTTGCCTGCCCGATTTCTATCATTTCTCGGTTGATGAGGCTTGAGGTCATAACGTATCTTTTGGACACCTGACAACCATTCCCTTTTGAATGCCACATCGTCATACCCGTCAAATCACAAATTGATTTCTCCAAAAATACCATGGGTATAAAGCTAAAGGAAACGAATTCCTCCGCCACCAAACGTAAGTACGTTTGAAGAGATCAACTTACGCGATCCATTAGATATACTCCGTCAGACATTCATCCATTCACGTTTGTTCTGGGACTGGACAAACCGAAGGCATTATTCTGTAAAACAAGATAGTCCTTGCATAACTCCGTCTTCAATATTTGATCGCAACGCTAACGTCCATACAGAGTGGTTTTCAGATAATATATCTGATCCCGGTCTCTCCATATTGACGTTGGAAAATGGTCAAAAACTTCGATAGTCGATGATTTAACTATAAAAGAAAAAGAGGAGTGCAAACAACGATATTATTTCCAGATGGAAATTCTATCGATCAATCATCAATCCACATTTATCTCTTTCCATTAATTTATCTTTAATTTATCCATTTCCCCATTTTTATATACTCAACCTCTCTTATCCCCTAAATTTATGAAATATACGTCATCAATCATTGGAAAACATTTTCATCTCTGTTTCACGTATTACTGTCATTCCGGTATTCTTTCTCATCAACATTTCATTTTCTATAATTAGATAATATCTCTGATTATATTTGGAAAGTGTTTCTAGAATGTATTCATTTTATTTAAACAGATGTTAAATAAAACATCACTAAGACAATTTAAACCATTACACTCAATAATTAAATTCACTTAATCAACCTTCAATATCGAACCTTACCCATCCCTTAGTTAAAAACGAAGTCAGTCAAGTTGGGGTATAATTACCTCTCAGACCTTAACTGAACAACATTTCTAACCTCGAAATAGACAAAGCTCACCCTTCAATTCTTTAACAAATTTCCTTACGTAACTCTCGGATTCTATTTATGAATCCACTTCTTTATTTTAAGACACTAGTTATAACTATAGCGTTATAATCCCTTCTTCTTAAATATCCAACTTCAAAATATGGCTTTTATTCCTTAATTTAACTAAATAACTAAACCACTAATTTATTTATAAATAAGTAAATCTTGGTTAAACCGGAAAGTAAATATTACTTTCTCGAATTCGATATAATCGAATACAATGTATAATTCTCCTTTTTGAATACTCTCTATTCGATAACTCCTTTTCGAATACTATATTCGATAACCCTTTATTCGAATAACTATATTCGATCATCACTCTTCGAATGATTTACATTCGATTAATCTCCTTTCGAATAAACTATTTCGAATAACTCCTTTGGATTAACTCGGTTTGGTTAACTCATCTTGACTAACTCAACTCGATTAACTCAACCTAATTAACTTACTTGATTAACTCAACTTATTTAATTTCTATCGAATAACTAATATTCGATTAACTTATATTCGAATAACTATGTCTATTTTAACTTTATTTTGAATGGCTAATCTTCGATTTAACTCCATTCGCTTGACTCTAGATCGCAGCGATCACAATGGTTACGCCTGATTCCCTCAGGAAACATCCGACCGCCGTACGCTATCTACAGCCCTGCGAATTACGCTAGCAGTCGTACGAAATGGCAACTCATCCTGAATAACTATGTTTGATTAACTCTATCTCAAATAACTATATTCGATCCACTCTAATTGCATAACTTATATTCAATAAATCCTAATTCGATTAACTATGTTCAATTACTCAAATTCGGTTAATTCTAACTCTAATCGATTTAATCTAACTGATTAACTCTAACTGATTAACTCTACTTTTATTCAATTTCAAATATCGAGGTTGAAATCGATTTTTACTTCTCTATATAAGTCTTGACTTATATATCCTATTTATCCAATGATAAACATTTCATTTGATTTATAAAATATCATTTATAAATTTATCTTCTCAATTTATCGGTCAGAATAGATTCTATTTAAAATCTTTTCTTTACATCCATAGCATGTTATACCCGTGTGCGAAGCATGGGTCTAAACTTTTCACATGTAAAATTCTCCTTTTATACAATTCCAGTCACTTTTTCAAGTATTTCCTTTTAAAATCAATTTATTTACAAAATAAATCCCCTTTTGATAATTCTATTTATTTATAAAATATTTCCTTTTTATACAAAATCCATTGATTTTATAAGTAATTCCTTTAATAATCTATATCGTTATCTATACTTTCAATCAACTGACTAGCAGTTCAACTAAACAGCCAACACACAGCAAATAACCATATTTATAAATTCTAAAAATATTTTATAAAAATATAAATTGAGCAGAGTTAGTGAGATTACTCACATTGAACGGTTATCATTAAATAACGATAATTGGTCATTGATTTGATTCAGGCGTTTAATTTCACCATAAATCCAAATGAGCCCCAATTCATTCCAGGTCAGTTCCATGGTGTAGTGTCCATCCATACGATCCTGTCGGATCTTGTTTCTCCCATATAATAACTCCGGCCCATCTTCTTCCTGCACCGACCCATTGAGAATAGTTCTTCTTCCCCAAAAAAAAAACTCGGACCCATATACTCCTTGCCAACGCCGATTCCTCCATCCAAAACCCCTTCTCTTCTCTACCAAAATTCGAGTAAAAATAACCAAAAATTTTATCATCCAAGCCTCTTCAATTCTATACCCCTTTTGCCAAACTCGCAGCCATAAAGTGAACCGCGATCATCAACTCCTCGAGCTCACTACTGTACACCCATTGACAAATACTTGTGTCGATCCCTCCAAAATTTCCCTCCGCAAGTTCGTATTTCCCTTCTCAATCCAATTACAACACTTAAAAGATGAATCCAGATCCCCATTACACCATTTCCCAAACCCTAGCTACACGCTGTAGCGATAACAGCGAACGTTTCGACGTCGAGTTGAGTAAAACGTATACCCGATTGTAGAAGATGTTACCAGGATTTCAAACATGTGTGTGTATTGATTTGTAGAAATTGTTTTGATTTGTTTTGATTTTCTGAAGTATGATTTCCATGTTTGGAAGAAGAGGACTAGCGGCAGAAAGCTTTGTTGACTACAGGAGTTGTGGATTAGGGTTAGGCTGTTAAGGGTATTATATAGGGTAGTTATAATATATTTTTATTCGATTATTCTATTTTATTTTAAGCAATCGCTGTTTTTCTGTATCCTCTAAAATTCCTATGATCACACATGGCCCCCAAAAATCACGAAAATGGACATGTAGCTACTGTTTGACATTACGGTCCCAACGAAACTGGTTTCGTCGAACTCCGACTCCGTTTGCTCACACAGCGTATTCTTAACCGTCAAAATATCGACTGCTTTCACATTAAAATCCCGTACGCCACATACTGACTTCAAAAATCACGAAAATTGAAATCTAACAATAATTTGATATTACGAATCCAACAAAATTAGTTTCGTCGAATTCTGAGGTTGTTTGCAAAACTGGCTATTTTTAAAGCCCTAAATAACCCTTTTAAATATATAAATATATTTAAAAACATTTAAATTTAATATTTAAAAATAAATATTATCGTATATATTCACAACAGAATATCATACTGCTACGCTGGGATTTATAACTCGATATTTCAAATCCAGTGTTACATCGATATTCGATTTATATTCAAAAATCCATTTTAAAATATAAATAAATCGATATAGATTATAAAGGAATTCCATAGCGACTTTTCTAAAATTTGATTTGGACATAACTAAAAAATTACACGACGAAATCTCGATTTTTCTCTTCCACTAGAAAAATATACTTCACCAGCTCCTAGCGTTTCTTGTTTCACAGAAATCCGGCTTAAAACGAAACCTGTACATTCAGTTGAAGTTCAAATCGCCAGATAGCGAACTATAGCACCATTTCGAGCTCTATTTTAATTATAATATAATTATACGTTCAAACTTCCGTTAAAATAATATATTCGTTATTCTAATTCAATTCTAAACTGAATTAAATATCATCGATGATCCAATTGACACCATTTTGTGAATTCCACTATTTCTGACTAATTCAGAAATTAAATATATAATTATATTATTTATTTCAATTAAATATTCAATATTATTTAATTCTGGTCATTTTAAATTACCAAACCATTATGTAAATAATTAAATAAATAAATTATATCGCTGAAAAATGCGGGTCGTTACATGCAACCAACAAGGAAATCAATCAAATGGGTTTTCATAAAATAAGTATATATATAGCATTTTGCATCTGATAGTAGTATATGACTTTTCTAGAATATTGTTAGTTGTTTATGCCACTATGAATAAGCTGATTTCATGGAGTTTAAAAATCCAGCTAATACATAGCTTTTAGCATCTTAATAAGAGTTCAGCACATAAAAAATTCTATTGCACTCTTGATCATAAATCTGAGAGCCTCAACACCTATGCATAAGTATACTACAGCCCGTGTTTCTTTTTCATGAAGGTTTACCATATCAATATCATTTGCATAAGCAGTTTGAGATTTCAAAAACTTTTATTCAATAAATCAAAACAGTTTGAACACATTTAAGCCAATAACTTAAACCCATGTTATAAAATCAAGCAATGCATAAAAACATCCATACATAAGACTAAACAGATAATTTAACCTATGATTTAAAACCAAAAATATTCTGGATATAAAAGATATTGGCTGCCTGTTTATTTTAGGGCTTAAATGCCAGTCATTATGAATGAGATTACTCACCAAAACCTTCTTCTTCTAAGCTAAAAACCAGAGAACTTTGCCTTATTCCCCAAGCCTTTCCCTTTGTATTCAAATATGACATGTGAGTTTTCTCTTAATTTTCTAGGCAACCAAATTCTACCTTTATACCCCCTACTTATATTGTCTTGATTTCTAGGTTTTGTGTTACCTAAAGTCAGTTTTACCCTCAACAAATCATTCCATTTGTGTGAGTATTGTACACATTACTTTTGCCCCATTTTATTTTTAATGCTCGGGGTAAAAAGTTGCTAGACAAAAACCTAAGTTGCTTTTTAGAAATACGAGAAAGATTATAAATCATTTTCCCTCCATATATCAAGTCATGACAAAATGGTGACTTACATAAAATAATATCCTTTACTAAATCTGCCTATGCACCCTTTTAAACTTGCATAACACATCTTTACCATATACATGCATATATATTGTCTCAGATCTCCTTTACACTATTCATTTAACCATATTACTTAATTTAATTTAATGGAATACATATATATATATATATATTCAAACCATATTGTCTTTCCTGGAATTCATGGTTCTGCCTTGTGCATAACCTGGTTGTACACATGCACACATATTGCATGCACGCAGACCAAAAACCCTATTAATTCCCATTAAATTCAGCAAAATATTTTAAACAAAAATTAAAATAATTTCGTTGATAATTTTCGGGTCATTGCAGATAGTCCTTTTAGGAGTTGTGTCCTCGCAATTTTCTCCATAATAGAAATAAATTATCAATTTAACTCAGAGATTCTAACGCTGATCAAACACATTCGGCCAAATAATTAATTTAAGCTCACAAGACACATATACGTGAAATAATAATTAAAGATGCCTTTTAATTTGCAAACAGCTTAGGATAATTCACCCTAACTTTGTCTTCTAATTCCCATGTGCAATCATTTGAGTCAAGACTCCACTGCACTTTCACGAGCTTCAAAGTCTTGTTCCTTAATTTCTGAACTTCCATAGCCAAAATCCCCACTGGTTCTTTCTCATAAACCAAGTCTGATTTTACTTTAACTTGATATGGTTTTTCCAGAATATCCCTCTTATGATGAACCCATGTCATCAATTGTAATACATGAAAAACATTGTGCATCCCTTGCATAGCTTTAGGCAATTCTAATTTGTATGCCAAAGAGTCAATTCTTTCCAGAATTTTGTAGGGTCCTCCATACCTTGGTGTTAATTTGCCTTGTTTTCCAAACCTCAACATCCATTTCATTGGTAAAATTTTAATGAAAACAAAGAAACCCTACTTGATATTCAACTTCCTTTTTCTATCTGCAAATTTCTTTTGCCTATCTTGTGTAGTTGTCGTTCTTTTTCTAATCAGTGCAACCTTTTTAGTAGTTACTTTTATATACTCTGGTCCTAAAATTGCTCTTTGTCCAGTTTCAACTCAACATATAGGAGATAAACATGGTTTGCCATATAAAGTTTCAAATGGTGCCATTCCTATGGTACTTTGATAAATGTTATTATATGTAAATTCTGCCAAATAGAGGTGGTCTTCTCAATTATCCCCAAAGTCTAGTATATATGCCCTCGACAAATCCTTTAAAACCCTGTTAACCACTTCTGTTTGCCCATCTGACTGAGGAGGGTAAGCAGTGCTCATGCAAAGCTCACTCCCCATGGCCTCTTGAAAACTTTTCCAAAACTTTGATGTCAAGATAGTGTCTCTATCACTCACAATAGTCTTGGGTATACCATGCAACCTTACTATCTCTTTCATAAGCACTTGAGCCAGTTTTGGTACATTTCTTTCTGATTTTACTGGAATAAAATGAGCTACCTTGGTCGACCTATCAATCACTACCCTTATGCTTGTATTTCCTCTCTTTGATCTTGGTAGACCGTCTACAAAATCCATGGAAATGTCCTCCCATTTCCACTGAGGTATACTTAATGATTGAAATAATCTGGATGGCTTTTGTGTCTATGCCTTTACTTGCTGGCAGGTCATGCACTTTGCCACAATCTTAGCAACATCACTTTTTATTCCTTTCCACCAATAATCCCTTTTAAGATTCTGATACATCTTTGTATTTCCTGGATGCATGGATTATTTACTTATATGATACTCATTCAGTATTCCCTCCTTTAATTATGAGTTTTCAGGTACCCAGATTCTATTTTTATTTCTCACATATCCATTTTCATCCATGTGCAAGTTTAACACTTCTTCCCCTTTTTCCAAAAGAATTTTTGTTGATAACAAGATTTTGATCGATACCAACAAATGAAGTTGCAATGGGAATCATATCAAGGAGATAAGGTTATATATATACACACATTGAGTCGTGTTAGAATTATGTTAAAATCTATCCTCAAGTATACACGAATGTGCAAAACAAAGAAATATATATATAAGCCTTTATAAAAGCCAGGAATATACAAAAACTAACCTACCACTCGACTGGTAGAAAAAGGACCAGTCGAGTGGTTAGCCTGTTTTTGTATATAACGGCTAGTTTTGAATTTTTTTTATATATATGATATATTCCAACCAGTCAACTGATGATTCTTAACCAGTCGACTGATTCGACCCAGAAACTATTTTGTGAAGAGTCACCATCTTTCATGAAGAGATTCCTCTTGATTAATCAAAGGAAATGGATATAACTTTTTATAGAACCTCTTCATGAAGGATTGCTACTCTTATACTATTATATAAACAACTTCAAACATGTTTTATAATCACCGAATTTTACCGATTTTACTGATCATCTTTCTATTCTCTCCATTTACAATCTTTGCAAACAAAAGCTATCCTAATTCAAATACTTGTTGAATCCTTGATTTGATTTTAATATCACTTGATTCAACATGCAATTTTCTTCCTTAAATCTTCGCATTCAAATCATATACTCGAGGATCAGATTATAGGAAGGGTGTACATAAACCGTTGACTATTCGTGTTGATTCAAGAACACAAAGCAGAAGTCAAACACTTGTAATTGTTAAAGTTCTGTGTAGTTGCTCAGGCTAGAGGCATCCTTGTGGGGGCTCGGGTGTACTGACCTATTACTTTGGGTTAAGAGAGGGCGTTGTTAGTGAATGCCGAAGAGGAGCTTTGGGACTGGGCGTAGGGCGGGAAGTCCAAACCAGTATAAAATTCCGGGTGTCACTTTACTTTATTTACCGCATTTATTTACTTGTGATATATCTCTATAACTTAGGTTTTACCTGCGTAACTATTGCATATTAACAAGTTAGTATATCATCCATATTTCCGCTATATCCATATAGATCCTGCTTAAGTCATACACACCGACTTTTCAATTGGTATCAGAGCTAGACAATCATTCAACCGTAAAACTATTAATTGATACATAGACATTATGGATAGTAACACTAGCACTAGCAATAACATCGGATATTCTGAAGGCCAATCCACTGCTAGACCACCTTTCTTTAATGGTATGAATTATATTTACTGGGCTACACGAATGAGAATATACATGCAAGCAGATAGTTGTGATGCATGGAATATTACTCAAAAAGAGTACACATCACCTACTACTACATACAGCGAATGGTCAAATACTGAGAAAAATAAAGCTGATGCAAATGCTAAGGCCATGAACATGTTACATTGTGCTCTAGATAGAAATGAATTCAATAGGATTTGTATGTGCAGCACTGCATATGAAATTTGGAGAACACTTAAAATTACTCATGAAGGAACTAACAAAGTTAAACAAAGCAAAATATCTATGTTCAAAAATCAGTTTCAAAATTTTAAGATGAATGAAAATGAATCCATAAATGATATGTATTCACGTTTTCAAAACATTTATCATTCATTACTAGGATTAGGAGAAAAGTATTCCGACTTTGATATAGTATCAAAAATTTTGAGTTCTTTAACAGACGAATGGAAGAGAAAATTATTAGCAATTGAAGAAGCTAATGATCTCTCTGCCATGAAACCAGAAGAACTGATCGGTAATCTAATGTCTTATGAAGTAAATTTGCAGTCAAAGAAAGAACAGGTACAAGATAAGAAAAAAATTATCTTTCCATGCAGAAAAAGAAGATTTCGATTCAGATGAAGAAGATATAGCATTTGTTGCTAAGAATTTTAGAAAATTTCTAAAGTACGGAAAAGGTCAGAGCAAGAGTATGAAAAAGAATTCATCGAAAGAACCTGACACTACTCTAGTAGAATGCTTCAACTGTCACAAGACTGCACACTATCAAAAGGATTTTCCATATTAAAAAGAAATCGCAAAAATGAGAAATCAAAGAGACGAGCATTTTCGGTCAGTTAGGACAACTCGGATTCATCTTTTGAAAGTGATAGCGACAGTGATAGTGAGCAAGCAAACGTGTGCTTCATGGCTAAGGATAATGATGTAAGTGAACTTACTTTTGATGAATTAGTAGAAATTAATACTGAAATTTTAGAGTCTAGGAAAATGTTTAAAAGAAAATTTAAACAAGCTAATAAAGATAAAAATAAAGCAGAATTTGAAAGAGACTTTTAAAAGATGAAAAATAAATTTTAGAAGAAGAAATTAGAAAATTACAAGAATCTCTTTCAATAACAAATTCTCAAATTTCTATGTTGAGTCAAGAAATCGAGACTCAAAAGAATAAAAATGATTTATTAACTTCTGAAAATCATAATTTAAATACTAAAGTTAAAATTACAGATTTAGAAAATTTTAGTTTAAAAGTTAAATTAGAAAGTTTTTCTAAAAATGTAAATAATTTTAACAAGGGTAGAGAGAATTTATCTAAGATATTAGAAAATTCTCAATCGGCTTTTAGAAAAAAAGGACTTGGGTATAATAAAGAAAGTGATTCAAAAAGGAAATCCAATTTAAAAAATTCTAATACTAAACCGAAAATTTCTAGTTGTAAAATAAATATTTCTACTAAGAAAAAATAATCGGAAAATATTAGTATATGGATTCCGAAGTCAAATAATATTCTTATTAGGAATAATTATATTAAAAACTTCTTAGATTTTGTTCATTATAATAGTAATTATTTTTTCAAAAAGGAACCTAATCCCTCTTGGGTTTGGCTTCCTAAGATTTAACCCTTAGGACCCTAACGGAGGAAATGGGTGCCAATGAAGTTTTTAAATTATTTTTTGCAGGTTCCACTCAACAAAACAGAGGAAAATGGATACTAGACAGTGGTTGCTAAAAACACATGACAAGAGACAAGGAAATGCTAACAAATATCATTTACTCAAAAGGAGGAACTGTCACATTTGGAGATAATTCCAAAGGATACATCGTCGGCAAAGGCGATGTGAGCAATTACGGTATATCTAGTTCACCTCTTATTTCAGATATTTTATTAGTTAAGAATTTAAAACACAATTTATTAAGTATTAGTCTATTATGCGATAAAGGTTTTAAAATATTATTTTCTGAAAATAAGTGTAGTATTTTTTATTTAAATCAAAACCCAATTTCTGAAGGATATCGAGACAAAAATATTTATATTTTAAATATGATCATTAATAATAATCGAAGTATGTGTTTATTAGCCAAAGGCAATGATCCTTGGTTATGGCACAAATGATTTTGCCACATTAATTTTAAGACTATCAACAAGATATCTAAAAATGATCTTGTAAGAGGATTACCCAAAATAAAATTCAAAACTGAAAATTTATGTGATGCTTTTCAAATTGGAAAGTTAAATAAATCTTCTTTTAAATCTAAAAAGGTTATATCAACCTTACAACCACTTGAATTACTACACATAGGTTTATTCGGACCAACTCAAGTGCAGTCCATAAATCACAGTAGATATGTGTTTATAATTGTTGATGATTTCTCAAGATACACTTGGACTATGTTTTTAAAGAATAAAAGCGATACTTTTGATTTATTTAAAATTTTCTTCAAACGGAATCAAAATTTAACTAATTTAAAAATAAAGAACATATGTAGTGATCATGGAGGAGAATTTGAAAATGAGAAATTTGATCTATTTTGTCAAAAGAAAGGAATTTTTCATAATTTCTCTTTTCCTAGAACTCCACAACAAAATGGATTTGTAGAACGTAAAAATAGAACTTTACAAGAATGTGCAAGAACATTATTAAATGGAAGTACATTGCCAAAACATTTTTGGGCAAAAGCTATCGCAACAGCTTGTTATGTTTTGAATTTGTTATGTTTTGAATCGTATTTCTATCCGACCACTTACTGAAAACACTCCATATGAGCTTTTTATTGGTAGAAAACCAAATATATCTTATTTCAATGTTTTTGGTTCAAAATGTTTTGTTTTAAATACAAAAGTTTAGCTTGTAAAATTCAATTCAAAATCCGAGGAAGGAATATTCTTAGGATATTCTGAGCGTAGTAAGGCATATCGTATTTTTAATAAAAGAACCGGTAAGATCGAAGAATCACTTCATGTATCATTTGATGAAAATATTATTCAAAATTCATTGAATTCAGATATTCTGAAAAATAATTCTTCACATGATGATGATACTGAAATATATAGAGAAGATGAAAACATTATTTACAATAACATAGAGAATAATGCTACAGAAACACAAGATAATATCAATAATCAAAATACTCATATTAATGAAGTTCGATCTCCACCAAGAATATTAAGAGATCATCCAACTCAAAATATTATTGGAGAAATAACTTCAAACGTAAGGACAAGAAGTCAACTTAATTTGGTAAATAATGTAGCCTTCTTATCAAATATCTAACCCAAAAATCCTAAAGAAGCATCTACATATGAAAATTGGATAATCGCCATGCAAGAAGAATTAAACCAGTTTGAATGTAATGAAGTCTGAGAACTAGTTCCAAGGCCGAGTCATCAAACTGTTATTGGAACAAAATGGGTTTACAAAAAAGAAAGCAGATGAGTTGGGTAATATTACTAGAAATAAAGCTAGACTTGTTGACAAGGTTACAACCAAGAAGAAGGCATAGATTATGAAGAAACTTTTGCTCCAGTCGCACGACTAGAAGCAATTAGAATACTATTAGCATACGCCAGTCATCATAATTTTAAACTATATCAGATGGACGTCAAAAGCGCTTTCTTAAATGACTTTATTAAAGAATGAGTATATGTTGAACAACCTCCACTATTTACTCATGAAAAATATCCTGATCATGTTTTTAAATTGAAAAAGGCATTATATGGTTTGAAACAAGCACCTCGTGCTTGGTAAGAACGCCTCAAAACTTATTTATTATATTCAGGATTTCAAATTGGAAAGGTTGATCAAACACTTTTTATCAAAAAAGATAATAAAGATATTTTAATAGTACAGATATATGTAGACGACATTATCTTTGGATCAACAAATGATCAATTATGTCAAAAATTTCCAAAAATAAGGACTAATGAATTTGAAATGTCACATATAGGAGAACTTTCTTACTTTTTGGGATTACAAATTAAGCAATTGCCAAATGGAATTTTCATTAATCAAGAAAAATATTGTATTAATTTAATAAAACATTTTGAAATGGAAAACACGTCAAGTAAACCTACACCAATGAGTACATCGACACATTTAGATAAAGATGAAAATGGAAAAAGTGTCTATCAAAAGCTATATCGAAGCATGATAGGATCACTTTTATATTTAACTGCAAGTAGACCGGATATTATGATGAGTGTTTGTCTATGTGCTCGTTTTCAGGCTAATCCGAAAGAATCACATTTGAGAGCAATTAAACGTATATTACGTTATCTTAGTAGTACTAAAGATTTTGGAATTTTTATCCAAAAGATTGTTCCTTTGAATTAGTTTTATATAGTGATGTTAATTTTGGAGGATCACGAACGGATCGTAAAAGTACAAGCGGAACATGTTACTTTATCGGTAAATCGCTTATATCTTCGTTCAACAAGAAACAAAATTGTGTTTCATTATCAACATGCGAAGCTGAATACATATCTGCTGCACTAGCATGTGCTCAAGTAATATATATGCAACAAACACTAAAGGATTTTAACGTAAATTTATCTCACTCTACAATTTATTGTGATAATACAAGCGTAATAAATTTGTTTAAAAATCCAGTAAACCATTCCAGAAAAAACATACCGATATCAGACATCATTTCTTAAGAGACAATATTGAAAAACAAACAATTAGCTTAGATTTTATAAACTCAGAAAATCAAATCGCTGATATCTTTACCAAACCCTTTTTAGAGAACTAATTTATATGACTCCGACGAGAGCTAGGTATTGTATCTTTCAAAGATCTCTAATGTTATTCAATTATATTATGCTTATGATATCTTATTTTCTTTTTAATCGATGAAAAGGTGGAGAAATATCTCTCATGCTATATTTGTTTCTTGCTAGTATATTTTTATGTTTCCATGTCATTGGAAAATTTGTGCTAATATATCTAATGCAGGAATCAAATGATAAGGATATAAAAATTATGAACTAACAAAATATTGTAGAAATTCAGGGGGAGCTAAACATTCAAGGGGAGAAAATCCAAAGTGTTGTCATCAATCAAAAAGGGGGAGAATGTTGATAACAAGATTTTGATCGATGCAACACATGAAGTTGCAATGGGAATCATATCAAAGAGATAAGGTTTTATATATATACACACACATTGAGTCGTGTTAGAATTATGTTAAAATCTATCCTTAAGTATACACAATGTGCAAAACAAAGTAATATATATAAGCCTTTATAAAAGCCAGGAATATACAAAAACTGGCCTACCAGTCGACTAGTAGAAAAAGGACCAGTCGACTGGTCAGCCTGTTTTTGTATATAATTGCTAGTTTTGAAAATTATTATATATATACGATATATTTCAACCAGTCAACTGATGATTTTTAACCAGTCGACTGATTCAACCCAAAAACTATTTTGTGAAGAGTCACCATCTTTCATGAAGAGATTCCTCTTCATTAATCAAAGGAAATGGACATAACTTTTTATAGAAACTCTTCATGAAGGATTGCTACTCTTATACTATTATATAAACAACTTCAAAAATGTTTTACAATCACCGAATTTTACCGATTTTACTGATCATCATTATATTCTCTCCTTTTACAATCTTTGTAAACAAAAGCTCTCCTAATTAAAATACTTGTTAAATCCTTTATTTGATTTTAATATCACTTGATTCAATAAGTAATTTTCCTCATTAAATCTTCGCGTTCAAATCATATACTCGAGGATCAGATTATTGGAAGGGTGTACATAAACCGTTGACTATCCGTGTTGATTCAAGAACATAAAGCGGAAGTCAAACACTTGTAATTGTTGAAGTCATGTGTAGTTGCTCAGGGGAGAGGCATCCTTATTGGGGCTCGGTGTATTGACCTATTCCTCTGGGTTAAGAGAGGGCGTTGTTAGTGAATTTCGAAGAGGAGATTCGGGACTGGACGTAGGGCGGGAAGTCCGAACCAGTATAAAATTCCAGGTGTCACTTTACTTTATTTACCGCATTTATTTACTTGTGATATATCTCTATAACTTAGGTTTTACCTGTGTAACTATTGCATATTAACAAGTTAGTATATCATCGACATTTCTGCTATATCCATATGGATCCTGCTTAAGTCGTACACTCCGACTTTTCAATTTTCTTTTCAAACATATTAGGGTCTTGATTCTGCATACTCCCCACTTTCATAACTAAGTCAGATTGCAAAGTTATCAAACTTAGCTTCCCTACATTTTCTTGTGCACCATGCACCTCCATGTGCATGTCACTGTTATCCTTTATTTCTAAATCAGTAAGCAACGTTTAATCCTTGAACTCTTATATCATCAATAAGCTTACTTTAGCATGTTGTCTGCTAAAAGCATTAGCTACTTTATTTGCTTTTACTGGTGTGTAAAGTATATTAAAATCATATGCATCTAAAAACTAAACCCATCTATGTTGTCTCATGCTTAAATTATTTTGTGAAAACAAATATTTAAGGACTTCTGATCAGTATAGAGCTCAAATTTAGCCCCTAACAAATAACGTCTCCACAATTTCAAAGCATACACAATTGTTGCTATTTCTAAATCATGTGTTGCATATCTAATTTCATGGGGTTTCAATTGCCTTGATTCATATGCCACTACTTGTCCTTGTTGCATCAATACTACCCTTAAACGATATCCACATGCATTTGTGTACACTACTAATCATTATTTCCCTCAGGTACCTTAAGAATTGGAGCATTCACCAATGCCTCCTTTAAATCTTCAAAAGATTTTTCACATTTTTCTGTCCAGACATAAGCTTGATCTTTTCTGGTTAAATTGGTGAGTGGTGCTAAAATCTTAGAAAAATCTTTAATGAACCTTCTATAGTACCTAGCCTTACCTATGAATGACCTTACCTCACTCACTGTTTTGGGTCTTTTCCAAGTTTGCATTGCCACTACCTTATTAGGGTTCACTGAAATGCCTTGTGCAGAAATAACATGCCCAAGAAAAATTACTTCTTCTATCCAAAATGTACATTTTGAAAATTTTGCTTTCAAATCATTTTGTCTCAATCTGCTTAAAACTAAATGCAAGTCATTTCTATGCTCTTCCACTATTTTTGAATAAATCAAAATATCATCTATTAAAATCAGCACAAATTTATCCAGATAATCTCTAAATGTTCTATTCATTAAATCAACAAAATATGATGGTGCATTAGTTAATCCACGGGGGATAACTAAGAATTCATACAACCCATATCTAGTGTTAAATGTTATGTACTTAATACTGGATTCTTCCACTTTCATTTGATGAAAACTAGAGGCTAAGTCAAGCCTAGAAAATATTTCTGATCCAACTAATTGATCAAAAAGATCATCAATTCTTGGTAATGGATATTTATTCTTAATCGTTAGCTTATTTAATTCTCCGTAATCTATGCATAACCTTAAAGAACCATCTTGCTTCTTCACAAACACCACTGGTGCACCCCAGCAAGAATTGCTTGGTCTAATAAAGCCTTTTTCTTCTATTTCGTCTAACTGTTTCTTTAATTCTATTAGCTCACTTGGCCTTATTCTTGTGGATATCTTAATCACTGGGCATGCTCCTGGAAGCAAGTTAATTTGAAATTCCACTGGCCTATGGTGTGGGATACCTTTAACTTCCCCAAATACTCATTTACTATGGGTATTTTCTCAATTGAAAATTCAGAAGTTTCACCACTTAGCCATATAAATAAAATGATCTCCTTTCTTCTGCAAATTCACAAAGAACAACAACTCTTTGTTTCCTATTGTTTTGGAATGAAATGGCGGACGTCTCTAAAGTAATTATAGCTTTATGTTGTTTTAACCAATATAACACCTATATCTGGGTAATTTAGAACATATAAACCAGAAATAAAAACATTTCCCCCTATAATTAACTCTGCATCCACACATATCATATCCAAGACACAAAAACTTTCTATGGGACTTTTGATGAGTAAAGGTTTTCTACTAAGACGCAATTTAATTTAAACATCTTAACTATGTCACGAGAAATCAAAGAATGAGCAGCCTCTGTGTCGAAGACTACTGGTATAGGCATTTGGCAAATAAATAATGTACCTTCAACTTGTCCTATGTTTTCTGCATTAGATTCCACTACAAATTTTCCTTTATTCTCCAGAGTTGCCACTTTTCCTTGCTACTTATTCTCAGGACAATTCTTCTTCAGATGGCCTTCTTTTCCATAATTGTAGCACTTGAAAGCTCCTCCTTTCAGTTTCGGACATTTTCGCTTAATATGTCCTTTCTTGCCATAGTGATGACACACTGCTTTCTTCTTAGTTTCACCTGATTTAGCATCACTGATCTTCTTATTTCCAGTGTCTTCCTGTTTCTTGTCATAGGGTTGATACCTTCCTTTGCCCTTTTTGTTATTGTTATTCTTGAATTTTTGTACTTCTCCCTTTCCTTATCATGATGTTCAGAGCTCAAGGTTAGGTCTATGACTTGATCAAAAGTTTTATCAACATATGGCAACATGGCCCTACTCAAGCTGGGATTCAACCCCTTAATGTATCTGCCATTTTTAGAAGCTTCATCAGCTATTAATATAGCTCCATACTTAGATAATCCTTCGTATTTCAGGGTGTACTCTTTGACACTTAAATTTCTCTGCCTAAGCTTTATGAATTCTTCAAGCAATGTTTTTTAGCAGATGCAGGCACAAATCTGGCTTCAATTAGCTCCTTGAATTGATTCCATGTAATGTCATTCTCAACTCTCCTAGTAATGATTATGTAACACGCCGTAATTTTAAAGAACACTATAGTGATAAACTAAAGAATACTTAATTAAATATTGGGAATTAAGTAAAACGAACTACACCATTGCGTTCATCTCGGAATTCTGCATAAGATAGACTCCGAGTTTGCGTAAAACAGACAACGTATGAGAAAGTTATTAAGCTTAGAAGTTTGTATACATATAAGAGAAACATATATAAACAAATCAAGTCCACAAAATTCAAAACATTTCAAAATCGAAGCGGGAAAGGGATGCGGGATTGAGACCTATTGTAACGACCCGCATTCTACATATCAGAGGACCGTAGAATATTTATTTCATTCACATACGAAGTCGTATTTTTCGTGTAATTTTGGGAGACGACTATTGAGGTCATTTCACATGTTCACGATTTTTGCCGAATTTTAAATGACCGTTTTTCCCCTGGCAAGTCTTGTTTTGCCTATAACTTTTGATTGGTAAGGAGTTTTGACCTGAAACCATTTCCATTGGATTCAGATGATGGTTTACCTTTCTGTAGAGTGGTCACATTTGTCAAACGGACTTATCGTTTGGGAGATATGGCTGAAATAAGGTTTGGAAGATGAAAAACAGCTCAATGGGCTTAATAGGGTGATTAACAGCTAGGCCCATAACCCATTTTGGGTTAGGGTTATGGAGGGCTAAAAGGGTCTGGAATAAACATTTCATTCCAGTTTTTCAGCCGCCACTTACCTTCCTCTAACCCTAGTAATGGCCTCCATCCTCCAAATCTCTCTTTAATCACTATACTAATATCAATTGGTCATAACCATAATTTTCTCTTATTAACCAATTAGCTGGTAGAGAATAGATATTCCTTTGATAATATTATCTTAAATAATCCCGGTGATGGTACCGAATATAAGCCCTTCAGGGCCCAGGTTCCCATGTTGTTTCACTAGCCGAGTCAAATCTGCTCCGCTTATTTTTTTCCATTGTAGAAAAAAGATCCCTTACCCCCACTTTCAAAAATGATGAATATGAAGTCCGGGAGGCTGCAGGTACTGTGGATCCTCTGACTCCTGGTTGCTACCTTTTTTGACAAAGAAAGATGGGAGACTGAGTCAGTGATTCGAAAACTTCCTTTCCTCAATCTTGATTTACATACAATTAATTTTTTCTGGGCCTTCGTTCTTTTTTTAGGTTCACTAGGATTCTTAGGTGGTTGGAATTTCTAGTTATCTTGGTAGGAATCTGATACCTGGATTTCTAATCATATATTAGCCAAATCTACGTCAAATCAAGGCAAACTAACATCAAATTGGAGGTAGAGCTGATGTGTTGCATTGAGATTCGAACCAAATCAGAGATATTTTCAGATTTGAGATTTATTTGTGTCTAAGGTGAGTGGTCATAGCAAAAGATTTGGTGATCAAAGTGGTGGATATCATATGCTTTATTAATTGAGTGAGAGATGTGAGGATGATTGCTATGTTTGATGTTTTCTATCACCATGATATGTACACTTCCACTTTACACTTTATGTTAGTGTTACCTTAGAGTACCGTACATCTTGTTGTGCTAACTCTTTGGTTGCAGGTCCAGGTTTAAGTGTGGTTATTTATATTTGTTATTGTTTTGTTTTGCTGCTATCGCTCATACCAGACTTTTGTCTGACCCAGAGTTTTATGTCTCTTCTTATTACTCTGAGTGCTCCTAAACGAGCAGACTAGAGAAAGGTTAGGTGGTTATGCAAGAGTAGCTGTCCGGAGATGAGTAGGAGGCTTCCACGTACTATTTACATATACTCTTCCTGTGTTGTTGTTGGCCACTTCTTTGGGCATTAGTAGTGTACCTTTTCTATTTTGCTTTAGAGAAGTATTTTGAAGTTGTAATAATGATGGTTTGGATTATAAGCTATATTTTGGATTCCGCTGCTATAATGGTTTAGTTTTCAGCTTATGCACTGTCTCGCCTGTTTTATGTCAAGATATGTTATTATTATTTATTCCATGCGTTGTGAGATAAACTACAGGTTCTTTGGTGATTCATAATTTAAAATCCTTTTCCTTTGAAGACCGTCAAGTGCTAGTCGGGCATTGGCACAGCACGTTTCAAGGGAAATGTCGACTGGTTCGGGGCGGGCCGTCACACTTGGTATCAGAGCCCAGGTTGCATAGTTAACCTAGGGGAAGACATTAAGGAGAGATAGTATACGTATATGAGAGCGAGTATTTGTAATATTTTGGTTTTCAAAAGATATATATATATATAATATTAGCATATCTAAGGATGAAGTCGCACTGCACTGGCACCACTACGGAGATGGCTAATCGTTTTCTCTTTACAGATTGAATGGTGAGCCGATATGCGAGGAGTACGGGTTCAAGGGCCAATGATAGGAATGCCCCTGATATGAGGACGGTGTTTACTACTTTTATGCGAGAGATGCTTAGGGATGTTCAGGAAGCAGTTCCTAATGTTGTTAATGGTCGTGGTGTAGCGGTGCAGGCGCCTAGAGCCGATTTCGCCAATCTTAACAAGGATTATACTGGCCTTGGTGGGAAGCCGTTCCACGGAACGGAATCGGCTACGAATGTTCAAGATTGGCTTAATAGTTGTGAGCGCATCTTCAAGGATTTGGGAATCGATGATGCAATAAAAAGAAAGTTAGCATCACGTCAACTTCAAGGGCGTGCTATGAATTGGTGGAATGCTATTAAAGCAGCTACTCCTGGGGATCAAGTTACTTGGAATCTGTTTAAGACTCGCTTCAGTGATAAGTTTATCCCAACTGCTCAGAAATTAGAATTTTTTAGGGAATTCTTGGAGCTTAAGCAGAATGGCAGGGAAGTCTTGGACTATATTGCTGAGTTCAATACTTTATCGAAGTATGAATTATCTCTTATCAATACTACCGAGAAGAAGAACGATAAGTTCATAACCAGCTTAGATGAGTACTTGGGGGAAAGACTTATAAACCACATCGATGAGACCTTTGAATCTATAGTGGGAAAGGCATTGAGGTCGGAGAGCCTTTACCCTAAGTCAAAGGCCGAGGTTGCTATTACATCTGTAGGGGAGCCAAAGCCACAGGAAAGTGGTGGAATTGGTGGAATGTTATTAAGGCAGCTACTCCTGAGGATCAAGTTACTTGGAATCAGTTTAAGACTCGCTTCAGTGATAAGTTTATCCTAACTGCTCAGAAATCAGAATTGTTTAGGAAATTATTGGAGCTTAAGGAGAATGGTAGGGAAGTCTCGGAGTATATTGCTGAGTTTGATACTTTATCGAAGTATGAATTATCTCTTATCGATACTGCCGAGAAGAAGAACGAGAAGTTCATAACCAGCTTAGATGAGTACTTGGGGGAAAGACTTATAAACTACATCGATGAGACCTTCGAATATATAGTGGGAAAGGCATTGAGGTCGGGGGGCCTTTACCCTAAGTCAAAGGCCGAGGTTGCTATTACATTTGTAGGGGAGCCAAAGCCGTAGGAAAGTGGTGAAGAACGAGAAGTTCATAACCAGCTTAGATGAGTACTTGGGGGAAATACTTATAAACCACATCGATGAGACCTTCGAATCTATAGTGGGAAAGGCATTGAGGTCGGAGAGCCTTTACCCTAAATCAAAGGCCGAGGTTGCTATTACATTTGTAGGGGAGCCAAATCCGTAAGAAAGTGGTGGAGGCAAGAATAATTTGTAGGATAAGAGGAAACAGAACCAAGCTAAGGATGGTCATAAGAAGAATAAGAAAGATGTTGAGTGCTATTGCTGTGGCAAGAAGGGCCACTATGCCAAAGATTGTCGAGCAAAGCCAGAGGATAGGAAGTGCTTTCAATTGCGGCCAAGTGGGACATCACAATGATAAATGTCTACAACCTCCTAAAGAGAAGCAGATTGTGAAAGCATATGCTATCAACGTTATTCCTTCTTCGTCGAATGCCCCAACTGCGGCAGAGAAGGGAAAGGGTGTCGTCATTCAAGGTATGCTTTCCATTTATGATGTTACTGTTCGAGTACTGTTTGATACCGGGTCTTCCCATTCCTTCATATCTAATGACCTAGTAAATAGGTTGGGATTGGAACCCGAGATTGTCGATAGACCTTTAGTTGTGATGAACCTAATTGGTGGTTCGACTAGACTTAGTATGATTTATCGTAATTTGGTCTTATTGAATCATGGATGCATGTTTGCTTGTGATTGCTTTGTTTTGGGCTTTGCTGGGTTTGGCATTATTTTGGGAGTCGATTAGCTCCAAAGGTATGGGGTGGTGGTAGGCTCTGAGGGGTCTTCGGTGACCAATAGAGCGGATGATGGGCGGAGGTACTGTTTGGTTGCCTACCTAGTGATGGGGTGATGGCTAGTTTTTTAAATTCCCTCGACATCCCGCATGATAAGTTATTAGATATGTCTATTGCTGGCGAGTGTCCGGACATCTTCGAGGAAGTGACTGGACTTCCACCACAACGAGAGATCGAGTTTCATATTGATTTAGTGAAAGATGCCATGCCTATAGTGATGCCTCTTCGTCGTATGGCGCCAAGGGAGCAGCAAGAGCTCGGGGTGCAAGTAAGCGATCTTTTGAATAAGGGATTTATCCAAAGAAGTGTTTCCGAGTGGGAAACTAAGCATGATAAAACCCAGAATGTATGCGTCCTACTTGACGCCTAACACAGATATCTCTCAAACCCCAATCTATCACAAGCAGATGAGTCATAACCCTTATATGTTTGAGCCTACAGTGGAATCAGAAACAATACTAGTATTAAAGTGCAGAGTATCGGTTACATAATCAAAATGCCAGAATCAGAAAGAGTTTTAACTCAAAAAACAGATAAAAAAATTAAACCTTCTACATAAATTTTCTTATTTCTACCCTATCTACCAGTCACTTTAGCATTCGCCTGTCCTCCAGAAGTGGGTTCTGCCCTCTGCCCTTGCCCTCGTTTCTTCGGGCAGTCCCTAGTGAAGTGTCCCATCTCACCACAGTTGAAGCAAGTGCCCTTCCTTTTTCTGCAATCCTTGTTCAGATGAGTCGAGCTTCCACAAGTAAAGCACTTTTTCTCCTTCTTATCTTCAGACTTCTCATCCTTCTTTTTTGTTTCCTTTTTGGGCCATGATTTCTTATTCTGTGGTTCTTCCTTCTTTGTCTCTTTCTGGCCCTTGTCTTCCTCGTGCAGTAGTGCCATGTCCACCAATTTCTCGTAAGTCGCTCCCATGGGTACATGGGTCATGGCTAGGCTGTGTAGTGGCTCGTTCAATCCTTTAACAAAGCGGAGAGCCTTTTTATGCTGAGTGTTGACTAAATCCAGTACGAACCTAGCCAGTTGGTTGAACGGTTGACGTATTCCTTGACCGTCATACTTCCTTGCTTAAGAGATAAGAACTTTTCCAATTGTAGACTTCGTTCGGCTTGCGAGAGGAATTTCGTCTCAAACCTTGTTCTGAAATCCATCCATGTTTCAACCGGCCTCTCGGCGTTAGTGACTTCCCACCAATAGGAAGCTTCGTCTTTGACCAACCATACCGCCAACTGTACCTTTTGCCTATCGTCCACCTCGAAGATAACGAACAGATCCTCAGTTTCTTTGAGCCAGTTCCTCGCTTCTACGAATGATTCAGTTCCCTTGAAATCCTTTCCACCCATGGCCCTAAAATCTTTACAGATCTTTGAGAAAGCAATTGCACGAGGAGGAGGCGGAGGAGGGGGATCATTTGCTGGACCTGCGGCTGTGGTCCTAGCCTCAAGATATTGACGAAACCAACCGGGTACATGAACACCCTCTGGTATCTCAGATGCTTCAGACATGCTGAAACGAAAAAGGAAAGATTCAATACAAAAAGGACCGAAGGAAAGATATATGGCTCTTGGGGAATATGTTTTTCAAAATAAGCTTTATTTTTGAAAGTATTTCCTTTCAAAACCTTTTTGAAAATAGCTTTCCCAAACTTTTAATCAAATATGGTAACCTTCAACTCTGATACCAAGTGTAACACCCCACCTCCGTTAAGGTCACTCACAAAGGGAATGCCTTAACTTTGATGGAGCGTTTTAGTAGACAGAACAGAAATTTACAAGTAAGATAAAACTGTACTTTAAAAATTTATAACTTTATTACAACAGAAACCGAAGCAAGTTTGGTTACATCTTTTCAAATCACAATATCAGAATTCAAGTACAAAAATATCAGTCTTGTTTAGGAAATCATCAGAGTACAAAACTTTAAAATCATAATCCCCACAGAACAGAAGCTATACAGAGCCAAGCCATACTTTAAGCACTTCAAGCAGAAGGAATCCGGATCAAGCTAAAGTATTCCCTCCTTGGATAACCTGGGGGGAAACGGAAGAAAAAGGGTCGAAAACAAGCAAGGTCAGACATAAAGTCTGGCAAGTCCAGTGATTTTCAGTTATGAACAGATAATAATAAAATGACATGAAAATAAAACTGGATGAGAGATAACAATAACAGGTGTAGCGGATATAAAAAAAGAACAGAATGATATAAGCTATTTCTTTACACTTCTCTGCACTAATACTAGTATAACAGGATTAGGTGTCACCCTAATATCTAAACTGAAACAGAAACGGGAACAGAATAATTTCCATAGAAGAGAATGCTAGTAATGGGCCTTTACCACCCAAATAGATACAGACAGAAACAGAATGCTAATAATGGGCTTTTACCACCCCAACAGAAACAGAAACAGAAACAGATTAATCCCTACGGAAACAGAATGTAGAATTAGGTGTACACTAGTAAATGGGCCTTTACCACCCGAACAGATGGTACCACGCAGAAACAGACAGGTGTTACCACCAAACAGAAACAGATGGTACCAACAGAAACAGACAGAACTAAGTGTACCCTAAAACCCTACCCCAAGCGATCGGCTCCCTAATACATAAATACCATGTGCCAGCCCCACAAAAGGGTGTATCACTCCCCAAAGTGGCAACCTTTAAATGACACAGACCTATTTACAGATGTCACGGCGTCTTACATCCTCAGAGGCAGACCGGGATCCATGCACGCACATGACCCGGTTGGAACGCACCATCAACACCCCTCGCCATTATCAGAATGAACCGCTTATAATTAGTTCAGTAAGCGTGCCCGGACCCTACCTACTGTTAGGTCAAAGTTTTGATACCAGAAAGGGTTACTGACTAATATGGGTCCCAAACAACAGATGACACAAGTAATTTCCCTCCTAACCTTGTGTCCCCAGACTAACAGATTTCAGATTAACTTATTTACAAGTTTAGACATACAGAGTTCAGGTCAACTAGTTCACAGATCAGAAAATCAAGTTAATAAGTTTTCAGACTAACGGATCAGATATACAGATTTCACAGATTTACAGACTTGTCTAACTTTGTACTGGGTCTACAGATTCATGAAACGGGTTTATTAATTTCATTAGTCCAGTTGGTTTAACCCTATCCACCCAACACGTTTTAGACATCATATTTATCTCGGATTTTCATTAATTAAATATTAATGCCCAGACCTCTCACATTAGACTGACAGTTTGCGACTACTGGTTAGGCCGGTTGGTTCCGGGCAGGTTTCAGCCACAAACTGAGTCTAACCTCGGGTTCCAAGCACGTTATGACTAACTTCTCACATTAGAACCTATTGTTTGCGGCCACTGGATGTGTCGGGCGGTTCCGGGCAGGATTACGCCGCAAACTCATTCTAACCTCGAGTTAGCCATGTTTATCTTTGCGGCCAATTAATAATTTACCATTTATGCCCGTGCTTAATATACATGTCAATTATTCATAACTATAGCCAATTCAGATTATGTCAATAACAGACTAAATATATCAACTCAACAGATATAGCAGATAACAGATTAGGCGACTTAACGGATTTACCAGATTAAGCAATTTAGCAGATTTAGTATATAACAGATTAGGCATTTTCAGCAGACTTAGCAGATGACAGATTTAGCAGATGAACGGATCTAGCAGATTAGGCAATATAGCAGAACTAGCAAATTAGGCAATATAACAGAACTAGCAGATTAGGCAATATAACATAACTAGCAGATTAGGAAATATAACAGAACTAGCAGATTAGGAAATATAACAGATTTAATCATTCCTTAAAGTTTCATAGACATATCTTGCCTAATTGTAAATTTTCCTAAGTTTGCATGCCTAAATAGTTGTCATGATTCACAATATGATCATATACCCCACGTTTGCATTGAATTTACATGGAACAGATTAGGGTCATAATTTTACTATATAACACATGTCCCAAATTTAATTAAACTTGCCTAGTACAAAAGATTCACATATAAATTATACCAAATATAGCCATCGATTTCAATGCATGTCATATATTCAAAAATCTCTCACTTAGGTGTTACTCACATTTAACAGTTACTAAATCTTGATATAGATCTTTACACCTAAGTCATATTCTCTTTTTATCTCAAGTCATGAATTGTTATATAAACAATATGCCCAACAATCTAGAACTTTAAATTATAATAGATCTTAGTTCAGAATATGCGTTATGCCCAATGTCTCAAGACACATGTTAACATACAATGGTTCCTCTTCTTCCAATTCACAGAATATGCATAGATCTAAATCTAGTTTACAACCTATGTCCTTTTAGTCACAGATTAGCTATGTCCAATTATGCCATCGTTCGTTATTTGTCCCAAAGTTTAGTGTTTGTGTGTTAATCTCTTATGAGATTTGGCGCAGGCTCGTGGTAGCCTGGCTATGGAACAGAAAGAAGAAAGAGATACAGAATAAAATAGATCAGAACAAAACATACACAACCTCAAATTCAGATTTACAATCATGTCACAATTATAATTAAAGTTTATATCAGAAAATAACTGCACTTTCCTTGATTGGATTAAAGAAGAAGAAGAGTTGCAGTTGTTCTCTTTTAATTTTATTCAGTTTGGAAGAAGATGCTTCAGTCCAAGTTTTGATTCCAGCAGGGTAGCGACGCCATTTTGATTTTTAAATTAGAACAGAGGCAGAATATAGGCAGAATGAAATGGTGTAGAGAGAATGAGGCTAGGGGGCTGTTTATATAGGTTTAGAGTCATGAATCTAGTCAGAAAAACGGCCAAAAACATCAGAATGCATCAGGTTCAGGAAGTGGATTCGGGAGGCAGGTCGACCCTCAGGTCGACTCCCCAGTCGACCTGGCCAGGGGGGGTCGACTACCCAGTCGACTCCCCAGTCGACCTGGCCAGGGGGGTCGACTACCCAGTCGACTCCCCAGTCGACCTGGGTCCTGGGCGGGAAATTTCCCGCCCAGCCTGCTTCTGGGTTTGAATTCGAATTTCGAGCTGTTTTCAATTCTGAAACTTCGGAGGGTCATAACTTGGTCATACGGGCTCCGTTTTTCGAAAACTCGGACTCGTTCTCAAGCAAAATTCCGAGACGTACGCAATGGCGCAACCCATTTACCTTGATTCTTATTTTAAAAATTAATTATTCTCTGATTTGTTACATATACGATCACAGAAAATATGGGGTGTTACAGCATATCTTATACTGTGAATTATGACTTGAGGGTTAGGGCATGTAAATTTGTAGGCTTAATTTATAGATTAATCGGAACATGTATTGAAACCTTAAATAACACATGAAACCTGTTTAGATTTGTGGGGGTTATATGAACCTATTAACCTGTAATACTTAACCTGTTTAAATCGGTGGGGATTATATGAATCAGTTAAATAGTTGGGGTTAAGTAAACTTGTTTGAATATGTGGGGTTAAGTAAATCTGTTAAATCCGTGGGGGGTTATACGAACCCGATACACTTAACATGTTAGGCATAACCTATCAAAATCCTAGTAGTGGGGATACGAGCCTAGGGGGTGGCTTGTGTCATATGTGATGTGGGACCCGTATCAGTCAGTAACTCATTCTGGTATCAAAGGGGGGACCCCGCACTAGGTAGGGGTCAGGGCACGCTTACTAAGTTGATTATAAGAGGTTCATATAGGTGGAGGTGTTCTGATAGCGTGTTCCAACGGAGTCATGTGTGTGCATGGGTCCGGCTTGCTCGGAAAAATAAGACGCTATAACACCAATAAATAGTTATGTTTCCTTCCGGGGGTTGCCACTTTAGGGAGTGATACATTCTACTATGGGGCTGGCACAAGGTATTTACGGGACAGGGAGCCGATCGATTGGGGGTACTAATTAGGGTACATCTAGTCCTGCCTGTTTAGATGCCCGTGGTTTATGGTTGGGTTAACACCCGTTATTTCTGTTGGTGTACTTATTATCACTGTTTGGGGTAAAACCCGTTACTAGGAGTACACATAAGTCTACCATGTGTTTTTATTGGCCTCATATCTGTTATACTACTATTGGTACAGAGAAATGTATTTGAGATGCGTAATCCTGCTTATCCTGTTCAGTCTATTTTACCTATTATAAGACAATGTTATCTCTCATCCGGTTTATATGCTTGTCATGATGCTATTACTTATTTATATGCTAAAAGTAACTGGACTCGCCAGACTTTATGTATGATCCGTTTTATTTCCTTTTCTCTCTCTTCCTCCCCCTCCCCCTTCCCCCAGGTTCTCAAGGTGGGAACGCTCAGGCTTGATTATGAATCTCTCTCTTCTGTTTCTTCTTAGAGTTGCTTAGATGTACCGTTTTGTCTACTTGCCTACTCTGTTATGGCTCTTTTTGGAGACTATGGTTTAATATCATTATACACTGATGGTTTTAGTACAAGGCAGATATTTTTATTTGATGTAGTTGGTTTTCAGTATTTCAGACTAATGTTGTAACTGGATTTTTGGACTACGATGTTTTCTGTTGGGAAAAAAGTTTTAAATTCGCTGCTATTTTATATCTGTCTTGTGATGTTTCTGTTTTTGTTTACCTACAACGCTTCATGAAACTTAATGCATTCCGATAAAGAGTGACATTAATGGATGTGGGGTGTCACAGATTACCTCCTACCAACTCAAAGCTGCTCCTATTAATTGTCTTGAAGCTACCTGCCTCTTCCTTTGGTCATCTAATTGCGTGTCTCCAAAAATTATATCCAAAGTTCTAAGTCAAACTTGAATTTCCATTATACTTTTTGTTCCTCCAAAGCTTTTGCCTCCCAAATTTGTGTAAGTCTTTAGCAATTTTGCTGCTTCTTTGTTTTTCGCTGAGTTACTTTGATGCATCTTTTATTTTCGCAGTTAGTCATTTTTTCATTAGTGAGTATGTGTTGGAGTGGTATTTGTGTTGTTTTGTGAGAATTAGAATTAGTAAGTCATAGCAGTTTGTATTATGTTAACACATATTAGTCTGTTTATTGTAAATCTCAAGTTGATCAATAAAAATTTTGTGCTTAATTTTCAAAATTTTAACAGCTCTTAATGTGGATTTTATAGCCTATGCCTTATCCCGTCTCTCAAAGCATTTACCAATTCTTGCATATTTACCATAGGTGGTACCCTTGATCTTCCTGCCATGTTTATTAGGTGAAAATAGACCTAAATTAGATCAGTTTTCTTATATATATATGTATGTATGTATGTATGTATGTACGTATGTATATAATTTTCCCTATGTATATATCATTAGCAACCAAACATACATATGCAACCAGTCATACAAGTTCAAAACAAACTATCCTACTATCCATATAGATTTTCAAGCAATTATAGTTTGTGTTTTATGCCAACACAGCTCTGATGCTAAAATGGAATGATCCTGATTTATTACTGAATTTTTAGCATGATTTTTTTTTACATGCCAATCTAGGTGTTCATACATGTATATAAGTATGTGGCTAAAATCAGAGCCATTACTTTCTAATATAATACCCAGGACCATAATGGTTTACCAATATAAAAATATTAGTTCACAAAAATGTATTGATATATATATAAAGATATACATACATATACCTCTTACTTATAATCAGAGTCTAGAAGAAAAGCAAGAGTTTCCTTGACCTTTCTTAGATCAATTTATCACACAGATTCCAGTAGGATATTTATGTAGTCATTACATATCTCATGAATTTATGCTACTTAAACATTTTTAATAAAAAGTGTTGCTGGAATAACCAAAAGGTATTGGAGTTCATAGGCAAAAGTGCATACAATTTTAATATGTATATATAATGATATATTCTCTATTAACAAGCTTAATCCTTATTTAAAACACTACAGTATTTTTATAAAAATAGTGGAGTTAGATTCAAACTAAAACAGTTCCATTTGCATGTTTAAATTTCTGAGTTTCTAGTGTTTATGCAACAGTGAAGCCCTGGCTAGCCCAACTGGTTTGTGCTGAGCTAAGTGGTTCGCATTTTGAAGCGGGTCTGAAACAAGTAGATGCACCAATAATCCAGGCATTTAAAGGTGCATACGTACACACTTAGATTTGTTTGATGACTTCAGATTGACTAATACATAGTATTAGTAAATCTTCTACAGTTCTAAATATATTCTACCCAATTTTTAACTAGTAAAATACCCACAGAAATTACAGTTCAAATCCATACATTAGCTAATACATTAAGCTTTGCCAAAATCATTACAAAACCATAGTCAGAATAACCATCTATGTAACATTTCCTTGCATAACTGATATGAAAATATTTCTTAGGATTTCATGCAGATTCAAACATTCTTGAAGCTCTTATTTAACAAAGCTAGCATGCCATAACTCTAATCCAAATTACTTAGCACCTTCATTACCTACAAAAGCAATAGAGGCTGCCCCATTATAAAATGAGACACCCTATATGTCATGAGAAAAATAGGGTCAGACTACTTGTCTGGTATGAACAACTTCATTCATAACTTAGAATGATAAAACAGAAGTGAAATGATAAAGGAATACTATTTTAAACAACATTTTTCATATGTGCAAGTCTGGTGTCATGGTACATGTGCACACACTATTTTTCAGATTCAATAAATAATTAAATATGAAATACATATAAATGTATATCATTATTTCAGTCACATAATAAACATGGTAAAATCAACCTGATCAAGATCATGTAATCATATACCCTTGCTATCAGATTTCCACAAAATCCAGGAAAACTCAAGTTCCTTTTTTATTGGATTATTTAATTTAACCCTGGTCTCATATGCAAATATGAATCACTAGGACACATTGTAATGAACTAATTCACATCATTACACAAAGATCTCAAGACTAAATCAAGCCAATGTGTCAAACTTATAGCTCAAGTACAAGCCATTCAACAGCCTTCTTGACCAACATTCCTTAGTTTTAATTACTAAGTATTTTCCTTTATTTTCTAGAATCAATCAAACTGAATATGATATAATATAACAATCATGATTCATTACATGATGCCCTATATTAACTGTAATTGATTTATATGGATGGATAAAACAATCATTCAATCAGTAAGATAAAACAACCAATTATGCAACCAACAAGGAAATCAAACAAATGGATTTTAATAAAATAAGTATATATATAGCCTTTTGTATCTGATATTAGTATATGACTTTTCCGGAGTATTGTTAGTTGTTTATGCCACTATGAATAAGCTGATTTCATGGAGTTTAAAAATCCAGCTGTTACATAGCTTTAAGCATTTTTATAAGAGTTCAACACATAAAAAATTCTATTGCACTCTTGATCATAAACCTGAGAGCCTCAGCACCTATGCATAAGTAAATTGCAGCCCATATTTCTTTTTCATGAAGGTTTTCCATACATCAATATCATTTGCATAAGCAGTTCGAGATTTCAAACACTTTTATTCAATAAATCAAAACAGTTTTGATATATTTAAGCAAATAACTTAAACCCATGTTATAAAATCAAGCACGGCATAAAAACATCCATACATAAGACTAAACAGAGAATTTAACCCATGATTTAAAACCAAAAATATACTGGATATAAAATATATTGGTTGCCTCTTTATTTTAGGACTTAATGCCAGTCATTATGAATGAGATTGCTCACCAAAACCTTCTTCTTCTCAGCTAAAAACCAGAGAACTTTGCCTTATTCCCCAAGCCTTTCCCTTTGTATTCAAATATGATATGTGAGTTTTCTCTTAATTTTCTAGGCAACCATACCCCCTACTTATATTGTCTTGATTCCTAGGTTTTTATGTCACCTAAAGTCAGTTTTACCCCCAACAAATCGTACCATTTGTGTGAGTATTGTACAAATTATTTTTTCCTCATTTTCTATTTAATGCTCGGGGTACAAAGTTGCTAAACAAAAAATTTGAGTTGTTTTACAAAGATACAAGAAAGATTTTAAATCATTTTCCCTCCATATATCAGGTCATGACAAAATGGTGACTTACATAAAATAATACCCTTTACTAAATTTACCTATACACCTTTTAAACTTGCATAACACGTCTTTACCATATACATGTATATGTGTATTGTCTTAGATCTTCTTTACACTATTCAGTTAACCAGATTACTTAATTTAATTTAATGGAATACATATATACATATATATATATATATATTCAAACCATATTGTCTTTCCTGGAATTCATGGTTCTGCTTTTTTCATAACCTGGTTGTACACATGCACACACACACTTGTATGCACATAGACCAGAAACCCTGTTTACTCCCATTAAATTCAGCAAATATTTTAAACAAAAATTAAAATAATTTCACTAATAATTTCTGGGTTATTGCTAACGTCAATGTCATAATGTATATACTCTCTTTATAGGTCGAGAAATAGTAACGACCACTTACTAACAGGTTAGGATCAGGAAATCGTTATAAGAGAACCCACCCGGCGAACCCTCTTGTCACCATCTAGCAATCTCTACGGGTGAACTCCTAGCCACTTAATACTTACCTTAAATGGTGGTCATATATATATATTCCATCCCGAGGTCAGCCCTCACTAGCCCCTAGATAAGAACCAGACATTACTTGGAGAACTACCTTATTTATGTTATTGTCTAATAAGACTATTTAATACCTTATAGGGGAAATGCGGACCCAATAACAATTTAAATCCTCGAAGGGCGAGTCCCATGACTTTGGTCATGAACTAAGGAGTGAACCTTAGGAACGGATCTTGTCCTAACCACTGAATACCCAATAAAAGAAAGGTCAGCCACTTAATACCGTTTTCCTAAGGCAGGCCTACTTTACACACAATATATATATATATATATATACACAAACACACACTAGATATCCCACATTAGACCGGCCATTTGTAGATGCCGGATTTGTTGAACGGTTCCATGCAGGTTTTTACTACAAGTAAGGCCTAACCTCGTATCATAATGTATTAATTATAATGGCCCATGGCACTTAGACCCCTCACATTAGCATGTCTTACTTGTAGATGGCGGATATGCATGTCGGTTCTGGGCAGACTTCTACTACAAGTAACGGCTAACCTCGTGCCTATGTGTTACTAAAATGTCAGAGGCCATTAACACACACATGAACATACAAATTCCTATAGGGACATTCATATTCAAATTCTTAATTTAATCGTAATTATTACGCACTTAATATGTATAATTATTACATTTTTTGTGCTATAATATATATATAAGCGTGAATTAAGCGAACGCAATTAACGTCCTAGCCACATTTTGAAAATATTAATCCCAATTTCAAATCAGAGGTTTACAAGTTATTATTTCCCATATTTTCTTCAATCATGGCATAAATGTACATATTAAAATGTAACATAAAAATGGGAAAAATAGCAATAACAACACAGAACTTGCAACCTAGTTTTGACTTGATTATCTAAATAACAAAAGATAAACAAAGTGCCATATAACCAATATATATACATAATTCCTATTTTTAACGGATTCACTTTTATGTATGTTTACATAAAAACCTTAATATTTATATACCTTGTAAACAATATGTTTAAATACCCTCCTTAGAAGAAATGGAGATTTTAAGCCTATTCAATTTACAATTCCATCCCAATTTCAATCTTTTGTACAAAACCATACATGTTAAATTGCATAAAAATGAGATAAGATGAATCCGACAAATCATAGAGATTTATATAACACTAATCTTGCTTTTCTTTTATTAATTCAATAATCCCAAAACTACAAACACAAATATATTGAAAATTTCTTTGTAAAAACATAAATAAAATGGAAGGTTTGATGGGTTTTAATGTTATGTTCTTTTGTGGTAACTCAAACCTTCCTAGGCACAGTAATCCAAGTCTTAAACTAACAAATTATAGGAAAATAGCAAACTCAGATGGATTTTAGTCACAGTGCTATTAGGGAGAGCAACAACAGAATTGAATATAAGAAGATTTGGATTTGGCCTCCATGAACAAACGTGCTCTAACCTTTCAAATTTATATATAAGAATCACATATCAGAATCTTGTATATAGAATCTTGTATATATGAATCTAAATTCCAGAATGAAACTAAATCTATTTTAGAATAGAATTGAGGAGATATACTAGGTTAGGGAGATAGAAGAAAACCTAAACCTTTTTTCTTTTCTAGAATTGGAGACGGTAGAAAGGCATCATGGAGGCATGGAGAAGAATGGTTGTAGAGTTTTGAGTGAGGGTTTGAGTTCCTTTTTATAGTTCACATCATGTATATAGACCATTAGATTTAATAGATTAAATATAAGCAGTCCGTTTGATAAAAAATATAAATAAGTCCCTCTTTAAACAACCCTCACTAGGCTCCCTTATAGGAGGGAGGTTGACCGGGGCGGTCGACCCCCCTTTTGGGGTCGATCCCAAAAGAAGAATTCTCCTGTATGTTTCATTTTGTTCATGCGTTGATTGATTTGGTTGATTTGTTACCTTAATTTAATTAATTTTGTCCCCCTTTGTGTGCAAATATATATACACTTGAATTCAAAAGGAATATTCTTTTCATGATTATCCAAATTAATATATTACCGATTTGTATATTTGTTTGTTTGAAATTCGAACTTTGTACGTTAATATATATGCACAACTTAATTTATTAACGTCTTTTGCATACGGACTCCGTTTTTAGCAAATGAAATATGAAAACGAATCAAAATCTCGCTACGAACGCAACTACAATACTTTCATGGCCCAATTCCTAATTGTCCAAAATTTCATTTTCAGCCCATTAAATTGTTATTAATTATTATTATTATTATTTTAAATTAAATTAACTTGAGTATATTTTTACAAGGTGTTACATTCTCCCCCCTTATTATAGATTTCGTCTCTAAATCTTTTAAAAGGGCGAAGAACACAACTCGCTCTAAAAACTATGTTGTACACCCATGTTATTTATAAATATCCATGTACATCCATAACTCGTGGTGATTATGAACTGCGGACTTGCTAATAATGAGCTCGGTCCTATCGTGTATGTGTAATAAATGATGCAATATGTATGCAAAACATCCTAATATGCATATAAACCTATATGAGTGCATTGTGCATCTGTATTGCAGTCATCTCCTACCATCCAATCTAGCAATTACAATGCAACAAAAAACGAAAAGTTAGGAGAAAGTAATTACCCGATAAAAGCTCTGGATGAGTAAGCCTAATATTCTCCTCAGTTTTCCAAGTGCTTTCCGCAGGGTTATCTCCCCACTAAACTCGGACTAGTCGAATAGACTTGTTGCAGAGTGGTTTGATTCCATGCTCCACGATCTTTGCGGTGGCACAGGACACCCTAGACTCCAACTCAAAGCTTCTTATGTCCCCAGTATCACTAAGCTCGGGTCTGTCGGTTGAATCATAATGGCATTTGCGAAGGTGAGAAACATGGTAAACATTGTGGACCCCCGATAAACGCTTGGGAAACTCCACACGGTATGCAATCTTCCCAATCCTATCCAAAATCTGAAAAGGACCAATAAACCTAGGACTTAACTTCCCAATTTTCCCAAACCAAACTATCTTCTTGAGAGGAGAAACCTTAACAAATACCAAGTCTCTAACATCGAATTATAATTCTTTCCTCCTCTTATCTACGTATGACTTCTGCCGGTTTTGGCCAGCCTTCATTCTCTGTTATATCAAAGCGATAATCTGCGCGGACTCATGGATAAGATCTGGTCCAAGTAAAACCTTGTTTGAAGTTTCCCACCAATAAATTGGCGATTTGCATGGCCGCTCATACAAAGCGTCGTAAGGGGCCAAACCAATCATCGCTTGGTAACTATTACTGTAAAAAACTCAACCAAAGCTAAGTGTTGCTCCCATGCTCCCCCCAAATCAACTATGCAAGCTCTGACCAAATCCTCCAGAACTCTATTAACTCTCTCTGTCTGATCGTCTGTTTGTGGATGATATGATGTACTGAAACTTAGGGTTATTCCCAAATATTCTTGAATACTCTTCCAAAATTCGCTAGTAAATAATGTATCTCTGTCTCTGACTATAGTAGTTGGAATCCCATGCAACCTAACAATCCATTTAACATACAACTGGGATAAAAAGGAGACGATTTTATTCTTCTTGATGGCAACAAAATGGGCACTCCTCGTTAATCGGTCCACTATCACCCAAATGGCCGCATTCCCCTTTTTACTTCTAGGAAGCCCATCAATAAAGTCAATAGAAATATGTTCCCATTTCCAAGTGGCAATTTCCAAAGGTAATAAAAATGTTCTAGGCTTCCCTTGCTCCACCTTCACTCTTTGACAAGTTAAACAGCTCAAAACAAACTCGGCCAAGTCACTTTTCATTCCTTCCCAATAAAAGCTTCTCTTGTTGTCCCTAAACATTTTGTCACCTCTGGGTGTATAGTCATCCTTGACCTATGGCATTCTTCGAGAATCTCCTTCCTAAGATCCACACTCCTAGGGACATAAACCCGACTATCACTCCTCAAGCTACTACTATCATTAACATAATATCTATTAAAATGAGGGAGAGATTCTCTCCTAGAAACTTTTCCCTTCAACACCTTTGACTCATCATCATAGTCTTGCTCACTCTTGATCCTTTCCATCATAACTGCCTTTATCTCCATAACTCCAAGAAATCCTTGAGCTGCCTCATATGGGTGTTGCAAACTGAAACTAGAGAGAAACTCTAACTGTCTCCATTCAATGATTGCACTAAGGACAGCATGCTTCTGACTCAAAGTGTCGACCACGACATTTCCCTTCCTAGGGGTATATTGGATGGCAAAATCAAAAGATGTAAGATATTTCATCCATCTCTGTTGTCGAAGGTTCAAATCTCTTTGAGAAAACAAATACCTAAGAGACTTGTAATTAATGAACAATGCAAACTTATCTCCAAGAAGATAATGCCTTCACATATTTAGAGCGAACAACATTGCTGCTAACTCCAAATCATGTACGGGGTACCTTTTCTCATGGTCCTTGAGTTGTCTACTTGTGTAGGCAACTATTCTATCATCTTGCATGAGTACCGGTCCCACATACATCCGTAAAAACTGTGAATATCTTGGTTCTATCCAGTATACTAAGGATACATGCACTTGTGAGAGATTCCTTCAACCTTTCAAAAGCAATTCCACATTTCCTAGTCTGCACAAACTTATGATCATTTTTAGTCAATTAGGTTAAAGTGGTTTCAATCTTCGCGAATTCCTTAATAAATTTCCAATAGTGGCCTGCTAACCCAAGGAAACTCCTTACCTCTATTGCATTGCAAGGTATCTTCCACTCTTGGGCTGCCTTTGCAGGGTCTAACGCTAACCCCTTTCCCGAAAGAACATGCCCTAGAAACTTAACTTCTTCTTCCAAAAGTGGAATTTCAAGAATTTACCTTTAAGTCGGTTCTCTCTTAGAATTCCTAGGACTCTTCTCAAAGTGATCCTCATGTTCCTTATTTTCCTTGGAAGATAAGGATATCATCCATAAATACTACTACAATCTTATTGAGTATGGCTCAAAATACCATACTCATAAGGTCTACAAGAAAGCGGGAGAATTCGTCAAATCAAAAGTCATAACACCCCATTCGAATAGTCCACTTGGCGTCCTAAATGGGGTCTTGGACTTACTCTCTTCTGAAATGCTTAATTGGTGAAATCTAGTAACTAGATCTAGTTGGGAAAATATTTGAGCTCCTTCCAAACGGTTAAACAAGTTGTCAATCCTTAGTAAGGGATATTTGTTCTTATTAGTCAACTTATTAAGTTACATATAATGCACACATAATCTTAAAGATCCATCAGACTTTGGGGAAAACACTACTGGTGCACCCCATTTAGAGGTACTCCTATGAATAAACCCTTTCTACAATAATTCCGATATTTATTTTTCAAGCTCTCTCCTTTCCTTAGGAGCGATATGCCTCAAAGGCAATGCTACAGGCCTCACTCCTTTTCGACGTCAATTCTAAATGATATTTCTCAGTGGGGTGGGAGTCCAACAACCTCCTCAAAAACATCGGGAAACTCACACACTATTGATATCGAAGATGGTCCTTTTAAGTCAGAAGATAAGGAAAATAAATTTGAATCCCTATTCTTTATCCTACAAGGAATCTCTAAGTTGTGGCCTCTACGGCTTCTTAAACAAACCACTCTCCTATCGCAAGTAAGGACGGATCCATAAAATGAGAGCCAGTCCATTCCCAAAATAAGACCATACCCCTCGAATTCAAATACATACGCATCGCAAATGAATTCGACATCATCGATGTCTAATACTAGGTCTTTACAAACAATAGAAAGTTGCATAGTCCCTCCGACAGGGTCAGACACCTTAATTGGATGGCTAGCAAAGGATAAAGAAAGTTTCAAAGAATCAGCAATCTTCCTAGAAATGAAAGAGTGGATGGCTCTCGAATAAAATAGGGTACACAAAAAAGCCCTAAGATAGAAATTATACCTTCCAACGCAAGCTGCCCATTATCTCTAGGGGGCTGACTACTAATCGACACTACTTCCAAGGCATAGTTTTGTCCACTCTGCATAATCTTCGGCTTAGGGTAGTTCCTTGCCAAGTGTCCATCCTCATGATAGTTAAAGCATTTTTCTTTGAATTTTTCTTTTTCTATGTTCACTTCGTAGTCCTTTGCCTCATGCCTTTTCTTCTGGCATCTAGAACATGTCTTAGCCTCCTTCTTGAATTTGCTTCCCTTCTTCTTCTTAAGTCAAAAATTCTTCTTTTTCTTCCCAATACTAGAAGTGCTTTCTCCATTATCACCCTTAACCTCCTTAACATTCTCAGTTGAATATAAGATAGTTGCCTTAAGTAGGGCATCGAACGTAGCTCCAAACGTAACTTAGTCCAAAAGCATCTCCTTCAATAAGTAATTTAATCCTTTAACAAACCTAAGGACTTTATCCATTGGGGTATCCACTAACCCCTTTCCAAACTAAGATAATTCTGTAAACTTCGAGGCATACTCATTCAGCTCTAACTCCCCTTATTTCAACTAGATAAAATTTTCTGGTTGCAGGCTCTTCTCCACGTTAGTTAAGTTCTTGGTCTCAATACAGGTCCTAAACTCTACCTAAGTAAATACTCTACCCATATTCTCTTGTAAGATTAGGTTCCACCATTCCAGGCTCTTTCCCTTCAAATGCCAGGTTGCTACAATATGCTTAAGTTGATCATCCCATCGGGTAGCTTCGAAGATCCTTTCCCATACGAAGATCCACACTTTAACTCCAACGAAATTCTTAGTTCCCAAAAATGGCTTACCTCCTAAACTCACAAAATATTTGCAAAGGCGAGGGAAGTTGAGGGCCCCTTCAGAGGGCTTAGCTGATGGTTCCGCTGGGGCTTGATTGGCAACATGGACTTGTTCCATAATTCTAAGATACTGTTGGAACCATTTTAGAAAGTAACGAGACCTTGCCGGGTTTGCCTGCTCCGGCTGATTATTGGCCATTTCTATTGTTTAAAAAAGAAAAAAAAACCTTCAGTGGACTTCCTGTGATAGTATCAAGGCCCAAAAGAAACAAACAAAGGGCTGCCTAAATTGCGTATGTTTTTGGGGTATAGTACTTTTTTATAAAGTGGGTATAAGCTTTATTAAGGCAAACAACCCAAAATGAAGCTTGGATACAATATAAACAACATTGGACCAATCTTAAAACACTCAAATAAACTGAACTTTCTCTAAATAAACAATAGCCCTAGTCATGGCGGCGACAGATGAAGGGGTTGTATACTTCGGCTTCAAGCATACAATGCCTCATGATCCTCACCTGCAGTATCAGCTACACCTTCTTCCTGGTTAGAGGTAATGATTTTACTCCGAATTGCTTTCAATTTGATACCCACATCATTAAGAATCAACTAACAAACTTCCTCCTTCAAACTCCACTTCCCCTGAAACATACGGTGATATCTTTCCTTCCAAAGCCGCCAAACAACAGTTGTGAGAGCGATGCAATCTATCTTGGCTTCCATATTTTTGGGATCCCATTCATTGGCCAGTTAAGTGATAAATTGAATGACGTCATTGCTGGTAAAATTTCTATTCAATTTCTGATAACAAAACTTAGCTATCTAAGATGAGAACTCACATTCGAAAAATAGTGCTTATGTAATTCCATGTTATCTTCGCATAGAACACATGACATAGAATTAATGATACCCGAGTTATTGGGATGATCTTTGGTTGGTAGATGCCCTTTATTTACTTTGTAAGTAGTGAATGCCATTTTAGGAATGTTACATTTACTCCACACCACGTTGGACCGTTCACACTTATTCCCCTGTTGCCAAACACTATCATAAATAGAACAAAGAGAAAACTCTTTTCCATGTTTTCAAGCCCATAGGTCGCCATCCCTGGCATTATAAATTGGAGAAAATTCAATTTGTCTTTTATGGATTTCATTTAGGGAAAGATCAATAAGGTGCCAAGAGTCATTAATGATAATTTAAGAAACACTAGCATCAGGGCAACCATAGTCTGAGTAGGTATCCCAACCAACATAACCGATAATGGATCGACCATTAATCCACAGGTCACGCCAAAGATTTATTTCAGATCATTTGCAGTTTCTCTAACACAATTATTAGCAAGAACATCACGAACTTTAAGAATGGCTTTCCACATAGATGAAGCATAACCATCCATAGCCATAGTCCAAAGATCTTCTTAATGTATCTCTTTCTCATCCATCATGCCCATAAACCGTTAGATGAAATCAATTTCCAAGACAATTCGAGAGTATACGCCTCCTTCATCTCTCTAAGTTTCTCAAACCCACACCACCTTCCTTTTTAGGCCTACAAATATCATGATAGCTTATCTTATGCAGCCCACTCCTCCAAATAAAATCATCACAAACACATTCAATTGTATCAATAGAAGCTTCAGGCAGTTGAAATGTTTGCAACCAGAAGTAAGCCTTAACCTAAATAACCGAATACACAAGTTTCAGTCTGCCAGTTAAAGATAGTAGCTTTGAACTCCAACCATAGAGTTTGTCTCTAATATTAGATATAAGTATGACACAATCTCTGTCAGTGATCTTATTAGATGAGAGAGTAACTCATAGGTATTTAACCGAGAGAGTACCTTCCCTGACGTTAAAATATTTAGGACTTCTTCTTTGAATCTACACCGACTACTAAAGTAGCATTTACATTTTTGTTCATTCAATCTTAAACAAACAAACTTATCAAGCCTAGAAAAGATGTCTTTAATAGTCTGAGAAAAAACTAAACTCGACTTGATACAAACAATAAGGTCATCATCGTACAACAAATGAGTAATGTTCGGTTGAAAAATGTGTACATATTGCATAAGCTTGTTATGGTTGGATAACTCCATCTATAAGGAGAAAAATTCCATGGCAATAAAGAATAAGTATAGGGATAAGGGGTCACCTAATCTGATACCACGTGAACTCTTAATGAAACCCCTGGGGATAGCATTGATCAGGATAGAGAAAGTAGAGGTAGAGATGCATTCATTGACCAGGTCAGCAAATTTATCAGGGAAATCCATACACTTCAACATATGAATATTAAACGATCTATTAACTTTATCATAAGCTTTTTGTAGATCTACCATCAAACAGAACTTATCATCTCCTTTCTTATTGAAGTTTCTAATCAGCTCATGAGCAAGCAATGAATTTCCAGAAATATTTCTACCCTTAATGAAGGCGCTTTGACACTCTGCAATCATATATGGTAACACAATTTTCATTCTATTGCACAACACTTTGCTAAAAATCTTATAAATCGCGTTACAACAAGCAATAGGATGATAATCAGCAATAGAAGTAGGTTTTTCAACCTTCGGGATAAGTCTTAAAAATGTGTGATTAATCTCCTTTAGAATTTTACTAAAGTTAAATGATTCTTAAATAGTTGATACAATCTATGCTTGCAGGCTACTCCAATGTCGGATAAAGAACCCGGATCTGAACTGGAGAGGAGTCTTGATGAATGTTGTCCAAAGCCAATTTGACTTCATCAGTGGTAGTAGGACTGGTCAGCATCCTTCGATCAGCAGCATTCACGAGACTTCGGGGAACAACATTGGGTAGGACATCTACCTCATCACCTCCTTCATGATTGAATAAATTGGTAAAGTAAGATAAGGCCTCCATTTCAATTTGATTACAATTAACAGTTACGTGCCCATCCTGATCAAAAAGTTGAAAATTATAGTTAGTGTTTCTTCTAATAGACATTTTAGTGTAAAAAAATCTTCATACGATTATCCCCCTCAGTAAATCACAATTCTTTGTCTTTTTGTTTTAATTCAACAGCTTTAACATGTAAAGTATTTTTTGAGTTTAGCCTGAGTTTTAGCATAAACCCTCCAATCAACATCAACAGCATTGTCTCTTTCCAGTTTTTCTAATAATTCAGCACTTTGTTTCTCCAAGGCTTAAATATTGTTGAAGTCTCTGGGTCTGATTATATTCCACTCTTTCAATCTAGCTTTAGTATTTTTGAGGAATTTAACAAAGTGGTACATGTATGAATTTTGATGGATGGATAGTTTAGAGCTAATAACATTGCAATGATACCCATCTAGCATATGCCAGTGGTTAGCATATCTAAGTGGTTTGCCTTTCACTTTAGTGTGATGAGGTTTTAAGTTAATAAGTATAGGACAATGGTCACTGGTTGAAGGAGGTAACACACTAACTTTAACGTCAGAAAAACATAGCTAGACACATGGTATTGATGAGTGCATGGTCCAGTTGGCAGGAAATTTTTCTACTCACACCACTATGCCATGTATATTGCAGGCTATTGTGTACAGGTTCCAGGATTCCAGCTGCTAAAACACAGTTTTTAAACTCTGTAAGTTGCACAACTCTCAAAGCAATTCCTCCTTTTTTCTCATTGGCACTTAAAACAACATTAAAGTCCCGATAAACAATCCAAGGCCCGGTAATAGAGATAGAAAGTAAGCTAATTTTATCCCACAAAGAAGTTCTAATATTAGGGAGATTATTTGCATGTACATTAGTAACAGGCAACACTACTCCCCTCCCCCCCACTCGAATTTTGAGCAGACAAGGTGATTTGTTGTGAGTCTTTATGTAACATCCCGCAACTTTTATGGTTCTAAACCTTAAGTAATGAAGAATTAATTTTTACTAGAAGATTAACCGGATGTCTTATCTGTAACCATTGTGAAAGTCTTTCCGAAACAATCAGTTTGATATATAACTTTGATATACTTAGAATTATGGGTTATAAGGTATTGATATCTTTAAGACTGAAAGATACACACATGAAACTATTTTTTTTATTCTATGTTCTAATTTTAAGAACAAAAATAGTGTTTGGTGTAGTGGTTAAGTGAGTAGACTTTGATACATGAAGTCATGAGCTCAATTTCCATCAAATACACATTTTTTTGGAATTTTAAGTAAAATAATCAAATTTATGTACATTCCAAATATGAAAGATTTGTGTATGTATGCACATATAAATAGGAGACATATAAGATCAAGAGTTGCATATAAGGAAAGATTTTATGCAGTTGTATGTATATATGTTACATATATATGGGATGAATATTGTTTCCAAATTATAATACATAGGCTGTAAATTGATTGCACGTCAATTAACATGTTATTTAAATCCTTTATGTGTGTATAAATATATATATATATATGCATGTATATAACTTGATCATGCATAGACTTTCTATGTTATGGGGAAGTAGCAAAGAAAAAAAAAGGGAACTAAAATTATATTTATTTTCCACTTTTGAAAACAGGTTAGCTATCAATTGTGCATTAATCAATGACATATTTGGTTTATGGATGCTTATGGGGTTTATTGCCTATTCTTACAAATGTTAGACAAATCTAAATTTCCCTATATATGTATAAATATGTAAATGCCATAATTTTATACACTACGGAGCAATAACTAATTAATTGCACATGTGAAGATTAAGTAGGCATTGATCGACATGTATGTCAATTAATTTGTCTTATTAGAAATTTGTTTCCAAAAGAATAGCAATTGATTCTCTTATATAAGTGGCAATTTTTAAATAGGTTTCAAAACATATTCATTGATTTCCCATTTTAAATGGTATATTCAAATCTCTCTTTTTTTGTCATTGATTGGAAGAAAATAAGAATGGACATATGAGATGTATTATAATATCTTACTTCACTACGGAGTAATTAAGACAGCGATTGTGATGTAATTTAAAATTTCTAGGGTTGGTCCAATGGACAAAATCAGCCTTTAGCTTCTATATAAACAAGCCAAATCCAACCTAACCTCCATCCTATTTTTTTGTTTTCTTCTTCCCTCTTGAAAATTCCATAGGAACATCTTATTTTCCTCTACAAATTTTCGAAGGGAGAGAGGATCAAAATAAAGGAGAAATAGGAAGAAAACTTATGCAAGGTTCACAACAAATTTCCTACAGCAAAGGAGAACATGTGCAAATAAATTGGAGAGATAACACATGTATGGATTGTGATTTTATGAGATTGGTATGAGTTCTTTGATTTAATAATTAAATTTAAATTATAAATTTATTGTCTTGCGAAGAACATATATGATTACTAATTTATGACATGATATGTTGACAATTATTTGATATTTGAGACATTTTGGATGCATCGGGTCTAAGTTTACTATTTCTTTTTTACTAATCATTACACTATTAAAATTTTAATTGAAATAAGTGATGGATTTGAATATGTGAGTTATTCATTAAAATAAAATGAATAAAGTTGAGTAATGATATTAAAATATGCTAAATAACGAAAAGTGTGATTATCCATAGTTTGTATGTGTTATTTATAAATAATAGTTTTTGGGAAAGAAAAGAAATGATGAAATTAATATGGAATGTTTTGATATGTCTATTATTATTTTTGAAGATATTCATGAATAGTAATAAAGGATGCTTATTGCTATTCAACAAAATAAGATTTTATAGATAATAATCCAGCTTTAATGAAAATTGCATTCCTTTGGAATAAATGGGAATAAGATGACTTTCTATTGTGTTAAAAGTAGTTAATATAAAAATTGTTATTTTTTTGTGTAAGACAATAATATAGTTGATTTTTAATGTTATTCGATATGTTATATTTTGATAAAATGTAATGTTTTGAAAGAAGGAACAATGAAAATTCTAAAACTGAATAGAGCAACAAAGTTTACTTTTATAATAAACAATAATATGATAATTTTATACTTGTAATAAAAACCATTATGGTAAATGTGATGGAATGGTTCCAATATATTATGTTTTAGTTATTACATGTTTTGTTTCACGGTGATAGATCACATCAAAGATGTTTATGCGATGTTTTATCATTGATTACTACAAACTGATGTGTAGTTAATCATGGTTAGTTTAGGGTGAATGTTCTGTTACCAATATTGATTGGATTACCATGCATTGATGACTGTGTGGTTTATCATTACATTGATGGTGTACAATTATTTATTGATAAATAATAATTAAGTATATTAATGTTGTTACCTTTTCATTTTACAAGTTGGCATTGCCATTGGATGTTGTTCATTTTTGAAGAATGCATGTAAATTTTATTTTGTTTACTTCATATGTTGAGATGTTGTGACAGATGGTTAAGATACTCTTTTCTACTCTTATTTGATTGTGTTAATGCATTGATTGTATTAACTATGCTGATTGCATCAATCTCAAAGTTTGCACTGATTGTATTTGAATCGTATTGATTGTAATGGATGAACGGATGCAATGGTTGTAATGTACTAATGAGTATTTGGATGCATGAGAAGAGCAGGAAATAGAACTACGTGGGCTTAATCGCTCAAAAGGGGTACGCAGGCAGTCTTTTCCTATGCAATAGCCACTGGATCACTTAGGTTGGGTTGGGGTGTATAGTGTTAGGCGCAGTCCAAATATGGTTGAAACTCTTTTTTTTCTCTCTGCATAGAATTTGTAAAGTTAGAAGATGTGAGATTGCAAAAAGAAGACAAAAGAAGAAGCAGAAGGGAGCTTAGCCTGCATGTTGGATCCACAGATTGTTTATTTTAAATTCCTTTCTTATGTATTGCTGCTGTTTTGTTCTATGGATGTTTGATGTAATAAAATGCATTATGATGATTTATTTATGTAAATTATTCCATCATGAGATCTTCCATATTATTCATGGTTTCTAGCATTTTTAAATCTTATATACTTAAGGTCCACTAATTTTAATATCTAAAACTAGTTGTAAGCGTGTTTGATGATGTTTATAATTGATTTTGGACCTTTAAAAATAGTGGATCTTTACATCTGGTATCAGAGTCTAGGTTTGGTGATTACCCGAGCCTTGGGTAGGTTTAACAGTTATGTTGTAATGATTTGCACCTTAAGTTGGTTTAAATATGAGAGAAAATGTTTTGATTTATAATCGCATGCTTGAAGTGTGTGTATTGTTTGTTTGGTCATTATTACCTCACTCTACAATGTTGCTTGTTTATGAGAAACCTTTTGTGGAGGATAAATAAAACAAGAATGAGGCAAGATAAACACTTATGGGGCAGGTTATGTGTTTGGTTATAACAGAAATGACATACACACGGTGAATTAGGTTGCAATTGAAACCCAAGCTTAGTAAAGATAGAATCGTTTTAAGAGAACAACAATGGTTTAGAATTATTGTTTTTAATATATATATATATCCCTTATCTTAAAGCTATCTCATTAGTTAATAGAAAATGGTCATTTTTGAGGGATTTGCATGTTTAATACACTAATTATAGCTAACTAGGGGTAATTAGTGGTAACTAGCGAAATTATGAGTCATAAAAATATGGAAAAATATTGTAGCACCCTGAATTTTTAACGACATTAAAGAGGATAAATTAAAGAATAATTAATTTAATATTCAAAATTAAGTGAAACGGGTCATGCCATTGCGTTCGTCTCGGAATTCTGCTTGAGATAGAGTCCGAGTTTGCGTAAAACGGATGTCGTATGAAAGAGTTACGGAGGATAGAAGTTGGGCAGAAAATTCAGGAAATGGACCAGAATGCATTGGCGCACTTGGGAAGTGCGCCAGAACAAAAATGCACTGGCGCACTTAGGAAGTGCGCCTATGCCGAGCCAGAAACCTGCACAGTATTCTGGAGAGTTCTGATGACGTGTCTTCTTCTGATTTGTGGGATGATGTGTCTTTGAGCTGTGTGGTTCTGATGATCTCCTAGTTAATCTAAGGGCTCTAATTAATCCAACACATCCATATAAGCACACATAAACCTAAACCCTAATCTAAACTAAATTCATTTATAAGCCGCCATGCTGCTGCATCCTAAAACTAAACTTGTTTCTCTTCTTCAACAATCAAAGCCTACATCAATGGATTTGCTAATCAACTTCAAAAATCAGAACTTAGAATCTTTCTCTAATCCGTAAACCTATCTCTGTGAGTTTCTAGTCACTTTTAGGTTTAAATAAATAATAGTAAATTTTGAAAGACTATGAATTGGATATGTTGTAAAGTACGAATCTATGCCAGTATTAAATCTTATATTATGTAGATCTTAATGGATCTAATTCTCTAGATCTGATGCAATTGTTGTTATATTATGATGTTGCCTTTATGGATCTTGATTTGTAACTACGTTGTGGTAAATGTGAATTATGATAGAGTACGAATTGGGTAAATGTTGTGAATCATGAACTTATGCAAGTTTATTATGTCATTATCCCTAGATCTAATATATGGACATTCTACTATGTTTCCTATGTGAATCTTGAATTACAATTATATTGTGGTACATGTGAATTGATTAATACAGATCTAACTTTCTAGATCTGATTGTGGTGATTCGATATGACATTTATATGAACATTGATTTGTAATCATGTTAGGATGATAGTACACCCATTAATTTTACATTGCTTGGATCTAGACTTTGGTGTTAATCACCTTTCACTTGTTATATTATGATACATTGGTATATGTGGTAAACTTGACATGTGAATCTAAACTTGTTATTATGCCACCCTACCTATGCTAGATTTAGGTAATTGGACACCTAATATTGAATCTAGATCTCATTATGCTTGCCTACACACAACTTATTAATTTGATGTCCGCTTTATTATGATAATTATCACATGTCTATTCACTTAGTTATTATGCTAGTTATGTTAATATTTATGCCAAAACATGTTGAACTGTCACCCTTATCATGTTCCCTTTTATTGTTAAGACGAGGCTACTTTATAGCCTCGATGCCGCCAAAATACGTGTGAATACGTTAATTAGGAATGGGGACAAAGGGAATTTGTAATTGGCATAGTTTATATAATATTTATATGAAATGAGCATATAATTCAAATGGGGAAACATAGAATTAATTACCTATAATGACATAGGTAAATTTGGGTAAAGATGAATTAATTACCTATAATGACATAGGTAAATTTGGGTAAAGATGAGTTAATTACCTATAATGACATAGGTAAATTTGGATAAAGATAGAATGTTTAGTAATTAAAATTAAAAAATTTAATTGTACTTATGACACGAGGTTAGGTTACATTAGTGGCGGAAGTCTGCCCGGACCCGACCGGCATATCCAACAGCCACTAATGTTGAACCTAATGTGGGAGGTCTAAGTACGCAAATACGAATTGGGCTAAGACACGAGGTTAGGCCCAACTGTGGAATATGACTGCCCGGACCCGACCGGCATATCCAGCATCCACACGTTGTAGGCCTAATGTGGGAGGTCTAGCCCATTATAACCATAATTGGACATGGTAAAGAAATGGATTACTTAACCTAATATAATATGAATATGGACTTAAGTTAGGGTTAAGTAAAATTGGCTGAATAAAAGGGGGGGTTAAGTAAACCTTGGGTAGGTGGGTAATATTAGTATATATAGGCCCACAAACTTAACTGTTAAATAAACATGCTTAATCAGTGGGAGGGTTAAGTACATCTTGGGTTGGTGGGTAATATTTGTATATATAGGCCCACAAACTTAACCTGTTGAGGTTATATAATTAAAGACGCCTTTTAGGTAAACATAACCAGTGGGATGCAAGACAAAGGGGAGAGCTTGCATCATCTTGTGTGGGACCCATTTCAGTCAACCCTTAATTAGGTATCAAACGGGTACTCCGCACTAAGTCGGAGTGGGGCACGCTTACTGAGCTGATTGTCAGAGATCCAAACGTGGAGGCAGTGTTGATGGCGCGTTCCAACGGGGTCATGTGCGTGCATGACTCTGCCTGCTGGGGAAGATAAGACGTTGTGAAATCAGTAGATATGGTTGTGCACATCCGGAATATAAAGGGTTGCTACTTTAGGGAGTGATACACCCTACTGTGGAGCTAGTACAGGGTATCTACAGAATAGGGAGCCGATCGATTGGGGGTAGTAAATAGGGTACATCTATTCCTGTCTGTTTCTTTGGAGTACCTGTGTTTCTGTCTGGGCTAACACCCGTTATTTATGTTTAGGTACCAGTTCTGTTTGGGTTAAAACCCGTTACTAGAGTACACCTAAAACTACCATTATGTTTCTGTTGGGATCGTCCTGTTTTTGTTAAGCAATTAGGGAGTATGTCATCCTATTACATATCTGTTATACTAGTATTGGTGTAGAGCAAGGAAAGTATTAAGAAGCGCTATCTATTATATCATGTTGTCCTGTTTACCTTGTCATACCTGTCATTTATGTAGTGATCTCTCTTATCCACTTTGTATGCCTATCATGTTACTTTTATTTATTTACTGGCTTAAAATAACCAGACTCACCAGACTTATGTCTAACCTAGTTTGTTTCGCCTTCTTTCTTCCGTCCCCCCCCCCCCTAGGTTCGCAGGGAGGAAACACCCAGGCTTAGTCAGGATTCAGGTATCAGCCTGCTAGGAGCTATTGCTGAAGTTGGCTCAAGTTCTTGTCTCTACTATGGCTTAACTCTTTCATTTGGGGAATTATGCATTTTATTTACTTATGTACTCTGATGATGCAAGACAGAAGTTATTTTGTTGTAATGGTTTTTATGACTTATGAAATTATGGACTACGGTATTTAAATTTTCGCTGCTAACTTATTTATATCTGTCTTGTAATTGTTCTGTGTATGATTACCTATAATGCTTCACAGAACTTAATGCATTCCCTTAGTGAGTGACATTAACGGACGTGGGGTGTCACACTTGGTATCAGAGCTGAAGGTTACCAGATTGGATAAAGTTTTTGAAAATTATTGTCAAAAAGGTTTTAAAAGAAAGCATTTTCAAAAGAAAAGCCTATTTTGAAAAACATATTCCCCAAAGCCATATGTAATATCTTTCGATTCTCCGCTTGATTCCTTTTTCCCTTTTTGTTTGGGGAACCGATTCTTCTTGAAAGGTTTCCCCATTCTGGCATGATGTCGTAGGCATGTTTAGCACATGTCGAAAGGCAATGAAGTGCCTAACCTCCATCCGTAGCCGCAGTGGTTTCACCTACGGTTAATTTTCTCGAGCTTCGTAAGGATTTCCATGTGATGGAGGCAACTTTCGAAAGACTTGTTAGCTTGTTACACAAATGTGGGTAAAAAGGAGTATAAGGAAGTTAGGGCTAAGGAGCACAACCCAAGGATGAGAAAAAGGTATGGCCCAAGAAAGGACAGCAACAACAACAGAAGAAGGGCGGAAAAATATTACAAGGCTATGGATAAGGGGAAGTGCCATAGTTGTGGGCAAGAGGGTCACTTGGCCTAGGACTACAGGAAAAGGAAGAATGCTTGCTTTGTTTGTGAAGAGGTTAGACACCATTCTGGGGGAGTTCCCAAGGAAACAAGGGTAATGTCAAAGGACATAAAACTCTAGAGGGCAAGCGAATGCTCTCATGGCTAGTGCACCAGATAGAGGTAGGAAAGTTTCCATGGAAGATTTTGATTTCTCTTTCCAATCAACCGGTTAGAACTCTTTTCGATTCTGGCGCATTCACATTCGTTCATATCTAGCTCTGTAGTTGAATCACTGCACTTAATTACTAGTATGGTAGTGGATCCCATTGTTGTCTCAAACCCCATTGGTGGTTCGGCACATTTATCCATGATTTTTCGGGGTTTGAGACTATCTGTGTTAGGCGTCGAGTTTGAGTACGACGCACATCTTGTTTCATGGGTTAGGGGTTGATTCAAGGGGTGGGTTGGCTTACCACATATGGCACCATTCTGGGCAGTGAGAGGAGGGTCATTAAGCTTCTAACTTGTCATGGGGGGACCCTCGAAATTTCTTGTGACCCACAAGGGTCTGTCATGCTTAGTTTCCTAGAGTCTCTTGAGGCGTCTATCGATGATTTGCGATCAGCATCAGTAGTCCGTGAGTATCCCGATGTCTTAGACGAGGTTCGGGGATTACCCCCGAGACGCGAGATTGATTTCCGTATATACCCGGTGGATAATGCAAATCCAGTTGCATTACCTGTGCGCCATATGGCTCCTAAAAGAAAAGAGGGAACTTGATAAGAAAGTGGCGGGGCTACTTGAGAAGAGGTTTGATAGGTGAATCATATCAGGATGGGAAACCTATTGAAGACAGTCCTTGAGGAAGCCCATCATTCCAAGATGACTATTCATCTAGGTGGCGATAAAATGTAAAGAGTTCAAGGTAGTGGAGCCAAACTTGCGAAAGGAAGTGAAAATAAAGAAGGAAGCAATGATTGGATGAGTTCCGACTTGCATACTTGGATCGGAGGTTAAGAAGCTACGCAAACGAGAAGTCAAGTTGGTGAAGGTCCAGTGGGGAGACAACCAAGAAGATGCAACTTGGGAGACCAAAGACAAGATTATTTTTTTACGCTTCGTTCCCTATCCCTTTCAAGGGAATGTTCTTAACTTCTCTTTCAAAAGCTTTTATTCGCATTTTCTTCTATCATCTAAGTATATCCTATCAATCGAATCTTCGACCTTTAGGTAGGAAATCCCATGATTGTAAACATGTGTTTGAGACTTGTTATGTTTGATGGATGCAAGGGTTTGCTAGTGGTTGCAAGTGGACGCATATACACAAACATTAGGCACTAGATCGTCTCAATCACTCTCATACTGCATATGGATGTGTGTGCATTTTCTTTTCTTTTATGGATGGAAATGGATGAACTAGCATATGGATGTTGCATTTGGACGAATGAGTGTGCACGCATGTAGAGCTTATATGTTATAATAGGCTTATTTGCATACATATTGGATTTATGGCACTAACATACATTGCATTAAGGAGGTTGTAACACCCCCACGTCCATTAATGTCACTCACAAGGGGAATGCATTAACTTCCATTGAGCGTATTTAGTGTATAGAACAGAATATAACAAGGTAGATACAAATAATGGTACTTAAAAATTTTAAAACAACTTTTATTGCAGTGGAGAAATAGTTTGATTACAACAACTTCATAAACCAAGTACACTTAATATCCATCTTGCCAAATTTGTTTTCTGAATACATAAAGTAAAAAGCATAAACCCCAACACAAGTAGCCATAAAAGAGATGAGCTGAACTTTACTTTCAGCAATCCAAGCACTTCCAAAAGAGAGAGAAAGAGATCCAAGATCAAGCTCCACTAATACTAGTCCCACCCTGAGAACCTGGGGGGAGGAAGAAAAGAGGCGAAAACAAGGGGGTCAGACATAAAGTCTGGCGAGTATAATAACTTTAACAATATAATTATTAAAGTAAATAGGATAAGGCATAAATTGGTAAAACAAGGTATGACTATGAAACAAGTGGGCATGACAAAGCAAACAGGAGGAATATTCTGGCGTTAATCTCGTTCCTAATCACTATAGGATAATTACTATACTGCACTGCTACTAGTCACCCTAAAAGTTGATCCCGCCTACAGAACATAATAATGATAATGGTAGTTTCGTGTACCCCTAGTTGCCTTCATAGGTGCCGTCTGCCCCTATCTCCACTAGTTATACCCACTACCCCCATGCGATCGGCTCCCTAACTCGTAGATACTCATGTTGGTCCCATAGTGGGGTGTATCACTCCCCAAAGTGGCAACCCGATACCACCAAAGATGCACGGCTTATATCTACACGATGCAATAACGTCTTACCTACCAGCCCGGGCCCATGCACGCACCTGACCCCGTTGGACTTGCGTTGCCACCGCTAACCCATTTGACCTCTTACAATCAAGCCCAGTAAGCGTGTCCGGTCCTCGACTTGGGTCGAGCTCACAAAGATACTTAATGGGTTAGTGGTTTGAAAAGGGTCTCCACACAAGCTTTCCACCTATGCTTGGTCCCCACTAGAATTTCCCACTTAACCCCTTCATATTCATGTCTTCTTACATGTTTTCAACTTGGTTAAGTGTTCCTAATCGTATTTCACATGCCACCTAAGGCACCCACCTAACCCCCATGTCCCACCACATGCTTATCTGGTTAAGTGTTACTTAATTCATTATAACCGTAACTTTGTAAAGACCTCCCACATTAGACTGACATTTGCGGTTGCTGGATTTTCCGGGCGGGTCCGGGCAATCTTATACCGCAAACGAGCCTAACCTTGTGTCTTTACAATTGTTACGCATTTAATTCAAGCCTTTGACCTCTCACATTAGACTACCGTTTGTGGTTGCTGGATTTGTCGGGCGGGTCCGGGCAGTCTTACACCACAAACGAGTCCAACCTCATGCCTTAGGCGGTTAATTATTACACACCTTTATTTACCCCCAAATTGGATTAATATCCCTATTCAAACTTGTCAATAAATTCCAAATTTATTTATGTCCATAATTGTCACCTAAATTATGTCCATAAATTCCAGGTATACTAATTTATACCAAATAATGTCTCAAATTAATTATATGCTTTTAAGGCCATATTATGCCAATTCACAATCATGTATATTCAATATTTTCCCATCGTCCCCACGCTATTTGTACGTTTTAATATGACTTATGTTAGACTCGCAAATAGTCTAACTTATGAAAAGAAAAGCAACATCACTTAACACATAAAATAGATCTAAGAATCATGGCATAAGTTTACATAGCCAATAACTTGCATATATGGATATGGTTTTCCTATAACTTGCATATGAATTTCATTCAAACTAACATATGATTCACATACAAAGCATAGGCAATGGACATATAGAACATAAACTTTTCATAACTATGTACTGTCGTGGATCTAAATATAGATCTAAACACAAAGATGTGAACTTGCATATGGATCTAAACATAAAGATGTGAACTTGTATATGAATCTACACATAAAGATGTGAACTTGCATATGGATCTAAACATAAAGATGTGAACTTGCATATGGATCTAAAAGATGTGAACTTGCATATGGATCTACACATAAGGATTAATGTCACATGTTTGCATATAAACTAGCATATGTATCTACATGATTCACATATGTTTTAACATCCCAAACTTGCATAAGATTCACATATGTCTTAATATCCCAAACCTTGCATAAGATTCATATAAGAACATATAGTCCAACATCACAAACTTGCATATAATTTTTATTAGAACATGTAATCACAAACTTGCATATAACTTATATAAGAACATGTAATCACAAACTTGCATATAATTCAACATCACATGATTCAAAATCATATTCCCATAATCCCAATTATAACTTATCATAATTAAATTAATTAATTAATTTGTGAAAGATATTATACTTACAAACAAAAATAATAGTCTAGCCTTTCTAGGATCTGTATTCTGAAACTGAATTGCTTGCCTTTGATGTAGACTAATCGTTATTCTAATCCTAGATTTGATTTGATTTTGATTCAAGCTTCTATCTTGCTTTAGGGTTGAAAGAGAATGGCGGCTACTCTAGGTTCTCTATTGACGGCATGGCGGCTCTTGGTATGAATTAATGTGATTAGGGTTGAAGGTTTGGGAGTGCTTTTATAGAAGATTAATTAATTAAGAGCCGTCAGATTAACCTAGAATCAATCAATACCATCCAGCCAAGATAGAATGACACCTCAGCCCTAATGACTCAGCATCAAGTCAGAAAAGCATCATCTTTCAGATCTGCCCGGGGGGGCAGGTCGACATCCAGGTTGACCCCCAGGTCGACCCCCTGGTCGACCTGTATGGGTAGGTCGACCCCCTAGTCAACCTGGCCTTTGAGCGGGAATTTTCCCGCCTAGTCTGCTTCCCTGTTTTGAATTTTGAATTTCTGATTTTCTGATTCGAGCTGTTTTTATTTATTTAAATTCTGAAACTTCAGAAGGCCATAACTTCTTCATACGAAGTCCAATTCACACAAACTCGGACTCTATACTAAGCAGAATTCCGAGATGAACGCAATGGCGTAACCCGTTTCCCTTAATTCCCACATTTGAAATTAAGTATTCTTTAATTTGTTAATTTTAATATTTAAAATCACGGGGTGTTACATTCTCCCCTCCTTAAAGGATTTCGCCCCCGAAATCTCCAAGTTAAGGAGAATGCATATCCTAACATCTAATCATCCATCTACTCAACCATCAAACACAGGCATCCATTGTCCTTACAAGATTTCTAATGCCGTATGAACATATGCAAAAAGGGTGTGTATATGCTCCTTGTCTAATGCAAAATCAGGCGGTCTACTGATTCAGTTGACCTCCTTAATGCAAATCATGATAGTGCCATGCGTCCATTATGTATGCGAAAGAATCCTATCGATACATATTATTTCTACATGTGTGCACAACCATTCATCAAAATGCAACATCCATGTGATAACACAACCATTATACATCCATAAATTAGATATACACATACATTTATATGCAATATGAAGGTGATTGAGCCGATCTAGTGCCTAAGGTGTGTGCACATGCATCCACGAGCAACCACTAGCAATCACTTGCATCCATTTGCATCCACCAAACATAACATGTCTCAAACACATGTTTGCAACCATAGGGTTCTTTCTAACTAAAGATCGAAGATGTCATTGCAAAGATAATACTAAATGATAGGACAAGTATCAACAAAGCGGTAAAAAAAGGAGAAGTTAAAAAAAAACATACCCTCAAAAAGGAAAGGGTACAGCGTACGCATCTTATCTTCCGTCTCCCAAGTCGCGTCTCTTTGATCATCTCCCCATTGCACTTTGACCAACTTGACCTCTTTGTTGCGTAGCTTTTTGACCTCCGATCCGAGAATGCGTGTAGGAGCTCGTCTAACCATGGCATTGTGCTCTACTTCCACTTCTTCGAGCGTGCTCGGCTCCACCACTTCCGCCGTATCATGTAAGCACTTGCGCAAATGTGAAACGTGAAACACGTCATAAATTCCGCTGAGCTTCTATGGTAACTTTACTCTATACGCCATCTTCCCAATCCTCTCTGTAATTGGAAAGGGTCATACGAACCTCAGTGCCAACTTCCCTACTGATCCAAAATGGACTACGTTTCTCAACGGTGACGCCTTAATAAAAACCATGTCCCCAACATTGAACTTAAGATCGGTTCATCTCCTATCAGCATATGACTTCTATCGGTCATGCGCTGTCTTCATTCGCCGTCTAATCAGGTCTATCTTCTCCGAAGCCTCCCTAATCATGTCGGGTCCAAGCAAAACCTTATCAATGGATTCCCACCAACAAGTAGGTGATCGGCACGGTCGTCCATAGAGAGCTTCCAAAAGGTGTCATGCCAATGCTAGCCTGAAAACTATTATTATAGGCGAACTCCACTAATGGAAGATGTTCCTCCAATGTCCCTCCAAAGTCTAGGATGCATAGCCTCAGAAGGTCTTCTAGAATCCGATTTATTCTCTCGGTTTGGCCGTCCGTCTGAGGGTGATAAACGGTACTTAAGCATAATTGTGTTCCAACCGCCTCTTGTAAGCTTTTCCAAAATTCGCTTATGAAAATGGGATCTCTATCGCTCACAATACTAGAGGGTATGCCATGCAGACGAACTATCTCTCGAAGGTAAACAGATGCTAACCATGCGGCGGTCCTTCTACTCTTAACGGGAATAAAATGGGCACTTTTGTTAAGTTTGTCTACAATTACCCAAATCCCTGTATTACCCTTACTAGATCTAGGCAACCCATCTACTAAATCCATGGAAACACTTTCCCATTTCCACAGCGGAATCTCTAAAGGGTGGAGCAAACCTCCAGGCTTCTTTTGCTCCGCCTTGACTTGCTGGCACACTAAGCATCTAGAAACGAACTCAACCACATCCTTCTTCATTCCGGCCCAAAAGAAAACTCGCTTCATATCCTTATACATCTTGTCACCACCAGGATGTATGGTCATCTTAGAGGGATGTGAGTCTTCAAGAATTGCCTTCTTTAAACTCTCGTCTTATGGCACGTAAAGTCTCCCATCTCTACGCAGCCAGCCTCTTTCATCTATAGCATATCTATTAAGATGACTCGAGGACTCCCCTCCTATAAGCTTGCCTACTATCTCAACCAACTGTGGGTCATCTCGCTGTGCCTCTCCAACTCGACCTAAAAGTGTAGGTTGTACCTCTAACGATCCCAACAATCCGGGTACATAATCGACAGAGGGTCTGAAGTCAAAGGTAGATATATACTCCAAACTCTGCCGCTCTACGAACAAAGGACTCAGAGTCAACTTCTTTCTACTTAAGACGTCAGCTACAACGTTACCCTTGCCAGGGGTATATGCGATCTCAAAATCGTAGGATGCCAAAAACTCCATCCATCTCTGCTGCCTCAAGTTTAGGTCCTTCAGCGAGAATAAGTACTTTAGCGACTTATGGTCTGTATACAACTCAAACTCTCGTCAAGCAAATAATGATGCCATGACTTAAGCGCAAAAAATATGGCAGCCAACTCTAAGTCATGGGTAGGGTAATTTTTCTTGTGGGCTTTCAACTGCCTTCCACCATAGCATATCATCCTTCCCTCTTGCATTAAGACTGCGCCAAGCCCTATCCCGCAAGCATCGGTATAAACTGTGAATGGCTTACTCCCATCTGCAAAACTAAAACTGGAGTTGTCGTCAAAGCCCTCTTCAGACGTTGGAACGCATCGTCACAGTCAACATCCCAAGCAAAAGTCAAATTCATCTTCGTTAATCGAGTAAGTGGGGCTGATATCTTCGCGAAGTCCTTGATGAACTTCCTATAATAACCAGCCAGCCCTGAAAAGCTTCTTACTTCTGTTGCGTTCTTAGGAATTTTCCAATCTTGGATTGCCACCACCTTTGCAGGATCCACAGCTATCCCTTCCTTAGAGACCACGTGTCCTAAGAACCTCACTTCCTTTCTCCAAAAGTGGCACTTGGAGAACTTAGCTTTAAGTTGATGCGCTCGTAGGGTCTCTAAGACTTCCCTAAGATGCAGGGCATGCTCTTCTTCATTTTTAGAGAAAATCAAGATATCATCCACAAAGACTACCACAAACTTGTTTAGAAACTCCCTAAACACCCTACTCATTAAGTCAACAAAGTACGCGGGTGCATTTGTCAAACCAAAAGGCATGACGAGCCACTCGAAGAAACCGTCAGGAGTTCTAAATGCAGTTTTATCTATGATATCTTCAGCCACCCTTAGCTGATGAAACCCTGTAGCCAAATCCAGTTGCGAGAAAACCGAAGAACCCACCAACTGATCGAATAAATCGTCTATCCTCGGCAATGGGTGTCTGTTCTTCTTTGTTAGCTTATTCAGCTCTTTATAGTCCACGCACAATCTAAGTGAACCATCGGCTTTCGTAGCAAAAACGACTGGAGCGCCCCACTCCGAAATACTTCTTCTTATGAACCCCTTCTCAAGCAGTCCTTTCACTTGCTTACTGAGTTCTCTCCTCTCTCTTGGAGCCATGTGGCGCACTGGCAATGCAACTGGCTTTGCATTATCTACTAGGTATATTCGAAAGTCTATCTCGCGCCTCGGGGGTAAACCTCGAACTTCATCGAAGACGTCACTATATTCATGGACCACACGAACAGATTCCAAATCATCATTGGATGTGTCAAGGGATTCTAGGTAGATAAGCATTACAGGACCTCTAGGGTCACAAGAAACATAGAGGGTCTTTCCACAACGAGTCAACAATCTAACTACCCTTCTTTCGCAATCTAGGATGGCACCGTATCTAGCTAGCCAATCGATACCTAGAATCATGTCGTAGCCCATGAAGCCAAGAATGAAAGCGTTGCATTCAAACCCAACGCCCAATATAGACACTCTCAAATTCCGACAAATCATAGAAAGATGAGCCGAACCACCAATAAGATTTGAGACTACTATGGGATCTGTAACTATACTAGTATTTAGGTGCAGTGTTTCAACTAACGAAGTAGATACAAATGAGTGTGACGCGCCAGAGTCAAACAAAGTACGAACAGGATGATCAAACAGAAAAACTAAACTTTCAACGGAAATGTTTCTACCTCTTTCCTGTCCTGGTGCCATGAGAGCCTGAATCTGCCCTCTTGCCTGCCCTGGTGCCATGAGAGCCTGAATCTGCCCTCTCGAAGTGGACCCCGTCCTTTGCCCTTGCCTCTGTTTCCTCGGGAAGCCTTTAACTAAATGTCTTGCCTCTCCACAGTGGAAACAGCCAGTCTTCTTCTTTTTCGTATAGTCTTTGCTTAGATGGCCTGGTGTCCCACAATTAAAGCACTTTTTCTTTCCCTTTCCATTGTAATCCTTACCGCCGTTCTTGTTCTGCTGTTGTGATTTATTTTGATCCACTTTCTTCTCCGGTGCCTTATTAGCATTAGCACCTTTCTCTTCCTCATGCATAAGCGCCATGTTAACCAGTTTCTCAAAGGTAGCCCCCATCGGAATGTGGGTCATAGCTAACCCATGTAGTGGCTCATTTAAACCTTTAACGAACCTCAGGGCCTTCTTCTTAGGTGTGTTCACCAAGTCCAAGCCAAATCTCGCCAACTGATTGAACATGTTGACGTACTCCTTTACTGACAAATTTCTTTGCTTCAATGCTAAGAACCTTTCCATGTATAAGTTTTCTTCTTCCCATGAGAGAAATTTCATCTCGAACCTACGCCTGAAATCCATCCATGTCTCTACTGGACGCTCTCCATTCGTAACCTCCCACCAAAACGAGGCTTCATCCTTCATTAGCCAAGCAGCTAATTGGACTTTCCTTCCATCTTCTACCTCAAAAATACCAAATAGATCTTCCACTTCTTTAAGCCAATTTCGAGCTTCAACAAACGTCTCTGATCCGTGAAAAGGTTTCCCGCCATTGCTCGAAAGTCCTTACATATCTTTGAAAAGGTATCAACGCGAGGAGGGGGAGGAGGAGGAGCAGCTGCAGTTGGGGGAGGAGGGATGTCTGCTGGGCCTGAAACGGTGGCCTAGCTTCCAGGTACCTTCTGAACAAGGTTGGTATCGGTATGCCCTCCAGTATTTCAGGTGCCCCAGACATGCTGAAAAGAAAAAGGAAAGGGATTCAAAATGGAGAATCGAAAGAAAGATATATGGCTCTTGGGGGTTATATTTTTAAAACAAACTCCTCTCTTGAAAATACTTTCCTTAAAACATATTTTTGAAAGTATTTCTTTATAAAATGCTTTTGAAAAACAGTTTTTTCAAAATTTATATCTGTTCTGGTAACCTTCAGCTCTGATACCACGTGTAACACCCCATGTCCATTAATGTCACTCACAAGGGGAATGCATTAACTTCCATGGAGCGTATTTAGTGTATAGAACAGAATATAACAAGACAGATACAAATAATGGTACTTGAAAATTTTAAAACAACTTTTATTGTAGCGGAGAAATAGTTTGATTACAACAACTTCATAAACCAAGTACACTTAATATCCATCTTGACAAATTTGTTTTCTAAATACATAAAGTAAAAAAGCATAAACCCCAATACAAGTAGCCATAAAAGAGATGAGCTAAACTTTACTTTCAGCAATCCAAACACTTCCAAAAGAGAGAGAAAGAGATCCAAGATCAAGCTCCACTAGTACTAGTCCCACCCTGAGAACCTGAGGGGGGAAAAAGAAGAAAAGAGGCGAAAACAAAGGGGTCAGACATAAAGTCTGGCGAGTATAATAACTTCAGCAATATAATTATTAAAGTAACTAGGATAAGGCATAAACTGATAAAACAAGGTATGATTGTGAAACAAGTAGGCATGACAAAGAAAACAGGAGAAATATTCTGGCGCTAATCTCGTTCCTAATCACTATAGGATAATTACAATATTGCACCGCTACTAGTCACCCTAAAAGTTGATCCCGCCTATAGAACATAATAATGATAATGGTGGTTTCGTGTACCCCTAGCTGCCTTCATAGGTGTTGTTTGCCCAATCTCCACTAGTTGTACCCACTACCCCCATGCGATTGGCTCCCTAACTCGTAGATACCCGTGCTGGTCCCACAGTGGGGTGTGTCACTCCTCAAAGTGGCAATCCGGTACCACCAAAGATGCATGGCTTATATCAACACGATGCAACAATGTCTTACCTACCAGCCTGGGCCCACGCACGCACCTAACCCCGTTGGACTTGCGTTGCCACCGCTAACCCGTTTGACCTCTTACAATCAAGCCCAGTACGTGTGTCCCATCCTCGACTTGGGTCGATCTCACAAAGATACTTAATGGATTACTGGTTTGAAAAGGGTCCCCACACAAGCTTTCCACTTATGCTTGGTCCCCACTAGAATTTCCCACTTAACCCCTTCTTATTCATGTCTTCTTACATGTTTTCAACTTGGTTAAGTGTTCCTAATCGTATTTCACATGCCACCCAAGGCACCCACCTAACCCCCATGTCCCACCACATGTTTATTTGGTTAAGTGTTACTTAATTCATTATAACCGTAACTTTGTAAGGACCTCCCACATTAGACTGACATTTGCGGTTGCTGGATTTGCCGGGCGGGTCCGGGCAGTCTTATACCGCAAATGAGCCTAACCTCGTGTCTTTACAATTGTTACGCATTAATTCGTGCCTTTGACCTCTCACATTAGACTACCGTTTGTGGTTGCTGGATTTGTCGGGCGGATCCGGGCAGTCTACACCACAAACGAGTCTAACCTCGTGTCTTAGGCGGTTAATTATTACACACCTTTATTTATCCCCAAATTGGATTAATATCCCTATTCAAACTTGTCAATAAATTCCAAATTTATTTATGTCCATAATTGTCACCTAAATTATGTCCATAAATTCCAGGTATACAAATTTATACCAAATAATGTCTCAAATTAATTATACGCTTTTAAGGCCATATTATGCCAATTCACAATCATGTATATTCAATATTTTCCCATTGTCCCCACGCTGTTCGTACATTTTAATATGACATATGTTAGACTCGCAAATAGTCTAACTTATGAAAAGAAAAGCAACATCACATAACACATAAAATAGATCTAATAATCATGACATAAGTTTACATAGCCAATAACTTGCATATATGGAGATGGTTTTCCTATAACTTGCATATGAATTTCATTCAAACTAACATATGATTCACATACAAAACTAGCATAGGCAATGGACATATAGAACATAAACTTTTCATAACTATGTACTGCCATGGATCTAAATATAGATCTAAACATAAAGATGTGAACTTGCATATGGATCTAAACATAAAGATGTGAACATGTATATGGATCTACACATAAAGATGTGAACTTGCATATGGATCTAAACATAAAGATGTGAACTTGCATATGGATCTAAAAGATGTGAACTTGCATATGGATCTACACATAAGGATTAATGTAACATGTTTGCATATAAACTAGCATATGCATCTACATGATTCACATATGTTTTAACATCCCAAATTTGCATAAGATTCACATATGTCTTAATATCTCAAACCTTGCATAAGATTCATATAAGAACATATAGTCCAACATCACAAACTTGCATATAATTTATATAAGAACATGTAATCACAAACTTGCATATAATTCAACATCACATGATTCAAAATCATATTCCCATAATCCCAATTATAACTTATCATAATTAAATTAATTAATTAATTTGTGAAAGATATTATACTCACAAACAAAAAGAATAGTCTTGTCTTTCTGGGATCTGTATTCTGACACTGAATTGCTCGCCTTTGATGTAGACTAATCGTTATTCTAATCTTAGATTTGATTTGATTTGATTTTGATTCAAGCTTCTATCTTGCTTTAGGGTTGAAAGAGAATGGCGGCTACTCTAGGTTCTCTATTGACGGCATGGCAGCTCTTGGTATAAATTAATGTGATTAGGGTTGAGGGTTTGGGAGTGTTTTTATAGAAGATTAATTAATTAAGAGCCGTCAGATTAACCTAGAATTAATCAAGACCATCCAGCCAAGATAGAATGACACCTCATCCCTAATGACTCAGCATCAAGTCAGAAAAGCATCATCTTTCAGATCTGCCCGGGGGGGCAGGTCGACACCTAGGTCGACCCCCAGGTCGACCCCCTGGTCGACCTGTATGGGTAGGTCGACCCCCTGGTCGACCTGGCCTTTGGGAAGGAATTTTCCCGCCCGGCCCGCTTCCTTGTTTTGAATTTTGAATTTTGAATTTCTGATTTTCTGATTCGAGCTGCTTTAATTTATTTAAATTCTACAACTTTGGAAGGCCATAACTTCTTCATAAGAAGTCCAATTCACACAAACTCGGACTCTATCCCAAGCAGAATTCCGATACGAACGCAATGGCGCAACCCGTTTCCCTTAATTCCCACATTTGAAATTAAGTATTCTTTAATTTGTTAATTTTAATATTTAAAATCATGGGGTGTTACAGAGGTCAACTGAATCAGTAGACCGCCTGATTTTCGCATCAGTGTTAGGACATGTACACACACTTTTGCATATTTTCATGAAATAATTAGAAATTCTTAAGGACAATGGATGCCAGTGATTGATGGTTGAGTAGATGGATGATGGATGGTAGGATATGCATTCTTCTCAACTTAGAGATTTTGGGGACGAAATCCTTTGAGTAGGGGAGAATGTAATACCCCAAATTTTTAATGACATTAAAGAGGACAAATTAATGAATAATTAATTTAATATTCAGAATTAAGTGAAATGGGCCACGTCATTGCGTTCGTCTCGGAATTATGCTTGAGATAGAGTCCGAGTTTGCGTAAAATGGATGTCGTATGAAAGAGTTACGGACGATAGAAGTTGGGAAGAAAATTCAGGAAATGGACCAGAATGCACTGGCGCACTTGGGAAGTGCACCAGAACAAAAATGCACTGGCGCACTTGGGAAGTGTGCCCATGCCGAGCCAGAAACCTGCACAGGATTCTGGAGAGTTCTGATGGCATGTCTTCTTCTAATTTGCAGGATGATGTGTCTTTGAGCTGTGTAGTTCTGATGATCTCCTAGTTAATCTAAGGGCTACAATTAATCCTACACATCTATATAAGCACACATAAACCTAAACCCTAATCTAAACTAAATTCATTCATAAGACACCATGCTGCTTCATCCTAAAAGTAATTAGTTTCTCTTCTTCAACAATCAAAGCCTACATCAACGAATTTGCTAATCAACTTCAGAAATCAGAACTCAGAAACATTCTTTAATCCTTAAACCTATCTCTGTGAGTTTCTAGTCACTTTTAGGTTTAAATAAATAATAGTAAATTTTGAAAGACTATGAATTGGATATGTTGTAAAGTATGAATCTACGCTAGTATTAAATCTTATACTATGTAAATCTTGATGGATCTAATTCTCTAGATCTGATGCAATTGTTGTTATACTATGATGTTGCCTTTATGGATCTTGATTTGTAACTACGTTGTGGTAAACGTGAATTATGATAGAGTATGAATTGGGTATATGTTGTGAATCATGAACTTATGCAAGTTTATTATGTCATTATCCCTAGATCTAATATATGGACATTCTACTATGTTTCCTATGCGAATCTTGAATTATAATTATATTGTGGTACATGTGAAATGGTCAATGCAGATCTAACTTTGTAGATCTGATTATGGTGATTCGATATGACATTTATATGAACATTGATTTGTAATCATGTTAGGATGATAGTTTACCCATTAATTTGACATTACTTGGATCTAGACTTTGGTGTTAATCACCTTTCACTTGTTATATTATGATACCTTGGTATATGTGATAAACCTGACATGTGAATCTAAACTTGTTATTATGCCACCCTGTATATGCTAGAGTTAGGTAATTGGACACCTAATATTGAATCTAGATCTCATTATGCTTGCCTAAACATAAGTTATTAATTTGATGTCCACTTTGTTATGATAATTATCGCATGTCTATTCACTTAGTTACTATGCCAGTTATGTTAATATTTATGCCAAAACATGTTGAACTATCACCCTTATCTTGTCCCCTTTTATTGTTATGACGAGGCTACTTTATAGCCTCGATGCCGCCAAAATACGTGTGAATATGTTAGTTAGGAACGGGGACAAAGGGAATTTGTAATTGGCATAGTTTATATAATATTTATATGAAATGAGCATATAATTCAAATGGGGAAGTATAGAATTAATTACCTATAATGACATAGGTAAATTTGGGTAAAGATGAATTAATTACCTATAATGACATAGGTAAATTTGGATAAAGATGAATTAATTACCTATAATGACATAGGTAAATTTGGATAAAGATAGAATGTTTGGTAATTGAAATTAAAATTTTTAATTGTACTTGTGACACGAGGTTAGGTTACATTAGTGGCGGAAGTCTACCCGGACCCGACCGGCATATCCAGTAGCCACTAATGTTGAACCTAATGTGGGAGGTCTAAGTACGCAAATACGAATTGGTCTAAGACATAAGGTTAGGCCCAACTGTGGAATAAGACTGCCCGGACCCGACCAACGTATCCAGCATCCACACGTTGTAGGCCTAATGTGGGAGGTCTAGCCCATTATAACCATAATTGGACATGGTAAAGAAATGGACTACTTAACCTAATTTAATATGAATATGGACTTAAGTTAGGGTTATATAAAATTGGCTGAATAAAAGGGGAGGGTTAAGTAAACCTTGGGTAGGTGGGTGATATTAGTATATATATAGGCCTGCAAACTTAACCGTTAAATAAACATGCTTAATCAGTGGGAGGGTTAAGTACATCTTGGGTTGGTGAGTAATATTTGTATATATAGGCCCACAAACTTAACCTATTGAGGTTATGTAATTATAGAGACCTTTTAGGTAAACATAACCAGTGGAAATCCTAGTAGTGGGGATGCAAGACAAAGGGGAGAGCTTGCATCATCTTGTGTGGTACCCATTTCAGTCAGTAACCCTTTAATAGGTATCAAAGGGTTACTCCGAACTAGGTCAAAGTGGGGAACGCTTACTGAGATGATTGTAAGAGATCCAAACGTGGAGGCGGTGTTGACGGCGCGTTCCAACGGGGTCACGTGTGTGCATGACTCCGCCTGCTGGGGAAGATAAGACGTTGTGACATCAGTAGGTATGGTTATGCACATCCGGAATATAAAGAGTTGCCACTTTAGGGAGTGATACACCCTACTGTGGGGCCAGCACATGGTATCTACATAATAGGGAGCCGATCGATTGGGGGTAGTAAATAGGGTACATCTAGTCCTGTTTGTTTCTGTGGGGTACCTGTGTTTCTGTCCGGACTAACACCCGTTATTTTTGTTTAGGTACCAGTTCTGTTTGGGTTAAAACCCGTTACTAGAGTACACCTAAAACTACCACTATGTTTCTGTTGGGATCATACTGTTTTTGTTAAGTAATTAGGGAGTATGAAATCCTATTACCTATCTGTTATACTAATATTGGTGCATAGCAAGGAAATTGTAATAACCCGGAAAATCTGAGCCAGTTTAAAATTTTTATTTTGGCAATTTTAATGAATTTTGAATATTTAAGATAGATTATTTTAAATAATATCGATGAGAAAATTTGTTTTGAATAGAATTCGACGTATATATTATACGCGTCGTCGTTAGAATATAAATAATTATATATAATTATAAATAGAATTGAAAATGGCGCGGTAGTTCAATAATTCGATTTTAAACTTTAATTGAATGTACCGGGTGCAAAACAATCCGGATTTTAGTGAAACCAAAAACATTAGGATCTAATTGATAATATCTTTCCAACGAATCCGACAAATCGAAATTTCATAGCGGGAATCAAAAGATATGTCCAGTTGAAAATTCTGAATAGTCGCTATGGAATTCAGGCCCTTAAAAATAGACATTTTGCAAACGACCTCGGATTTCGACAAAATCACTTTAGTTGGATCCGTGATGTCAAATTATTGCTAGGTTTCAAATTTCATAATTTTTCGAATCAATATGTGAGTGTGGCAAAGGAAAACGCGTTTGACCAATTTCAGTTGATTTTAATCTACTGGAAAATGGCCATTTTTCCAACGGTCTCAGAATTCGACGAAACTAGTTTTGTTGGGACCGTATCGTCAATACGAAGCTAGAAAATATTTTTCTGGAATTTTTCTAGTTAGTATGTGACCCCGGTAATTTGAAATGTACGTTTAAAATTCAATATAATGATTTAAATATAAATTCAACGGAAGCTGATCGAAACGATCAAATCAGCCTGCGATACATATCCCATTGTGTTCGGAATGGGGGCAAAACGCTATGGGCGACAGGCGGTGGGCCTCGTTTAGAGGTCGAAAATACAAGTTGCTTTTTAGTGAAAATAATTAAATAAATTAAAAACTTAAAACCCCCTTTCTCTCCCCCCTTATATTATGGCCCCTCCCCCCACCCCCATTCGATTTCCAAATTCAGAAGAAAAAAAAACGAAAACACGCCGCCCCTCCCCTTGAACCGCCGCCGCCACGAGAAGACCCCCCCCTCCAAGGCGCCAGAGGCGACGTGAAGAACCCCCCCCCCCCCCCCCGGCGGCGCGACAATCGCGACAACCCCCCCTATGAACCGCGCCGACGCGCGAGAGCCCCCCCTTCCCTCCACCGCCGCGCACCCCCCCCCCCCCCCAAGCGCTGCCACCCTCCTCCTTTCTCTCCCTCCTCCCTCTGAAAAATACTGTAAGTATTTATATTTTTTTTTTATATAAGTACATTGGTTTTTACTGAAATAAAAAGATGATCTTTGCTGAGATAAAGATATGATCTTTGCTGTTAGTTAGAGGTTAGATTTTTTAATCAGTTAAAGGAGAGATTTTTAATTAGTATAGATAAGATTTTTTATGAAATAAAGATAAGATATTTAAAATAAAAAAATTATGCTTTTTATATATGAAGTAGCATTTCCATAAAAATATGATTTTTATATTTTTAAAGTAATAAAAATGTGATTTTTATATTTTTAAAGTAATAAAAATGTGATTTTTATATTTTTAAAGTATTAAAAATATAATCTTTACTATGTAGAGGATGTAAAAATATGATTTTTGTTTATGTAGAGAAGTAAAAATATAATTTTTACATGATAGAAATATTAAAAATAGCATCTTTATATGGGTAGCAAAATAAAAATGTGATTTTTATAGTGATGAAATTGAAAAGACGATATTTTTAAAAGTGAAAAGACGATATTTTTAAAAGTGAAAAGACGGTATTTTTAAAAGTGAAAAGACGATATTTTTAAAAGTGAAAAGACGATATTTTTAAAATAGAAAAGATTAGATTTTAAAAATATAAAAGGCGAGATTTTTATATATTGAATAGTATAATAAAATTTTGATTTTTATATATTGAATAGTATAATAAAAATTCGATTTTTATATATTGAATAACAAAGTAAAAATTCGATTTTTACATATGTAGTGGCTACGAGCAACGAAGATGACAAGAATGCGATAACGATGAAGATTTCTATCAATGAAGTGTCGTGGAGTTGGATAGCTTTCGGTGAGAACTTCTCACTCTTCAATTTCTTTTTCTAGCTATATATATATATACTAGGATGCAGACGGTGCTTAGTAGCACCCGACACAATCGTCCACAGACCATGGACTTGTTTGTTTGACTGCAAAAATTAGTTAGATTATTTGATTGAAATTGAATTGTTTGGTGAAATGAATGGATTTGATTGATGTGTGAATGGCGTGGGCCTTCACTAGACCGGGGATAAGGCTAGGCCTTGTCCCGTTTCTAGTATCGTGCTGTTATGCCGCCGAAATTTTCTAAAATAAGTTAGAAAAATAAAAATATCATTTTATCTAAAGAATGAACTGAATAGAAATTCATATGTTAAAATAAAATGTTTTATCGTTAAAAATATAATTTTGTAACAACCCGGAAAATCTGGGCCAGTTTAAAATTTTTATTTTGGCAATTTTAGCGAATTTTGATTATTTAAAATGAATTATTTTAAATAATATCGACGAGAAACTTATTTTGAATAGAATTCGAACGTATATATTATACGCGTCGCCGTTAGAATATAAATAATTATATATAATTATAAATAGAATTGAAAATGGCGCGGTAGTTCGATAATTCGATTTCAAACTTCAATTGAATGTACCGGGTGCAAAATAATCCGGATTTTAGTGAAACCAAAAATAATGGAATCTAATAGTGAATATCTTTCCAACGAATCCGAAAAATTAAGATTTCATATCGGGAATCAAAAGATATGTCCAGTTGAAAATTCTGAATAGTCGCTATGGAATTCAGGCCCTTAAAAATGGACATTTTGCAAACGACCTCGGATTTCGACGAAACCAGTTTTGTTGGGTCCGGGATGTGAAGTTATTGCTAGGTTTCAAATTTCATAATTTTTCGAATCAATATGTGAGCGTGGCAAAAGAAAACGCGTTTGACCAGTTTCAGTTGATTTTAATCGACTTGAAATTGGCCATTTTTCTAACGGTCTCTGAATTCGACGAAACTAGTTTTGTTAGGACCGTATCGTCAATACGAAGCTAGAAAATATTTTTTTTTGGAATTTTTTAGTTAGTATGTGACCCCGGTAATTAGAAATGTGCGTTTAAAATAATATAGTGATTTAAATGTAAATTCAAAGGAAACATATCGAGACGATCGAATTGGCCTGCGATACATATCCCATTGTGTTCGGAATGGGGGTAAAACGCTATGGGCGGCAGGCGGTGGACCTCGTTTAGTGGTCATATGTGAAAGTCAACTCTTTAATAAATAAATAATAAATAAAAAAAAAAAAAAAAAAAAAAATATAATATCCCTTCCCTTAAAACCTAGGCCCCCCCCCCGTTCGTTTATCTCAGAAGGAAAAAAAAACAAAAAAGAAAAAGAAAACAAAAATCGCGATAACCCCCCCCCGTCGCTCCAGCCACCACCGCGCCCAGCGCCCACCGCCGCCACCACTTGCGAGGCTCCGCCCTTCCCCCCTCTGCCTCCCTCTCTCTCCTCCGCCTCGCAGGAACCACGAATCCCCTCGACGAAGCCGATGGCCCCCCTCCGATCAGATGCCCTCTCGCCTCCGACCAGCATGGGTCCGCCGCCACCACCTGAGGACGCAGCCCACCCCCTCCTCTAATTACAGTAAGATCTTGATTTTGTTTATATATATAAAAAAAAAAAAAAAAAAAAAAAGAACTGATTTCTGTTTTTATTAAGATTTAAAAACTGTTTTTATTAAGATTTAAAAACTGTTTTTATTAAGTTTTGAAAACTGATTTTATTAAAATTTAAAAACTGATTTTATAAAAAGGAATAAAAACTGATTTTATAAAAAAAACTGAATTTGAAAAATGATTTTTAAAGTATTTAAAAACTGAATGTTATTTTGATTTAAAACTTATTTTTAAAAAAGTATAAACTGATTTATTTTTTTAAAGTATAAACTGATTTATTTTTTTAAAGTATAAACTGATTTATTTTTTTTAAAGTATAAACTGATTTATTTTTTTAAAGTATAAACTGATTTATTTTTGAAAGAGAAAAACTGATTTTATTTTGAACTTTAAAATAGGAAAAAGATTAATCTTTTAGTAGAAAAAGATTTGAAAGCAAAAGTAGAAATCATATTTTTTTTATATGTTGAAAGCGAACGTGAAAACATGATTTTTGTCATATTAAAGAAGTGATTTTTATTATATAAACATCATGACAAAAATGAGATTTTTATTCATTTGAATAGCGATATAAAAATTCGATTTTTATATATTGAACTTTGAAATAAAAATATGATTTTTATATATTGAACTTTGAAATAAAAATTCGATTTTTATATATTGAACTTCGATATAAAAATTCGATTTTTATATATTGAACTTTGAACTAAAAATTCGATTTTTATATATTGAATAGCGAACTAAAAATTTGATTTTTATATATTGAATAACGAAGTAAAAATTCGATTTTTATATATGTAGTAGCTACGGACGACGAAGCTGGCGAAGATGCGAAAACAATGAAGACTTCTGCAAAAGAAGAGTCGAGATGGTTGGATAGCTAAATGTGAGAATTTCTCACCTTTCTATTTTATTTCTAGTTATATATATATACTAGGATGCAGACGGTGCTTAGTAGCACCCGACACAATCGTCCACAGACCATGGACTTGTTTGTTTGATTGTTTGGTGATTGATTGTGATATTGGTTTGAATGTGGTTTGTGGTGTGAAAAATCGAATCGATAAATTGGTTAGGATTAGACGTGCGCCGTTATAAGGCGAAGGAGTAAGGCTAGGTTAGACCCTTACTCCAAATTTTGTGGTTTGCAAAATGAAATTGATTTGATTGATGAGTGAATGGCGTGGGCCTTCACTAGACCGGGGATAAGGCTAGGCCTCGTCCCGTTTCTAGTATCGTGCCGTTATGCTGCCGAAATTTTCTAAAATATGTTAGAAAAATAAAAATATCATTTTTTTTAAAGAATGAACCGAAGAGAAATTCATATGTTGAAATAAAATGTTTTGTCGTTAAAAATATAAATTTTAACGTGAATGTGAATAAATAAAATATTCATTTGCAAACCAGATGGTTTGTTTATGTACACTTATTTGAAGGACATTGATTGGGTCGATAAATTTTACACATCGCCCAACTGCACAAATAAAATCTGTGTTTGATTGTTTGAAACCCTACACGGGTGTTGGGATGATATTTGACGTACACTAATCCCGATTGTTTAGTTGTGTGTCGATCGATTGATTGACAGACTGTTATAAGCGTTGAATATTTATATTTGATGCTTATACAGTGTAGAATGCACTTTGGATGATGGTTGATTATTCATCGTTGTTGATATATGCATGTGTTGTAGAAAATCCATATAATTAACATTATATGGTAATTGATTGGGCCTCATTCCAGTTTTGAAAAAGAAATATTTGAAAAAGAAATATTTGAAATAGAATATTTGAAAATAAAGGAATATATGAAGCCGTGTTGATTAGATTGACGCCATTTTGACGTGAACGATATTTATATCAATTGAAAACGAATTCGAAATGAATTGAATTGAAAACGATTTCGAAATGAATTGAATTGAAAACGATTTCGAAATGAATTGAATTGAAAACGATTTCGAAATGAATTGAATTGAAAACGATTTCGAAATGAATTGAATTGAAAACGATTTCGAAATGAATTGAATTGAAAACGATTTCGAAATGAATTGAATTGAAAACGATTTCGAAATGAATTGAATTGAAAACGAATTCGAAATGAATTGAATTGAAAACGAATTCGAAATGAATTGAATTGAAAACGATTTCGAAATAAATTGAATTGAAAACGAATTCGAAATGAATTGAATTGAAAACGATTTCGAAATGAATTGAATTGAATATGAATTCAAATTGAATTGAAATTTGAATTGAACAGAAATGAATTTTGAAACGAATTTATAAAGAAGAATTCAATTTTGCTTTGAATTGAAATGGAAGTCGAAATAAATTTTGAAATGAATTTAAAACTGTTTATATAATTCGTTTTAAATAAAAATCGGCGAAGTATATATTATATATATTATATATATAATATAATGGCCTGAATAGAACGCGCCGCGCCGCGGCAGTTCGTGAATTTCGACCATTTATTTCAAACGGACATTGCGGGAGATCCGACCGTCGGATTCTCCTAAAACCGGAACCGTTGGGTTCGTATCGAAAAGAGCTTTCTAACGAATATTAGAAATTTGAAATCTAACGGTTGGATTTGGAATTACGTCCAAATCAAATTCGAAAAAGGTCGCTGTAAGTGCAGTTCGATGGCCGTTAATGGAAATCGACTGTACGGGCCTTGATAAAATTATTAAAAATAGTAATAATTTGTGTAAAATCATAAGAAATGATTTAGAAAGAATTGGGATGAAAAACTCCATACTTGAAAAGATAAAAATAGATTTTTATCGAAATGAACTAGATTTGAACTAGAATTATAATTCTATTTATTTTTAAATAAATAAATTGAATTTGAAATGGTTTTGAAAATAACCAAAATTTCCAATGATTGCATTGGAGTGGAGTTGAATCGAAATTGTCTTCGGAATATTTCGATGTTGGAATTCGTGATATTACAGGTGTTGTTATGGAAATTTGAAAGATATATTTGTATCGTTATTTCCAATACGACATTTGTTAGTCGTAGAATTCGATATTGAATATAAGCCGATATATTTTCTATTCAGAGCCTTGTATTGAATATCGAATGTGATTTGGGTTTGTCGTGAATGGTGTCTTCACTAACACTGTTCTTAAACCCAGTTGAGAAAAGATTAAATCTTTTTATTTAGATTTAATGAAGTGTACCAGTTAAATGATATTTAATTGGAATTGAAATGGGTATTGATTTTTGGGTTTATCGTGAACAGTGTTTTAAATAACACTTGTTCTTTAACCCGATAATTAATGAATGTGATTTGGGTTTGTCGTGAATGGTGTCTTCACTAACACTGTTCTTGAACCCAGTTGAGAAAAGATTAAATCTTTTGATTTAGATTTAATGAAGTTCACCAATTAAATAATATTTAATTGGAATTGAAATGATATTGATTTTTGGGTTTATCGTGAACAGTGTTTTAAATAACACTTGTTCTTTAACCCGATAATTAATGGGATGTGACTTTGGGTTTATCGTGAACCGTGTTTTAAATGACACTGATTCTTTAACCCAGTCACAGATTAAAACTAAGTGGAGTTTTAATGAATCTTTAATTAGATTGAAAAGATCGAGAATGGAGTATCACCAGTTTTGCTCCAGGCGATAGTTAAATCTTTAATTAGATTTGAACGTGAAATTTAGAAACTAACTGTCGGTTAGCCAAGCAGAATGGTTTTCTGGATATTGATCTGATGTTGGTTTCGGCCTTCGGGGTTAATATTTGGGGAATTATTCTCTTGATTAATTTATGGTTAGTGACTAATGAATTGGAATGAGGCGTATGTTGTGTTTGTGTAACACTTATTTAAAATATACGCGAGTTATTCGGAAAGACCGGGTTTATCCCATTCTGAATAACTGATACGACGATAAGTCGAAGATGAAGACGATGGTAGAAGACCGGAGGTCTTCACGTCGTTTGGGTGATAACTGATGATCTTGATTGGGCTGTACACCCAAGAAGATGGAAACAGTTGGTGATCGTCCAGACGTACTTGGAGATCGATGGATATGCGGGGTACTAGGTGCCTCCGGTTTCGTTCAGCCCCAGAACGGACTTGTAAATGGACTGTGTGTCTGACATTGGATTTCATTCTGTGTGACTGATATCGGTTGCATAGAGTGGTTTGCCTGTGTGGCATGCTAAGATGCAAATGATCAAGGCTTCTGTTGAAAAGCAAAGTCTTGTGGTGATGATCAAAGCACGGCCTTTGTGGCGTAGCTTTGTGTAACGTTTACCTCGCGAGTTTCACACCAGGTATGAACCAAAAACGGGAGACGGACCTCAGGGAGGACTTGCGTTTCTTTCTAGCTAGAAGTGGCGTCAGTGGTTTTACACGCCCTGACGAGTTTGACTTATGTGGTTGTTGCTGTTGCGAGGCGCCTCGGTTATATCGGTTTCGGCCGAATGCATTCTGGTCGGCTGACGGACCAGACTTACACCCCATAGGGTGGGGAGACGTATTGTTCAGGCATAATAATCCACTCCGTGTGGACCGGCCCTGACGATCCAAGGGGCAGTTGCGGCTGTTCCTGAGGGGCGGGCTAGAGCGTCTCGAATCGGTTGAGGACTATCTTTTGCCTCGGTTCATAGATGGAAATCCAATTTCCAAATACGTGACATTTGCGGTTTTATTTGTAAACCTATATATGGCGACATAGTGGCATGGGACGCTCATGCCGCCTATGATTGATACTTATGATTTGAAGTTGTTTTATACACTTATAATAGTATCAAATGATTTGTTTTAACCGTATCAAGCATTCTTTGGCTGTTATAAGGGAAAACCCTATCCTCGACTGCGTTGCATTGTGTGATGGGACCTGGGTCTTATAACAGCTTCATTTTTCTTTATTTAGCATTGCGCTGTTTGTTTCATGCACTGGTATTCTTGGGAGGAAACCCGTTCCGTATTATACGGCGTGGTCCCTTGATTTACCTAATGATTTAAAATAAAGATTAATAACTGTTTTAGTTCTCACACCAGTCACATGACTGACCTGGAGTTTATTGTTTTAACCTAAACTCTGGGTGCCCTTATTTTGACATGGGCAGCTAGTAGTTTTGGGTTTTGCAGATTTATATTCACAGGATCCTGGTTTACAGCTGGAACGATATCCGGAAAGCTTTGTATCCGTATATCTCATTCTAGTTGTGTATTGTATTATTTTCCGCTGCTATGTATTTAAATGTAATTTAAATCTCTGATATTTCTGTGTAATATTCATTTATACTCTATATATTCTTGTAATCTGATGCATTGTTGTAATATACAATGAAATGTTCTTCTGTATGCGTTCTGCTGTGGTTTGTTCTCGAACTATCCGTCGCTTTCCTTTACGGGGAAGTTGCGGGTCTTCACAGTTGGTATCAGAGCTTTGGTTTACAAAGCTAGAGAACAAGACACATTAGAAACATACGAAAGGATTCATCAGATATTGGATTAGTAATATCCAATTAGAATGACTCGTTAGAGATAGGATCAGTAGTATCCTAGAACGAGTGTGAAGAGTATATTTTTCAAATAAAAACAATTTTTGTTTTGAAAATTTAAAGCAATTATTCGTATTTGATTATCTATTTATATTGAGTTGGACAGTCCAGTATATATAGATTTTGCGTATACGTCTGATCCGCGTGTATTCGAAGTTTTAATATACTGGATAGATATAGAGTCACACTCTAGTCGCCCGGAGACGATTCTGATGATAGTCTAGACATCATCAGAATTGGTATTCGAGTTTCGAAGGTGTGATTTTCTATATATTTCCATTAGACTGGTGTGAGAACCAAAACTTATATATAGCTAGAATACATTGTTGTGATTTGGCATCAAAACATGATTTTCTTTATATATATCAAAATTATGAATTTGAAAAGCTAATTCACTAATTGATTGATGGTTGTATTGTTTGATTATTGTTTGAATAATTAAAATTTGGACCACTTAGTTCATTTGAAACAAATATTGAATTGTATTGAAAATTGGTCGCATCTGCTTGCATATACATATATATCATTGAACAGGTCATAGCAAGGAGGCTAGAGCAGAGAATAAAATTTGTTTGCCCGACAAATAGGTACATGTTTACTACATAATTTCCTGTTTTGTTTGGGTGATGATGATTTTGTGAGCCTATTGGCTAGCCGCTTGGCTTTTTCTTTTTCTTTTTGAGATCTGAAGGACCGGGAACGCTATTTGCAATTTCCCGATGCTCCCGGTGCAGGGGAGGTTATGGCGAAATTTTTCAAAAATTTAGGGTGTTAGCCAAATTTTTGAAATTTTGAAAATTCTCAGAAACCAAAGGGTTGGAGAATGAAAGCCAGATCGAACATAGAGCTGAATAATCAAATCACTTTCGACTTTGTTCCTTTTCGGGGACGAAAAGTTTTAAGTGGGGGAGATTGTAACAACCCGGAAAATCTGGGCCAGTTTAAAATTTTTATTTTGGCAATTTTAGCGAATTTTGATTATTTAAAATGAATTATTTTAAATAATATCGACGAGAAACTTATTTTGAATAGAATTCGAACGTATATATTATACGCGTCGCCGTTAGAATATAAATAATTATATATAATTATAAATAGAATTGAAAATGGCGCGGTAGTTCGATAATTCGATTTCAAACTTCAATTGAATGTACCGGGTGCAAAATAATCCGGATTTTAGTGAAACCAAAAATAATGGAATCTAATAGTGAATATCTTTCCAACGAATCCGAAAAATTAAGATTTCATATCGGGAATCAAAAGATATGTCCAGTTGAAAATTCTGAATAGTCGCTATGGAATTCAGGCCCTTAAAAATGGACATTTTGCAAACGACCTCGGATTTCGACGAAACCAGTTTTGTTGGGTCCGGGATGTGAAGTTATTGCTAGGTTTCAAATTTCATAATTTTTCGAATCAATATGTGAGCGTGGCAAAAGAAAACGCGTTTGACCAGTTTCAGTTGATTTTAATCGACTTGAAATTGGCCATTTTTCTAACGGTCTCTGAATTCGACGAAACTAGTTTTGTTAGGACCGTATCGTCAATACGAAGCTAGAAAATATTTTTTTTTGGAATTTTTTAGTTAGTATGTGACCCCGGTAATTAGAAATGTGCGTTTAAAATAATATAGTGATTTAAATGTAAATTCAAAGGAAACATATCGAGACGATCGAATTGGCCTGCGATACATATCCCATTGTGTTCGGAATGGGGGTAAAACGCTATGGGCGGCAGGCGGTGGACCTCGTTTAGTGGTCATATGTGAAAGTCAACTCTTTAATAAATAAATAATAAATAAAAAAAAAAAAAAAAAAAAAATATAATATCCCTTCCCTTAAAACCTAGGCCCCCCCCCCCGTTCGTTTATCTCAGAAGGAAAAAAAAACAAAAAAGAAAAAGAAAACAAAAATCGCGATAACCCCCCCCCGTCGCTCCAGCCACCACCGCGCCCAGCGCCCACCGCCGCCACCACTTGCGAGGCTCCGCCCTTCCCCCCTCTGCCTCCCTCTCTCTCCTCCGCCTCGCAGGAACCACGAATCCCCTCGACGAAGCCGATGGCCCCCCTCCGATCAGATGCCCTCTCGCCTCCGACCAGCATGGGTCCGCCGCCACCACCTGAGGACGCAGCCCACCCCCTCCTCTAATTACAGTAAGATCTTGATTTTGTTTATATATATAAAAAAAAAAAAAAAAAAAAAAAGAACTGATTTCTGTTTTTATTAAGATTTAAAAACTGTTTTTATTAAGATTTAAAAACTGTTTTTATTAAGTTTTGAAAACTGATTTTATTAAAATTTAAAAACTGATTTTATAAAAAGGAATAAAAACTGATTTTATAAAAAAAACTGAATTTGAAAAATGATTTTTAAAGTATTTAAAAACTGAATGTTATTTTGATTTAAAACTTATTTTTAAAAAAGTATAAACTGATTTATTTTTTTAAAGTATAAACTGATTTATTTTTTTAAAGTATAAACTGATTTATTTTTTTTAAAGTATAAACTGATTTATTTTTTTAAAGTATAAACTGATTTATTTTTGAAAGAGAAAAACTGATTTTATTTTGAACTTTAAAATAGGAAAAAGATTAATCTTTTAGTAGAAAAAGATTTGAAAGCAAAAGTAGAAATCATATTTTTTTTATATGTTGAAAGCGAACGTGAAAACATGATTTTTGTCATATTAAAGAAGTGATTTTTATTATATAAACATCATGACAAAAATGAGATTTTTATTCATTTGAATAGCGATATAAAAATTCGATTTTTATATATTGAACTTTGAAATAAAAATATGATTTTTATATATTGAACTTTGAAATAAAAATTCGATTTTTATATATTGAACTTCGATATAAAAATTCGATTTTTATATATTGAACTTTGAACTAAAAATTCGATTTTTATATATTGAATAGCGAACTAAAAATTTGATTTTTATATATTGAATAACGAAGTAAAAATTCGATTTTTATATATGTAGTAGCTACGGACGACGAAGCTGGCGAAGATGCGAAAACAATGAAGACTTCTGCAAAAGAAGAGTCGAGATGGTTGGATAGCTAAATGTGAGAATTTCTCACCTTTCTATTTTATTTCTAGTTATATATATATACTAGGATGCAGACGGTGCTTAGTAGCACCCGACACAATCGTCCACAGACCATGGACTTGTTTGTTTGATTGTTTGGTGATTGATTGTGATATTGGTTTGAATGTGGTTTGTGGTGTGAAAAATCGAATCGATAAATTGGTTAGGATTAGACGTGCGCCGTTATAAGGCGAAGGAGTAAGGCTAGGTTAGACCCTTACTCCAAATTTTGTGGTTTGCAAAATGAAATTGATTTGATTGATGAGTGAATGGCGTGGGCCTTCACTAGACCGGGGATAAGGCTAGGCCTCGTCCCGTTTCTAGTATCGTGCCGTTATGCTGCCGAAATTTTCTAAAATATGTTAGAAAAATAAAAATATCATTTTTTTTAAAGAATGAACCGAAGAGAAATTCATATGTTGAAATAAAATGTTTTGTCGTTAAAAATATAAATTTTAACGTGAATGTGAATAAATAAAATATTCATTTGCAAACCAGATGGTTTGTTTATGTACACTTATTTGAAGGACATTGATTGGGTCGATAAATTTTACACATCGCCCAACTGCACAAATAAAATCTGTGTTTGATTGTTTGAAACCCTACACGGGTGTTGGGATGATATTTGACGTACACTAATCCCGATTGTTTAGTTGTGTGTCGATCGATTGATTGACAGACTGTTATAAGCGTTGAATATTTATATTTGATGCTTATACAGTGTAGAATGCACTTTGGATGATGGTTGATTATTCATCGTTGTTGATATATGCATGTGTTGTAGAAAATCCATATAATTAACATTATATGGTAATTGATTGGGCCTCATTCCAGTTTTGAAAAAGAAATATTTGAAAAAGAAATATTTGAAATAGAATATTTGAAAATAAAGGAATATATGAAGCCGTGTTGATTAGATTGACGCCATTTTGACGTGAACGATATTTATATCAATTGAAAACGAATTCGAAATGAATTGAATTGAAAACGATTTCGAAATGAATTGAATTGAAAACGATTTCGAAATGAATTGAATTGAAAACGATTTCGAAATGAATTGAATTGAAAACGATTTCGAAATGAATTGAATTGAAAACGATTTCGAAATGAATTGAATTGAAAACGATTTCGAAATGAATTGAATTGAAAACGATTTCGAAATGAATTGAATTGAAAACGAATTCGAAATGAATTGAATTGAAAACGAATTCGAAATGAATTGAATTGAAAACGATTTCGAAATAAATTGAATTGAAAACGAATTCGAAATGAATTGAATTGAAAACGATTTCGAAATGAATTGAATTGAATATGAATTCAAATTGAATTGAAATTTGAATTGAACAGAAATGAATTTTGAAACGAATTTATAAAGAAGAATTCAATTTTGCTTTGAATTGAAATGGAAGTCGAAATAAATTTTGAAATGAATTTAAAACTGTTTATATAATTCGTTTTAAATAAAAATCGGCGAAGTATATATTATATATATTATATATATAATATAATGGCCTGAATAGAACGCGCCGCGCCGCGGCAGTTCGTGAATTTCGACCATTTATTTCAAACGGACATTGCGGGAGATCCGACCGTCGGATTCTCCTAAAACCGGAACCGTTGGGTTCGTATCGAAAAGAGCTTTCTAACGAATATTAGAAATTTGAAATCTAACGGTTGGATTTGGAATTACGTCCAAATCAAATTCGAAAAAGGTCGCTGTAAGTGCAGTTCGATGGCCGTTAATGGAAATCGACTGTACGGGCCTTGATAAAATTATTAAAAATAGTAATAATTTGTGTAAAATCATAAGAAATGATTTAGAAAGAATTGGGATGAAAAACTCCATACTTGAAAAGATAAAAATAGATTTTTATCGAAATGAACTAGATTTGAACTAGAATTATAATTCTATTTATTTTTAAATAAATAAATTGAATTTGAAATGGTTTTGAAAATAACCAAAATTTCCAATGATTGCATTGGAGTGGAGTTGAATCGAAATTGTCTTCGGAATATTTCGATGTTGGAATTCGTGATATTACAGGTGTTGTTATGGAAATTTGAAAGATATATTTGTATCGTTATTTCCAATACGACATTTGTTAGTCGTAGAATTCGATATTGAATATAAGCCGATATATTTTCTATTCAGAGCCTTGTATTGAATATCGAATGTGATTTGGGTTTGTCGTGAATGGTGTCTTCACTAACACTGTTCTTAAACCCAGTTGAGAAAAGATTAAATCTTTTTATTTAGATTTAATGAAGTGTACCAGTTAAATGATATTTAATTGGAATTGAAATGGGTATTGATTTTTGGGTTTATCGTGAACAGTGTTTTAAATAACACTTGTTCTTTAACCCGATAATTAATGAATGTGATTTGGGTTTGTCGTGAATGGTGTCTTCACTAACACTGTTCTTGAACCCAGTTGAGAAAAGATTAAATCTTTTGATTTAGATTTAATGAAGTTCACCAATTAAATAATATTTAATTGGAATTGAAATGATATTGATTTTTGGGTTTATCGTGAACAGTGTTTTAAATAACACTTGTTCTTTAACCCGATAATTAATGGGATGTGACTTTGGGTTTATCGTGAACCGTGTTTTAAATGACACTGATTCTTTAACCCAGTCACAGATTAAAACTAAGTGGAGTTTTAATGAATCTTTAATTAGATTGAAAAGATCGAGAATGGAGTATCACCAGTTTTGCTCCAGGCGATAGTTAAATCTTTAATTAGATTTGAACGTGAAATTTAGAAACTAACTGTCGGTTAGCCAAGCAGAATGGTTTTCTGGATATTGATCTGATGTTGGTTTCGGCCTTCGGGGTTAATATTTGGGGAATTATTCTCTTGATTAATTTATGGTTAGTGACTAATGAATTGGAATGAGGCGTATGTTGTGTTTGTGTAACACTTATTTAAAATATACGCGAGTTATTCGGAAAGACCGGGTTTATCCCATTCTGAATAACTGATACGACGATAAGTCGAAGATGAAGACGATGGTAGAAGACCGGAGGTCTTCACGTCGTTTGGGTGATAACTGATGATCTTGATTGGGCTGTACACCCAAGAAGATGGAAACAGTTGGTGATCGTCCAGACGTACTTGGAGATCGATGGATATGCGGGGTACTAGGTGCCTCCGGTTTCGTTCAGCCCCAGAACGGACTTGTAAATGGACTGTGTGTCTGACATTGGATTTCATTCTGTGTGACTGATATCGGTTGCATAGAGTGGTTTGCCTGTGTGGCATGCTAAGATGCAAATGATCAAGGCTTCTGTTGAAAAGCAAAGTCTTGTGGTGATGATCAAAGCACGGCCTTTGTGGCGTAGCTTTGTGTAACGTTTACCTCGCGAGTTTCACACCAGGTATGAACCAAAAACGGGAGACGGACCTCAGGGAGGACTTGCGTTTCTTTCTAGCTAGAAGTGGCGTCAGTGGTTTTACACGCCCTGACGAGTTTGACTTATGTGGTTGTTGCTGTTGCGAGGCGCCTCGGTTATATCGGTTTCGGCCGAATGCATTCTGGTCGGCTGACGGACCAGACTTACACCCCATAGGGTGGGGAGACGTATTGTTCAGGCATAATAATCCACTCCGTGTGGACCGGCCCTGACGATCCAAGGGGCAGTTGCGGCTGTTCCTGAGGGGCGGGCTAGAGCGTCTCGAATCGGTTGAGGACTATCTTTTGCCTCGGTTCATAGATGGAAATCCAATTTCCAAATACGTGACATTTGCGGTTTTATTTGTAAACCTATATATGGCGACATAGTGGCATGGGACGCTCATGCCGCCTATGATTGATACTTATGATTTGAAGTTGTTTTATACACTTATAATAGTATCAAATGATTTGTTTTAACCGTATCAAGCATTCTTTGGCTGTTATAAGGGAAAACCCTATCCTCGACTGCGTTGCATTGTGTGATGGGACCTGGGTCTTATAACAGCTTCATTTTTCTTTATTTAGCATTGCGCTGTTTGTTTCATGCACTGGTATTCTTGGGAGGAAACCCGTTCCGTATTATACGGCGTGGTCCCTTGATTTACCTAATGATTTAAAATAAAGATTAATAACTGTTTTAGTTCTCACACCAGTCACATGACTGACCTGGAGTTTATTGTTTTAACCTAAACTCTGGGTGCCCTTATTTTGACATGGGCAGCTAGTAGTTTTGGGTTTTGCAGATTTATATTCACAGGATCCTGGTTTACAGCTGGAACGATATCCGGAAAGCTTTGTATCCGTATATCTCATTCTAGTTGTGTATTGTATTATTTTCCGCTGCTATGTATTTAAATGTAATTTAAATCTCTGATATTTCTGTGTAATATTCATTTATACTCTATATATTCTTGTAATCTGATGCATTGTTGTAATATACAATGAAATGTTCTTCTGTATGCGTTCTGCTGTGGTTTGTTCTCGAACTATCCGTCGCTTTCCTTTACGGGGAAGTTGCGGGTCTTCACAAATTTTTAATGTGAATATGAATATACGTGAAAGTGAATAAATAAATATCTATAAACAAATCGGCCGATTTGTTTATATACACTGATTTGACTGATATTGATTGGGTCGATAAATTTTACACATCGCCCAACTGCACAAATAAAATCTGTGTTTGATTGTTTGAAACCCCACACGGGTGTTGGGATGAAATTTGAAGTTCACTCATCCTGATTGATTAAATATGTCGATCGATTGATTGACAGGCTGTTATAAGCGTTAGATATCTATATTTGATGCTTATACAGTGTAGTGCACTTTGGTTGATGGTTGATTATTCTTCAATGCTATTATATACATGTGATGTATGAAAATCCATATAATTAATATTATATGGTGATTGATTGGGCCTCATTCCAATTTAGAAAATAAAGAATATTATAAAATAAAGGTTCATGTGTTGACTGTACTCATCCGTTGAGATTAGTCATGTGTTGAACGAAATATTTTAATAATAAAATTTACATCTTTATCAATATAAAATAAAGGTTCATGTGTTGACTGTACTCATCCGTTGAGATTAGTCATGTGTTGAACGAAATATTAATAATAAAATTTACATCTTTATCAATATAAAATAAAGGTTCATGTGTTGACTGTACTCATCCGTTGAGATTAGTCATGTATTGAACGAAATATTTTAATAAAAAAATTTACATCTTTATCAATATAAAATAAAGGTTCATGTGTTGACTGTACTCATCCGTTGAGATTAGTCATGTGTTGAACGAAATATTAATAATAAAATTTACATCTTTATTAATATAATATAAAGGTTCATGTGATGACTGTACTCATCCGTTGAGATCAGTCATGTGTTGAACGAAATATCTTAATAATAAAATATACATCTTTATCATATTTAAAATTAGAACTACTTCACGGTGGAGTCTAATTGAAAATCAAACGATAGATACCAAAATTTTATAAAATATTTTAAATAACAAAAATAGCCACACGTGGACAGTACTCATTCGTTGAGATTAGTCGTGTATGGAGAAAAAAAGATAAATATTCATTTGTCGAGTAGAATATTTGAAAATAGAATTATATGAAGCCGTGTTGATTAGATTAACGCCATTTTGACGTGAACGATATTTATATCGATTTTATTCATTTTGAAATGAATTGAATATAAAACGATTTCGAAATGAATTGAATATAAAACGATTTCGAAATGAATTGAATTGAAAACGATTTCGAAATGAATTGAATATATAATGAGTTTGATTTGAATAGGAAATGAATTTGAATCGAATAGAAAACCAATTTGAATTGAATCGAATAGAAAACCAATTTGAATTGAATCGAATAGAAAACCAATTTGAATTGAATCGAATAGAAAACCAATTTGAATTGAATCGAACAGAAAACGACTTTGGAATTGAATTGAATTGAAAACGAATTCGAATTGAATTGAGAACGAATTGAAATGAATTCAAATTGAATTGAAATTTGAATTGAATAGAAATGAATTTTAAAACGAATTTATAAAGAAGAATTCAATTTTGATTTGAATTGAAATGGAAGTTGAAATTGCTTTTGAAACGAATTTAAAACTATTTATATAATTCGTTTTAAATAGAAATCGACGAAATATATATTATATATATTATATATATAATATAATGGAATGAATAGAACGCGCCGCGCCGTGGCAGTTCGTGAATTTCGACCATTTATTTCAAACGGACATTACGGGAGATCCGACCGTCGGATTCTCCTAAAACCGGAACCGTTGGGTTCGTATCGAAAAGAGCTTTCTAACGAATATTAGAAATTTGAAATCTAACGGTTGGATTTGGAGTTACATCCAAATCAAATTTGAAAAAGGTCGTTGTAAGTGCAGTTCGATGGCCATTGTTGGAAATCGACCGTACGGGCCTTGATAAAATTATTAAAAATAGTAATAATTTGTGTAAAATCATAAGAAATGATTTGGGAAAATTTGGGATGAAAAACTCTATATTTGAAAAGATAAAAATAGATTTTTATCGAAATGAACTAGTTTTGAACTAAAATTAAACCCTTTTATTTTTAAATAAATAAATTGGATTTGAAATGGATTTTAAATAGAACTGATTCATGGGTTTATCGTGAACTGTGTTTTAAATAACACTAGTTCTTTAACCCGATTTTAAATAGAACTGATTCATGGGTTTATCGTGAACTGTGTTTTAAATAACACTAGTTCTTTAACCCAGTAAAAGGAGTTTAATGAATCTGCAATTAGATTGAAATTCGAATTGATAATCTAAATTATCAAATTTGACAAATAAGCGAGAATGGAGTATCACCAGTTTTGCTCCAAAACGATAGTTAAATCTTTAATTAAATTTGAACGTGAAATGGTAATTAACTTTACCGATAACACCGTGGTATTAGATATGGAGTATCACCAGTTTTGCTTCATGGGATGAATAGGTTGGGATTGGGAAATAATATAAATAATTACTTCGGTGTGGTTCGCTAATCTCGACTAGTTTAGAAAACCATAATTTGGTTTGAAACGACATCCAAAGGAAGATTAAAGGATAAATTTAAAGAATTTATCTTGGATAAAATTAATGGGAACCTTTCCCTGAGAATATGAATTGGAATGAGGCGTATGTTGTGTTTGTGAAACCTTTGTTTTTAATATACGCGGGTTGTTCGGAAAGGCCGGGTTTATACCCATCCTGAATAACCGATTCGACGATATGTCGAAGATGAAGACGGTGGTCGAAGACCGGAAGTCTTCACATCGTTTGGATAATTACTGACGATCCTAATTGGGCTGTACACCCAAGAGGATGGAAATAGTTGGTGGTCGTCCAGACGTACTTGGAGATGGATGGATATGCGAGGAAAGTGCCTCCGGTTTCGTTCAGACCCAGAATGGACTTGTAAATGGATTGTGTGTCTGACATTGGATTTTATTCTGTGTTGATTGATTTCTGTTAAATATATATCTGTTTGGCGGCGGAGAATTTATTCTCTTGCTTAACGCCCTTCTCTGAGACGTACGAGCTTAGAGGTTATATATCGATAGATATCAATCGCATGGCATGAATTGCCTGTGTGGCACGCTAAGATGCAATGATCAAGGCTTCTGTTGAAAAGCAAAGTCTTGTGGTTGATGATCAAAGCACGGCCTTTGTGACGTAGCTTTGTGTATAACGTGAATTCGCGAGCCTCACACCTCGGTATGAGTTAAAAACGGGATACGGGCCATTGGAAGAACACGACGTTTCTTTCTAGCTATGGTGGTGTCAGTGACTTACCAGCCCTGACATTTATATACTTTTCACCTTGTGGTTGTTGGAATGAGGCGCCTCGATTATAGGTCTGTAAGGACCGGGAAACGTGTGTTCAGGAATTGCCAATCCTCTAACGTAAGTGAGGACCGGCCCAACCGATCCAAGTGGCTGCCCAGAGTGTGTAGTCCTGAGCATTTGCTAGAGTGTCTCGAAGCGGAGAGGAGCTTGCCCCTTGCCTCGACTCATGATGGAAATCCAATTTCCAATACGTGTATTGCGGTTTTAATTGTAGAACTAGTATGGCGACATGATAGATGGTACCCATGCCGCCTATGATTTATATTTATGATTGAAATTGTTTTGACACTATACACTTATTATAGTATCAAATGATTTGTTTTAAACGTACCAAGCATGTTTGGCTATTATAAGGGAAAACCCTATCCTCCGGCTTGCGTTGCATTGTGTGATGGGACCTGGGTCTTATAATAGATTCATTTTTCGAAAAAGCATTGCGTTGTTTATTCTATGCACTGGTATTCTTGGGAGGAAACCCGTTCTGTGTTATACGGCGTGGTCCCTTGAATTACTCTCTTTTAAAATAAAGTTTTAAATAACTGTTTTAGTTCTCACACCAGTCACATGACTGACCTGGAGTTTATTGTATTAACCTAAACTCTGGGTGCCCCTATTTTCCACACGGGCAGCTAGTAGTTTTGGTTTTGCAGATTTATATTCACAGGACCCTGGTTTACAGCTGGAATGATTTCCGGAAAGCTCTGTATCCGTATATCACCTTCAGTTGTGCTTTGTATTATTTTCCGCTGCTATGTAATTTATTGTAATCTCTGATATTTATCGAATGTAATTTATTCAATTATACTCTGTATATTCTTGTATCAGATGGAATTGTTGTAATAACAATGAAATGTTCTTCCATCTGCGTTCTATTTTGTTTTGTTCTCAAACGATCAGGGGTTTCGAACGGTCTAGATCGGTTTAACGACTGATTCGGTTCGAGCGAAATTCCATGTCGTCACATTTGGTATCAGAGCTTTGGTTTACAGAGCTCAAGAACAAGACACATTAGAACCATACGAAAGAATTCATCAGATATTGGATTAGTAATATCCAATTAGAATGACTCATTAGAGATAGGATCAGTAGTATCCTAGAACGAGTGTGAAGAGTATATTTTTCAAATGAAAACAATTTTGTTTTCAAAATTTAAATCGTTTTAAACGTATTTGATTATTTAATTATTTTGAATTTGGACAATCTAGTATATAAAGGTTTTGCATATACGCGTCATGAACGTTTATTCGAAGTTTTAATATATTAGATAGATATAGAGTCACACTCTAGTCGCCCGGACATGATTCTGATGATGGCGCGCCATCACCAGTATTTATTTTCGAGTTTCGAAGGTGTGATATCTATATATTTCCATTAGACTGGTGTGAGAACCAAAACTTATATAGGTAGAACACATTGTTGTGAATTGGCATCAAAAACATGATTTTCTGTATATGTATCAAAATTTATGAATTTGAAACTCTAATTCACTAATTGATTGATGTTTGTGTTGTTTGTTTATTTGGTTGATAATTTTGAACTATTATGCCTAATTGCATCAAATATTGAATATTATTTAAAATTGGTCGCATTTGCTTGCATATACATATACTTACCTTGAACAGGTCATAGCAAGGAGGCTAGAGCAGAGAATAAAATTTGTTTGCCCGACAAATAGGTACATGTTTACTACATAATTTACTGTTTTGTTTGGGTGATGATGATTTTATGAGCCTATTGGCTAGCCGCTTGGCTTTTTCTTTTTCTTTTTGAGATCAGAAGGACTATATGGCAATTTCGGGATTTTCCCGTGGCTCCCGGTGCAGGGGAGGTTATGGCGAAAATTTTCGAAAATTTAGGGTGTTAGCCAAATTTTTGAAAATTTGAAAATTCTCAGAAACTGAAAAGTTGGAGAATGGAAGCCAAATCGAACGTAGAGTAGATTAATCAAACCACTTTCGACTTTGTTCCTTTTCGGGGACGAAAATTTTAAGTGGGGGAGATTGTAAAAACCCGGAAAATCTGAGCCAGTTTAAAATTTTTATTTTGGCAATTTTAATGAATTTTGAATATTTAAGATAGATTATTTTAAATAATATCGATGAGAAAATTTTTTTTGAATAGAATTCGACGTATATATTATACGCGTCGTCGTTAGAATATAAATAATTATATATAATTATAAATAGAATTGAAAATGGCGCGGTAGTTCGATAATTCGATTTCAAACTTCAATTGAATGTACCGGGTGCAAAACAATCCGGATTTTAGTGAAACCAAAAACATTAGGATCTAATTGATAATATCTTTCCAACGAATCCGACAAATCAAAATTTCATAGCGGAAATCAAAAGATATGTCCAGTTGAAAATTCTGAATAGTTGCTATGGAATTCAGGCCCTTAAAAATAGACATTTTGCAAACGACCTCGGATTTCGACGAAACCACTTTTGTTGGATCCGTGATGTTAAATTATTGCTAGGTTTCAAATTTCATAATTTTTCGAATCAATATGTGAGCGTGGCAAAGGAAAACGCGTTTGACCAATTTCAGTTGATTTTAATCGACTGGAAAATGGCCATTTTTCCAACGGTCTCAGAATTCGACGAAACTAGTTTTGTTGGGACCGTATCGTCAATACGAAGCTAGAAAATATTTTTCTGGAATTTTTCTAGTTAGTATGTGACCCCGGTAGTTTGAAATGTACGTTTAAAATTCAATATAATGATTTAAATATAAATTCAACAGAAGCTGATCGAAATGATCGAATCAGCCTGCGATACATATCCCATTGTGTTCGGAATGGGGGCAAAACGCTATGGGCGACAGGCGATGGGCCTCGTTTAGAGGTCGAAAATACAAGTTGCTTTTTAGTGAAAATAATTAAATAAATTAAAAACTTAAAACCCCCTTTCTCTCCCCCCTTATATTCTGCCCCCCCCCCCCCCCCCATTCGATTTCCAAATTCAGAAAAAAAAAAAGACAAAAAAAAAACGAAAACCCGCCGCCCCTCCCCTTGAACCGCCGCCGCCACGCGAAGACCCCCCCCCCCAAGGCGCCAGAGGCGACGCGAAGACCCCCCCCCCCCCCCCCGGCGGCGTGACAGTCGCGACAACCCCCCCCCCCCCTCGATGAACCGCGCCGACGCGCGAGAGACCCCCCTTCCCTCCACCGCCGCGCACCCCCACCCCCAGCGCCGCCACCCTCCTCCTTTCTCTCCCTCCTCCCTCTGAAAAATACTGTAAGTATTTATATATTTTTTTTATATAAGTACATTGGTTTTTGCTGAAATAAAAAGATGATCTTTGCTGAGATAAAGATATGATCTTTGCTGTTAGTTAGAGGTTAGATTTTTTAATCAGTTAAAGGAGAGATTTTTAATTAGTATAGATAAGATTTTTTATGAAATAAAGATAAGATATTTAAAATAAAAAAATTATGCTTTTTATATATGAAGTAGCATTTCCATAAAAATATGATTTTTATATTTTTAAAGTAATAAAAATGTGATTTTTATATTTTTAAAGTAATAAAAATGTGATTTTTATTTTTTTAAAGTATTAAAAATATAATCTTTACTATGTAGAGGATGTAAAAATACGATTTTTGTTTATGTAGAGAAGTAAAAATATAATTTTTACATGATAGAAATATTAAAAATAGCATCTTTATATGGGTAGCAAAATAAAAATGTGATTTTTATAGTGATGAAATTGAAAAGGTGATATTTTTAAAAGTGAAAAGACGATATTTTTAAAAGTGAAAAGACGATATTTTTAAAAGTGAAAAGACGATATTTTTAAAATAGAAAAGATTAGATTTTAAAAATAGAAAAGGCGAGATTTTTATATATTGAATAGTATAATAAAAAATTGATTTTTATATATTGAATAGTATAATAAAAATTCGATTTTTATATATTGAATAACAAAGTAAAAATTCGATTTTTACATATGTAGTGGCTACGGGCAACGAAGATGACAAGAATGCGATAACGATGAAGATTTCTATCAATGAAGTGTCGTGGAGTTGGATAGCTTTCGGTGAGAACTTCTCACTCTTCAATTTCTTTTTCTAGCTATATATATATATACTAGGATGCAGACGGTGCTTAGTAGCACCCGACACAATCGTTCACAGACCATGGACTTGTTTGTTTGACTGCAAAAATTAGTTAGATTATTTGATTGAAATTGAATTGTTTGGTGAAATGAATGGATTTGATTGATGTGTGAATGGCGTGGGCCTTCACTAGACCGGGGATAAGGCTAGGTCTTGTCCCGTTTCTAGTATCGTGCCGTTATGCCGCCGAAATTTTCTAAAATAAGTTAGAAAAATAAAAATATCATTTTATCTAAAGAATGAACTGAATAGAAATTCATATGTTAAAATAAAATGTTTTATCGTTAAAAATATAATTTTTAACGTGAATATGAATATACGTGAAAGTGAATAAATAAATATCTATAAACAAATCGGCCGATTTGTTTATATACACTGATTTGACTGATATTGATTGGGTCGATAAATTTTACACATCGCCCAACTGCACAAATAAAATCTGTGTTTGATTGTTTGAAACCCCACACGGGTGTTGGGATGAAATTTGAAGTTCACTCATCCTGATTGATTAAATATGTCGATCGATTGATTGACAGGCTGTTATAAGCGTTAGATATCTATATTTGATGCTTATACAGTGTAGTGCACTTTGGTTGATGGTTGATTATTCTTCAATGCTATTATATACATGTGATGTATGAAAATCCATATAATTAATATTATATGGTGATTGATTGGGCCTCATTCCAATTTAGAAAATAAAGAATATTATAAAATAAAGGTTCATGTGTTGACTGTACTCATCCGTTGAGATTAGTCATGTGTTGAACGAAATATTTTAATAATAAAATTTACATCTTTATCAATATAAAATAAAGGTTCATGTGTTGACTGTACTCATCCGTTGAGATTAGTCATGTGTTGAACGAAATATTAATAATAAAATTTACATCTTTATCAATATAAAATAAAGGTTCATGTGTTGACTGTACTCATCCGTTGAGATTAGTCATGTGTTGAACGAAATATTTTAATAATAAAATTTACATCTTTATCAACATAAAATAAAGGTTCATGTGTTGACTGTACTCATCCGTTGAGATTAGTCATGTGTTGAACGAAATATTAATAATAAAATTTACATCTTTATCAATATAAAATAAAGGTTCATGTGTTGACTGTACTCATCCGTTGAGATCAGTCATGTGTTGAACGAAATATCTTAATAATAAAATATACATCTTTATCATATTTAAAATTAGAACTACTTCACGGTGGAGTCTAATTGAAAATCAAACGATAGATACCCAAATTTTATAAAATATTTTAAATAACAAAAATAGCCACACGTGGACAGTACTCATTCGTTGAGATTAGTCGTGTGTGGAGAAAAAAAGATAAATATTCATTTGTCGAGTAGAATATTTGAAAATAGAATTATATGAAGCCGTGTTGATTAGATTAACGCCATTTTGACGTGAACGATATTTATATCGATTTTATTTATTTTGAAATGAATTGAATATAAAACGATTTCGAAATGAATTGAATATAAAACGATTTCGAAATGAATTGAATATATAATGAGTTTGATTTGAATAGGAAATGAATTTGAATCGAATAGAAAACCAATTTGAATTGAATCGAATAGAAAACCAATTTGAATTGAATCGAATAGAAAACCAATTTGAATTGAATCGAATAGAAAACCAATTTGAATTGAATCGAATAGAAAACTAATTTGAATTGAATCGAATAGAAAACAGCTTTGGAATTGAATTGAATTGAAAACGAATTCGAATTGAATTGAGAATGAATTGAAATGAATTCAAATTGAATTGAAATTTGAATTGAATAGAAATGAATTTTAAAACGAATTTATAAAGAAGAATTCAATTTTGATTTGAATTGAAATGGAAGTTGAAATTGCTTTTGAAACGAATTTAAAACTATTTATATAATTCGTTTTAAATAGAAATCGATGAAATATATATTATATATATAATATAATGGCCTGAATAGAACGCGCCGCGCCGCGGCAGTTCGTGAATTTCGACCATTTATTTCAAACGGACATTACGGGAGATCCGACCGTCGGATTCTCCTAAAACCGGAACTGTTGGGTTCGTATCGAAAAGAGCTTTCTAACGAATATTAGAAATTTTAAATCTAACGGTTGGATTTGGAGTTACGTCCAAATCAAATTTGAAAAAGGTCATTGTAAGTGCAGTTCGATGGCCATTGTTGGAAATCGACCGTACGGGCCTTGATAAAATTATTAAAAATAGTAATAATTTGTGTAAAATCATAAGAAATGATTTGGGAAAATTTGGGATGAAAAACTCCATATTTGAAAAGATAAAAATAGATTTTTATCGAAATGAACTAGTTTTGAACTAAAATTAAACCCGTTTATTTTTAAATAAATAAATTGGATTTGAAATGGATTTTAAATAGAACTGATTCATGGGTTTATCGTGAACTGTGTTTTAAATAACACTAGTTCTTTAACCCGATTTTAAATAGAACTGATTCATGGGTTTATCGTGAACTGTGTTTTAAATAACACTAGTTCTTTAACCCAGTAAAAGGAGTTTTAATGAATCTGCAATTAGATTGAAATTTGAATTGATAATCTAAATTATCAAATTTGACAAATAAGCGAGAATGGAGTATCACCAGTTTTGCTCCAAAACGATAGTTAAATCTTTAATTAGATTTGAACGTGAAATGGTAATTAACTTTACCGATAACACCGTGGTATTAGATATGGAGTATCACCAGTTTTGCTTCATGGGATGAATAGGTTGGGATTGAGAAATAAAATAAATAATTACTTCGGTGTGGTTCGCTAATCTCGACTAGTTTAGAAAACCATAATTTGGTTTGAAACGACATCCAAAGGAAGATTAAAGGATAAATTTAAAGAATTTATCTTGGATAAAATTAATGGGAACCTTTCCCTGAGAATATGAATTGGAATGAGGCGTATGTTGTGTTTGTGAAACCTTTGTTTTTAATATACGCGGGTTGTTCGGAAAGGCCGGGTTTATACCCATCCTGAATAACCGATTCGACGATATGTCGAAGATGAAGACGGTGGTCGAAGACCGGAAGTCTTCACATCGTTTGGATAATTACTGACGATCCTGATTGGGCTGTACACCCAAGAGGATGGAAATAGTTGGTGGTCGTCCAGACGTACTTGGAGATGGATGGATATGCGAGGAAAGTGCCTCTGGTTTCGTTCAGACCCAGAACGGACTTGTAAATGGATTGTGTGTCTGACATTGGATTTTATTCTGTGTTGATTTATTTCTGTTAAATATATATCTGTTTGGCGGCGGAGAATTTATTCTCTTGCTTAACGCCCTTCTCTGAGACGTACGAGCTTAGAGGTTATATATCGATAGATATCAATCGCATGGCATGATTTGCCTGTGTGGCACGCTAAGATGCAATGATCAAGGCTTCTGTTGAAAAGCAAAGTCTTGTGGTTGATGATCAAAGCACGGCCTTTGTGGCGTAGCTTTGTGTATAACGTGAATTCGCGAGCCTCACACCTCGGTATGAGTTAAAAACGGGATACGGGCCGTTGGGAGAACACGACGTTTCTTTCTAGCTATGGTGGTGTCAGTGACTTACCAGCCCTGACATTTATATACTTTTCACCTTGTGGTTGTTGGAATGAGGCGCCTCGATTATAGGTCTGTAAGGACCGGGAAACGTGTGTTCAGGAATTGCCAATCCTCTAACGTAAGTGAGGACCGGCCCAACCGATCCAAGTGGCTGCCCAGAGTGTGTAGTCCTGAGCATTTGCTAGAGTGTCTCGAAGCGGAGAGGAGCTTGCCCCTTGCCTCGACTCATGACGGAAATCCAATTTCCAATACGTGTATTGCAGTTTTAATTGTAGAACTAGTATGGCGACATGATAGATGGTACCCATGCCGCCTATGATTTATATTTATGATTGAAATTGTTTTGACACTATACACTTATTATAGTATCAAATGATTTGTTTTAAACGTACCAAGCATGTTTGGCTATTATAAGGGAAAACCCTATCCTCCGGCTTGCGTTGCATTGTGTGATGGGACCTGGGTCTTATAATAGCTTCATTTTTCGAAAAAGCATTGCGTTGTTTATTCTATGCACTGGTATTCTTGGGAGGAAACCCGTTCTGTGTTATACGGCGTGGTCCCTTGAATTACTCTCTTTTAAAATAAAGTTTTAAATAACTGTTTTAGTTCTCACACCAGTCACATGACTGACCTGGAGTTTATTGTTTTAACCTAAACTTTGGGTGCCCCTATTTTCCGCACGGGCAGCTAGTAGTTTTGGTTTTGCAGATTTATATTCACAGGATCCTGGTTTACAGCTGGAATGATATCCGGAAAGCTCTGTATCCGTATATCACCTTCAGTTGTGCTTTGTATTATTTTCCGCTGCTATGTAATTTATTGTAATCTCTGATATTTATCGAATGTAATTTATTCAATTATACTCTGTATATTCTTGTATCTGATGGAATTGTTGTAATAACAATGAAATGTTCTTCCGTCTGCGTTCTATTTTGTTCTGTTCTCAAACGATCAGGGGTTTCGAACGGTCTAGATCGGTTTAACGACTGATTTGGATCGAGCGAAATTCCATGTCGTCACAGAAAGTATTAAGAAGAGCTATCTATTCTATCCTGTTGTCCTGTTTACCTTGTCATACCTGCCATTTATGTAGTGGTCTCTCTTATCCACTTTGTATGCCTATCATGTTACTTTTATTTATTTACTGGCTAAAAGTAACTAGACTCACCAGACTTATGTCTGACCTAGTTTGTTTTGCCTTCTATCTTCCGTTCCCCCCTCCCCCCCCCCCCCCCCTCCAAGGTTCGCGGGGAGGAAACACCCAGGCTTAGTTAGGATTCAGGTACCAGCCTGCTAGGAGCTATTGCTGAAGTATGGCTCGAGTTCTTGTCTCAACTATAGCTTAACTCTTTCATTTGGGGAATTATGCTTTTTATTTACTTATGTACATTGATGATGCAAGACAGAAGTTATTTTGTTGTAATGGTTTTTATGACTTATGAAATTATGGACCACGGTATTTTTATTGAAATAAAAATTTAAATTTCCGCTGCTATCTTATTTATATCTGTCTTGTAATTGTTCTGTGTCTGATTACCAATAACGCTTTACGGAACTTAATGCATTCCCTTAGTGAGTGACATTAACGGACGTGGGGTGTCACAAATATGCATAAATTCTAAAATCATATTTTATGTCACATATATGAAATTAGGTTGATTTGGATTTGTTTTGTTAATCCCGGAATTTTGGGGATTAAGAATAATTTGGGTTAATTAGTCCCATTCTATGAACATGAATGTTGCTTTAATCTTTTGATTGAACCAATATGTTGTTACTATTGTTTGGTATGTTTTATGATTGCATAGAAAAATTAGAATGGTTGAAAATGTAGTCGTTCGGCTAAAAATAGCTTGCTGGAAATTTTGCAGGGATCCAGTTCGGATCAGATAAGCCGAACCGAACCAAACTGGAGCATGGAAAAAGGACGGCCACTTGCATAGGATTGGAGTTGGAGTGGAGCACCGAATCAAAACGAATCGCACCAAAATGGAATAGCCAAACCGGAGCATCGAACCGAACCGAAATAGACGAGCCAAACCGGAGCATCGAATGGAACTAAAATAGACGAGCCGAACTAGAATATCGAATCGGATTCGAGCTTTTACCACTACCACGCGACGATGATTGTGAACTCTTCTGAAGAGCAACTCCAATTCGAATAAAACCCGAGATGCAAAGGAAGTCCAAGTGGGAAGTTATCACTCAGGATCCAGATGGGAACCAACGAGTTAACTTCAAGAGTTGGGATTTGCTGCAGGACATGTGAAAAGGAGTTATCGATATTTATAACTCTGGTTCACCATTGAGAGAAGGGGCATGTAGACAAACTAGAGACAGGGCAGTGTGGACTGGTTGGCCCGTACCCCAGAGCCTGGGCAGTGTGGACTGGGTAGGGTTATTGGCTATAGACCAGGGTGGTGTGGTCATAGCAATTGTTGTATGAAGTCCAGAGCGGTGTGGACCCGTCATGGCCCCAATGGATTTGGTGATCAAAGCGGTGGATATCGTATGCTTTACGCACTGAGTGAGAGATGTGAGGATGATTGTTATGTTTGATGTTTTCTTATTAGCTCAAGTCATGATTGTTTGGATTAATTCTTTTAATTGAATTGATTATTGTTTTCTTATTTGATATGTTTAGTTTGCTTGTATGTTATTTGTTTGTTTGTTGTTTATGTTAATTATATGATTAGATAGTAAGCTAGTGTTGAATATTGATTGAATTTACACTCGAGAAACGAAAGGATTGAAGGGGGGACATGATCAGTTTAGGCATAGTGTGAATATGTTGTTTTCTAAACTAAAGAAGACTAGTATTTGGAATGACTAAAATCTTTGAAGATGTTCCTTGAAGGTGAGAAGAGTAAAATGGATAATTTTAGTGATTAAAGACTTAATGTTTACCACTTAGGAATATGTATGAAAGTTGGAGTGATTAAAAATGCATATTTAATGTTTTTCAAATAATTACCAGCTTCCATAACTTCAAAAAAAAGTTCTATGAACTTGAAATTTTTTGCCGAAGAATTTTTATTTTATTTTAAACATAGATGGAAGTTTTGATTTGAAATCAAAATCTTAAATTTCTTTTAAAGGCATACGAAGCACTCCTATCTAGTGGATCCCTCTTTGGTATTTTGGACAGTTTAACTTTATCACCAATTGAAGGAACTTGCTATATATGGATTATCACTACTCCAATGCAACGGCGAAGAACTCTTTTGAAGATAAACTCGAATCGATTAAAATCCAAGATGCAAAGGTAGCTCAAGAAGGAAGTTGTGTTTAAAGGTCCAAGTGGGGACTAAGGGATTCAAGATGGAATCAAGGGGTTCAAGTGGGAACCAAGGGTTCAATTAGGAACCAATGTGTCAATTTCCAAATTTGGGCTTTGCTGCAGGACGTTTGAAAAGGGGCAGTTGGCGTTCGAGACTTCGGTGCATCCTTGAGAGGTTGGTACGGGGAAGGTAGGGACTCCACCATGTGAGGAGTTCCAGATGTCGGTTCCACATTGTGAGGAATTAGTCTATCTGTCGTGTGCTTGGGGACACTCGCTGTACCTGAATTGAGTGGATAGCAGAAATAGCGAATTTCATAGGCTTTACGCGCTGAGTGAGTAAATGTCATAATGAATGATGGACACAGTAGTAATTGTAGGAGATGTCGTACTAACCATTATAAAGATTTATGAATGTGCACTTATTATTTTGAAAGAATGACCATAAGTGGGGGCATAAGATATTCTTAAAGAGGAAAGAAAGAAAGGGCACATCATTACTACAAATGTGAGGCTTTAAGGAATTTCATCACATTTTTATAGAATACATATATTAGGATGATTGTATGGTTAGCACATTAATGAACATACACGTATTCTTTGTTAGTTTGATGATGTGTTAATTGTTCTCTTGGTTTACATATGCTTTATTCTTATGAACAACGTTGATTGTTAATTTATGTGTGTTCTTTTATTTTTATATGGATGTCGTAACAAGCTCTATTTCCTACGAACCTCAATTATACTTAATTAAGATTGAAATATTATGTTGCATTGTGTTTCTTTGTTTGTGACTTTCATTATCTCACCTGCTATTGATAAATTATTATTTTTACACACCCTATCTTGTATAGAGTGGAGAAAAAACGCATATTTTAACGTATTTATAGAAAATTTAATTCATTGTAGCGAATGAATTGTCGCGTATTGTGAATGATGAGAAAATATAGTTATTATTACATACTATTTTATGTAAAGATAACTTATGATTGATGAATTTTCATACATTTTTTCATTAAACCCGTAAGAAAGATTTATTATTTTGAGTGGGTTTTATAATTAGGGAATTGTGGGGATGCAATTCTTTGGAGGGAGGAAGAATGTAACGTCCCGCAACTTTTACGGTTCTAAACCTTAAGTAATGAAGAATAAATTTTTATTAGAAGATGAACCGAATGTCTTATCTATGACCATTGCGAATGTCTTTCCGAAACAATCAGTTTGATATATAATTTTGATATACTTGGAATTATGGTTTATAAGGTATTGATATTTTTAAGAATGAAGGATACACACATGAAACCATTTTTTTCCATTCATGTTCTAATTTTAAGAACAAAAATAGTGTTTAGTGTAGTGGTTAAGTGAGTAGACTTTGATACATGAAGTCATGAGTTCAATTTCCATTAAATACATATTTTTTTGGAACTTACAATAAAACAATCAAATTTATGCATGTTCCAAATATAAAGTATTTGTGTATGTATGCACATATAAATAGGAGATATATAAGGAAAGATTTAATGCGGTTGTATGTGTATATGTTACATATGTTGAATAACAAGATTTTGATCGATGCCAACGAATGAAGCTACTATGGGAATCGAATCGTAAAGATAAGGTTTTTTATATATATGTGCACTGAGTTGTGTTAGAATTATGTTAAAATCTATTCTCAAGTATACACGAATGTGCTAATCAAGTTATATGTATAATTAAAACATTAAAAAAGCCAGATATGTGCAGAAACTGGCCTACCAGTCGACTGGTAGGAAATGGACTAGTCGACTGGTCAAGCTGTTTTTGCACATAACGGCTAGTTTTAAAAGTTTTATATAAATAGTTTAATTCTACCAGTCAACTGATGATTTTTAAACAGTCGACTTATTCGACCCAGAAATTATTTTCTGAAGAGTCACCATTCTTCATAAAGAGATTCCTCTTCATTAATCAAAGGAAATGGACATAACTTTTTATGGAAACTGTTCATGAGGGATTGCTACTCTTATACTACTATATAAACAAGTTTAATCATGTTTTACAATCACTCTATCCGAATTTTACTGATTTTCTAATCATCATTCTACTCTCTCCATTTACATTCTTTACAACTAAAAAGCTATCCAATTCAAATACTTGTTGAATCCGTGAATCAATTTAATATCATTTGATTCAAAAAGCAATATTCTTCCTTAAATCTTCGTATTCAAAGCATATACTCGAGAATCAGATTATAGGAAGGTTGTACTTAAAATATTGGCTATCTGTGTTGATTCAAGAACACAAATCAGAAGTCAAACACTTGTAATTGTTGAAGAACAGTTTAGATTCTCAGGAAAGAGGCATCCTTGTTGGCGCTCGGGTATACTAACCTATTCCTCCGGGTTAAGAGAAGGCGTTGTTAGTGAATTCCGAAGAGGAGCTTCAGGACTGGACGTAGGGCGGGAAGTCCGAACCAGTATAAAAATTCCTAGTGTCACTTTACTTTACTTTTCGCATTTACTTTGATTGTGATATATCTCCGTAGCTTAGATTTTATTTGACTATTGCATATCATTTAGCTAGCATATCACAAATATTTCCGCTATATCCATATAAATCTTTTAAGTCGTATATATCGACTCTTTTCAATTGGTATCAGAGCAAGGCCATCATATAACCGTAAAACCGTTATTTGATACATTGACATTATGGATAATAATACTAGCATAAGCAATAACACCGGATATTCTAAAGTCCAATCAACTGCTAGACCACCCTTCTTTAATGGCATGAACTATAGTTACTGGGCTACTCGAATGAGAATATACATGCAAACTAATAGCTATGATGCATGGAATATTACTCAAAAAGAGTATACATCACCTACTACTGCATACACCGAATGGTCAAATATTGAGAAAAATGAAGCTACTGCAAATGCTAAGGCCATGAACATGCTACGTTGTGCTCTAGATAGAAATGAGTTCAATCGGATTTGTATGTGCAATACTGCATATGAAATCTAGAGAACACTTAAGATTACTCATGAAGGCACTAACAAAGTTAAACAAAGTAAAATATCTATGCTCAAGAATCAGTTTCAAAATTTTAAGATGAATGAAAATGAATCCATAAATGATATGTATTCAAGCTTTCAAAATATTTATCATTCTTTGTTAGGACTAGGAGAAAAATATTCCGACTTTGACATAGTTTCAAAAATCTTGAATTCTTTAACGGATGAATGGGAGAGAAAAGTATTAGCAATCGAAGAAGCTAATGATCTCTCTGCCATGAAACCGGAAGAATTGATCGGTAATCTAATGTCTTATGAAGTAACTTTGCAGGCAAAGAAAGCACAGGTACAAGACAAGAAAATTTTAGCTATCCATGTAGAAAAAGAAGATTCTGATTCAGATGAAGAAGACATAGCATTTGTTGCTAAGAATTTTAGAAAAATTCTAAAATACAGAAATAGTCAAAGCAAAAATATAAAGAAGAACTCATCAAAAGAACCTGATCCAGCTATGCTTCAACTGTCACAATACCAGACACTATCAAAAGAATTGTCCGCAGCTAAAAAGAAATCGCAAAAGTGATAGCGACAGTGATAGTGAGCAAGCAAACATGTGCTTTGTGGCTAAGGACAATGATGTAAGTGATTTTACTTTTGATGAATTAGTAGAAATTAATACTGAAATCTTAGAATCTAGGAAAATGTTTAAAAGAAAATTTAAACAAGCTAACAAAGATAAAAACAAAGCTGAATTTGAGAGAGACCTTTTGAAAGATGAAAAAGAAATCCTAGAAGAAGAAATTAGAAAGTTACAAGATTCTCTTTCAAATGCAAATTCTCAAATTTCTTTGTTAAGTCAAGGATTAGAAATTGAAAAGAATAAAAATGATTCATTGGTTTCTGAAAATCATGATTTAAATAATAAAGTTAACATTATAGAGTTAGAAAACTCTAGTTTAAAAACTAAGTTAGAAAATATTTATAAAAATGTAAATAATTTTAACAAGGGTAGAGAGAATTTATCTAAAATTTTAGAAAATTCTGAATCGGTTTTTAATAAAAAAGGACTTGGATATGATAATAAAATAAATTCGGAAAGGAAATCCAATATAAAAAAATTTAATATTAAACCTGAAAACTCCTGGTAGTAAATTAAATACTTCTAAGAAGAATTATTCGCATAATATTAGTATATGTATTCCAAAGACAAATAATATTCCTATTAGGAATAAATATATTAAAAACTTTTTAGATTCTGTTCATTTTAATAGTAATTATTTTTTCAAAAAGGAGCCTAAGCCCTCTTGGGTTTGGCTTCCTAAGACTTAACCCTTAGGACCCTAACGGAGGAAGTGGGTACCAATAAAATTTGTTGATTTATTTTTTGCATATTTTTTGCAGGTACCACTCGAAAAAAACAGAGGAAAATGGATACTAGACAGTTGTTGCTCAAAACATATGACAGGAGACAAAGAAATGCTATCAAATATTACTTACTCAAAAGGAGGTACTATCACATTTGGAGATAAATCCAATAGGTACATCATCGGCAAAGGCGATGTGAGCCATTACGGTACATCTAATTCACCTCTTATTTCAGATGTCTTATTAGTTAAGAATTTAAAACACAATTTATTAAGTATAAGTCAATTGTGTTATATACGTTTTAAAATAACATTTTCTGAAAATAAATGTAGTATATTTGATTCAAATCAAAATATTATTTTTGAAGGAAATCGAGACAAAAATATTTATATTTTAAATATGGCAATTAATAATAATCCGAGCACGTATTTATTAGCCAAAGATAATGATCCTTGGTTATGGCATAAACGATTTTGTTATATTAACTTCAAAACAATAAACAAATTATCTAAAAATGATCTTGTAAGAGGATTACCCAAAATAAAATTCAAAACTGAAAATTATGCGATGCTTGTCAGCTCGGAAAGTTAACAAAATCCTCTTTTAAATCTAAAAAGGTTATATCAACCTTACAACCAGTTGAGTTACTACACATGGATTTATTCGGACCAACTCAAGTTCAGTCCATAAATCATAGTAGATATGTGTTCGTAATTGTTGATGATTTTTCAAGATACAGTTGGACTATGATATTAAAGAACAAAAGTGATACTTTTGATATTTTTAAGAATTTCGTCAAACAAATTCAAAATCTAACTAATTTAAAAATAAAGAACATACGAAATGATCATGGACGAGAATTTGAAAATGATAAATTTGATTTATTTTATCAAAAGAAAGGAATTTTTCATAATTTTTCATTTCTTAGAACTCCACAACAAAATGCAGTTGTAGAACGTAAGAATAGAACTTTACAAGAATGTGCGAGAACGTTATTAAATTGAAGTACACTACCAAAACATTTTTGGTCTGAAGCAGTTGCAACAGCATGTTATGTTCTGAATCATGTTTCCATTAGACCTCTTACTAAAAAAACTCCATACGAGCTTTTTACTGATAGAAAACCAAATATATCGTATTTTAAAGTTTTTGAATCAAAATGTTTTATTTCAAATACCAAAGATCAACTTGGAAATTTTGATTCAAAATCTGATGAAGGAATATTCTTAGGATATTCTAAACAAAGCAAGGCTTATCGTATTTTCAATAAAAGAACCAGTAAAATAGAAAATCACTTCATGTTTCGTTTGATGAAAATTTTATTTAAAATTCTTTAAAAACAGATAATATAATAAATAACTCTTCTTAAGATGATGATTTAATAATATATAGAGAAGATGAAAACATTGTTCATAACAACACAGAGAATAATACTACAGAAACTCAAGATAATATTAATAATCAAAATATTCTAGTTAATGAAGTCAGATCTCCACCCCGAATATTACGAGATCATCCAACGCAAAATATTATTGGAGAAATAACTTCAAATGTTAGAACAAGAAGTCAACTTAATTTAATAAGTAATGTATCCTTCTTATCAAATATCGAACCTAAAAATCCTAAGAAGCATCAATAGATGAAAATTGGATAATTGCCATGCACGAAGAATTAAACCAGTTTGAACGTAATGAAGTTTGGGAATTAGTTCCAAGACCAAGTAATCAAACTGTCATTAAAACAAAATGGGTTTACAAAAATAAAGCAGATGAATTGGGAAATATCACTAGAAATAAAGCTAGACTCGTTGCACAAGGTTACAATCAAGAAGAAGGCATAGATTATGAAGAAACCATTGCTCCAATTGCACGACTAATAGCAAATTGAATATTATTAGCATATGTTTGTCATCATAACTTTAAATTATATCATATGGATGTTAAAAGCGCTTTCTTAAATGGCTACATTAAAGAACGAGTATATGTTGAACAACCTCCACTATTCGCTCTTGAAAAATATCCTGATCATGTTTATAAACTGAAAAAGGCATTATATGGTCTGAAACAAGCACCTTGTGCATGATATGAACGTCTCAAAACTTACTTGTTAGATTCAGGATTTCAAATAGGAAAGGTTGATCAAACACTTTTTATCAAGAAAGACAATAAAGATATTCTAATAGTTCAAATATATGTAGATGACATTATTTTTGGATCTACAAATGATCAATTATGTCAAGAATTTTCAAAAATAATGACCAATGAATTTGAAATGTCACACATGGGAGAACTATCCTACTTTCTGGGTTTGCAAATTAAGCAATTATCTGATGGAATTTTTATTAATCAAGAAAAATATTGTATTAATTTAATAAAACGTTTTGGAATGGAAAACACGTCAAGTAAACCTACACCAATGAGTACATCGACACATTTAGATAAAGATGAAAATGGTAAAAGTGTCGATCAGAAGTTATCTCAAAGCATGACAGGTTCACTTTTATATCTAACAGCAAGTAGACCAGACATTATGATGAGTGTTTGCTTATGTGCCAGATTTCAAGCTAATCCAAAAAAGTTACATTTAAGAGCAATTAAATGAATATTACAATATTTAAGTAGTACCAAAGACTTTGGACACTTCTATCCAAAAGACTGTTCCTTTGAATTAGTTTCATATGGCGATGCTGATTTTGGAGCATCACGAACGGATCGTAAAAGTACAAGTGGAACATGTCACTTTGTTGGTAAATCGCTTATATCTTAGTTTAGCAAAAAAGTGAAATTGTGTTTCATTATCAACATGTGAAGCTGAATACATATCTGCTGCACTAGCTTGTGCTCAAGTATTATATATGCAGCAAACACTAAAAGATTTCAATGTAAATTTGTTAAATTCCATAATCTATTGTGACAATACAAGCACAATAAATTTATCTAAGAATCCGTTAAACCATTAAACGCATTGACATCAGACATCATTTCTTAAGACATAATATTGAAAAACAAACAATTAATTTAGAACTTGTAAACTCAGAAAATCAAATTGCAGATATCTTTACTAAACCCCTTTCAGAGAATTCTTTCATTAAACTCCAATGAGAACTAGGAATTGTATCATTCAAAGATCTCTAAATAGTTCTTTGATTATCATGTGCTTATAATGTCCTGCTCTTTTTTAATCGATGACAAAGGGGGAGAAATATCTCTCATGCTATCTATTTTATATACCATTTCTATGTTTCCATGCTATTATATTTTTTCCATACTATTGGAAATTGTGCTAACATTTGTGAATGCAGGAATCAAATGGTAAGGTTATAAAATTATGAACTAACAAATTTTTGCAGAAATTCAGAGGGAGCTATACATTCAGGAGGAGAAAATCCAAAGTGATGTCATTAATCAAAAAGGGGGAGAATGTTGAATAACAAGATTTTGATCGATGCCAACGAATGAAGCTACTGTGGGAATCGAATCGTAAAGATAAGGTTATATATGTGTGTGTGTGTGTGTGTGTGTGTGTGTGTGTGTGTGTGTGTGTGTGTGTGTGTGCGTGTGTGTGTGTACATGAGTCTTTTTAGAATTATGTTAAAATCTATACTCAAGTATACACGAATGTGCAAATCAAGTTATATATATATATATATTAAAACTTTAAAAAATCCAGATATGTGTAGAAACTGGCCTACCAGTCATTTTTGCACATAACGGCTAGTTTTAAAAGTTTTATATAAATAATTTAATTCTACCAGTCAACTGATGATTTTTAACCAGTCGACTGATTCGACCCAGAAACTATTTTCTAAAGCGTCACCATTCTTCATGAAGAGATTCCTCTTTATTAATCAAAGGAAATGGACATAACTTTTTATGGAAACTATTCATGAAGGATTGATACTCTTATACTACTATATAAACAAGTTTAATCATGTTTTACAATACCTAATCTATCCGAATTTTACTGATTTTCTTATCATCATTCTACTCTCTCCATTTACATTCTTTGCAATTAAAAAGCTCTCCAATTCAAATACTTGTTGAATCCGTGAATCAATTTAATATCATTTGATTCAACATGCAATATTCTTCCTTAAATTTTCGCATTCAAAGCATATACTCGAGGATCAAATTATAGGAAGATGTACTTAAATTATTGGCTATCCGTGTTGATTCAAGAACACAAATCAGAAGTCAAACACTTCTAATTCTTGAAGACCTGTGTAGTTGCTCAGGCGAGAGGCATCCTTGTTGGGGCTCGGGTGTACTGACCTATTCCTCTGGGTTAAGAGAGGGCGTTGTTAGTGAATTCCGAAGAGGAGTTTCGGGACTGGACGTAGGGCGGAAAGTCCGAACCAGTATAAAAATTCCTGATGTCGCTTTACTTTACTTTCCGCATTTATTTGATTGTGTTATATCTCTGTAGCTCAGATTTTATTTGATTATTACATATCATTTAGCTAGCATATCACAAATATTTCCGCTATATCCATATAGATCTTTTAAGTCATACATATCGACTCTTTTCAACATATACATGGGATGAATATTGTTTCCAAATTATAATACATAGGATGTAAATTAATTGCACGTTAATTAACATGTTATTTAAATCCTTTATGTGTGCATATACATATATATGTATATATATATATATAACTTGATCATGCTTAGACTTTCTATGTTATGGGGAAGTAGCAAAGAAAAAAAGGGAATTAAAATTATATTTGCTTTCCGCTTTTGAAAACAGGTTAGCTATCAATTGTGCATTAATCAATGACATATTTGATTTATGGATGGTTATGGGGTTTATTTCCTATTCTTACAAATTTTAGACAAATCTAAATTTCCCTATATATGTAAAAATATGTAAATGCCATAATTTTATATTCTACAGAGCAATAACTGATTAATTGCACATGTGAAGATTAAGTAAGAATTGATTGACATGTATGTCAATTAATTTGTCTTATTAGAAATTTGTTTCCTAAAGAATAGCAATTATTTCTCTTATACAAGTGGCATTTTTTAAATAGATTTCAAAACATATTCATTGATTTCCCATTTTAAATGGTATATTCAAAACTCTCTTTTTTTGTCGTTGACTGGAAAAAAATAAGAATGGACATATGAGATGTGTATAATATCTTACTTCACTACAAAGTAATTAAGACAGCGACTGTAATGTAATTTAAATTTTCTAGGGTTGGTCCAATTAACAAAATCAGTCTTTAGCTCCTATATAAACAAGCCAAATCCAAGCTAACCTCCATCCTCTTCTTTTGTTTTCTTCTTCCCTCTTGAAAATTCCATGGGCACATCTTATTTTCCTTAATACAAATAGTGAAAAGATTACATGCCAAATCAAAGAATGGAAAGAGGATCAAAATAAAGGAGAAATAGGAAGAAAGCTTATACAAGGTTCACAACAAATTTCCTACAGTGTAACACCCCGTGTATTCTATAACTGTGGAATTAACAAATTAAAATATAATTAATTTGAAATCAAAGAACTAAGGGAAACGGGATACGCCATTGCGTTCGTCTCGGAAAAATACGCGAAATAGAGTCCGAGTTTTCGAAAAACGGAGTCCGAATGAAGAAGATATAGCCTCCGGAAGTTTCTGAATTAAGTTTAAAATTAAAAATCGGGCCCAATTGGCCAAAGGGGGGAAACTCCCGCCTAAGACACCCAGGTCGACTGGGCTGTCGACCTGGTCTAACCAGGTCGACAGGGCTGTCGACAGGGCTGTCGACCTGGTCCAGACCCAGGTCGAACCCAGTCCACCCTGGCTGGCCTATTTTATGTTGGTCGATTTTCTGTGGTCTGCTTTGTCATTAGGGCTAGGTGGCAGGCTCTAATTGGTCCCTCTTGCGAATGAATGGCTACGATCAATCCAAGCAACATCAATGGTCCTAATCAGTTCATAAACTCTATAAAATGACCCTAGACTCTACCTAGGTTTCTTACACAATTCTCTAGCCTCCATTGCTCTCTTCTTCTAATAAAAAAATAAAAATGGCGTCTCTGCTCTGCTGGAATTAAAACTAGAAGATAATCAACATCAGCCTAAGCAACTCAATTCAAACTAGAGATTAAAGTTTCTGCAAAGATTCTACAACAAGTTAAAGTTCTTTCTTTAATCCAATCAAGGCAAGTACAGTTATTCTCTGCTATAAACGTTAATTATAATTTTGATATGCATTTAAAACTGAGTTTGAGGTTGTATATATATATTCTCTTCTGTTGGATCTGTTTTCTGTGACTATTCTGTATTCCTTTCTTCTTTTCTGTTTCTATAGCCGGGCTACCACGAGCCTGTGCCTAATCTCATAAGAGATGAACGTATAAACGCAAATTTTGGGATGAATGATGCGAAATTTGACAAGACTAAATTGAATGTATGACTTTAGGTCTGAGGCATAAAATATATTGGACATATGCATAAATTTGACTATGAACATATAATTTATGCTTGTTGTATGCATAGTTATGTTGTAATTAATTAGAAAAATAAGCATATGTTATAAACTAGTTTTAGACCTATGCATATTCTGTGATAAAAGAAGAAGAGGAACCACTGTAAGATTACATATGATTTGAGACTTTGGACAAAATGCATATAAAAGTCAAGATTTGATTTTTAGAAGATATGATTTGCATAATGATTCATGACTTAAAAAGAAGAAGATATGGAAGCTTAGGTGTAAAAGATTTACATTAATTAGGATATTTATTATTGTGATTACACCTAAATAGGGATTTTTGGATATATGGCATACATTGAAATTAATGGTTATATTTGGTATAATTTACATGTGAATCTGCTGTAAAATGCTAGTTTAACAAAAATTGGAACATATGTTATATGGTAAATTATGTCCATATTCTGCGCTATGTAAATTTATGCAAACATGGAATATATGTTCATATTGTGAATCATGACAATTATGTAGGCATATGAATCTAGGCCTAATTTATGATTAGGCAAGGCATGTAAATAGAACCTTTAGAAATATTAAATCTGCTAAATCTGCTAATTTGCTAAGTTGCCTAAACTACTAGTTCTGTTATATGGCCTAGACTGCTATTTAGATTGAAATGCCTAATCTGTTAAATTTGTCTGTTGAGATGCCTAATCTGTTATATGCTAAAATCTGCTAAGTTGCTTAATCTGCTAAATCCGTTAAGTCATATAAAATCTGTTATCTGCTATGTTGATATAATCATCCTGTTATTGATATAATCTGAATTGGCATATATATTGGGCGTGCGCAAAAAACGGTAAATTATTAATTAATTGGCCGCAAAGATAAACATGGCTAACTCGAGGTTAGAATGAGTTTGCGGCGTAAATCTGCCCGGAACCGCCCGGCACATCCAGTGGCCGCAAACAATAGGTTCTAATGTGAGAAGTTAGTCATAACATGCGTAAGACACGAGGTTAGGTCTGGCTTGTGGCAGAAGTCTGCCCGGAACCGCCCGGCATATCCAGCAGCCACAAGCTACCGACCTAATGTGAGAGGTCTGTGCATTAATAATTAATTAATGCAAATCTAAGATAAGAATGACGTCTAAAACGTATTGGGGAAAAATAGGGTTAAACCAAAGGGATTAATAGATGTAGTAAAACCCGTCCATGAATCTGTAGGCCCAATACAAAGTTAGACAAATCTGAAAAATCTGTACATCTGACCTGTTAGTCTGAAAACTTGTTAACTTAATTTGTGAATTAGTAAATCTAAATTATGTATGTCTGAACTTGTAAACAAGTTAATCTGAAATCTGTTAGTCTGGGGACACAAGGTTAGGAGGGGAATTACTTGTGTCATCTGTTGTTTGGGACCCATATTAGTCAGTAACCCTTTCTGGTATCAAAACTTTGACCCAACAGTAGGTAGGGTCCGGGCACGCTTACTGACCTAATTATAAGTGGTTCATTCTGATAATGGCGAGGGGTGTTGATGGTGCGTTCCAACCGGGTCATGTGCGTGCATGGATCCCGGTCTGCCTCTGAGGATGTAAGACGCCGTGACATCTGTAAATAGGTCTGTGCCAATTGGTTGTCACTTTAGGGAGTGATACACCCTACTGTGGGGCCGACACAGGATATTTATGTATTAGGGAGCCGATCGCTTGGGGTAGGGTTTTAGGGTACGCTTAGTTCTGTCTGTTTCTGTTGGGTGGTAACACCTGTCTGTTTCTGTGTGGTACCGTCTGTTCGGGTGGTAAAGGCCCATTACTAGTGTACACCTAATTCCACATTCTGTTTCCATAGGGATAAATATGTTTCTTCTTCTGTCTGTTTCTGATCGGGTAGTAAAGGCCCATTATTAGCATTATGTTTCTGTTAAAGTATTCTGTACCCGTTCCTGCTTCAATTTAGACATTAGGGTGACACCTAATTCTGCTATACTAGTATTAGTGCAGAGAAGTGTAAAACAATAGTTTATATCATTCTGTTTTTCTGTTATATCTGCTACACCTGTTATAGTTATCTCACATCCAGTTTCATGTTCATATCATATTATTATTATCTGTTCATATGCTGAAAGTCATTGGACTTGCCAGACTTTTTGTCTGACCCTTGTTGTTTCGCCTCCTTTCTTCCGTTCCCCCCCCCCCCCCCCCAGGTTATCTAAGGAGGGAAATACTTTAGCTTGATCCGGATTTCTCTTTGCTTGAAGTGCTTAAAGTATGGCTTGGCTCTGTATAGCTTCCATTCCATGGGGATTATGATTTTAAACAATGCATTTTGAAGGCTTTTGTACAAGACTGATATTTTGTACTTGAATTCTGAAATTGAAAGGATGTAATCATATTAATTTCTGTTTCCGCTGTAATAAAGTTAAAATTTTTCGAGTACTGTTTTATCTGTCTTGTAAGTTTCTGTTCTGTTTACTAAAATGCTCCATCAAAGTTAAGGCATTCCCTTTGTGAGTGACCTTAACGGAGGTGGGGTGTTACATACAGCAAAGGAGAACATGTGCCAAATAAAATGGAGAGATAACACATGTATGGATTGTGATTGTATGGGATTGGTATGAGTTCTTTGATTTAATAATTGAATTTAAATTATAAATTTATTGTCTTTCGAAGAACATATATGATTACTAATTTATGACATGATATGTTGACAATTATTTGATATTTGAGACATTTTGGATGCAACGGGTCTAAGTTTACTAGTTTTTTACTAATCATTGCACGATTAAAATTTTAATTGAAATAAGTGATGGATTTGAATATATGAGTTATCCATGTAATGATATTAAAATATGCTAAATAATGGAAAGTGTGATTATCCATAGTTTGTATGTGTTATTTATAAATAACAGTTTTTGGAAAAGAAAAGAAATTATGAAATTAATTTGGGATGTTTTGATATGTTTATTATTATTTTTGAAGATATTCATGAATGTTAACAAAGGATGCTTATTGTTATTCAACAAAATAAGATTTTATAGATAATAATCCAGCTTAAATGAAAATTGCAATCCTTTGGAATGAATTGGAATAACATGACTTTTTATTGTGTTAAAAGTATTTAATACAAAAATTGTTATTATTTTGTGTAAGACAATAATATAGTTGATTTGTAATGTTATCGATATGTTGTGTTTTAATAAAATATAATGTTTTGAAAGAAGGAACAATGAAAATTCTAAAACTGAATAAAGCAACAAAGTTTCTTTTTACAATAAACAATAATATGATATTCTTATACTTGTAATAAAAACCATTATGGCAAATGTGATGGAATGGTTCCAATATATTGTGTTTTATTTACTGCATGTTTTGTTTCACGTTGATAGATCGCATTAAAGATGTTTATGCGATGTTTTATCATTGATTACTACAAACTAATGTGTATTTAATCATGGTTATTTAAGGGTGAATGTTGTGTTACCAATATTGATTGGACTACCTTGCATTAATGACTATGTGGTTTATACTTACGTTGATGGTGTACAATTTTTTTTTGATAAATAATAATTAAGTATATTAATGTTGTTACCTTTTCATTTTACCAGTTGGTATTGCCATTGGATGTTGTTGGTTTTTGAAGAATGCATGTAAATTTTATTTTGTTTACTTCATATGTTGAGATGTTGTGGCAGATGGTTAAGATATTATTTTCTACTCTTATTTGATTGTGTTAATGCGTTGATTGTATTAATTATGCTGATTGCATCAATCTCAAAGTTTGCACTGATTGTGTTGAATCGTATTGATTGTAATGGATGAATGGATGCAATGGTTGTAATGTACTAATGAATATTTGGATGCAGGAGAAGAGCAGGAAATAGAATTACGTGGTCTTGATCCCTCAAAAGGGGTACATAGGCAGTCTTTCCCTATGCAATAGTCACCAGATCCCTTAGGTTGGGCGGGGGTGTATAGGATTAGGTGCAGTCTAAATATGGTTGAAACTCTTTTTTTTCCTCTTTATATAGAATTTGTAAAGTTAGAATATGTGAGATCGCAAAAAGAAGACAAAAGAAGAAGCAGAAGGAAGCTTAGCCTGCATGTTGGATCCACAGGTTGTTTATTTTAAATTCATTTCTTATGTATTGCTGCTGTTTTGTTCTATGGATGTTTAATGTAATAAAATGCATTATGATGATTTATTTATGTAAATTATTCTGTCATGAGATCTTCCATATTATTCATCGTTTCTAGCATTTTTTAAATTTTACATACTTAAGGTCCACTAGTTTTAAAATCTAAAATTAGTTGTAAGCGTGTTTGATGACGTTTATAATTGATTTTGGACCTTTAAAAACAGTGGGTCTTTACACTTTATCAATAACATTCATTTGCCAAATCCCCTTATTCAATACAATAACAATACGACCCTGAGAGTTACCATCATTGTTGTGTACAATATCCCATTCACCACCTAGCATAGAAGCAAGAAATTTAAGATTTTCATGTGTAAGTTTGTTCTATAATATACCCATGATAGAAGGAAGATGCATCCTTCTCAGATTAGAGAGGTCTAAACCGCGAGTATCATTATTTAGACATCTCACATTCCATATAATTAGTGACATGGAGGTTTGGGAGTTCTACTCCTCAAAACACGAGAAGAGCCCTCTCTTGCCTCAGTCTTTCTATTGTTGACCACTGTCTCTTTGAACCATTCATTATATTTTTGATTTGGTTTTGTTAAGGACTCTTTGCTGTCAGTATCCTTTTTATCACTTTCTTCCTCACTATTAATGTCAATGTTTAATTTGTTTATTTCTTCTAAAGATTCAATAAGGACATCCTAATCTGCCACCAACATATCCTTAGGATGAGCTAAATTCCCTTGTGCATCCATTTTTTGGCCCTTAGCCTGAACAACCACTGAATTTGCCACCAGAACATCTTCTACTGCTTGAGTCAAATCCATAGCATGAGCAGCCTGAGCTTCTAGAGGCAAGGATTTATCCACTACTAAGTATGCACGAGGGCCAAGGGAACCATCTAGGTCTGCCACGACTGCTATAGTAGGAGAAGTAGCTTTAGTTGTACATATGTTTATAGTAGTAGTCTCTATAGTGTCAATATGATCTAGATTAGGACTCCGCAATGAATCTTTACTACTTACAGCAGTTTCTGGTAACCAAACGTGCGTAGTACGCATAACAATTGTCGCACATTGGTCATCATAATGACCGAAACATTCGCAACTTTTTGAATATAAGTGGGATATATTCATATTCTACCTTTTGCATGTAAGTATTGCCTTTAGTATCTTTAGCTCTTATTTGGTATTTAATTTCTTTATTGGATTTAAGGTCTACTAATACTCTAGCATAGTTCAAGCATTTAACATTCTTAGTGTATTCATCCATCGCTAGAGGGTACTCAATTAGACTAGTAAGCATACTAATCCCCCCAACATTCCATAGGGATAGGTCAAGTTTAATAAGTTTAATTCAAACTGGGTAAGATTCAAGCATGTGTCTCTCCAATCAAAGATTAGGCTCCCATCTTTTAATAAAAATCACATTAGAGTCCATGAACCAAGGTCCCCTTCTAACAACCGATTACAGTCAGGCTCTTTTTCAAACTTAATTAAATAAAATTCATTCTCCCTGGTAAACACATTCCATCTACCCTCCGATTTCCACTCATGTTTGATGTAAGCATTAAGATGGACATAATAAGGTATTAGACCAACCAAATATATACAAATATATATATGGTGTGTCCACATTTCTTTAGCTAGGTCAAACATTTTATCATTCAAAAGCATGATTCCCCTTTACTGTCTTTCGTAGAAGAAATTTTCTCAATGCCACTTGTAATCTTAGCGTTTCCTTCAACAGCATCCGCCCAAGTTCTAATACCAAATCTGAACATTTGATTAGGTTTCGATTTGAAAGTCTCAGTTCTACTATCAACCGATTTTCTAGGAATAGATACATTTGTCGACCGATTAGGGTTAGAAATATTCAAACCCTTCCTTGGATCTCCCCTCATATTCTCCTTTCCAGCCACAACCCTAGCATAGGATTCACGTCTTACCTCTCGCCAACCAGTGTCAGTAGCTGAGGGATTTTGTAAAGGATTAGAATTATCGTAATTTAGATTTTCTATCGCCTGGGATTTTTGAGGATCCGCCATTTTGTAGGGGGTATATTACTTATGTATATGTATAAATATATAGTTTTGTAAACCTTTTCAAATAACAAATATGACTCTCGTACATATATTTCCCCGTATTTAGGTAACCTATGCTCTGATACCAAATGTAACAACCCACCCGGAGTGCGCTTAAATTCCGACCTAGAAAAGGCCCATCGGAACTTAGAGTCACTCTAAACGGATCGTTGGTTCCTATAAGAAAATACTAAACAGGTATCACAAAGCAGTATAAACGATAATCCGAATCTTACATAGCGGAAGGTATAAAATATAATGGCATAATAATAGACGTACCATTAATAAAACCACAAATTTAGATATAAATATTCTTAATAGTACAAGGTACATCAATTATTCATTATCTAAATTACATACCACAATAATAATAAGGCTATAGCCACTATAACTAAATCTTCGAGAGGCTCCTCCTCCAAGCAATCGTTCCTCATCCTCAGCCAACGGTCTCACCTACCTACGCAGTTAAAGCACTTAACGGTTCTGTAGCGTTTATGGTGCAAAAAGGTGTAGCGGGGATAAAGCGGTGATATAACGGAGGTGCAAAAATGTACAGTGCATGTAAAACAAAGTATTTTAAAATTAATAAATTATCATTCTCACATCATTTGTTTAGAAGAAACTAATATCTGTTAATATTGTGTTATAAAATCAATTAATGTCATGGTTATACATATTAGAATTGATGACTATAATTGACTTCTACCAAATATTAGACACTTGCGTGTTTAAAGTTGTCTCTTTGCACTAACTTTATTGATTTGTTTTAAAAGATAACTAGTCAAATCAAGCTTCGTATATTAATATTGCTAAAGCGGGTGCTATAGAGCATTAATTTAGCGGGTGTAGCGGAAAATAGCGAGGATTAAAGCAGATCTACTATTCATCGGTGCTAAATAGAAATAGCGTAGAGGTTGAAGGACGCTATAGGATATAATGGGGATTTTTGAAGGCTATAGAGGGGCTTTAACTACACAGGTTAGAAGTACCAATTTTGTTTATCCACTAATCGAACTGAAATGAAGTGCTACAAGATGGAAAGGAGGAGAGATGCAGCAACACCCAAACAAAAAAGCTCCTCTGTTGCAGCAACAATCAGCAAGGAGACATAAACTGGAATTGAGATAACCAAACTCAAAACATACCAAAAACCCCATCAAATAATAATATCCAACTCCGGCGACCAACTAAAGATACAACAAAAAAATTCATGTTAACAAATAGACATCGCCAAGGGAAATCACGGCCAAAATACAACAGTGCCCCCAAAGCTTTCGACACAGCAACATGCCACCATAGCATAAGATATCGTCGTGGGGCGTTGTAAGGGAAGAAGAGTGCCGTCGTAGGACAGGAGATAAAAGCCACTGAGAAACCCCAAACCCACCAAAAATAACCCAATCACATATCCAATTTTCAAAACACAAAAATTGACCCTAATTAAAGACAGACACATGTCTTCTCTTGACGAAACTGGAAACACATAACAGACCATCGAACCATCTTTCTAGCAAGAAGAAAGACAAACCAAAGAAAAAATGCCATATACACTATAAACAGTCGCTATGGTACTTGAGTTGTCGCGTCGACATCTAGGAAGACAAGAATGAAGATCCAGTAGGGCTCAGGCAAACAACCTATCAAAGAAGATTCATTGAAGAAATTAAAAACAGGCGCGTTTGAGAGAAAGATAGATTTGAGAAGATTGGGGATCTAAGCTGGTCTCTAATAGCAAGCCAATAATAATTGGGAAAGCGATGGTAGGTCGAGAGAAGAGCGTTGTCGTGAATGGTGGAGGGAGAGGAATGCATTAAAAGAGAAGAAAAGGGAGGTGAATCGGCAACCCTAGTCGCCATTAGTGAGGGTTTGCTATTAAAGTGAAGGAGAGGAAAGCATTCATAAAACTGAGTATAAATTAATACTTACAAGCACACATGAACATTATTTGAGAAAAAAATATTTTGTACTATTCATAACTTAGAAATACAAATTAAAATTTTAAATTATATTTTAATTAATTACGTATGATTTTTAGTTTAAAATAATAATATAAATAATTTCCTCATAAAGTTCTGAAATAAATTTTCAAAAAGTCTCTAAATCATATTTTGTACTTAGAGATCTTGTTTCATAATTTTACTATTTAAAAGTAATTTTACAATTAATTGTTGATTTTTGGCTTAAGTTTAAAATATTTCTAAATGCTTTTTCTTTCGAGCATATCTTTTGTGTTAATATAATTTTACAAATGTAATAGGTAATTTTTATAATCTATATATTAATATATGTAATTCATGTTATTAAGTAAATTAAATTATATTTAAATAATATATATGTTATTAATGTTGTGTATAATATATGCAGTATACATAATATATAAAATTTCTATAAATGCTTATATAAAGAATGATATAAGTAATTAAATTATAAAATATATATATATGTATATATATATATATAATGTGTGTGTATTATTAGATAATAATGTGTGTGGGTATTATTAAATAATGAAAATGAATGTATTTTTTGGAGCTATGCCATTATAAAAATATTCTTTAATAATTATATAAATACATGCAACCAAAACAATTTTAGAGCAAACATCATTTGCATATGAGAATCATCACATAATTAATATTATAATATATATAATAATAATAATAATAAAATATTAAATTTAAGCATTAAGAATTAAATTTGCATATCTGAGGTACACCCTAGAATGATGATGTATCTCCTTGAAACAATTTCCAATCCAAAAGAGTGCAAGTTCTTGAATCATTGACTATTAGCAATCAAATAACAATTGATTTGATTTGATATAAGTTTAAGAAAATGGTAAGATCGAAAGGGGAAATTTGGACAGCATTCAGTAAGATAAAGGCTCCAAAAGATTAGCATCAAATACTGTAAGCGAAGCTTAAATAAAGGAATGAGAGAAGAGAATTTGGCATCTCATCTTTTACTCAATATCCTTTTATCTTAGTCATCCAAAATTAAGTCGTTCCCCCTACAATTTGAGTCACCACCAGCCCTATTGTAGCCGCACATACCAACCCTCAAATGGGCAACAAATCCTATCTATTATTCGAACAAATATTTTACATTTTAAATCTAACTTAAAACACTTATTGATATTATATATCGGTTAATATATTTATAACTGAGGACCATTCAACACCATCGGCCTTGCAAAAAAAACCTTTATAAATACATTAATTATTTGTTTGTCAAAACAAAATTAGATTTACAAATAAAATTTCATAAATACTAATTAATTTATAATAATTATAAATTATCAAATCATTTGGTTAAAGAAGAATCAATCGTCTCAGTTGTCTGACTCGTCATATGTAAATTTGGTCAGCCCTTAATATCAGTCTATTCAAATATTAACCTTTACATGTCTCTTAGCAAATTGTATGATATTATGGTCAAATTTATCGCTTGTTAGAATAAAATTCAATTTTAATTTAGTATGCATTATAGGTTATGACTATTATTTACACCAATTCTTTTTGTCAAAACTATATTCCTTTGGACTTATAAAATTTTGCAATGATAGAAATTATCATCCATATTCAACTTTATAGTTCCAACTAAAGTCCTTAGATAGACAACATCAATTATTATGCTCTAGATGGAGATTTTGACTTTGAGTCAACTTGAGTTGGTCGCGATACTAGCCTTGTATAATTGAAAAATGAATCCTCCCTTGAACAGTGTTTCGCTTCTAAATATTTGCACTCGACCTCACCGTAGTCACTCAATGGATGCCATGTCATAACTTGCGTCAGAGCTTTCATATTGAAGATCAATGATATTCAAAAGCCGACATAATTGTATAAATCAGTTGCATCGATATTTTTTATTTGAACTTAGCTATATTAACCAATAGAAAACTATTGAATGAGATGTTCAATAGTCATCTAATAACTATCAATATGTAACCGCTTGGTGCCCCCAATCAGTCATGAGTAATGCATTGTCCGACATTTAATTAGAGAGAGAGTTACGATTACAATCTCAATGGATACATTGGTTTCTAGTCTTGATGCAATTTTATTAGGAACATTTAAAATAACATATTTATTTTCATCATAATAAATGACTTACGATTGCAACGCTTTGTAACCACAATCACAAAATGTATCATTTATGAATTTTCTATTAAATATACTTATCCAAATTAATTAATATAACACGATAGGTTAAGTATATAATAAGAAGAAAACATGTTTTATTTAAACAAGTTTGATTATCTTGTTCGATATATATAATAAATGACTTAATTACCCCTATGGCATATCCCTATCTCTATCATTACAATATTTTTAAATCAAGAGAATTGTAACATTGTCACTCTAAGATTTCATGTTTGAAATTAGTTGTTATTAACCAATAGAAAATCTCAAACAAGTCGTTTCATAGTTATTCAATAACTATGACTACATAACCACTTGGTGTCCCGCATCGCCCAATATTTGGAGAGATTACGTAATCTAATCTTACCCGATGTATCAATATCATTTCTTGAAACTTCTTAATCAAAAATATTAAAAAAGATATTATGATTAATTACTCATAGTTTGTACAGTTAAAGTGCTTAGCGGGTCTATAGCGGTAGAGGTGTATAAAGTTGTAGCGGGGATAAAGCTGAGAAATAGCGGGGATATAGCAGAGGTGCAAAAATGTTAATTAGATGTCAAACCATATAGTTCAAATTAATTTATTATCATTCTAGCATCATTTGTGTAGAACAAACGAATATTAATTAATATTATATAACAAAATAAAAGAATATCATGGCTATGCACAATAAATTTGAGAATGACTACAAATTTCTATCTTATATAAGGCATTATTGACTTAAAATTAGCTCATTATGTTAACCTTTTTGATTTATTTTATAAGAAAATTGGTCAAATCATCCTCTGTATATTAATATTCATAAAGCGGGTATTAAATAGCGTTGATTAGCTGGTGCAACGAAAAATAGCGGGCTTAGAGTGGAAGTATTGTTCATCGACACTAAATTGAAATAGCGTAGCGATCGGAGAGCGCCACGAGCTATAGCGGTGATTCTGCGGGGCTTTAACTGCATAGCTCACAGTTGCAACTATTTATAACTACAATTGCGTAACATTATAGTTAAGGACTTTCTAATTTATATATTCTTAAATAGTTATTTAATTGATTATATAACTACATAACATGGTATATAATAGAAATCAAACACCTTAATTATGAACAATATTGATTACAGAGTTAGATATACTAAAATTACATAATCTCCCTTAGAGTGTGCCATTAATAATAAGTTTTTTTTTTTGGCAAGTCCGACCGGTTTTTATAGCGGTCTGTAACACTTACTATTATAACAAATAATAATTACAATAGTTACAGGAACTGGCAGATTGCCAGACTACTATTTCTTTTTTTAAAGTGGACCGTCCACTACATACGGCATTTTATGTGGGCCGCCCACAATTTCTAGTCTAGATTATAGTACAAGAGCTAGCTAAATTACTAGACTATTATACCTCCGCGCAGGGAGATATGACATACATTACATTCTTCACGTAGAAAAGCAATAACATTTCGGATACAAACAAGGACACAATAAAGACACAATACAAATACACTGCACAAGCACAGTACATTGTACAACAAAAATTAAAAGCAAGCATTGTGTACTCGACCATGTGACATGAAAGGCAGCACTAGTTGCACCATGATTTGACCAAACAGGAGCTGGGAAGACTAGTCACATCCAAGAAAACATGGAAAAGTGGGCAAACGACTATTACACGCGAGGAAGAACTATCATGAAGTAGAAGGCAGGAGAAGACATGCTTAGCCTATACATCAAATTTCGAGCAGATGCTTCACATGATTGCCAGATAAAACTAAGAAGAAACCATGGCCAGATTCCCAAATACGAACATTATCAGCTCAACACCGGAAATAACATAACTGCATTGGCATGTTAAGTGACATATACCATTCCATAGACCAGATTATGCACATACTCAAGCAACAGATGAACATGTGGCCACAAAAGAAACTGCAGCACGTCAAGAGCAATGCTTCACCAGTGCGTTGAGCACGAGCAGCCACGCTCGACCATTGACCAGAATCTACACCTACGGCCACCATCCCTACACAAAAACCAACGGCCAAGAACCAAAATGACAACCCACTGACCAACCAGCATTCAAACTCCGACTAATCACTAACAAAATAAAGCCAATCCACATTGAATAACCAACTCCCCCAGAGTACCATCACAACCAAAATGGTGAAACGTGAAACTAAGGAAAAGAAAGTAGTTGCTATGAACCTAGGTCTCACCTTGTTAGCGGGATAAAAAATAGCTATAAAATCCTAAAGCCTCCTGCTCCAAGCTCTCCAAATATATCTGTAAAATCCTGACTACTTGACTGCTCGTACAAAATTGGGCACCCAAGAGTTTAGGGAAAACAAAACAAAACAAACAGGGTCAGTCGTGGGACTGGTGTGAGTAAAACAATTTAAAACGGGTTTGAGGAAATAACGATATCTCATAAGACCACGCCGTATAACGGAACAGGTTTTTCCCTTATGAGTATCCAAAATAATCTTTATATCAAAATTCTTTTATTATTATGATAGTGTCTATCAACCACAATATAATAATCATCTAGCAGAAATGCTTTCATCTCACGTTCTACATAAATAGTATGCAATCAAAACCACGAGCACTTATTGGATAATGGATTACTAACTATGACAAGGTATTGAACCACCTTCCGATAGTTTACCTCTAGAGAGGAATACACTGGGTTCAACAAGAACATCTTGCAACCCGGCCACAGATGACCGACCAATCATTTTGCTTGAGTGTATCGAATGTATATCACCAACGGTTGGGATCAGCAACCATTTTCCCAAATGGGACAGCATCGAATAGATTAAAGAATGAAATGAATATCTCTAGATAGGTGATAATACACCCTAATTAGAAGCCAACCACTTAGCCATGTTGTCTGCCCGATTTTTGTCATTTCCCGGTTGTGAGGCTAGAGGCCACGCTTATCTCTGACAGATCACACATTTATTCACTTTGAATGTCACATAGTCATACCCGCCAAATCACAAATTGATTTCCCCAAAAATACAATGGGTATACAGCTAAGAGAAACGAATTTCTCTGCCACCAAACGTACATACGTTTGAAGATATCAACGTACATGATCCATTAAATATACTCTGTCAAACATTCTTCCATACAGGTCATCCTGGGACTGGACAAACCGAAGGCACTATTCTGAAAACAGGACAGCCCTTGCATAACTCCGTCTTCAATTATCTTCATCATATTTGATTCGCAACGCTAATGCCCATACAGAGTGGTTTTTAGATAATTAATCTGATCCCGGTCTCTCCGTATTGACGACGGAAAAATGGCCAAAAACTTCGATAGTCGGTGAGTTAACTATCAAAGAAAAACATGTGTGCGAACAACAATATTATTTCCAAATGGAAATTCTATCGATCAATCATCATTTATCTCTTTAGTTCATTTATTCATTTTTCATCTCTTGTTTCCATATATTCAACATTTCTTATTTTCTAAATTTAGAAAATATACGTTATTAACGTTGGGAAACATTTCCATTTCTTCTTTTCTATATTAGAAAACATTTCTGATTCTTATTTGGAAAATATTTCCAAAACTCCTACATTTGGATTTAAAAAGATGTTTAAATAAAACATCGTTATGCTAACTCAAAACATTACACTGATTGATTAATTTCACTTAACCAACCTTCACTATCGAACCTTAACCATTCCTTAGTAAAAACGAAGCCAATCAAGTTGGGGTATAACTACCTCTCAGACCTTAACTGAACAACATTTCTAACTTCGAAATAGACAAGATTCACCTTTCAAATCTTTAACAAACTTCCTTACGTAACTCTCGGATTCTATTTACGAGTCCACTTCTTTATTGAAAACACTAATTATAACTATAGCGTTATAATCCCCACTTCTGAAATATCTAACTTAAAAATATAACTTGTATTCCTTAATTTAACTAAATAACTCAAATAGGCAATTTATAAATAAATCATTAAATCTTGATTAAAAACGGAAAGTGTACTTTCCCGAATTCGATATAATCGAATTTCAAGATATAACTCTCTTTCGAATAATCTCTATTCGATAATTCCTTTTCGAATAAACTATATTCGATTAACTCCTTTTGAATGAACTATATTTGATTAACTCCTTCCGAATGAACTATGTTCGATTAACTCCTTTCAAATGAACTATATTCGATTAACTCCTTTCGAACAAACTATATTCGATTAACTCCTTCCGAATAAACTATATTCGATTTACTCCATTCGAATAAACTATATTCGATTAACTCCTTTCGAATAAACTATATTCGATTACTCCTTCCGAATAAACTATGTTCGATTAACAATTCGATTAACTCCTTTCGATTGAACTATATTTGATTACTCCTTTTGAATAAACTATATTTGATTACTTCTTTTCGAATAAACTATATTCGATTAACTCCTTTCGAATAAACTATATTCAATTAACTCCTTCCGAATAAACTATATTCGATAACTCCTTTCGAATAAACTATATTCGAATAACTCGAATCCGACTAACTCTAATTCAATTAACTCTAACTCGATTACCTCTAATCGATTAATTTTATTCGATTAACTCTAAATGATTAACTCTAATTCGATTAACTCTAATCCGATTAACTCTAACTCGATTAACTATAATGGATTAACTCTAATTGATTAACTCTACCTCGATTAACTCTAATTGATTAACTCTAACTCGATTAACTCCAACTGATTTCCACTTTAAACAATCTTCTCATAACACTTTTATATCTCGTTAATTCCCTTTTATAAGCCTATTTATTTTCCAATTAAATATTCCTTTTATAATTTTATTTATTCAACAAATAAATATTCTTTTTCAATTCTATTTGTAAATGTTTTACAAATATTTCCTTTCCAATTTGTTTTCACAAATATTTCCTTTTCTATTTGGTTTCACAAATATTTCCTTTTCGATTTGTTTTCACAAATAATTCCTTTTCTATTTTTTTCACAAATATTTCCTTTTCTATTTGGTTTCAAAAATATTTCCTTTCTAAATACACTTTAAAAATTCTCTTTTTACATTCCAGTATTTCTTATGGTAATTTACATACCCTATAACAATGATCAATATCATTAAACACACATAATCAATAGCAGATTATATATCACATCATATATTTCAATATATGAAAAACAGTAAAATAAATGTTGAGGAATCCAGTTGGATTCCTCCGATCTGTTTCCCTGCATCCACAGATGTTAAACAATACAATTAACATCAATTTCATTTCACTATGAAATATTCTGCTAAACATAATCAATTTATATATATATATATATATATAACCAGATCTATAATTTCAACCAATTACTTAGTAGATCAACCAAACAGTCAATACATAGCAATCAATCATTTATCAATTCTAAATATACCTTATAAAAATATGAACTAGTAGAGTTGGTGAGTTTTACTCACATTGGACGATCATCGTTAAATAACGATAACCATCGGTTGATTCAGACCGACAATTTATTTCGTTATAAATTGTAACGAGCTCAAATTCACTCCCAGTCAGTTCCATTGTGTAGTCACCGTCCGTACGATCCCAACAGATCCTGTTTTGTCTAAATCCGATACTGTATGATAAAGTTATATACTTTACAAGTTAACACATATTTAATTAAACTTAATTAATTTCCTCCTTTGGGCCTTACCATTTTAACAACCGGCCCATCCCCATTTTTGAACACCCAAGCCCGCACACTTCATCTTCTCCAATCCGTAAAAACCAAACCTCCTTCTCTCGTTTTTTTTCATTTCCCAACACATCATGGACCAATTCTTCCATTAAACTTCAAATCCAGAATTACCATCCTCATCCTCTGTAAAATCTCTACCACACCATGCCATTCAATCACAGCTCGATCTCCTCAATACTAACGCGTTGTCCCTCTATCGCTCACTGTCCAATGTGGGTCATTGACATATTTAGGCATCGAATCCTCTGAAACTTGGCACAAAGGTGTGACTTCCTCTTGCGAACCCAAAAACAACATCCATCTCTCGATTCGATGCTTAAATCCTTCATTTACATTAACCCTAGGAACTACTGTTGAAAATGTCGAACTCCAGACAGCTATCGAGTTCGGAAAAATGTATACCAGAAGGAAGAGCAAGCTTCCAGCATCTCAAATATAATACTCTCGAGATTTATAGACTTTTATCCAAATTGTTTTGGATTTTTACTCTCACGGTTTGCTCACGTTTTGATAAAGAACAAAAAAAAAGAAAATGCGACCGCGGATTATAATTGACCTAAGAAACTAAATTTAGGTTAGAAGGGTTAGGTATTTATAGGGATGACAAAATATCTAGATATTTTGTTTTGTTTTTATATTAATATAAATTTTCAATGAATGCTTTCAGTTCCAACGATCACACACGATACCCAAAAATCACGGAAATGGACATGCAGCTACAGTTTGACATTACGGACCAAAAGAAACTTGTTTCATCGAATTCCGACTCCGTTTGCTACACAACATATTTTTAACCATCAAAATACTGATTGTTTTTCACATTAAAAATCTGTATGGCAACATACTGAGTCTAAAAATCACGAAAATTGAAATCTAGCAATAATAAAATATTGCGGATCCAACAAAATTAGTTTCGTCGAAAACCGAGGTCGTTTGCAAAACTGGTTATTTTTAAAGCTCTAAATAAACCCATTTAAATATTAATATATTTAAAAATAATTAAATTAAATATAAATAAATTTATATTATCGTATATATTCACAATAGAATATTATACAGCTCCAGAATATTCCTATATGAATTTCTAACTCGATATTTCAAATCCCAATTAAATCGATATTCAATTTATAATGAGATTCCTTATATATATATATATATATCGTTATAAATATAAAGGAATTCCATAGCAACTATTTTAAAATTTGATTTGGACATAAATCAAAATCTACACAATGAAATCCCGATTTTTCTCTTCCATTAGAAAGATATACTTCACCAGCTCCGAACGTTTCTTGTTTCACAGAAATTCGATTTAAAACGGATTCTGTATATACGTTTAAAGTTCGAATCGCCAATTTACGAACTGCAGCGCCATTTCGAGCTCGATTATAATTATAATATAATTATACGTTCAACTGTCATTCAAATAATATATTCATTATTCTAATTCAAATTCTAAGCTGAATTAAATATTTTAAATTGTCCAGTTCACATTATATTGTCAATTCACTATTTCCGAATATTTCGGAATTAAATATATTATTCTATTATTTAAATTAATTAAATATTCAATATTATTTAATTAAACAACCATTAAATTCTCTGAATCGCTATCTAAATAATTAAATTAATTAATTATTACCTCGTAAAAATATGGGACATTACATTCTTCCCCCCTTAAAATAATTTCGTCCTCGAAATTGTTAAGGTAGAAAACAAACCCTATTGACTGGTTTAAAAATTATTTTTACTTCTTTAACTTCCGTTTCACTGTACCACTTAATTTCAACTAAATTATTAATTTATTCCTACTAACGAAAATTTCCATAGACTCTGAAAATTTTCTAACACTTTAACTTTTCGAAAAATTTCGCCAGCACCTCCTTTGTACTGGTGAATAGCTCAAACTCCAAATCGCCTCTCTAGGCCTACTTCAACCCAAAAGAAAATCAAGCAGCCAAGCGGCTTGCCAATTCGGCTAATCAAAATCTCAAACCTATATATAATATAAACTGGTACCTTTTTGTCGGGCATATCAATATATCCTTTCCTTGTGTTACCAATCCTGCATATACCAATGTCATCCCAATCATTCGGTTATACCCAAGCTGAATTCTGTTCTTAACTCCGATTCTAATATTCATTTCAACTCCTAACTTACCAGTCCAATTCCATTTCGGATTATATCTAATCCAATCTAATTCGATATTTTCTATCTTAAATCATTTTCCATTTAATTGGTTTCAATTCAATTTCTATTTCTATTTTCTTTTACAAATTCTAATTTAATTTGTTTTAAATTCAAACAATCTTTTCCAGGGAATTTCAAACAGTTTAGCTTTTCTAAAACCAGATATCCCCTTTCAGGATTCAAAACAAGTTGTTTTCACAAAACAATTCAAAAACAAAATCTTTGGTAGTAATCCGTCACTTAGCAACTCAAAAATGAACATTAATGATGTTGCGATTCATCATCAGGGTTATTTCCCAGCTATCGAAGTGAGTTCAATACTATATCACTTTTAAAACCATTTCTAAATACTTCCATTTTGAAATTCATTTCAAAATACCCTTTTCAATACTTGTAACAAATTTAAAATCTCTCAGGGTTTTAAAATTCACATATATTTAACCCGGATTCATTTACAAACACTTTTATAACCTTCCAGGGTTTTAATTCTGATTTAAATTCAGATTTAATTCATCTGATTTCATAAGTTTCACTTATATGAATTCTGATTGGTTATATATATATATAGCCATTCCAATTATAATCTTATTTGATTATAATAATAACCACGCATCCAATACATTTATAATATTTACAATATTATATACTTACCTTGTATCAAAATACAATTTTGGGTAAAATTATTTCATTTATCCTTCTTTCAAAACATATCGTGTCGGTTCATCGTATTCAAGTGTATATTAACTCCTATCGATACAGTGGATCAAACTGATCGACCAGAACTCATAAACAACTCAATCAACAAATCTCCATAATATAAATCATTTTTATATCAAATAACAAATACGTTCACTCGTATATATACACTCAACTCAATCTAGGGTATTGCTAACCCCATCACCACCGAGTCACGCCACAGAGCCAAGGTAATTACTTAACCTTCGGCTCTGATACCAAATGTAGTGTCCAGAATTTCCGGTACCATTTGAGCTGACCCAATAACACAAGTACAACCAAAATTGCACTAGAAACCAGAAAACTAATAGAAAGAAAACAGAGGGTGAGAATAGATAAGATGGAACCTTAGAACAGTAGAAGAAGAAGAACATACAACATCAGAGTAACATGAATCTCACAGCAGAACGAACAGCATATAATAAATAACATATCCTTGAAATAAAATCACTATATGTATACAGTAACATTATCAAAGTACAACACTTACAACACAGTGGGATAAACAATAGCTATATAATTTTGAAGCCTCCTGCTCCAAGCTCTCCAAGTATATCTGTAAAATCCTGACTACTTGACTACCCGTACAAAATTGGGCACCCAAGAGTTTAGGGAAAACAAAAAAAAAACTCTGGGTCAGTCATAGGACTGGTGTGAGTAAAACAATTTAAAAGGGGTTTTAGGAAATAACGATATCTCATAAGACCACGCCGGATAACGGAACGGGTTTTTCCCTTATGAGAATCCAAAATAATCTTTGTATCAAAATTCTTTTGATATTATGATAGTGTCTATCAACCACAATATAATAATCATCTAGCAGAAACGCTTTCATCTCACGTTCTACATATATAATATACAATCAAAACCGCGAGCACTTATTGGATAATGGATTACCAACTATAAAAAGGTATGGAACCACCTTCCGATAGTGTACCTCTAGAGAGGAATACACTGGGTTCAACAAGAACATCTTGCAACCCGGCCACACATGACCGACTACTCATTTCACTTGAGTGTATCAAATGTATATCACCAACGTTTGGGATCAGCAACCGTTTTCCCGAATGGGACAGCATCGAATAGATTAAAGAATGAAATGAATATCTATAGATAGGTGATAATACATCCTAATTGGCAGCCAATCACTTAGCCATGTTGCCTGCCCGATTTTTGTCATTTCCCAGTTGTGAGGCTAGAGGCCACGCTTATCTCTGACATATCACACATTTATTCACTTTGAATGTCACATCGTCATACCCGCCAAATCACAAATTGATTTCCCCAAAAATACAACGGGTATACAGCTAAGAGAAACGAATTCCTCCTCTACTAAACGTACATATGTTTGAAGAGATCAACTTACATGATCCATTAAATATACTATGTTAAACATTCTTCCATATAGGTCGTCCTGGGACTGGACAAACCGAAGGCACTATTCTGAAAACAGGACAGCCCTTGCATAACTCCGTCTTCAATTATCTTCAACATATTTGATTCGCAACGCTAACGCACATACAGTGGTTTTCAGATAATTAATCTGATCCCGGTCTCTCCGTATTGACGACGGAAAAATGGTCAAAAACTTCGATAGTCGGTGAGTCAACTACCAAAGAAAAACATGTGTGCAAACAACGATATTATTTATAGATGGAAATTCTATCGATCAATCGTCATTTATCTCTTTAGTTCATTTATTTATTTATTCATTTTTCATCTCCTGTTTCCATATATTCAACATTTCTTATTTTCAAAATTTAGAATATATACGTTATTAACATTGGGAAACATTTCCATTTCTTCTTTTCTATATTAGAAAACATTTCTGATTCTTATTTGGAAAATATTTCCAAAACTCCTACATTTGGATTTAAACAGATGTTTAAATAAAACATCGTTATGCCAACTCAAAACATTACACTGATTAACTAAATTCACTTAACCAACCTTCACTATCGAACCTTAACCATTCCTTAGTAAAAACGAAGCCAATCAAGTTGGGGTATAACTACCTCTCAGACCTTAACTGAACAACATTTCTAACTTCGAAATAGACAAGATTCACCTTTCAAATCTTTAACAAACTTCCTTACGTAACTCTCGAATTCTATTTACGAGTACACTTCTTTATTGAAAACACTAATTATAACTATAGCGTTATAATCCCCACTTCTGAAATATCTAACTTAAAAATATAACTTTTATTCATTAATTTAACTAAATAACTAAATAGGCAATTTATAAATAAATCATTAAATTTTGATTAAAAACGGAAAGTGTACTTTCTTGAATTCGATATAATCGAATTTCAACATATAACTCTCTTTCGAATAATCATTATTCGATAACCCCTTTTCGAATAAACTATATTCGATTAATTCCTTCCGAATGAACTATATTCGATTAACTCCTTCCGAATGAACTATATTCGATTAACTCCTTCCGAATGAACTATATTCGATTAACTCCTTTCGAATGAACTATATTCAATTAACTCCTTTCGAATAAACTATATTCGATTTACTCCTTTCGAATAAATTATATTCGATTAACTCCTTCCGAATAAACTATATTTGATTACTCCTTTCGAATAAACTATATTCAATTAACTTCTTCCGAATAAACTATATTCGATTAGTCCTTCCGAATAAACTATATTCGATTACTTCTTTTCGAATAAACTATATTCGATTAACTCCTTTCGAATAAACTATATTCGATTAACTCCTTCCGAATAAACTATATTCGATAACTCCTTTCGAATAAACTATATTCGAATAACTCTAATCCGACTAACTCTAATTCAATTAACTCTAACTCGATTACCTCTAATCGATTAATTCTAATTTGATTAACTCTAATCGATTAACTCTAACTCGATTAACTCTAATCTGATTAACTCTAACTCGATTAGCTCTAATCGATTAACTCTAACTCGATTAACTCTAATCGATTAATTCTAACTCGATTAACTCTAACTCGATTAACTTTAATCGATTAACTCTAATCGATTAACTCTAACTCGATTAACTCTAACTGATTTCCACTTTAAACAATCTTCTCATAACACTTTTATATCTCATTAATTCCCTTTTATAAGCCTATTTATTTTCCAAATAAATATTCCTTTTATAGTTTTATTTATTTAACAAATAAATATTCTTTTTCAATTCTATTTGTAAATGTTTTACAGATATTTCCTTTCCAATTTGTTTTCACAAATATTTCCTTTTCTATTTGTTTTCAAAAATATTTCCTTTTCTATTTGGTTTCACAAATATTTACTTTTCTATTTGTTTTCACAAATATTTCCTTTTCTATTTGGTTTCACAAATGTTTCCTTTCTAAATTCTCTTTTTACATTCAGTATTTCTTATGGTAATTTACATACCCTATAATAATGACCAATATCATCAAACACACATAATCAACTGCAGATTATATATCACATCATATATTTCAATATATGAAAAACAGTAAAATAAATGTTGAGGAATCCAGTTGGACTCCTCTGACCTGTTTCCCTGCATCCACAGATGTTAACAATACAATTAACATCAATTTCATTTCACTATGAAATATTCTGCTAAACAGAATCAATATATATATATAACACCAGATCTATAATTTCAACCAATTACTTAGCAGTTCAACCAAACAGTCGATACACAGCAATAAATCATTTATCAGTTCTAAATATACGTTATAAAAATATGAACTGGTAGAGTCGGTGAGTTTAACTCACTTTGAACGATCATCGTTAAATAACGATAACCATCGTTGATTCAGACCGACAATTTATTTCACTATAAATTGTAACGAGCTCGAATTCACTCCCAGTCACTTCCATTGTGTAGTCACCGTCCATACGATCCCAACGGATCCTGTTTTGTCCAAATCCGATACCGTATGTGACGACCCCAAATCCCGTACTGACGGAGGTAAGGGTAATCTTTGTAATATAACACAGAAACAGATAACAGCAGAGCAGAATTAAATAAATACACCAGATAATGCACAAAAGAATATACTGGATAAACGTAATCATCAGAGTTACACAGTATACAGGATCATACTTAGTACAAATACAGTTCAACTATACATATGTCTACAGCGGAAAAAAAACATAATGTACAATAGGAGCTGAACAGCATAAAAAGAGATAAATGATAGAATCCATCTTCAGCTCCAGCTATCCGGATAAAACCTGCTAAACCTGAATACAAGGCTGCCCATGTAGAAAAAGGGGGCACCCGAGTTTGAAAGTGAAACAAACTACGAGTCAGTCATGGGACTGGTATGAGAAATCTACTCTACACATCTAAAATATGGCCAATCACAGGACCACGCCACTTTCGTGGAACGGGTTTACTCCATTGGATTGCCAGTGCTTTAAAACAAATCATCCTTTTAAACATCGCAATGCTTTTTATAAAAATGAAGCCATTATAAGACTCAGTTCCCTTCACACAATGCAACGCAAACCGGAGGATAGAGTTTTACCTTATAATGGCCAAAATATGCTTGATACGAATAAAACAAAAGCATTTGATATTATTACTAGTGTTTATATGTTTCAAAAACAATTTCAATCATAACTATCAATCATAGACGGCATGGGTACCATATATCATGTCGCCATATATATATACAATCAAAACCGCACAGTCACGTATTTGGAAATTGGATTTCCGTCATGAAACAAGGCAAAAGATAGTCCTTAACGACTTCGAGATGCTCTAGCCCGCCCCTCAGGACCCAGACTCAGGTGGGCCCTTGGATCGTCAGGGCCGGTCCACCGATGTGGATTAAAATTCCGGAACAATGCGTTTCCCGCCCTATGGGGCGTAAGTGAGCCAACGAATGACTCCATCGGACCTGGATCGTCCAATCAAACCGAGGCGCCTCGCAACAGTAACAACCACATAAGTCAAACTCGTCAGGGCGTGTAAATCCACTGACGCCACTTCTAGCTAGAAAGAAACGCATATCCTCCCTGAGGTCCTTCCTCCCGTTTCTGGTTCATACCGGGTGCGGGGTTCGCGAATTCACGTTATACACAAAGCTACGCCACACAGGAGATGCTTTGATCATCACCACAAGACTTTGCTTTTCAAAAGAAGCCCTGATCACTGCATCTTAGCATGCCACACAGACAATTCACACCGTGCAACTGATAGATATCAATCACACAAAATAAATTCCAATGTCAGACACACTGTCCATTTGCAAGTCCGTTCTGGGTCTGAACGAAACCGGAGGCACTATATACCTCGCAAACCCATCGATCACCACGTACGTCTGGACGATCACCACTCATTATCCATATTTCGGGATGCCTACCAATCAGGACCTCGGTTACCATCCAAACGAGGTGAAGATCTCCGGTCTTCGACCACCGTCCTCATCTTCGATTTCTTATCATCGATTCAGTTATTCAGAATGGGATAAACCCGGTCTTTCTGAACAACTCGCGTATATAATAAACAAGTGCTACACAAACACTACTACGCATCATTTCAATTCATTAGTCACTAACCGTCAATCAGTAAGAGAACGATTTCCCAAATATTAACCCCGAAGGCCGAAACCAACATCAGATCAATAGCCAAGAAACCATTCGACTTAGCCAACCTTCAGTTAGTTTCTACATTTCACATCCATATCGTTTATAATATTTTATAACGATTTATCGCTATTTTTATTTATTTTAAAACAGCCAATTTATTCAAAACGACGCTTCGGGCCATAACGCGGCCGTGGCGCTGTTTTTCTTCAGATTTGATTTACACATATCTGAAAATCTAACCGTTGGATCTTCACAAAATTTACATCATTAGAAAGATCTTTTCAAAACGAATCCAACGGTTCCAGTTTCGGGAAAATCCGACGGTCGGATCTCCCGGTATAATCGTTTGAAGTTTCGATTTCAAAATACGAACTGCAGCGACGTTATTCGATTAAATATAATTATATTTATATATATATATATATAAATATAATCGATTCTGGCGCTGTTTTTCTTCAGATTTGAATTAAACATTCCAAATAATCCAACCGTTGGATCTTTACAAAGTTGGTGCCGTTGGAAAGATATTTCCAAAGCGGACACAATGGTTGCGGTTTCAGGAAAATCCGATGGTCGGATCTCCCGCACTAATCGTTTGAAATCACGGTTTCAAAATATGAACTGCAGCTTCGTTATTCGATATATTTTCATTATATTTATTTATATATATATATAATTGATTCTTCGATTTCAAAACCACTTCCTTTTCATACATTCGATAAAAATGATATTTTTATCCAACTGACTTCTATTTCAACACTTCACTATTTTTAACTATTCATGTATATGATAGAAAGGTGATTTTTATTGTAAAACAATTCATTTCAAAACGCGATTATTTTATATAGTTCAAATAGGTAATGAAAATATGATCTTTATTATAAAACAATTTATTTAAAAACACGACTATTTTATATAGTTCATATAGATGGTAAAAAATATGATTTTTATTATAAAACAATTTATTTCAAAACATGAATGTCGTTAAATAGATGAATTTCCATTCAACACCCGAATATAGTTTCAACACATGAAAATATTTCTAACCCATGAATATTATTCAAAATTTCGGCAGCATAACGGCAGGGTAGTTAAAACCGGGGCCGTCCCTAGTACGGCTCCTCGCTCTACCTTAAAGCCTCGCAGCTTTTGACAATAGACATCTAGTTCGCACGCAGGCGGCATGTATATTTTTTCATTTCCACAAACTAATCCTATGTGGTTTCAACCAAATATTTCTCAACCACAAACGGGTATTTTTCAACCACAATCAATCAATTTCAACCACAAACAATTCTAATCAACCATTCGTAATCAATCAATTTTCACACCAATCACAATCAATAAATATCGTCCATGGTTTGTGGACGAGGGGCGTGTATATATATATATATATATATATATATATATATATATATATATATATATATATATATATTATATAAGCATTTCACTTCTATTTCAACACACATATAATTTTTACAACGTATATATAACTTATACATCGAACGTACGACCTATACAACGCTTATACATGAGGTGTACAACGCTTATACAAGTCATACATCGACCATATAATTTATACATCGTCATTTTCCATATCGTTTATAAATTAGAAATCTCACTTTGGGTTCCACTCCACCAAAAATAGCAGAAGGCTCAGAAAAATATGAGGTCTCTTCTAGAATGTAGGAGACGCCCACACGAGTCCACTGTCTCTTGTTTCACTGAATTTCGTCAACACATGAAAATGATATGATTTTTAAAAGCTAACTGAATTAGCAACGCTTTAAAACTGTTATAATCAGTTAAATAAATTAAAACCGCTACCTCTATAAAATCGTTCGAACCTAGGTCATGATTTCTATCGAAATCCGTGCAACAAGACTTCGATCAGATCACACCTGGTTGAAGAGGAAGGAAGGCCGCGTAGAACGAGGGGTCCCACGTGGAACTCGGTGCAGCAGTTCACCCTGGGCGGCGGTCGAAAGCTCCGAAGTTTGGAGCGGTGGTTCTCGCTGGTGGAGCGACGAGGGGTGGTGTGGTTGGTGTTGATTTGAAGAGGAGGAGATGAACTTCAAAAAGTTGCAAAGAGGCTATGGGTTTTGATGAAGGGATCGGCCAGAACGGAGGAGAGAAGGTGGAAGAAGCTTTCCGCCGTCGATATGGGGATAACGAAGGATTTTCGAAAAAAAATTATATTTTTAATTTATGAATGGAAATTTATGATTGGTCGATATATAATAATTTGAAAATTAGGGTTTTTCACAAATGAACTCCTTTTCAAACCCAACGACTGTCGTCCCTAGCGTTTTACCCTCATTCCGAACACAATGGGATATGTTTCGTAGGCCCATTCGACTGTTTCAGTCAGTTTTCCTTCAATTTAAAATATAAAACATTCAATATTTGATTTGAACGTACATTTCAATTTGCCAGGGCCACAAACTGATTCGAAAAATTCCAGAAAAATAAATCTGGCTATGTCTTGATGATACGATCCCAACAAAACTAGTTTCGTCGAATTCTGAGACCGTTTGCAAAAAGGCCTATTTCTGGTCGATCCAATTTAACTGTAATTGACCAAAACACATTTTCCTTTGCCACGCTCACATACTAGCTTCAAAAATTATGAAATTTGAAACCTAGCAATAACTTCTCATCCCAGATCCAACAAAAGTGGTTTCATCGAATTCTGAGACCGTTTGCAAAAAGGCCCATTTCACGGGCTATATAAATTCCATAGCGACCTTTCTGAAAATTCATTTGGCCATAACTTTTGCTTTCCGCTATGAAACTTCGATTTTTCAGATTCGTTAGAAAGGTATTCACGAACAGATTTAAATATTTTTGGTTTCACTCAAATCCGTTTTGTTTTGCACCCGGTACAGTCCAACAAAGTTTGAATTCAATTTTTGAAACTGCAGCGCCTTTTCAGGCCTTGTTTATAATTAGAATTAATTATATTCGTTTTCAAACGTCGATTCAAACTCACTTTTCATTGATATTATTTTAAATATTTATTTTAGATATTTAAAATCCATTATTTTAGCCAATTCAAAATTTTTAAATTGGTTCAGATTTTCCGGGTCGTTACACCGTATGATAAAGTTATATACTTTACAAGTTAACACATATTTAATTAAACTTAAAACTTAATTAATTTCCTCCTTTGGGCCTTACCATTTTAACAACCGGCCCATCCCCATTCTTGAACACTCAAGCCCGCACACTTCATCTTCTCCAATCCGTAAAAACCAAACCTCCTGCTCTCGTTTTTGCCATTTCCCAATACATCATGGATCGATTCTCCCATTAAACCTCAAATCCAGAATTACCATCCTCATCCTTTGTAAAATATCTACCATGCCATGCCATTCAATCACAGCTCGATCTCCCCGATACTAACGCGTCGTCCCTCTATCGCTCACTGTCCAATGTGGGTCATCGACATATTTAGGCATCGAATCCTCTGAAATTTGGCACAAAGGTGCGACTTCCTCTTGCGAACCCAAAAACAACATCCATCTCTCGATTCGATGCTTAAATCCTTCACTTACATTAACCCTAGGAACTACTATTGAAAATGTTGAACTCCTGTGATAGCCCGTAACTTCCCCATCAAGGAAAGAACGGATTACCTTGAGAACATGACAAAATAGAACGCAAACAGAAGAACATTTTATTGCTATTACAACAATTCCATCAGATACAAGAATATACAGAGTATAAATGAATAAAATACATTCAATAAATATCAGAGGTTACAATAAATTTACATAGCAGCGGAAAATCAATACAAAACACAACTGAAAGTAATACACGGATACAGAGCTTTCTGAGCATCGTTCCAGCTGTAAATCAGGATCCTGTGAATATAAATCTGCAAAACCAAAACTACTAGCTGCCCGTGTCGAAAATAAGGGCACCTAGAGTTTAGGTTAAAACAATAAACTCCAGGTCAGTCATGTGACTGGTGTGAGAACTAAAACAGTTATTTAAACTTTATTTTAAAAGAGAGTAATTCAAGGGACCACGCCGTATAACACGGAACGGGTTTCCTCCGAAGAATACCGGTGCTTAGGATAAACAACGCAATGCTTTTTCGAAAAATGAAGCTATTATAAGACCCAAGTCCCATCACACAATGCAACGCAAGCCGGAGGATAGGGTTTTCCCTTATAATAGCCAAACATGCTTGGTACGTTTAAAAACAAATCATTTGATACTATTATAAGTGCATAGTTTCAAAAACAATTTCAATCATAAATATCAATCATAGGCGGCATGGATACCATCTATCATGTCGCCATACTAGGCTCTACAAATAAAACCGAAATATCTCGTATTGGAAATTGGATTTCCGTCATGAGTCGAGGCAAGGGGCAAGCTCCTCTCCGATTCGAGACACTCTAGCAAATGCCTCGGGACTACACACTCTGGGTAACCCCTGGATCTTCAGGGTCGGTCCTCCCTTACGTTTGAGGATTAATTATTCCTGAACACACGTTTCCCGGTCCTAACAGACCTAAAATTGAGGTGCCTCATCCCAACAACCACATAGGTAAAAATAATATAAATGTCAGTCAGTTTAAGCACTGACACTACCTCTAGCTAGAAAGAAACGTCATGCTCTCCCTGCAGTCCTTATCCCGTTTTTGACTCATATCGAGGTGTGAGGCTCGCGAATTCACGTTATACACAAAGCTGCGCCACATAGGCCGTGCTTTGATCATCAACCACAAGACTGTGCTTTTCAACAGAAGCCTTGATCATTCGCCACTTAGGCATGCCACACTGGCAATTCATGTCATGCGACTGATGTCCATCTATATACAACCTTTGAGCTCGTACGTCTCAGAGAAGGGCGTTAAGCAAGAGAATAAATTCTCCGCCGCCAAACAGATGTATATTTAATAGAGATCAATCAGCACAGAATAAAATCCAATGTCAGACACACAGTCTATTTACAAGTTCGTTCTGGGTCTGAACGAAACCAGAGGCACTTTCCTCGCATATCCATTGATCTCCAAGTACGTCTGGACGACCACCAACTATTTCCGTCCTCTTGGGTGTACAGCCCAATCTGGATTATCAGTAATTATCCAAACGATGTGAAGACTTCCGGTCTTCGACCACCGTCTTCATCTTCGACTTATCGTCGAATCGGTTATTCAGGATGGGCATAAACCCGGCCTTTCCGAATAACCCGCGTATATAATAAACAAATGTTACACAAACACAATATACGCCTCATTCCAATTCATGATATTCTTTTATTCAGATGTTCACATCCTTAGGGAAAGGTTCCCATTAATTTTATCAAAGATAAATTCTTTTCAATTTATTCTTTAATCTTCCTTTGGATATCGTTTCAAACCAAATTATGGTTTTCCAAACTAGTCGGGATTAGCGAACCACACCGAAGTAATTATTTATTTTATTTCCCATTCCCAACCTATTTATCCCATGAAGCAAAATTGGTAATACTCCATATCTAACACCACGGTGTTATCGGTAAAATTAATTACCATTTCACATTCAAATCTATTTAAAGATTTAACTATCGCTTTGGAGCAAAACTGGTGATACTCCGTTCTCGATCATTTCAATCTAATTAAAGATTCATTAAAACTTCACTTAGTTTTAATTTTTAACTGGGTTAAAGAATCAGTGTCATTTAAAACACGGTTCACGATAAACCCAAAGTCACATTCCATTTTATCATCCCTTAACCGTAAAATAGCAAATGAGCAATTCCCTAAATATTAACCCCGAAGGCCGAAACCAACATCAGATCAATACCCAAGAAACCATTTAACTTAACTAATCTCCGGTTAGTTTCTGATCTTCTTAACTCAGTTGGGTCTAAGAACAGTATTATTGAAGATATCGTTCCCGACAACCCAAAATCACATGGCATTAATTATCGGGTTAAAGAACAAGTGTTATTCAAAACACCGCTCACGATAAACCCAAAAACCAATTCAAATTCAATTTATTTATTTCAAAAATGAATTGAATTTAATTCTAGTTCAAAACTAGTTCATTTCGATAAAAATCTATTTTTATCTTTACAAATGTGGGATTTTTCACCCCAGTTCTTCACAAATCATTTCTTATAATTTTACACAAATTATTGATATTTTTGATAATTTTATCAAGGCTCGTACAGTCGATTTCCAACAATGGTCATCGAACTGCACTTACAGCGACCTATTCTGAAATTGATTTGGACATATCTCCAAATCCAACCGTTAGATTTCAAATTTCTAATATTCGTTAGAAAGCTCTTTTCGATACGAACCCAACGGTTCTGGTTTTAGGAGAATCCGACGGTCGGATCTCCCGTAATGTCCGTTTGAAATTAATGGTCGAAATTCACGAACTGCCACGGCACGGCGCGTTCTATTCAGGCCATTATATTATATATATATAATATATATATTTCGTCGATTTCCTTTTTAAAACGAATTTTATAAATCATTTTAAATTCGTTTCAAAACAATTTCAACTTCCATTTCAGATTCAAATCAAAATTGAATTTCTCCTTATAAATTCGTTTTAAATTCATTTCAATTCAATTCAAATTGAAATTCAATTTGAATTCATTTTCTATTCGAATTCATTTTATATTCAATTCGAATTCGTTTTATATTCAATTCAATTCGAAATCGTTTTATATTCAATTCAATTCGAATTCATATTTATATTCAATTCAATTCGAATTCGTTTTCTATTCAATTCAATTCGAATTTGTTTTCTATTCAATTCAATTCGAATTCGTTTTCTATTCAATTCAATTCGAATTCGTTTTCTATTCAATTCGAATTCGTTTTCTATTCAATTCAATTCGAATTCGTTTTCTATTCAATTCAATTCGAATTCGTTTTCTATTCAGTTCAACTCGAATTCGTTTTCTATTCAGTTCAACTCGAATTCGTTTTCTATTCAATTCAATTCGAATTCGTTTTCTATTCAATTCAATTCGAATTCGTTTTCTATTCAATTCAATTCGAATTCGTTTTCTATTCAATTCAATTCGAATTCGCTTTATATTCAATTCAATTCAAATTCATATTTTCTAAATATTCGATTTTTAAATCTCTTTTCAATATTCATTATAGAAACGAATATAGTCGATATAAATATCGTTCGCGTCAAAATAGCGCGTCTCTAATCAACATGGCTTTATATTTTTCAATGACCTTGTTATTTTATTCAACAAATGAATATTTATTCTATTCAACAAATGAATATATATTTCAACACATGACTAATCACAACAAATGAGTACTGTCAACACGTGACTATTTTTGTTATTTAATATACTTTATAAAAATTATGGTATCTATCGTTTGATTTCAAATCAGACTCCAACCGTAAATTAGTAAGAGAACGATCCCCTAAATATTAACCCCGAAGGCCGAAACCAACATCAGATCAATATCCAGGAGACCACTCATCTTATCTATTTTCCAGTTAGTTTCTAATTTTATATATGATAAAGATGTAAATTTTATTGTTAAAATATTTCGTTCAACACATGACTAATCTCAACGAATGAGTACGGTCAACACATGAACCTATATTTTATAATATTCTTTATTTTCTAAATTGGAATGAGGCCCAATCAATTACCATATAATGTTAATTATATGGATTCCATACAACACATGTATATAATAGCAACGACAAATAATCAACCATCATCCAAAGTGCACTACACAACTGCATAAGCATCAAATATAAATAATTAACGCTTACACAGTCTGTCAATCGATCGATCGACATACAGCTAATTATTGGGATTAGTGTATGTTATATATTATCCCAATACCCGTGTGGGGTTTCAAATCAACAAACACATATTTTTATTTGTGAAGTTGGGCGATGTGTAAAATTTATCGTCCCAATCAATGTCCTTCAAATAGGTGTACATAAACAAACCGTCCGGTTTGTAAATGAATATTTATTTATTCACATTCACGTTAAAAATTATATTTTTAACGATAAAATCTTTTTAAATATATAAATATTTTATTTTATTCCACATCACACAATCAATTTTCATCACAACAAACAATCAAACATACAAGTCATCCATGGTTTGTGGATGACGGGTGTCGGGTGCTACTAAACACCGTCTGCATCCTAGTATATAATTTATAACTAGAAAAGAAATTTAAAGTGAGAAGTTCTCACCGACTAGCTAAACCACACGCCACGACTCTTCATATGTAGGAAATCTTCGCCGTCTTTCCCAAGAGATCTGTTTCACGTGGTATATGTTAAAAATTGTATTTTTAACAACGCTACTTCCTATATAAAAAGATTACATTTTTAATACCGTTCTTTTCATAACAAAGAATATATTTTTATTTAACTAAAAATAATATTTTTATCTACTAAAAATCATATTTTCCCATCGATGCTTATATTTTAAAAATCACATTTCTATTTTAACAAAGAAGATCACATTTCTATTTAAACAAAGAAGATCACATTTCTTTTTAAACAAAGAAGATCACATTTTTTTATTTCAAAAAAACTATTTCATCTATAAAGATCGTTCCTTTTCTATATTAAAAAATCTTATCTTTTCATTATCATTCAACAATAAAAATCATATTTATAATTCTATTTTAAAACAATAATATTTATATTTTAAAACAAGGATATATTTTTATTCTTAAAACAATATGATAATTTTATTTTTAAACATCATGCTAATTTTATTTTCAAAAAATCCCTATGCTAATTTTATTTTCTTTTGAAAAACAATGCTATTTTTCCTTTTTAACAATTCTATTGTAAAAAAAAAGGAACCACCTTTCACTGTTTTGAACACTCCATTCTCCCCGTCTTCTTTAATTGGAAATCGATCATCGCAGAAAGCCCCAGGCCTCATGAAAAAAATGAACCCGTCGTTCATCCTCTGGTTCGAAACTAGGGCTCACAACTGCGCGCAAATCAAGACACCAGGCGACGATCGGTTGTTGCCCCGTGGAAGTGCTCCGGAAGTCGCGCCTCCTCCCTCCGTTCTGATGAACTCGGTGGCGCCAGCAGTGAGCAGTGGCGGCGCGAACTGCTGACCATTGGAGGCTCGATTCAGGCGAAATACTTAACGAAACCCAACGATGCTCATATGGATTCGAAGCCCCTGATCTTCTCCACAATTCATTCCACAGGAGTTCAATCTAATTGTTGATGGATTGGGTGGATTTAAGAGGAGAAATTCTGAGCCATTTCCGCCTATCGATCGTGTGGAGCAGCGGGTCAAAACGTTTGACCGCGGACTGAATTGAAAATGGGGTTTTGACCACTATATTTTTATATATTTATTTATTAAAATCCCCAAAGTACATGCTTATATGTTCGAATCCCAAATCGGACCCGACGACTATCGCCCCTAGCTGATTACCCCCATTTCGAACACAATGGGATATGTATCGAAAGCCAGTTCGACCGTTTCGATCAGTTTTCGTTGAAATTAAAATATAAATCTATATATATTCAATTCGAACGCACATTTCAATTTATCGGGGCCACATACTAACTCTAAAAATTCCAGAAAAAATATTTCTAGTTTCGTATTGACGATACGTTCCTAACAAAACTAATTTCGTCAAATTCTGAGACCGTTTGAAAAATGGTCATTTTCCAGTCAATTAAAATCAACTGAAACTGGCCAAACGCGTTTTCCTTTGCCACGCTCACATATTGATTCGAAAAAATATGAAATTTGAAACCTAGCAATAACTTGACATCACGGATCCAACAAAAGTGGTTTCGTCGAAATCCGAGGTCGTTTGCAAAATTTCCATTTTTAAGGGCCTGAATTCCATAGCGACTATTCTGAATTTTCAACTGGACATATCTTTTGATTCCCGCTATGAAATCTTGATTTCTCGGATTCGTTGGAAAGATATTCTCAATTAGATCCTATTATTTTTGGTTTCACTAAAATCCGGTTTATTTTGCACCCGGTACATTCATTTGAAGTTTGAAATCGAATTATCGAACTACCGCGCCATTTTCAATTCCTTTTATATATATAAATAAATATTTATATTCTAACGACGACGTATATAAATATATATGTTCGAATTATATTCAAAATAAATTTCTCGTCGATATTATTTAAAATAATCTATTTTAAATAATCAAAATTCGCTAAAATTGCCAAAATAAAAATTTTAAATTGGCTCGCATTTCCGGGTTGTTACAACTCCAGACAGCTATCGAGTTCGAAAAATTGTATACCAGAAGGAAGAGCAAGCTTCCAGCATCTCAAATATAATACTCTCGAGATTTATAGACTTTCATCCAAATTGTTTTGGATTTTTCATCTCACGGTTTGCTCACGTTTTGATGAAGAACAAAAAAAAATGTGACCGCGGATTATAATTGACCTGAGAAACTAAATTTAGGTTAGAAGGGTTAGGTATTTATAGAGATGACAAAATATCTAGATATTTTGTTTTGTTTTTATATTAATATAAATTTTCAATGAATGTTTTCAGTTCCAACGATCACACACGATACCCAAAAATCACGGAAATAGACATGCATCTACAGTTTAACATTACGGACCCAAAGAAACTTGTTTCATCGAATTCCGACTCCGTTTGCTACACAGCATATTTTTAACCGTCAAAATACTGACTGTTTTCACATTGAAAATCCGTACGGCCACATACTGAGTCTAAAAATCACGAAAATTGAAATCTAGCGATACTAAAATATTGCGGATCCAACAAAATTAGTTTCGTCGAAAACCAAGGTCGTTTGCAAAACTGGCTATTTTTAAAGCTCTAAATAAACCCATTTAAATATTAATATATTTAAAAATAATTAAATTAAATATAAATAAATTTATATTATCGTATATATTCACAATAGAATATTATACAGCTCCAGAATATTCCTATATGAATTTCTAACTCGATATTTCAAATCCCAATTAAATCGATATTCAATTTATAATGAAATTCCTTATATATATATATATATATATATATATTTGAAAATTATATATATATATATATATATATATCGTTATAAATATAAAGGAATTCCATAGCAACTATTTTAAAATTTGATTTGGACATAAATCAAAATCTACACAATGAAATCCCGATTTTTCTCTTCCATTAGAAAGATATACTTCACCAGCTCCGAACGTTTCTTGTTTCACAGAAATCCGATTTAAAACGGATTCTGTATATTCATTTAAAGTTCAAATCGCCAATTTACGAACTGCAGCGCCATTTCGAGCTCGATTATAATTATAATATAATTATACGTTCAACCGTCGGTCAAATAATATATTCGTTATTCTAATTCAAATTCTAAGTTGAATTAAATACTTTAAATTGTCCAGTTCACATTATATTGTCAATTCACTATTTTCGACTATTCCGGAAGTAAATATATTATTCTATTATTTAAATTAATTAAATATTCAATATTATTTAATTAAACAACCATTAAATTCTCTGAATCGCTATTTAAAAATTAAATAAATTAATTATTACCTCGTAAAAATACGGGACATTACACATAACCTAACTACACTGACCCAAACTACCAATGACATCCCCAAATCTCCTCACTCAATCAGACTAGCATCGGACGTTTAAGCACCAGGCAATGAAGCACGGAGTCGTCTGGGAACTAGATGCAGCACACTATAGATAATCGTATGTGTAGGAAGATGTGACAGCGCAACAAGGTCACAACCGAAAGCAATAACAACTACAAAGAAGCCACCACGTTCGAGGATGAAGGGGAGATTGAGACCGAGATGGCTAAGGGATATCGACCAGGACTTGGTGTGGGTTTGAGTATTAGGGAAAAAACTAGGGTTAGATCTGAAATTGATAACTTGGTTCCCGGAAAAGATCCACGCAAACAAAATCAGGTAAGAAGAGAAGAGGGAGTGAAGGTTCGTGAAGCGATTAGAGTTGTTGAGGGAGAGACTGAATGCAGAAGACGGAGATAGGAAGAAAAGAAATGAATGCTTGCCACCATTAACGGCTCTTTCCCCAATCCAAAACCCGAAGTTTTTTACTAGAACCGACTTTTAATTAAATGAAATTAATGATAAGTTTTTACTATTATATTTGTTACCATGATCATGTATGCGATCTAGAAGAACGCTGAAATGTTAAATCGTGGTATTAGCAGGAACAGGGTCGGCCCATATATTATATCGCCTTAACCCAAAATTCTCATAGTCTAAAGGAAAAATGCAAATGTATCATGCTCAGACTCGAACCCAGATCATCTTGCTGGAAAGGCGAAGCACAAACACTTAGCCATATAATGAATTGTGAACATTATTAGATAAAGTGGTTTAATTTAAAAATGGTTAATTATCAGCTCCATCACCACCGCCGATTGTTGCCCCTCCCCGCTTGGCTGTCCTAGGCGCCCGCCTTGCTCATCTACCCCTAGGGCTAGGCCTGAGCACCAATATGCTTCTTTCAGCAGTCCTGCTTCCCTACAAAGCATAAACAACAAATGCGGAAGGATGGGAAAACTTAAACAAAGACATCATCGACAAACTCCTAAAGGTCTCATACTTCAGAGTGTGTTCGGACAACATTGTCACACTTAGGAAACATATCACCGCCTTGCTTTGGTATTTTTAAACTGGACTGGTTACATTTTATTTTTAACACATTTTAGAACTAAGGTTCTAATGGATTATCGATTGGATAAAATAGTACTAGCTTTGTACACTACATTGCATACATTCCTTATGCATAGGAAGTTATGGGTGTCATGAGTTGAAATAGACAGACACGACTTTGTTTTTTCCTTTGAAGTTGGCCATTCTACCGATCCTTGAGAGGTTTTTTATATCGAATAGTTTCTAGAATATAAAAAAATCATGGATAAAATAATGGATACAAGCTTATTGTATAAGATTCTACCACAGGCAACTGATATCGTGCTTAGTTATTAGTTTTTTCCCAGACAAGTTTCATACTTTTAAACAACAAAACGCTTCTTTATTTTTTTTTTATATTATTAAATACTAACTGTTAATCATTTATATTTGCGAGCTGTATGGCATGCGCTTCGCGCGTAATGCCAGTACACGTTTTGCTTCGCAATCACGCGAAGTTAGTTTGAATTTTTATTTCTTAGTAGCGATATTTTTTTTATTAGTGTGAATAAATTTTTTATCAATTAATAAACAATGAAAATGTAAATACAGTTTGATGGTTAAACCTATTTTTAAGTGATATTAAATTTGGTTATAAATATAAATATATATATATATATATATATATATATATATATAAGGGTCTTTTAAATTTGTATAGGTCTAGAAAATATTGTGCTCTTTTATTTAAATGTTATTTCTTAGAACGGCAATTCTTATTGTATATGAAGGACTATCCTAAAAGTCCGTGATCGGATCAAAAATTTGCACTTTCAAGTAGGACTACACCCGCACCATGTCCAACTCAACCCACAAAACTCAACCCATCCTAGTTCGAGTCGGATATGGGTTACCATATTATATATGGATTGAGTGTGATATTTTATTCTATCCAACCTTATTTTAATCCAACCCTATATTAAAAAAGCTAATTTAATATCAACTCAATCCTAGAATAATATTTATGTATATAGTGAATATACAATATATATTGTATATATATATATATATATATATATATATATATATATATATATGTGTGTGTGTGTGTGTGTGTGTGTGTGTGTGTGTGTGTTATGTCAATCCAAAATAGATAGAATTTGACTAGGATATTTTAAATAGCACTTTAATATATTTCAAAATGATCTTGCTCTCCTATATAGTGAATAAATTTCATATGATGTGTTTTACAATGAAATTTTAATAAAATATGTGTTGTAATAAATCGGTTATTTTAAATGCATTATGTTAATTAAAATATGATATTTTATGTTGAACATTTTAATATTATTTTAAAAAAAAATCCTCATATTCGCTTCTTCTTTTTTTGGACACTTGCAACCCAACTCTGTTAAACCCGACCTAACTCATATCTAGCCCCACATAGAGTCGAATAAGAATTGAACTATCGTAAACTCATATGTGTGCAGATTAGATGAAGTATTTGATTAAATACAACTCAACTCATATTTTATGTAGCCTTACTTCCAAGTCAAACAATTAATAAATATTATTTAAGTTTATAAACTTTAATCCCTATTATATCCCAAGTACTAATACGGATTATTAGTTATTAATATTAATATTAGTTGCTTGTTAAGTATGAAATTTTAACAATAGTTTAATGAATTAGCCCAACCTAATTATCGTGAAAAAGAAAGAAAAAAAAACACTAGTGATGAAAAATGAATATAAAGAAATTAGAAAGAGAAATGTATATAACGTTAAAAAAAACCAAATATGAAGTCAGCAGTAGGTATGGGTGAAGCAAGCAACAAATTATACATTGTCACTGTTCATTATCCGTATATAGCTCAACAAATACACAACTAGATCAGCTACTACTAACCACTTTGCTCATTTTGCTCACTCTTTTAGAACAAGCCACCACCAATATCAGTTATACTTCCTCTTCATTCTCCAACCCAATTTACTATGCACATAGGTCGTTTCAACTGTTGCGTCACAGAACTATATGTCAAAGTCCATGGTCAATTTATTGTAAAATAAAAATTAAATAACATTCTTAAGAAGTAGATTATGCCATATTTATAACGCTTCCTTGGCATTTAATCACATAAAATGATAAGCAATTAAAAATTATCTAGCTGTTTTTTCAATCTTACAATTACAGTTAAGAAAAAATCGTAAATCCATGTGTGCATTTCTTTTTTAACATAAGAGCTTCTCAAAGTCTTTGCACACATGTGCTACAAGAATTCAGGATTTTAAAAAAATGAAAATCTTACTTTAAGGTAAAATGGAAATACCAGTGGTAGCAGATTACCCCACTTCACCTAATTCAGTTTTAAATATGCATACCACGTACTGAAAGTTTTTTCTTCCAAAGAACTTACCTTTCTTCTACTGACTTCATCCCTGGTGCAAGTAAAAATAAATGGCATGGCTACCAGCAAAGCTCTCACCATTACGCTACTCTCCCATGAAGAAGAGGCATCTCACACTTGCTGACCTGCTCGACAGTGTTCCAGAAGACAATAACGATAACATACCACGGTCGCATCATGTTGTTGAGCTTGAGAGCATTGTGCGTGGACCTACTTGTTTTGTGCTTTCTTTCACTCATCTTTCATATGCTGTCAAGCACAAAAGCAAAGGTAACTGTAGTTTCGCTCATGGCTATTTCATTCTGTAACAGTAACGATCAGTGGCTGAAAAGCATGTAATTTACGGTATTGGAAAAAAAAATGTGCTATGGCAGGTTCAGCAGCAAAGACAAAGATTCTGTTGAATTCGGTAACTGGGGAAGCACGAGAAGGAGAGATATTAGCGGTTCTTGGAGCAAGTGGTTCTGGGAAATCGACTTTGATCGATGCATTAGCCAACAGAATCAGTCGACAAAGCCTTAAAGGTAATACTGTACATACATACATACACACAAGGCAATGTACACACCTTTTAAATAAGCTTATGAAAAGGTTACTTTTCTTGGACATACAAGGCTAAAAGATGAATCAATTATACATGTATCAATGAGAATGAGATGGAGTATGAAATTCTGTTAAGATGTTCATTGACTTAACTAGATATAGAAAATAGTCATAAAAAGTTTACTAAGACTCGGCATTTATTTTGGTTTTTTACAGGTAGCATCACACTCAATGGAGAAAATGTGAATGAAAAGCTATTGAAATCAATATCGGCCTATGTGATGCAAGACGACTTACTGTACCCAATGCTAACAGTCGAAGAGACCTTAATGTTTTCAGCAGAGTTCAGGCTTCCAAGAACATTATCAAAGTCGAAAAAGAAAGCAAGGGTAGAAACTCTCATCGACCAACTCGGCCTTCGTTTCGCTTCAAAGACGGTCATAGGAGATGAAGGTCATCGTGGAGTGTCGGGTGGAGAGAGAAGACGGGTTTCAATCGGAACGGATATAATCCATGACCCGATAGTGCTGTTTCTAGATGAACCTACTTCTGGCTTAGATTCCACTTCAGCTTTTATGGTGGTGAAAGTTCTGAAAAACATAGCACAAAGTGGTAGTGTGGTGGTCATGTCTATCCACCAGCCGAGTTCGAGGATTGTTGCACTGCTTGATAGGGTTATGTTTTTGTCCAGGGGGCAGACTGTGTATAGCGGGTCTCCGGAGAAGCTTTCGGATTTTTTATCGGGGTTTGGGCATCCTATACCTGAAAGTGAGAATAGAGTTGAGTTTACACTTGATTTGATTCGGGAGATAGAGGGTTCAGAAGATGGTAGAGGCATAGAAGAACTAGTAAAATTGAACAGTTCATGGGCAGATAAAGCACCTTCTTTTGAATTCCATGGTATGATATGTTTATTTCATCTTCCTTCTTTTTCTACTGCTTTAATAAACACGAGATTGTCACAATCCCACATGACAAATAGCATGCTAAGAACATCTTCAATGATGGAGAGTACGAATTGCAATTGCGGGATTTTAAACCCCATATCATCCCCAACAATCAAATGCAGAATACAATCACCCTTAATGTTAGTTGAAAGGTTCAGAGTACTGTTACTGGACAACTGTTTAACAAGCTTCCAAAGCGTCTCTTTAATAGACCCCCACTTTTGAGCACATGCTCACCTCTATGTTTAAACTTTAAACAAGTGCTTAGATCCAGTACTCTTTAGGACGGACGCGTTTGGAAGAAGACATTGAGTGGTGTATTCAGCAACCGTACAAAGAAGAGTGGCAGGAACACTGGCATAAGGTGCACTTAGAGAAGTAGCAGTTCGCTCATGGTAGGCAGTAGATTTGTCAACCACATTGGCCTCTCTACGTGTTGTGAAGGCACATTTATCTCCTTTATAATCAAACCGGTGAGATCGTAACATTACCAAAAACAACCCCCAAGCAGCTCATCAGCATGTCTTTCTCCATTCTTTAGTTTGTGGATCTCACCCATGTTGGCAAGCAAAAGTGGCCCTTAAACTCATCTCCTACGTAGATCTCTATTCATGTCACGATATACATATTTCTGTTTATTTTTCTAGCCTTCATTGGTCAGGGTGATTAGCTGGAACTGTTTCATGGATCGCTTCAGCTTTCTCTGCTCCTTCAGCCTTTGCTAATTGTCTAAAAGTCATAGACATGTAGAGGATGAAAAATACGAAAAGAGCTGAAGCTATTCAAGAATAAGCCCCAGCTAATTGGGAATGTCCATCGACAAAGGCTGGAAAAGTAAACCGAAATGTGTATCACGACAGGGATAAAGATCAATCCAGCGAATAGGGTTTTATGAAAGAACCACGTGCTCTCACGCCAATATAGGTTGGATGCACAGACTAAAGCATGAAGGAAGACAAATAAATGAGCTGCTCGAGGGTTCTTTTTGGTACTGTGCACCATGCCACCATGTAATTGGATCTTCTGGAGCTTGGAAAGCAAATTTCGCAGTCACTCGGTTTCGTTCAAAGAAGATAAATCACAACACAAAGAGACCAATGTGGTCGACAATCTACTATCTATTTTGTGGGAGCTTATAACTTCATTTGCAGTTGACGTACTTCCCATTTGTTAAAAAGCTAGAGGAACATGGGTTTTTTTGGAGGAAACTGACTAGCAAAACAAAGGTCAAGCTCGTAATAAATATATGCTTTTGCTCCCTCAAAAGAAGGTGCAAGTTCTCTGCTCAACATTGAAGCAGAGCGGCTTATGGACGCAATTGCACAGTTGCCTTTGTAGGCTTCTGGAACCTATAAGTGGACGGCACCCCAGTACTCTTGTCACTCTTTCCCGTACGGTCACTGAATACACCATTCCACGTCCTCTTACAAACGCATATGTGCTAAAGAATGCTAGATCTTGCTACTATACGCTTTGACTATCATTTGGGAGTTTCATCCACTATAATTGCTTCCTAAGTTGCAAAGTAGAACTTAGAATATCAAATACAAATAACAGAGATTTCGCTGAAAGAAGCAATCGCCAACAGCGTAGCACAAGGGAAGTTGGTTTCTGGAGGGACGACCTTTGCGAACAGTTGGTGGAAGGAGATGACAGTTCTGGCAAAAAGATCATTGACAAACTCAAGTCGGATGCCTGAATTGTTTGCAATGAGAATGGGTGCAGTTCTTGTAACAGGGTTCGTGCTTGCTACCGTGTTTTGGCGGCTAGATTACACTCCTAGAGGCATCACAGAACGGCTAGGCTTTTTAGCATTTGCTATGTCCACAGTTTACTACAGCACTGCAGAAGCCTTGCCAGTGTTCTTACAAGAAAGGTTAGTTTATATGGGTGATGTATATATCTAAACCTCATCATAAGATATCCCATGATTGTAAATTCTATCCTTTTGAAATTTATCAGTTAATCTTACTTACAGGGAAGCATAGAACATGACATACGTGGATCATTCATAACATATACTTTGCTGTAAATAAGATTTACACTAGTAGTTAATACATTATAGCTACAGTAATGATGTGTCAAAATATATACTGATACTATGATGATCTGGTTTGAGAAAGGTACATTTTTATGAGAGAGACAGCATACAATGCATACCGAAGGTCTTCATATGTTCTCTCCAATGCATTTGTAGAACTACCACCTCTGATCATCCTGGCCCTTGCATTTTCTGTGACCACATTCTTCGCATCCGGCTTATCAGGGGGTGCATCAGGCTTCCTCTTCTTCTTCCTAACAATACTCGCATCTTTCTGGGCTGGAAGCTCCTTCGTAACTTTTCTATCAGGGGTAGTACCTCATATCATGATAGGATTTACAATTTCGGTTGCTGTGCTAGCTTACTTCCTGCTTTTCTCTGGCTTCTTCATAAACAGAAGTCGCATTCCAGATTACTGGGTTTGGTTCCACTACTTATCCTTAGTAAAGTACCCGTACGAAGCAGTTCTTCAAAATGAGTTTGATGGAAACAGATGCTTCACAAGAGGAGATCAGATTTTTGATGACACGATGATGGATGGCCTTCCAGAAACTACCAAGATGAAAGCGTTGAGTGCGATTAGTGATGTTTTGGGTATACAGTTGACGAAAGATACGTGTGTGAGTACTGGGTTGGATGTGTTGAAGGAGCAAGGAGTAACAGATTTGAATAAATGGGCTTGTTTGCTGGTGACTGTTGCTTGGGGCTTCTTCTTCAGGATTTTGTTTTACTTTGCTCTTTTGCTGGGAAGTAAGAACAAGAGGAGATAGTCAACTAAAAGAATAGCCTGATATGCCACAATGTATTGGATTGGTCGCACATATGTACAATAATCTCTATGGAATCTTGATATAATTGGTACTGAGAAAGTAAGGTTACATATCTTAATCAATTAATGTTCAAACTGCATCCATTTTGGTAACTGATATTTATGTAATGCTCCAGGGACAAATCAAGTAGTTCAGGGATAAATCAAAACACTATGAAAATTGGTGCTTTAAGAATAGAAGTTTGTTGACACCATCCTTGATTGGTGGAAATCAAAAGAACTCATATGAATTCCCCCAATTTCCACCAATAAGGGATAGTATCATCATCACACTAGTATCAACAAACAAGCTCTCGTGCTTTAAACCCAATACCTAGTAATGTTCAATACAAGTAGTCTAGCAGTCAAAAAGAAGCTTCTTAAGCAATGATATTGAAATTGTTGATACACCAGATGAATTTAGAATGACAGTAAACGTTAGCTTCACTACTGACAATGATAAAACAGCTTTGCTGTATGCAAAAAACTGAGAAGCATAAAAACATTCAAAAATGTATTAAATAAACAAAGTAAAAGTAAACTGAAATAAATAAGACATTGTAGATTACAACAGAAATCGGACTAGACTCTTGATTTAGTTATACATGTTCATAAGGAGTAATTAAGCAGTTGTATGATAAACTATCATAAAACAGTATTGATTACAAGCACCATAAACAGTACGAACACAAACAGTGATTTTGAATCAAAATCGAGATATATAACCAAATGAGGGTTAATCCTGAACAGATTTCATTGCTAATACCATAACTACAGACCGCCCAATGTGAACAGACACACCACTGAATTCAAACCAGAAACGCATAAAAAGAAATGACAGATCACTGATATTTCATGACAGAAAAAGTTTTCAGAACAATCATAGACAGGCGACCCAAACCATAATCACAAGATTTGACCTTTTTAACCTCCAAACCCGTAAAGTGTTCTCCCTTGCCTCTTCAAAGCATAAACGACATCCATGGCAGTGACAGTCTTCCTCCTGGCATGCTCAGTATAGGTGACAGCATCACGAATTACATTCTCTAGGAAAATCTTCAAAACTCCCCTCGTTTCTTCATAAATTAAACCGCTAATCCTCTTCACGCCTCCTCTTCTGGCAAGACGACGGATGGCGGGTTTCGTGATTCCCTGAATGTTATCGCGGAGAACCTTGCGGTGGCGCTTCGCACCTCCCTTTCCAAGACCTTTTCCTCCCTTTCCTCTTCCTGACATTGTAAAACCTAGAATTTGATTTGGGCACTAGTCGCTAGTAGTCCGCAAGGCTGAGATGCTTTTAAGAGCAAGGAAATCAATCGTATTTATAGCCTCATAGGACGGTGGCGATCCGGGACAGAAGGTTTGGAATGTTTCTGGTCGTTGGATCGATCAACATTTGATGGTTCGATTGTGTGGCGGTATCTTCCATGCGGATCGACAAAGTGGCCTGGGTGCATGATTCAAGTTGTGCTTCCCCTGATCTCCACCCGTTTTCTATGATAACCACTCTAACGCGTGTTTTCCACACAATAATATTATTATAAAATAGTAATTATTATTGTAATGTTAAAATACGCAATTTATTATGCAATATATGATACATTTTGATGTAAAATACATAAAATATTAACAGAAAAAAATTGTGAAGGACAAAAAGACCAAAAAAATTACCCAAAAGGACAAGAGGTAAAAAACTTGCTCAAAAGGACAAATTTTAGTGCAAAGTGGAAAAACATGGGACCCCCCTGAATTCCACCATTTGCACTAAAACTTGTCCTTTTGGGCAAATTTTTGGGCTCTTGTCCTTTTGAGCAAGTTTTTGGGTGAGTTTGTCCTTGTGGGAAAAATCCCCGAATACTAATTAAAATTATTATTATTGTTTGTGTATAATTTATGTCCTAGCTTAGACAAACAATATGCATGTGTGCGTATTTGAGAACTTTTTCCAATCATTTTGTTAATATGGGTATATCGGTTGAAATTGATGTATATTAGTGATTTTTTTGATAAATTAATAAATATTAATTAATATAATTTGTTTAAATAAGTTATGTGTAAAATTACGAATTTAGTTTAAATGTATAGCATAACAATAAGAATTGAAAAGATTTGTAGAAAATATATATAAATCTGTTGTAGAGCTATTTGTTGACAAAAAAATTTGGTACAACACCCAAAGAAAGGGTTTTGTGGAGAATAAATGAAGAGTGATGATTGCAAAAACTGAAAATAGAGAAAATCACACGCCAATTTATAGTGATTCGGCGTTAAAAAGCCTGCGTTCACTTTATAATCTCTTATATACTTTATCAACTATTACAGTCGGAATAGTTACAATGACAATATGACAAGAGATTGATAAGTATTCTAGAATAGAAAAACTATTCAATTTCCCAAAAGTCCTTTCTTCTGAGTTTCGATGGGGTATTTATAGGTGATATAGTACTCGAGCTGGCCAGAATACGTGCTCTCTGATTCAAGATAATAGGAAAGCATGAAGATACGTTTTCCTCCTATGAAACTAGCATGATTTGAATTCGTAATGACAAGTGTCAGCTAATCCGATCTATCTGGACGGCGTGGAACAGACGAAGCCAAGTGTGAGCTATTCTTCCGGTGAATATTTGATTTGGGATCAGGTATGGCTTGACTTGGTCAGTCCGATTATGGCGAGTTCCCTCTGAGTTGCATGTTAAGTCTCTGCGTTATACACAACGAGCTTAGGCCAAGTTGCTAACCAGCCGGTCCATTTCCAAATAGCATCGATGCAACTGCCTAGAAATTTTGAAGTTTAAAATATAAATTAAATTAAGATTTAACGTAAAATAAATATTTATATTTGGAATTTTTTCTATTTTGAACGATATTTAAGTGAACCCTTTTCGTGGGTTTATAAGCATTTTAAATGAGATTTACATTTCTAACCGATTTGAATCTTTAACGTTAAAATTCCTCCATTGTTTTAATATGAACGTTATAGAAAATAAGAGTTATTACCATTATTAATTTATTTGGCAATTTAAGTAAGAAATAAATTTAATAGTAATCTTGTAATTCGGTTTAAGAAGTAAAGTGTATGCTTATATTCGAAATTGAAATTAGAACTTGGACTTTTATTTTTAAATGTAGTATTCACTTTTAAAATGAAATGGTGTTTGTAAATATAAGCTTAATTTGAACATTTTGCCAGAATTAACGATATTACAAATTTTGAAACGTGACAATGGAAATAAAATCAACTTTGAAATAAATTCTGAAATTTAAATAAGAAATAATTTATTGATTTTTGAATGAAGAATTTTGTTGCATAGTAAATTATCGTTGAGACTAATTTATTTCAAAATCAAACCATTAAGTATAAATGGTGAAATAAAATGTTAAATAAATTTCATAATGCAATTGTTTGAGATGCGTTCAACTTAACAAAACAAAGAAGAGAAAAAAATGGTGAAATAGAATATGCGCGTTCTTGCGTTGGCGTTAATTTGTTCAAAAGCGTTGAAATTTTAAAACGAGCAAAGTTGTTAGTCAATTCGTGTTTATCTTGACGTTCGCATACCGTTCGCAAGGAACAAATCAAGTTTCTCCTTTTAAAGAGATATGAAGTGCAACAATAACTGATAAAATCTGGTCTAAAATCTTGTCATAGAATTAGTAGTACACAGATTTTAGAAACAGTTCCCAAAGATTTCAAACAGTATGTGTGCAGAGAATCCAATGCTATGCTCAATAAACAATTCAGAGCGGCAGAAATAAAAAAGAGCTCCTCACCTTCATCGCGCAACACACTTTTCTCTTATCTCGTTCCTTCTTTCTGTTGACCCAATCAAACTACTTTCTCTATTCTAAAAGAAATTCCGCTGCTTTCCCTTTTTCACGAACAACCTCCCCCTTACTCACTACCCGCTTCGCTACACACCGCGACCGACGGCTGCCTGCACACAGCCCACCGCCTTGCTCCTGTTCGCCACCTTACCTAGCTGTGCCGCCTCCGTCGCCAGTTCACCACCCTGGCCAGGGATCCCGCACCTCCACTCCTCTAACTTCCTCTCTCCTCCATTCGAGAGAACCTCTGTTGTTTTTCCTCCTTGGCCTCCCAGCGAACTTCACCGCCTTTGTCACCATGTCCGCACCGCACCTCCTCCCGCTTACCTGACACCACCATTGTCGCCTCCATCACCACACTTCCTCTCCTTAAACCAATCAGCTTTCCTTTTTGGTTACTCACGACCTCCTTCTTTCCCCTTAAGCTTCCACCACTCACCATTGTTCCGCATTTCAGCCACACTACCAACGATTTGCACCTCCTGGCACTACTCCAGACCACGACTCCTCCCCTATATAACCATCTTTACGTCCATGTTCTCACTTTAAGCTGTCGTCCCTCAAAACAGTGACCAAGACAACCTTTTGCAGCCTACATCTGCCATCGCTGCCTCACCCGGAACCTTCGCTAGATGTTGTACCAAACCAGCAACCCCTGACCTCGCAGCAAAGCCCCACGTAAACACTTCCTCCACTTCCCTCTCTAAAAGCCACCGCCTTCATTTAACTCCACATGCTAAAATCACCACCACCTTTTCTGTAACACCCCACCTCCGCTAGGGTCACTCACAAAGGGAATGCACTAGTTTTGGTGGAGCATTATCTAGGTAAACATACACAGAGATATCACAAGACATAACATAAATAAAGCAGCGGTAGAAATTAAAAACCAAATCTTATTACTTTCAAGAAAAGAGTCAAAATCTCATATATCCAAAGTACAAGTTGCCATTATTCCATTACATCGAGTTCTAAATAAAGAAGCATAAACTTAAAATAACAAAAGTAAATTATTCCCCAAAAATAGCAGACGTGCAGCCATAGCATAGCTCAAGACCAAACCGTACATAAGCTGACAGAAAGCAAGCTAAATCCAAGCTAAGAGCTAGAGTTTCCTCCCTGAGAACCTGGGGGAAGAAACGAAAGAAAAAGAGGCGAAAGGAAACGGGTCAGTCATAAAGACTGGTAAGTCCAAGTGACTTTCAGCATAAAAACAAGTAAAGGTAACATGACATGTATAAACTGAAAGTAAACATAAGTATGATGTCAAGATGGATAAGATAGACTAAGATAACATGATAAATCAAGTATAGATCAAGTATAGCATCGCACATTCAAGGTTCGCTGCACCAACTGTACTAGTATCCCAGCCCATGTCAAGTATTAACCATGAAAGGATCCCTTGGCCCAATATCGTGAATGACCCATTACTAGGTTCAACGGAACGATCCACTAATCGATCGGCTCCCTACAAGTTCTAGCTTGTTGTGTTTCTGTGTCATACGACCCTATCACGAATGTAGTCACCTGTGCTAGGTCCACCATAGGGTGTATCAAGCCCTATGGTGCCAACCACCAACACGAATCAAGCATGCACAGATAAACCTACTGATGCCCAATGCCTGCTTTTTCAACTTCGGACCACGTGCACGACCATAGCCCGCCTGAACCTACACTGGCGCACCAACACAGCCGTCGTTCTGGTCGGTTACAATCAGCCCAGTAATCGTGCCCCACCCTGCCTAGTTCCAGGGTACCATGATACATCTAGTGGGTTACTACTGAAATGGACCGCGTAACTAGGGTTTCCGTCTAGTAGGTTAAGTGTTGTCATTTAAATTCGAGACTTAACCCCATCAGTCTAGCATATCAAGTTGGCTAAGTGTTGTCATTTAAGTTCGTGACTTAGCCCTACCATTCACGTGTTAAGTTGGTTAGGTGTTGTTGTTCAAGTTCATGACCTAACCCTACCAATCATATTTCAAGTTGGTTAAGTGTTGTCTTTCATGTTCATGACTTAACCCTATCATGTGGCATTAATTCATTAATGCACCCCAACCTCTCACATTAGACCTGTTGTTGTGGTCACTGGATATGCCAGGCGGTTCCGGGCAGATTTACACCACAACTCAGTCTAACCTCGGGTTTCAAGTGCGATATGACCAACTACTCACATTGGATCCTATTGTTTGCAGTAACTGGATTTGCTGGGCGGTTCCTGGTAGATTTACACTGCAAACTCAACCCAACCTCGAGTTGGCCATTTTCAAGTTCATTCTAGTGTCATGGCCATGTTCAAGTTTCATGTCAAGTTCGTGTCAAGTCTCATGTTCCAACTTATGCCTATTATCAAGTTCATGATTCACGTTTACAACCAGTTCATGTTTTGCCTAATCTACCCAAATCGTATTCCCATCGCATGTAAACGTTAATCGACCTAAATTACAAGCAAATCTAATTCTAAAGATAAAGGGAATAACATCAAAATTATGATAGGCAGAAGGGACAAGCATAAAGCGAAAAAAGAGATTACAGAACTGGCATGATATAACTTGAGATAATCGGTTACAACATCACTGGCATATAGAAATTAACAGGGTTTCAAATCTAGCAAAATAAGGCGATAGTCCTGATAAAAACTTGACATAAAAGAATAGGCATGGGCAAGCAAGCCAAATACAAGGATAATGGGTCAATGGTTTTTGGTGTACATAATAACTGATAAACTAAGCAAGTCACACCCTAGGTATGGGATCCAACTAAATGCCAAATTCGGTGTTCAACATGGTTTTCAACTATAGTGTTATGAGCAATCAACTATAACAGTCAATTAACCACAATAGTTATACAATAGTCATGGATAATTATCCAAAAGAGTTCTAGGCAACTACCCTAATAGTCATAGGCAATTAACTGTAATAGTTTCAAAGTCATGGTCATAGTCTTATGTTCATAATCATAGGCAGTAATTCATAGTCACGAGTCATAGGTGATTAGCCACAATTGTCCTTGTCATAGTCATAGGCAATGGTCTTATGTTCTCAGTCATAGTCCTTGGCCATTAACAATGGTTTCAATGTCATAGGCATGATAATATTTGATTTACAACGCGAATAGGCCCAAACTGATTTCAAAGCAATACTCCAAATATCAAGATCCAAGAAGAACAAGAATAGATATGAATCGATTATCATGCTTAAGTCAAATTTCACTTTATCTCATGTCCAAATTACAATTAACAAGTTTAGATCTCAAAGTAACTTGAACTTACAGTGCGTGGATCGAGAATTAGAAAGCAGAATTTGATTGTTGAAACTCTATTTGATTGATCGTGTTCTAATTGAAATCCCCCAATTTGCAAATCTCTAAGCGTAGACTTGATGGAGAAGGAGAAGCCCTTTTTCTTCCTTTTTATCTTATTATTTTGATTATCTTAGAAGCAGCATAAGGATAGAATGAAATGGTGTGGAGAGAATGAGGCTAGGGGGCTGTTTATATAGGGTTAGGCAGATGAATCTGGTCACGAAACAAGTCTAAATACATCAGAATGCATCTGGTTCAAGAAGTGGGTTCGGGAGGCAGGTCGACCCCCAGGTCGACACTATGGTCGACCTGGTCATGGGGGGGTCGACACCCCAGTCGACCTGGTTGGGGGGGGGGGGGGTCGACTCCCCAGTCGACCTGGGTATATGGGCGGGAATTTTTCCGCCAGCCTTCTCTGGGTTTGAAATTTGAATTTCTAGCTTTATTTTCGAGCTGTTTTATTTTATTTAAATTCTTGAAACTTCTGAGGATCATAACTTGGTCATACGAACTCCGATTTTCGAAAACTCGGACTCGATTTTATGCAGAATTCCGAGACGAACACAATGGCATAACCCGTTTCCCCTAATTCTTATTTTAAAATTTAATTCTGCCTTGATTTATGACTTTAACGTGTTAAAAAAACACGGGTTGTTACATTCTCCCAACCTTAAAGGATTTCATCCCCGAAATCTCTAAGTTAGGAAGAATATATCCTACCATCCAATCATCCATCTACTCAACCATCATTCACGAGCAATCATTGTCCTTAAAAGATTTCTAATGTTATATGAACATATGCAGAAAGTGTGTGTATATGTTCCTTATCTAATGCAAATGATCAGGCCTGTTTGATCTTCTTAATGCAAAACATGTTTAGTGCCATGAATCCAACATGTATGCAAATAGTCCTAGTCACATAAACACTATATGTGTGCATAAACATTCATCCATATGCAACATCCACATGATAACACATTCAATTTCATCAATAAACAAATATAAACACTCATGCATATGCAATATGAAAACATGTCTGAGCCGATCTAGTGCCTAATGTGTGTTATGCAACCACGAGCAACCACTTGCGACCATTTGCAAACATCAACCATAACATGTTTCAAATACATGTTTCCATCCATATGGTTCTACCTAAGGTTCTCAAGATAGGATCGAGAAGATAAGCAAGATAAAACAAAGCATCAAGGAGGAGAAGTTAAAGATGTACCCCAGAAGGTCCTGCTTGCGGGGCTTGCCCTTGCTTCTTAGGGCAGTTCTTGCTGATATGTCCAGTTTCACCACACTGAAAGCATGCTCCCATCTTCATCTTCTTCTTCCTACAATCCTGGACTATATGCCCCTCAATACCACAAAAGTTGCACTTTCTTTTCTCACGTGTCTTGTTGTCATTATTGTTGTTCTTGTCATTCTTGTTGCCTCCCTTCTTGAAGTCAACCTTCTTATTCTGAGACTCGTCCACCTTAACTTCTTTCTTATCACTCATACCTTTCCTATGTAACCTGTTAACAAGCCTCACGAAAACTATCTCCATCGAACGGAAAACCCTCTACGAAGCTAGAAAGAAGATTAGTCGCAGGTAAAACTACTGCGACTACAGATGGAGAAAAGAAAGGAAAAGAGGTTCAAACAAGGAAACAAAGGATAGTGCTAATGGCTTTTAGGGAATAGCCTTAAAAATAAAACTTTTATTGATAAATGCTTCTTTTGTAAACGGGGTAGAAAATAAATTTTGAAGTTTTTTTTTAAAAAAAAAAAATCTTTTGCCCAGTCTGGTAACCTTCTGCTCTGATACCAAATGTAACACCCCACCTCCGCTAGGGTCACTCACAAAGGGAATGCACTAGTTTTGGTGGAGCATTATCTAGGTAAACATACACAGAGATACCACAAGACATAACATAAATAAAGCAGCGGTAGAAATTAAAAACCAAATCTTATTACTTTCAAGAAAAGAGTCAAAATCTCATATATCCAAAGTACAAGTTGCCATTATTCCATTACATCGAGTTCTAAATAAAGAAGCATAAACTTAAAATAACAAAAGTAAATTATTCCCCAAAAATAGCAGACGTGCAGCCATAGCATAGCTCAAGACCAAACCGTACATGAGCTGACAGAAAGCAAGCTAAATCCAAGCTAAGAGCTAGAGTTTCCTCCCTGAGAACCTGGGGGAAGAAACGAAAGAAAAAGAGGTGAAAGGAAACGGGTCAGTCATAAAGACTGGTAAGTCCAAGTGACTTTCAGCATAAAAACAGGTAAAGGTAACATGACATGTATAAACTGAAAGTAAACATAAGTATGATGTCAAGATGGATAAGATAGACTAAGATAACATGATAAATCAAGTATAGATCAAGTATAGCATCGCATATTCAAGGTTCGCTGCACCAACTGTACTAGTATCCCAGCCCATGTCAAGTATTAACCATGAAAGGATCCCTTGGCCCAATATCGTGAATGACCCATTACTAGGTCCAACGGAACGATCCACTAATCGATCGGCTCCCTACAAGTTCTAGCTCGTTGAGTTTCTGTGTCATACGGCCCTATCACGAATGTATTCACCTGTGCTAGGTCCACCATAGGGTGTATCAAGCCCTATGGTGCCAACCACCGACACGAATCAAGCATACACAGATAAACTTACTGATGCCCAATGCCTGCTTTTTCAACTCCGGACCACGTGCACGACCATAGCCCGCCTGAACCTACACTGGCGCACCAACACAGCCGTCGTTCTGGTCGCTTACAATCAGCCCAGTAATCGTGCCCCACCCTGCCTAGTTCCAGGGTACCATGATACATCTAGTGGGTTACTGCTGAAATGGACCGCGTAACTAGGGTTTCCGTCTAGTAGGTTAAGTGTTGTCATTCAAATTCGAGACTTAACCCCATCAGTCTAGCATATCAAGTTGGCTAAGTGCTGTCATTTAAGTTCGTGACTTAGCCCTACCATTCACGTGTTAAGTTAGTTAGGTGTTGTCGTTCAAGTTCATGACCTAACCCTACCAATCATATTTCAAGTTGGTTAAGTGTTGTCTTTCATGTCCATGACTTAACCCTATCATGTGGCATTAATTCATTAATGCACCCCAACCTCTCACATTAGACCTGTTGTTGTGGTCACTGGATATGCCGGGCGGTTCCGGGCAGATTTACACCACAACTCAGTCTAACCTCGGGTTTCAAGTGAAATATGACCAACTACTCACATTGGATCCTATTGTTTGCAGTAACTGGATTTGCCGAGCAGTTCCAGGCAGATTTACACTGCAAACTCAACCCAACCTCGAGTTGGCCATTTTCAAGTTCATTCTAGTGTCATGGCCATGTTCAAGTTTCATGTCAAGTTCGTGTCAAGTCTCATGTTCCAACTTATGCCTATTATCAAGTTCATGATTCATGTTTACAACCAGTTCATGTTTTTCCTAATCTACCCAAATCGTATTCCCATCGCATGTAAACGTTAATCGACCTAAATTACAAGCAAATCTAATTCTAGAGATAAAGGGAATAACATCAAAATTATGATAGGCAGAAGGGACAAGCATAAAGCGATAAAAGAGATTACAGAACTGGCATGATATAACTTGAGATAATCGGTTACAACATCACCGGCATATAGAAATTAACAGGGTTTCAAATCTAGCAAAATAAGGCGATAGTCCTGATAAAAACTTGACATAAAAGAATAGGCATGGGCAAGCAAGCCAAATACAAGGATAATGGGTCAATGGTTTTTGGTGTACATAATAACTAATAAACTAAGCAAGTCACACCCTAGGTATGGGATCCAACTAAATGCCAAATTCGGTGTTCAACATGGTTTTCAACTATAGTGTTATGAGCAATCAACTATAACAGTCAATTAACCACAATAGTTATACAATAGTCATGGATAATTATCCAAAAGAGTTCTAGGCAACTACCCTAATAGTCATAGGCAATTAACTGTAATAGTTTCAAAGTCATGGTCATAGTCTTATGTTCATAATCATAGGCAGTAATTCATAGTCACGAGTCATAGGTGATTAGCCACAATTGTCCTTGTCATAGTCATAGGCAATGGTCTTATGTTCTCAGTCATAGTCCTTGGCCATTAACAATGGTTTCAATGTCATAGGCATGATAATATTTGATTTACAGCGCGAATAGGCCCAAACTGATTTGAAAGCAATATTCCAAATATCATGATCCAAGAAGAACAAGAATATATATGAATCGATTATCATGCTTAAGTCAAATCTCACTTTATCTCATGTCCAAATTACAATTAACAAGTTTAGATCTCAAAGTAACTTGAACTTACAGTGCGTGGATCGAGAATTAGAAAGCAGATTTTGATTGTTGAATCTCTATTTGATTGATCGTGTTCTAATTGAAATCCCCCAATTTGCAAATCTCTAAGCGTAGACTTGATGGAGAAGGAGTGGTCCTTTTTCTTCCTTTTTATCTTATTGTTTTGATTATCTTAGAAGCAGCATAAGGACATAATGAAATGGTGTGGAGAGAATGATGCTAGGGGGTTGTTTATATAGGGTTAGGCAGACGAATCTGGTCACGAAACAAGTCTAAATACATCAGAATGCATCTGGTTCAAGAAGTGGGTTCGGGAGGCAGGTCGACCCCCAGGTCGACACTATGGTCGACCTGGTCATGGGGGGGTCAACACCCCAGTCGACACCCTAGTCGACCTGGTTGGGGGGGGGGGGATCGACTCCCCAGTCGACCTGGGTATATGGGCGAGAATTTTCCCGCCAGCCTTCTCTGGGTTTGAATTTTGAATTTCTAGCTTTATTTTCGAGCTGTTTTATTTTATTTAAATTCCTGAAACTTCTAAGGATCATAACTTGGTCATACGAACTCCGATTTTCGAAAATTCGGACTCGATTTCATGCAGAATTCCGAGACAAACGCAATGGCGTAACCCATTTCCCCTAATTCTTATTTTAAAATTTAATTCTGCCTTGATTTATGACTTTAACGTGTTAAAAAAATACGGGTTGTTACATTCTCCCCTCCTTAAAGGATTTCGTCCCCGAAATCTCTAAGTTAGGAAGAATATATCCTACCATCCAATCATCCATCTACTCAACCATCATTCACGAGCAATCATTGTCCTTAAAAGATTTCTAATGTTATATGAACATATGCAGAAAGTGTGTGTATAAGTTCCTTATCTAATGCGAATGATCAGGCCTGTTTGATCTTCTTAATGCAAAACATGTTTAGTGCCATGAATCCAACATGTGTGCAAATAGTCCTAGTCACATAAACACTATATGTGTGCACAAACATTCATCCATATGCAACATCCACATGATAACACATTCAATTTCATCAATAAACAAATATAAACACTCATGCATATGCAATATGAAAACATGTCTGAGCCGATCTAGTGCCTAATGTGTGTTATGCAACCACGAGCAACCACTTGCGACCACTTGCAACCATTTGCAAACATCAACCATAACATGTTTCAAATACATGTTTCCATCCATATGGTTCTACCTAAGGTTCTCAAGATAGGATCGAGAAGATAAGCAAGATAAAACAAAGCATCAAGAAGGAGAAGTTAAAGATGTACCCCCAGAAGGTCCTGCTTGCGGGGCTTGCCCTTGCTTCTTAGGGCAGTTCTTGCTGATATGTCCAGTTTCACCACACTGAAAGCATGCTCCCATCTTCATCTTCTTCTTCCTACAATCCTGGACTATATGCCCCTCAATACCACAAAAGTTGCACTTTCTTTTCTCACGTGTCTTGTTGTCATTATTGTTGTTCTTGTCATTCTTGTTGCCTCCCTTCTTGAAGTCAACCTTCTTATTCTGAGACTCGTCCACCTTAACTTCTTTCTTATCACTCATACCTTTCCTATGTAACCTGTTAACAAGCCTCACGAAAACTATCTCCATCAAACGGAAAACCCTCTATGAAGCTAGAAAGAAGATTAGCCGCAGGTAAAACTACTGCGACTACAGATGGAGAAAAGAAAGGAAAAGAGGTTCAAATAAGGAAACAAAGGATAGTGCTAATTGCTTTTGGGGAATAGCCTTAAAAATAAAACTTTTCTTGATAAATGCTTCTTTTGTAAACGGGGTTGAAAATAAATTTTGAAGTTTTTTTTTTAAAAAGCTTTTGCCCAGTCTGGTAACCTTCTACTTTGATACCAAATGTAACACCCCACCTCCACTAGGGTCACTCACAAAGGGAATGCACTAGTTTTGGTGGAGCATTATCTAGGTAAACATACACAGAGATATCACAAGACATAACATAAATAAAGCAGCGGTTGAAATTAAAAACCAAATCTTATTACTTTCAAGAAAAGAGTCAAAATCTCATATATCCAAAGTACAAGTTGCCATTATTCCATTACATCGAGTTCTAAATAAAGAAGCATAAACTTAAAATAACAAAAGTAAATTATTCCCCAAAAATAGCAGACATGCAGCCATAGCATAGCTCAAGACCAAACCGTACATGAGCTGACAGAAAGCAAGCTAAATCCAAGCTAAGAGCTAGAGTTTCCTCCCTGAGAACCTGGGGGAAGAAACGAAAGAAAAAGAGGCGAAAGGAAACGGGTCAGTCATAAAGACTGGTAAGTCCAAGTGACTTTCAGCATAAAAACAGGTAAAGGTAACATGACATGTATAAACTGAAAGTAAACATAAGTATGATGTCAAGATGGATAAGATAGACTAAGATAACATGATAAATCAAGTATAGATCAAGTATAGCATCGCATATTCAAGGTTCGCTGCACCAACTGTACCAGTATCCCAGCCCATGTCAAGTATTAACCATGAAAGGATCCTTTGGGCCAATATCGTGAATGACCCATTACTAGGTCCAACGGAACGATCCACTAATCGATCGGCTCCCTACAAGTTCTAGCTCGTTGAGTTTTTGTGTCATACGGCCCTATCACGAATGTAGTCACCTGTGCTAGGTCCACCATAGGGTGTATCAAGCCCTATGGTGCCAACCACCGACACGAATCAAGCATGCACAGATAAACTTACTGATGCCCAATGCCTGCTTTTTCAACTCTGGACCACGTGCGCGACCATAGCCCGCCTGAACCTACACTGGCGCACCAACACAGCCGTCGTTCTGGTCGCTTACAATCAGCCCAGTAATCGTGCCCCACCCTGCCTAGTTCCAGGGTACCATGATACATCTAGTGGGTTACTGCTGAAATGGACCGCGTAACTAGGGTTTCCGTCTAGTAGGTTAAGTGTTGTCATTAAAATTCGAGACTTAACCCCATCAGTCTAGCATATCAAGTTGGCTAAGTGTTGTCATTTAAGTTCATGACTTAGCCCTACCATTCACGTGTTAAGTTGGTTAGGTGTTGTCGTTCAAGTTCATGACCTAACCCTACCAATCATATTTCAAGTTGGTTAAGTGTTGTCTTTCATGTCCATGACTTAACCCTATCATGTGGCATTAATTCATTAATGCACCCCAACCTCTCACATTAGACCTGTTGTTGTGGTCAATGGATATGCCGGGCGGTTCCAGGCAGATTTACACCACAACTCAGTCTAACCTCGGGTTTCAAGTGAGATATGACCAACTACCCACATTGGATCCTATTGTTTGCAGTAACTGGATTTGTCGGGCGGTTCCAGGCAGATTTACACTGCAAACTCAACCCAACCTCGAGTTGGCCATTTTCAAGTTCATTCTAGTGTCATGGCCATGTTCAAGTTTCATGTCAAGTTCGTGTCAAGTCTCATGTTCCAACTTGTGCCTATTATCAAGTTCATGATTCATGTTTACAACCAGTTCATGTTTTTCCTAATCTACCCAAATCGTATTCCCATCGCATGTAAACGTTAATCGACCTAAATTACAAGCAAATCTAATTCTAGAGATAAAGGGAATAACATCAAAATTATGATAGGCAGAAGGGACAAGCATAAAGCGATAAAAGAGATTACAGAACTGGCATGATATAACTTGAGATAATCGGTTACAACATCACTGGCATATAGAAATTAACAGGGTTTCAAATCTAAGCAAAATAAGGCGATAGTCCTGATAAAAACTTGACATAAAAGAATAGGCATGGGCAAGCAAGCCAAATACAAGGATAATGGGTCAATGGTTTTTGGTGTACATAATAACTAATAAACTAAGCAAGTCACACCCTAGGTATGGGATCCAACTAAATGCCAAATTCGGTGTTCAACATGGTTTTCAACTATAGTGTTATGAGCAATCAACTATAACAGTCAATTAACCACAATAGTTATACAATAGTCATGGATAATTATCCAAAAGAGTTCTAGGCAACTACCCTAATAGTCATAGGCAATTAACTGTAATAGTTTCAAAGTCATGGTCATAGTCTTATGTTCATAATCATAGGCAGTAATTCATAGTCACGAGTCATAGGTGATTAGCCACAATTGTCCTTGTCATAGTCATAGGCAATGGTCTTATGTTCTCAGTCATAGGCATAGGCATAGTCTTATGTTCTCAGTCATAGTCCTTGGCCATTAACAATGGTTTCAATGTCATAGGCATGATAATATTTGATTTACAACGCGAATAGGCCCAAACCGATTTCAAAGCAATATTCCAAATATCAAGATCCAAGAAGAACAAGAATAGATATGAATCGATTATCATGATTAAGTCAATTTTCACTTTATCTCATGTCCAAATTACAATTAACAACTTTAGATCTCAAAGTAACTTGAACTTACAGTGCGTGGATCGAGAATTAGAAAGCAGAATTTGATTGTTGAATCTCTATTTGATTGATCGTGTTCTAATTGAAATCCCCCAATTTGCAAATCTCTAAGCGTAGACTTGATGGAGAAGGAGCAGTCCTTTTTCTTCCTTTTTATCTTATTGTTTTGATTATCTCAGAAGAAGCATAAGGACAGAATGAAATGGTGTGGAGAGAATGAGGCTAAGGGACTGTTTATATAGGGTTAGGAAGACGAATCTAGTCATGAAACAAGTCTAAATACATCAGAATGCATCTGGTTCAAGAAGTGGGTTCGGGAGGCAGGTCGACCCCCAGGTCGACACTATGGTCGACCTGGTCATGGGGGGTCAACACCCCAGTCGACACCCTAGTCGACCTGGTTGGGGGGGGGGGTCGACTCCCCAGTCAACCTGGGTATATGGGCAGGAATTTTCCCGCCAGCCTTCTCTGGGTTTGAATTTTGAATTTCTGGCTTTATTTTCGAGCTGTTTTATTTTATTTAAATTCCTGAAACTTCTGAGGATCATAACTTGGTCATACGAACTCCGATTTTCGAAAACTCGGACTCGATTTCATGCAGAATTCTGAGACGAACGCAATGGCATAACCCGTTTCCCCTAATTCTTATTTTAAAATTTAATTCTTCCTTGATTTATGAATTTAACGTGTTATAAAAATACGGGTTGTTACATTTTCTCTCCCCATGGCTACGTCAGCACGGCCAGCGAACCACTCGACACCCAGCTCCGTCCATACCGCTTCCAGCCCCGTCATGATGCTACTTTGCCTTAAGCCTCCCTTGCATTGAAATGAAAACGCAAGAGTAAAGTATATATATTTGTATATATACGAACGTTTTGGGTTTCAAAGAAGAACAGTGTGCATGACGGTAGTGTAGTCCATGAAAATTTGTACATGATCATTCGGGGTCTATTTGCAGCGGATACGAGTGTTGAAGAATTGGGAAGCAATACCGGTGAGAACATTAATTTAAAATTATTATATTATGAGTAGAAAACACCATTATAATTAGTCGATCAGTTAATGATTTATTGTTCACTCTTGAATGGTTGCTATTGTGATGGTTGATGCATGTTTGAAAGTTAAACTGAACACCACGTTATTTAATGTAATGCTTGCGCACCGTTTTATAGTTGCTTGACTGTTGCCATGTTGGCGGATGAACTCGCGTTCATATAGATTGATTTTGTTGCATCAAACACCCACTGTAGCTGTGGAGTTATATGGGCAGTCACTTTAAATCTCCTTCTTATGTGAACTACGACTATTTAGGTAATAAAAGAAAATTTTGAAAGTTAATTTTTGAATTTAATTTTTTTTTAAAATTTGAAAGTTTAAGCTACGAATAATTAAACAATTTTCATTAAAGACAAAATGATTTTGGTAATGTCTTAAAAATGGGTTTTGAACTCTTAAGGTTGAAACAAGTTGAAATATAACTAAAATTTTTATTTTTAGTTAAATTAGTTTAGTTTCATTTTCGTATAGCTACCCATAAGCTTTGAAGTTTTAATGGGAAAATTTTGATTTGAGTTGCATAACTAAACATCGGTTTATATAAAAGAAAAACATTTGGTTCCGTTATTTTAATGACCATTTGTAAGCTTGAAAACAATTAAACAAGTTGGACATATTATATTAAGTTTTCAATGGAAATTTTAGAATACGGTTTAGTTGAAGTTATGAAAACTTTAATTATGAATTTAGAAGGAATGGAAAATTTATGTTTGAACCGTTATCGAATGCGTGAATACGTATATATATATATATATTTATTAATGGCATCTCTTTCAATAATACAAATTTATATACCAGAACGTTCTAGAATGACAGAGAGGATAGTGTCTAAGGCTTGGGTTTGGAAAATACAGTTTCCTTCTCTCCTTTGCTATCCCTAACTGATTCGACGAACGGGATGGCTAACCAAGATCTAATTTGGGAATTTAATTTAAACCTATTTGAATTTAGAACAAATTTTGGAATTTAATACACGTTGTTCATTATTTAAATGATTGAGTAAAGGATTGAACTTTTGAACAGTTTTGAACCAATTTGGTTTAAATAGCTATTCTATAGCACTTTAAGCAACCCCTTCTCGCTCAAGGCGGCATGGAATTCGATTAGGACTCTTAATCCATGTCTTCTTGTTTTCAGTTCCATTTGGAATGTCTGTATTCTGCCGAAGTTTTCTCTTTTTATGTGGAAAACCTTGTATGAAGGTTTACCGATAGATGATAATCTTCAACGTATAGGTATACCTCTTGTGTCCAGGTGCAGATGCTGCAATTCTGGATGCTCTGAGTCTTCTTTTCACCTGTTAGTTTCCGGTTCTTGTGCCCGGGCTGTTTGGAATTACTTCGAGAACTTGATAGGTTTCCGAGGTAATGCCACCTCGATGGAAGATTTGCTAAGACTCTGGTGGTCCAGCGTCTCATGCAAATCTTTACGTTCTATTCTTCACCGTCTGATTCCTTGTCTTATCTGTTGGCACATGTGGTGTGCCAGGAATAAGGCAGTTTTGACGAAATGAAGATGGACCCCCTACCATTATCAGGAAAATTAGGAACGATGTGTTCCTTGCTTTCAGTGGTAGGACGTTTCGGGGAGTCATTAGTACCTGCTCTAGGAGGTTGGTTGTTTCATTTGACGTTTTGTCAGTGGCAGGCACTTTGAGGGCAGGTATTGGCCGATTTTTCTGATTTTCATTTTATTTCTGTTGCTTACTGCTTACTATTTATTCATACCTCCCCCCTCCCCCCCGGACTTATGTTGTTTACTAGTTGTGCATATCACATTTTTTAGGTGTTGGATTTGGTTTGGCTGGAGATTCACTGCAGTCTCGAGGTTAGACCTTAGAGCAGGTGTGGCTGCAGATTTTGATAGAGCTGGTGGCAGTTCACTTTTCCTAGGTCTTGCTTCCCACTATGTCTGGTGGGAGCTTGAGGAGCCAGAGTTCTCTTTGTTTCAGAGACATCATGATGTTTGTCCCTTCGTCCGCCTTCAGTATCCATTGGAGGTCTTGCCCGTTGTTTCTAGACCATGTCCTGCTTGGTGGAGCTTTGGCTTGCTTCGCGACTCGTTTGTCTAAGGCGGCTACTTCTCCCTAGCCATGGATTAGAGAGATATTGATTCCGTTTTTCTTGCATTTGCTTTTTATTTTTCCTGTCTTTTGTGTGTGCATGGTTTCGGCTTTCCGAAATCCAGTTTTGTGAGTCATTGGAGAAAGGTTTGATTCCCCTCTTTGGTATATGTTATATTATTTAAAAAAAGTAACGCTGTTAACATTCCCTTGAAATAATTTGGTTTTGAGATTTAAGATTCAAGAACTATTATCTCAACTATAAAATAAGGTTTCTGAAATGTTTTGGGAGGTTTCTAAAATGACAATCATTTGTGTATGAAACTTTAAATCAAAACTTAGACTTGGTGGTCGAGAAGACGAATGGAAATGACCACAACTAATAAAGGAATTTCGAATATAGGATTTGTAAAGAAGAAATAATACGGTAATGGGATTTAAGAAATTTGAAATAAATCCAACCTTATTCTGAAATGAATTGATAACAATTGGAAGGAGATTGAATTGAAACAGGTATAGTCCATAGCTATCATTTTAAAATACGCTTATTGTTTGGAAAGACTGGGATCAGATGAAAGTCTGAAAACCATTACAAGTAATAATACGACGCTATGAAGCGATGGAAGACTTGGAAATCGACAAGTGAAGACCGAGAATCTTTTGATTATTTGGATTGATTGCTGATGTCTTAAATCAGGTCGTACACCTGATACGAGGTTATAAGTGGCATGAGGTCTGAATATATTTAAGGATTTATGGTTTTTGTTTCGTTCAGACCTGGAATGGACTTGTATGGATTATGTGTTTGACATTGTAATTGACCGAGTAACACTGATTTCTGTTAATATATATCGGATCTGTGGCAATCAATTTTCCCATCTATTGATACATTGATACATTTATTTTTCGAAGTTGTTTTCTACACTATGCGCCAATAATAATATAAAAGAGGATTTTCACGTATGAAGGCATTTTTGGTTATCATAAGACAAAACTCGCCCATTTGGTGTGCGCTTGCGTTGTGTGATGTGGGACAAGCTTATGGTAGCTTCATTTTCCAAAAGTCATTGCGAGTTTATATGCACAGGTAAACCCGTTCCGCATTAGCGGCGTGGTCCAGTGAATTTCCTAATTTTAAAATAAACCCTTAAACAACAACTTTACGTTCTCACACTAGTCCCATGACTGACCTGGAGTTTATTGTTCCTTCGTAAACTCTGGGTGCTCACTAATTTTCACACGAGAAGCTTGTGGTTTAGTTGTATAGTTATAAATCGTTGGAGCAAAATTCGGAGCGCTATCTGAGTTGGAGCTTCAAGCCAGAGTTGGAGTTTTCTGCTATATCATTTAGCTTCTTCCGCTAAGAGTATATTTCCTTTCCGCTGTATATTCTGTTGTAACTCTGATATTCCTTGTAACTCTGATATTATATTGTATTATGATATGAAAAATTCTGTTATTTTGTTCAACATGCGTTACTACCTATAACAATCTGCCTATATGAACGCCTTTATGCTCAATAAACAATTCGGAGCGGCATAAATAGAAAGAGTTCCTCATCTTCATCGCGTAACACACTTTTATCTTAACTCGTTCCTTCTTTCTTTTGACCCAACCAAACTACTTCCTCTCTTATAAAAGAAATTCCACTTCTTTCCCTTTTTCACGAACAACATCCCCCTTACTCACTCCAACACCCGCTCCGCTACACGCCGCCATCGACAACTACCTACACACAGCCCACCGCCTTACTCCTGTTCGCCACCATACCTAGCTGTGCTGCCTCCGTCGCCAGTTCACCACCCCGGCCAGAGATCCTGCACCTCCACTCCTCTCACTTCCTCTCTCCTCCATTCGAGAGAACCGCTGTTGTTTTTCTTCCTTGGCCTCCCAGTGAACTTCATCGCCTTTGCCGCCATGTTCGCACCGCATCTCCTCCCCTTCGCCTAACACCACCGTTGCTGCTTCCATCACCACACTTCCTCTCCTTAAACACATCAGCCTTTCCTTTCTAGTTACTCACGACCTCCTTCTTTCCCCTTAAGCTTCCACCACTCACCACTGTTCCGCATTTCAGCCACACTACTAACGATTTGCACCTCCTGGCACCACTCCAGACCACGACTCCTCCCCTACATGGCCATCTTTCTGTCCATGTTCTCACTTTAATCTGTCGGCCCTCAAAACATCGACCATGACAAACTTTTGCAGCCTACATCCGCTACCGCCACCTCACCCGGAATCTACGCTGCTGCCGCACCAAACCAGCAACCCCTGACCTCACTGCAAAGCCCCACATAAACCCTTCCTCCACTTCCCTCTCTGAAAGTCATCGCTTTCATTTAACTCCACACGTTAAAATTACCACCACCTTTTCTCTCTCCTTGGCTACGTCAGCATGGCCAGCGAACCACCATCGACACCCAGCTCCGTCCATACCGCTTCCAGCTTAGTCATGAAGTTACTTTGCCTTAAGCCTCCCTTGCATTGAAACGAAAATGCAAGAGTAAAGTATATATATTTGTATATATACGAATGTTTTAGGTTGCAAAGAAGAATGGTGGGCATGACTGTAGCGTAGTCCATGAAAATTCGCATGTGATCATTCGGGGTCTATTTGCAATGGATACAGAGCATTAAAGAATTGGGAAGCAAACCAGTGAGAACATTAATTTAAAATTATTATTTTATGAGTAGAAAACGCCATTATAATTAGTCGATCTGTTAATGATTTATTGTTCACTCATGAATTGTTTTTATTGTGATGGTTGATGCATGTTTGAAAGTTAACACTGAACACTAAGCATTATTTAACGTAATGCTTGCGCACCGTTTTATTGTTGTTTGACTATTGCCATGTTGATGGATGAACTTGTGTTCATATAGATTGATTTTGTTGCATCGCACACACACACTGTAGGTGTGGAGTTATATGGGTAGTCACTTCTTGTGTGAACCACGATTATTTAGGCAATAAAAGAAATTTTTGAAAGTTAATTTTTGAATTTAATTTTTTAAAATATTTGAAAGTCTAAGCTAAAAATAATATATCAATTTTCATTAAAGACGAAATGATTTTGGTAATGTCTTAAAAATGGATATTGAACTCTTAAGGTTGAAACAAGTTGAAATATAACTAAATTTTTTATTTTTAGTTACATTAGTTTAGTTTCATTTTCGTATAGCTACCCATAAGCTTTGAAATTTTAATGGGAAAATTTTGATTTGAGTTGCATAACTAAACATCGGTTTATATAAAAGAAAAACACTTGGTTCCGTTATTTTTATGACTATTTGTAAGCTTGAAAAATATTAAATAAGTTGGACATATTATATTAAGTTTTCAATGGAAATTTTAAAATACGGTTTAACTGAAGTTATGAAAACTTTAATTATGAATTTAAAAGGATTAGACAATTTATGTTTGAACCGTTATCGAATGCGTGGATACGTATATATGTATATATATATATATTGACAACGCCTCTTTCAATAATACATATTTATATATCAAAACGTTCTAGGATGACAAAGAGGATAGTGTCTGAGGCTTGGGTTTGGAAAATACAATTTCCTCCTGTCCTTAGCTATCCCTAATTAATTTGATGGACAAGATGGTTAACCCAAGATCCAATTAGGATTTAATTTAAACCTATTTGAATTTAGAACAAACTGGAATTTAATACGCGTTGTTCATTATTTAAATGTTTGAGTAAAGGATTTGAACTTTTGAACCAATTTGGTTTAAATAGCTATTCTATAGCACTTTAAGCAACCCCTTCTCGCTCAAGGCGGCGTGGAATTCGATTAGGACTCATAATCCACGTCTTCTTCTTTCGGTTCCATTTGGAATGTCCGTATTCCGCTGAAGGTTTCTCTTTTTATGTGGAAAACCTTGCATGAAGGTTTACCGATAGATGAGAATCTTCAGCGTATAGGTATACCTCTTGTGTCCAGGTGCAAGTGCTGCAATTCTAGATGCTCTGAGTCTTCTTTTCGCCTGTTAGTTTCTGGTTCTTGTGCCCGGGCTATGTGGAATTACTTCGAAAACTTGATGGGTTGCCAAGGTAATGCCACCTCGACGGAAGATTTGCAAAGACTCTGGTGGTCCGGTGTCTCATGCAAATCATTACGTTCTATTCTTCACCGTCTGATTCCTTGTCTTATCTGCTGGCACATGTGGTGTGCCAGGAATAAGGCAGTTTTGACGAAGTGAAGATGGACCCCCTACCATTATCAGGAAAATTAGGAACGATGTGTTCCTTGCTCTCCGTGGTAGGCCGTTTCGGGGAGTCATTGGTACCCGCTCTAGGAGGTTGGCTGTTTCATTTGACGCTTTGTCGGTGGCGGGCACCCCGAGGGCAGGTATTGGCCAATTTGTCTGGTTTTCATTTTATTTCTGTTGCTTATTGCTTTCTATTTTTTCATACCTCCCCCCGGACTTATATTGTTTACTAGTTGTGCAGATCACATTTTTTAGGTGCTGGATTTGATTTGGCTGGAGATTCACTGCATTCTCGAGGTTAGACCTTAGAGCGGGTGTGGCTGCGGATTTTGGTAGAGCTGGTGGCAGTTCACTTTTTCTAGGTATCGCTTCCCACTTTGTCTGGTGGGAGCTTGAGGAGCTGGAGTTCTCTTTGTTTAAGAGACATCATGATGTTTGTCCCTTCGTCCGCCTTCAGTATCCCTTGGAGGTCTTGCCCGTTGTTTCCGGACTATGTCCTGCTTGGTGGAGCTTTGGCTTGCTTCGCGACTCGTCTGTCTAAGGCAGCTACTTCTCTCTAGCCATGGATTAGAGAGATATTGATTCCATTTTTCTTGTATTTTTCCTTTTATTTTTCCTCTCTTTTGTGTGTGCACGGTTTCGGCTTTCTGAAATCCGGTTTTGCGAGCCGTTGGAGAAAGCCTTGTTTCTCCTTTTTGGTATATGTTATATTATTTATAAAAAAAGTAATGTTGTTAACATTCCCTTGAAATAATTTGGTTTTGAGATTTAAGAGTCAAGAACTATTATCTCAACTATAAAAAGAGGTTTCTGAAATGTTTAGGGAGGTTTTTAAAATGACAAACATTTGTGTATGAAACTTTAAATCAAAACTTAGACTTGGTGGTTGAGAAGACGAATGGAAATGACCACAACTAATAAAGGAATTTCGAATATAGGATTTGTAAAGAAGAAGTAAGATGGTAATGGGATTTAAGGAATTTGAAATAAATCCAACCTTATTCTGAAATGAATTGATAACAATTGGAAGGAGATTGAATTGAAACCGGTATAGTCCATAGCTATCATTTTAAAATACGCTTATTATTTGGAAAGATCGGGATCGGATGAAAGTCTGAAAACCATTCCAAGTAATAATACGACGTTATGAAGTGATTGAAGACTTGGAAATTGACGAGTGAAGACCGAGAATCTTTGGATTATTTGTATTGATTGTTGATGTCTCAAATCGAGTCGTACACCTGATACAAGGTTATAAGTGGCATGAGGTCTGAATATATTTAAGGATTTATGGATTTTTGTTTCGTTCAGACCCAGAATGGACTTATAAGGATTGTGTGTTTGACATTGTAATTGACCGCGTAACACTGATTTCTGTTAATATATGTCAGATCTGTGGCAATCAATGTTCCCGTCTCTAAGATATATGAACTTAGAGGTTATGTATTGACAGAAATCAGTGGCATGTTGTGAATTGACAATGTGGCATACTCGAGTTATGGAATGAGCTAGTGATTATCAAAGCATAGCTTATTGAAGTGTAGCTTTGTTTATATCGTAATATCGACAAGCCTCACACCCCGAATTGATGAGAAACTGGCAATTAGGTTGTTTATATATACATAGTCTGTGTTGAAAGTTGCGGCGGTGGTACCACTTGTGTACTTGGGGGATTTGGTTATGTTCGGTATCTGAGTCTGGATGAAAACCAGTGATTTACCTCATGACTTATAGTTGGTGTCCGAGTCTAGATGAAAACCGTGAGATACACTTCGCTTGTGTTCCCAATGGATCTTTCATGCCAGAATCATTAAGTTGGAAACCCAATCTCCAATATGCGACCTTACGGTTTTATTTGTATACCTATGACGACATAATAGGATGGGGTACTATGCCGTCTAAGATTGATACATTTATTTTTGAAGTTGTTTTCTACACTATGCACCAATAATAATATAAAAGAGGATTTTCACGTATGAAGGCATTTTTGGTTATCATAAAACAAAACTCGCCCATTTGGTGTGCGCTTGCATTGTGTGATGTGGGACGAGCTTATGATTGCTTCATTTTCCAAAAGTCATTGCGAGTTTATATGTACGGGTAAACCTGTTCCGCATTAGCAGCGTGGTCCAGCGAATTTCCTAACTTTAAAATAAACCCTAAAACAACAACTTTACATTCTCACACCAGTCCCATGACTGACCTGGAGTTTATTGTTCCTTCCTAAACTCTGGGTGCTCACTAATTTTCATATGGGAAGCTAGTGGTTTAGTTGTACAATTATAAATCCTTGGAGCAAGATTCATAGTGCTATCTGAGTTGGAGCTTCAAGCAAGAGTTAGAGTTTTCTGCTATATCATTTAGCTTCTTCCGCTAAGAGTATATTTCCTTTCTGTTGTATGGTGTGTTGTAACTCTGATATTCCTTGTAACTCTGATATTATATTGTATTATGATATGAAAGATTCTGTTATTTTGTTCAACATACGTTAGTACCCATAACAATCCGTAGCAGTTTAAGTTGGTTTAATTTCTGGTGAAAACTGGGAAAAAAGGCGGGTCGTTGCATTTGTGGTATTAGAGCTTTGGTTATACAAAGCTATGAGATACTACATATTTTGAACAAAAGATAGAACTCATCAGAGTTATAATATCGCATTAAAGATGGGGTTAGGAGTACCCTAGAATGAGATTTTGGAGTATTTGGTTGAGAGAGCGTATTTTGAAACCATAAATGTTACAACTAAGTAAATGGTTTTGAAAAACGTAAAATACAACTTTTAATAAGGATCTTCGAGTATTTTATTCGATGTCGTGATTGGACTATCGGTATGTAAAGATTTCGAATAGATGCCTGGCCAACGTATGTACGAAGCCTTATATGTACTAAACAGATATATAATCACACTCTAGTCCCTCGGGGATGATTCTGATGGTTGATGCATCATCATCAGTATTTATTTTTGAGTTTCGAAAGTGGGATGACTATATGATTCCAATTTAAACGTCGAGAAATACTTAAAACCATTTAGATAAGTATTTGAAAGTGTTTGGATAAATTTTAATAAAATGTTAGAATAGATAAGCGAAATTTAAATGATTGACATCTTCCTTATTTGTAAAGTATAAAAAAAATCGTAAGTGAACTTAAATGAAATTTGGAAGAATAAAACTAGGAGTTTCAAAATGGAAAGGGATGAAATTAATTAACTTAAAAATATTTTAGAATTCAAAAGACCTTAATCCCATAAACCCTGAATATGGTTAGGAAAGCAAATGGTACAATATGCTTAATTATTTAATATATAAATAAGCTAGTTAATAAATTGGGTAAATGAGAAAAATATGGTATAACCCTTTGGAAAATTTTTAGGTCGTCACTTAAAGTAAAATGGAATTTGGGATATCGAGTGGTGAGTTTTGGATGACGCAGAAGCAAGCAAAAAGAACACTAGCTCAAAGGGAAGAAGAAAAGACAGTGAAGTTTGGAAAATTTAAGGATATCCAGTGTTATAGATGTTTTAGAGATGGTCATTATGCAACTTTTTGCCTAAATAGATTTAAAAAGAAGAAGAAAGTTATTCGGAAGGATATACGTTGTTTCAAGTGTAAGAGAACTGGACATTTTATGAATAAATGCCCTAAGAGAAAGAAAGAAATCAAGGACCCTACAACAGAAAGGAAGTGTCATCGATGCAGAAAGAAAGGGCATTTAGCTCGAGACTGTCTGTTGAAGAAGGGAGAAAAGCCGACTGGAGAAGCACCATCTTCGTCAAAAGTAGCGCAAGAAAGAAAGGTTTACAATCCATAAGGTTAACTCTAAAAGTAATACCAGGCTAAAAAGTAAATGTATTAAGATCAAAAATTAGTGTAAATAGGGTTAAGAATGAATGTACGAATGCTTGTGTTAATCAAGATCTTGATTGTTGATTAATTTCTGTAAAATGTCAAATTATAAACTAAAAGTTTAAACCCTAATTCAAATCTGAAAGGATTTTTGGAAAACAAATGGTTTGAAACATGCATATGCTAAATCAAAAAGCAGAAGCATGATGGTATTTGGAAAAGAAACATTTCAAGCGATTTTGTTCGACTAGTTAAATAATGCAACTTTTTAACAAGATTAGATATTTGAAACAAGAATGAATAAAAATCATATACTTTGAATTTCCAATGAGATTTGAAAAAAAAATGTTATTTGATTATATGAACATGACTCTTAAAATGCGGAATTAAACTTTTAAAAATATCATGAGAATATGCGAAATTATTTTGAAATCTTGGAATTGTTTGAAATGATTTGAAATTTGATCTAAAGGAAGTTAAAATGATTATGAAGTATAATAATTTTCTGAAACTTTAGAATGTAGAAAAGGTTGAATTTGCATAAAATTCAATTTTGTAAAGCTATTAAGGAAATCGTATTGAATTTCCAACTATTGAAAGAAAATTTCATGGAAAAGATCAACTTGTGAGTCATTATTGGAAAGAATGATCAAAATAAATTGGAATTCTTTTTCATAAAGCTGGATTTGATTTGAAAGATTTGAAATGTTGATTTTGGAGATATGAAAACATAAGTTGCATGTCTGGAAAGTTGAAAATTGTATTTGATTTCCAATTAGTGAATGAAATTTGATTTCCAACTATTTTAGATATGATAAATGGTTTATGAAGTAAAAGGAATTTCGACGACTTGAATCCCGATATTTTGAAATGTTTAAAACAACAAAATTATGGTTAAAAGTATTTGTAAATTATGGTTGCAAAATGATTTACAACTTCGGAATATGAAATGATTTGGGTTGTTCGAGTAACCCTTGATGAAAACTGAGTTGTGATTGGATTGCGTGCGATGGGTGGTACTCAGTAGCCCTGTTATGTGGAAGAGCTTCTCGAATTAATAATATATAAGTTGATTCGAATTCATGATAGAATGTTGAGATTTTGAAAGCATATTTAGTTTGAAATCCCGAAGTGAAGTATGATTCTTTATATGAAAGAAATATGTAGTATTTCAATGTTTTGGAATGAAACCGGGATTCTAAGTCCGAAGAAATCATTTTGAGGCTTTCAAATGTTTTGAAATATAGTAATTTACATAGCACTTCAATTTAACTTATCTATTTTATTCATTTTACTTAACTTATCATCTCACTAAACTACAATATTTTACATTTGTACCTATGATTTATCTATTTCAAGTTCTTTTACATATATTAGTATACTATTTTTTTATTGTATTATCTATTTTCTACCAAGTTGCTAAAATACTTATATTTAACCATTTTATTGTAACTTTTAAGGCTATCTTATATTAAACCCTTTGAATTTTACTAAACCTATTTTTAACCAAACCGACTTATTTCAAAGTAACTTTATCGTTTTAAACTACGTTTACTAATTTTTTTTATACTTTGAACATAGCTTTCTTTTACATTATATAGCAAATTTCCTTATTTAGTTTTATATAATGATTTAAGTTTTGCTCAAATATAAGTTTTGATATAAGAAGTTATACAAATTTAGTTTTGTGTTTAATCTATTAAGAACCTTTGGATAAATTTTCAAGCCTATTAGGAATTGTAAAGTATTTTGATTCAATAAGCTTTATTTATATATTGGTCTTAAATTTTTTTATAAATAAGATTTATTTTACTTAAGCATAATTTTACAACCTCTCCTTTCCGAGGAAGAAAAGCTTTAAGTGGGGGAGATTGTAACGACCTAGAAATTTTGAAGTTTAAAATATAAATTAAATTAAGATTAAACGTAAAATAAATATTTATATTTGGAATTTTGTCTATTTTGAATGATATTTAAGCGAACCCTTTCCATGGATTTATAAGCATTTTAAATGATATTTACATTTCTAACCGATTTGAATCTGTAACGTTAAAATTCCTTCATTGTTTTAATATGAACGTTATAGAAAACAAGAGTTATTACCGTTATTAATTTAAGTAAGAAACGAATTTAATATTAATCTTGTAATTTGGTTTAAGAAGAAAAATGTATACTTATATTCGAAATTCAAATTAGAACTTGGACTTTTATTTTTGAATGTAGTATTCACTTTTAAAATGAAATGGTGTTCATAAATATAAGTTTAATTTAAACATTTTGCTAGAATTAACAATATTACAAATTTTGAAACGAGATGATGGAAGTAAAATCAACTTTGAAATAAATTCTGAAATTTAATTAAGAAACAATTTATTGATTTTTGAATGAAGAATTTTGTTGTATAGTAAAATATCGTTGAGACTAATTTATTTCAAAATCAAAACGTTAAATAAATTTTATAATTCAATTGTTTGAGATGCGTTCAACATAACAAAACAAAGAAGAGAAAAAATGGTGAAATAAAATATGCGCGTTCTTGCATTTACATTAATTTATTTAGAAGCGTTGAAATTTTAAAACGAGCAAAATAAAGAACAGTGTGCATGACTGTAGCGTAGTCTGTGAAAATTTGCACGCAATCATTCAGTGTCTATTTGCAATGGATACAGAGCATTAAAGAATTGGGAAGCAAACCGGTGAGAGCACTAATTTAAAATTATTATTTTATGAGTAGAAAATGCCATTATAATTAGTTGATCAGTTAATGATTTATTGTTCACTCATGAATGGTTGTTGTTGTGATGGTCGATGCATGTTTGAAAGTTAACACTGAACACTAAGCGTTATTTAACGTAATCTTGCGCACCGTTTTATTGTTGTTTGACTGTTGCCATGTTGACGGATGAACTTGTGTTCGTATAGATTGATTTTTTTGCATCACACACACACACTGTAGGTGTGGAGTTATATGGGTAGTCACTTCTTATGTGAACCACGATTATTTAGGTAATAAAAGAAAAATTTGAAAGTTAATTTTTGAATTTAAATTTTTAAACAAATTTGAAAGTCTAAGATACGAATAATTAAACAATTTTCATTAAAGATGAAATGATTTTGATAGTGTCTTAAAAATGGATTTTGAACTCTTAAGATTGAAACAAGTTGAAATATTACTATAATTTTTATTTTTAGTTATGTTAGTTAAGTTTCATTTTCGTATAGCTACCCATAAGCTTTGAAATTTTAATGGGAAAATTTTGATTTGAGTTGCATAACTAAACAACGGTTTATATAAAAGAAAAACACTTTGTTCCATTATTTTAATGACCATTTGTAAGCTTAAAAAATATTAAACAAGTTGGACATGTTATATTTAGTTTTCAATGGAAATTTTAAAATACGGTTTAACTGACTTTATGAAAATTTTAATTATTAATTTAAAAGGATTAGACAATTTATGTTTGAACCGTTATCGAATGTGTGAATACGTGTGTGTGTGTGTGTGTGTATATATATATATATATATACCGACAACACCTCTTTTAATAATACATATTTATATACCAAAACGTTCTAGGATGACAAAGAGGATAGTGTCTAAGGCTTGGGTTTGGAAAATACAATTTCCTGTTGTCCTTAGCTATCCCTAATTGATTTGACGGACGGGATGGTTAACCCAAGATCCAATTTGGGATTTAATTTAAAACTATTTGAATTTAGAACAAAATTTGTAATTTAATACGCGTTGTTCATTATTTAAATGATTGAGTAAAGGATTTGAACTTTTGAACAATTTTGAACCAATTGGTTTAAATAGCTATTTTATAGCACTTTAAGTAACGTTGTTAGCATTTCCTTGAAATAATTTGGTTTTGAGATTTAAGAGTCAAGAACTATTATCTCAATTATAAAAAGAGGTTTCTGAAATGTTTTGTGAGGTTTTCAAAATGACAAACATTCGTGTATGAAACTTTAAATCAAAACTTAGACTTGGTGGTTGAGAAGACGAATGGAAATGACCACAACTAATAAAGGAATTTCGAATATGGGATTGTAAAGAAGAAATAAGATGGTAATGGGATTTAAGTTATTTGAAATAAATCCAACCTAATTCTGAAATGAATTGATAACAATAGGAAGGAGATTGAATTGAAACCGGTATAGTCCATAACCATCGTTTTAAAATACACTTATTATTTAGAAAGCCCGAGATCAAATGAAAGTCTGAAAACCATTCCAAGTAATAATACGATGCTATGAGGCAATGGAAGACTTGGAAATCGACGAGTGAAGATGTAACGACACGGATTTCGCCCGGACCTAATCGATCGCTAAACCGACCAAGACCGTTCGAATCCCGCATACGCTAACTTTGGGTATACAACACAGCAGAACAAATAACAGAAGACTTCAATAAACCTCATAATAATGTTACATCAGAGTACAGAATATCAGAGTATATCGAAATATAATACACAGCGGAAGATAAATTTACATAAATGTAAAACAGTGCACAGCGGAAATATAAACTACACAGCCGAAGACTGTAAATGTCTGGACACAGCTTAAAGCTTCAATCCAGAATCCTGCTCAAAACATCTGCAAAATAAAACTACTCGACTGCCCGTGTGGAAAATAGGGGCACCCGAGTTCGCAAGGGAAAAGCAAACTACAGGTCAGTCATGGGACTGGTGTGAGAACTCAAAAACAGTTGTTAACTTTGTTCAAAAATAAGGCAAATCACGGGACCACGCCACTTTCGCGGAACGGGTTTACCCCCATGAAAGCCAGTGTATAAACAACAATCAATATAGATATATGGATCTACTATGCATCAATCAACATGCAATATCCCAATCTACCCATTTAGATTAATCACCACACTTAGATTTTCCAAATCCAATTCAATTTACAGAAATTATTCCTTTGGATTTTATTCCCGATTTCTTATTTCAAATCATTTGAAATACATATCTAACTTTCTATATCAAAGTAGATTTCACTTCGGGATCTCAAATCAAATCATTTGGAAATATGAATTCCAAAACATAACAATGCATACAAACAAGTATGCAACCAAATATCGTGCTCCCCATCGACAAGGCAAAGGGTACGCACCTCGCAACTCGATATATATATGTGCACCTACCCCACATAGGAGTAGGCTACACCGACGATGCACCTCCCACTCAGGAGAGCATACACCGCCCTCTCACCCATACTTTTAGTCTCAGGGTTACCCGAATCTTTAGTCACATACTAAATCATTTCATATCCCGAAGTAGGGAAAATCATTTCACAACATAATAATCACAATGTAACATATAATACATTTCTAAATCACTTTAGAAATCATCGGGTTTTGGGCCTCGAAATCCTTTCTGTTTTATAAAACATTTTTATAAAACATTCCCTGTCCAAAATCGAGAATACATTTCTTTTCACTTAAGGAAAATATCATTTCACAATCATTCGTTAAATTTGAAATGAACACAACATCGCTAAACACCTTATCGTCAAATCGCGAAGTGTTTCACAAGGCGTTAGCACACAGATATTTTCAACCCAACCCAATGCTAAATGCAAAAGCATATTCTGCTCATAAACTGGTCGAGCACAATCCAAACCATCAATCAATCAAATTTAACATACGCCTCATTCCAATTCATTAGTCACTAACCGTAAATTAATCAAGAGAGTAATTCCCCAAATATTAACCCCGAAGGCCGAAACCAACATCAGATCAATATCCAGAAAACCATTCTGCTTGGCTAACCGACAGTTAGTTTCTAAATTTCACGTTCAAATCTAATTAAAGATTTAACTATCGCCTGGAGCAAAACTGGTGATACTCCATTCTCGATCTTTTCAATCTAATTAAAGATTCATTAAAACTCCACTTAGTTTTAATCTGTGACTGGGTTAAAGAATCAGTGTCATCTAAAAACACGGTTCGCGATAAACCCAAAGTCACATTCCATTAATTATCGGGTTAAAGAACGAGTGTTATTTAAAAACACTGTTCACGATAAACCCAAAAATCATTCCATTAATTATCGGGTTAAAGAACGAGTGTTATTTAAAACACTGTTCACGATAAACCCAAAAATCAATATCAATTCAATTCCAATTAAATATTATTTAATTGGTACACTTCATTAAATCTAAATAAAAAGATTTAATCTTTTCTCAACTGGGTTCAAGAACAGTGTTAGTGAAGACACCATTCACGACAAACCCAAATCACATTCGATATTCAATACAAGGCTCTGAATAGAAAATATATCGGCTTATATTCAATATCGAGTTCTACGACTAACAGATGTCGTATGGGAAATAACGATATATATATATATCTTTCAAATTTCCATAACAACACCTGTATAATCACGAATCCCAACATCGAAATATTCCGAAGACAATTTCGATTCAAATCCACTCCAATGCAATCATTGGAATTTTGGTTATTTTTAAAACCCTTTTCGAATTCAATTTATTTATTTAAAAATAAATAGAATTATAATCCTAGTTCAAAACTAGTTCATTTCGATAAAAATCTATTTTTATCTTTTCAAATATGGAGTTTTTCATCCCAATTCTTCCCAAATCATTTCTTATGATTTTACACAAATTATTACTATTTTTAATAATTTTATCAAGGCCTGTACGGTCGATTTCCATCAATGGCCATCGAACTGCACTTACAGCGACCTTTTCCGAATTTGATTTGGACGTATCTCCAAATCCAACCGTTAGATTTCAAATTTCTAATATTCCTTAGAAAGCTCTTTTCGATACGAACCCAACGGTTCTGATTTCAGGAGAATCCGACGGTCGGATCTCCCGTAATGTCCGTTCGAAGTCAATGGTCGAAATTCGCGAACTGCCGCAGCGCGGCGCGTTCTATTCAGGCCATTTATTATATATATAATATATATAATATATATTTCGTCGATTTCTATTTAAAACGAATTATATAAATAGTTTTGAATTCGTTTCAAAAACATTTTCAACTTCCTTTTCAATTCAAATCACAATTGAATTCTTCTTTATAGATTCGTTTTAAAATTCATTTCTATTCAATTCAAATTTCAATTCAATTCGAATTCGTTTTCAATTCAATTCATTTCGAATTCATTTTCTATTCAATTCAATTCGAATTCGTTTTCTATTCAATTCAATTCGAATTCGTTTTCTATTCAATTCAATTCGAATTCGTTTTCTATTCAATTCAATTCGAATTCGTTTTCTATTCAATTCAATTCGAATTCGTTTTCTATTCAATTCAATTCGAATTCGTTTTCTATTCAATTCAATTCGAATTCGTTTTCTATTCAATTCAATTCGAATTCGTTTTCTATTCAATTCAATTCGAATTCGTTTTCTATTCAATTCAATTTTCACTTCAATTCAATTCGAATTCGTTTTCTATTCAATTCAATTCGAATTCGTTTTCTATTCAATTCAATTCGAATTCGTTTTCTATTCAATTCAATTCGAATTCGTTTTCTATTCAGTTCAATTCGAATATTTCATATACATCGTTTTCAATTCATATATATATATATATATATATATTCACCTTTCACTATATACGATATTTTCATTTTCAATACATACGATATATTCATTTTCAATATATACGATATATTCATTTTCAATATATTCGATACTTTCACTTTCGATATATTCGATATTCACTTCGCTATATATATATAAATTTCACTCTTCATATATATGTTATTTCACTTCGCTATCAATCAATTTTCACAACAATTTCAACCAATAAATATCGTCCATGGTTTGTGGACGAGGGGCGTATATATATATATAGATATTTATATATAGCAATTCACTTCCACTTTCAACACATATATATAAAATTATAAAAAGAAATTGAAGAGTGAGAAATCCTCACCAATAGCTATCCACTCACACGATTCTTCCTTTCTAGAAACTTCGTCTATTTCGTCTTCTTGTCGCTTTCGTTTCCCGTATTCTCTACATAAGTAAAAATCGAATTTTTACTATGTTATTCAATATATAAAGATCATATTTTAAAAACAAAGATTATATTTTTAATATTCTTATGATGTAAAAATTATATTTTTATTGCTTTAAAAATATAAGAATCATATCTTACTTCTTCTACTAATCAAAAATTCCGACTTTTCTCTTTTTAAAAATATGATCTTTATTTTTGCAAGTTCAAATCTTTTTCTTTTAAAAGATTCAACCTTTTTAATTTCAAAGTTTAAACCCCTTTTTTTTCTAACCTTAAAATAAACTCCGTTTTTATTTTCTTTAAAAATCAGTCTTCAAAATTCTTTTCAAAACAGTTTTTATTTCTTTTCAAAAATTCTGTTTTTATTTCTTTCAAAAATTCTGTTTTCAAATCTTTTAAAAATTCTGTTTTCAAATCTTTTAAAAATTCTGTTTTTCTTTTCTTTTAAAAATCCTGTTTTTAAATCTTTTTCTAAAAAATCTGTTTTTAAATCTTTTAAAAATTCTGTTTTTAAAACCCTTTTAAAAATTCTGTTTTAATTTCTTTTAAAACTCTGTTTCAACTTCTTTTTAAAAATTTCTGTTTTAAAACTTTATAAAAAAAACAGTTTTCATAAGTTTCTTCTTTTAAAAATTCTGTTTTAAAAACTTAAAACGAAAATCAGTTTTACAATTCATATATAAAAAAAAAAAAAAAAAAAAAAAAAAACAGTTTATACATTCTGTAAAACAAAACAAAAATCAAAAATAAAAATAAAATCAAATTAAACGCTCACCTAGGTATGCGAAGGGGAGGAGAAGATTGGTCGGCGGTGGCTCGTGGCGTTCGGAGGTGTCGGGCGGTGGTTCGAGGCTTCGACGAGGTGACGGTTTCGGCTTCGATTCGTTCGGAGGCGTCTGAGTTGTCGCGGCGTCTTCGGAGTTGTCGAGGTCGAGGGTTTCTGGCGGCGTTGGGTTCAGGCGGCTCGAGCGTCGGGGCGGCTCAGGCGATGGCTTCGAAGATCGGAGGGCGGCGGCTTCGGGTTTTAGGGTTTCGTTTGTTTTTTTTTTTTTTTTTTATAACTAACTGATCGGGGGGGGGGGCCAAGGCAGAAGAAAAGGGAGGGGGATGTATTTTTTTATTATTTTTTTATATTATTTAATTATTAAATTATGCACAAGGGTTGACTTTTACTTATGACCTCGAAATGAGGTCCACCGCCTGTCGTCCATAGCGTTTTACCCCCATTCCGAACACAATGGGATATGTATCGCAAGCTGGTTTGATCGTTACAATCAGTTTCTGTTGAATTTACAATTTAAATCCTTATATTGAATTTTAAACGTACATTTCAAATTACCGGGGTCACATACTAACTAGAAAAATCCCAGAAAAATATTTTCTAGCTTCGTATTGACGATACGGTCCTAACAAAACTAGTTTCGTCGAATTCTGAGACCGTTTGAAAAATGGCCAATTTCCAGTCGATTAAATTCAACAGAAACTGGTCAAACGCGTTTTCTTTTGCCACGCTCACATATTGATTCGAAAAATTATGAAATTTGAAATCTAACAATAGTTTGACATCCCGGACCCAACAAAAGTGGTTTCGTCGAATTCCGAGGTCATTTGCAAAATGTCCATTTTTAAGGGCCTGAATTCCATAGCGACTATTCAGAATTTTCAACTGGACATATCTTTTGATTCCCGATATGAAATCTTGATTTTTCGGATTCGTTGGAAAGATATTCACTATTAGATTCCATTATTTTTGGTTTCACTAAAATCCGGATTGTTTTGCACCCGGTACATTCAATTGAAGTTTGAAATCGAATTATCGAACTACCGCGCCATTTTCAATTCTATTTATAATTATATATAAATATTTATATTCTAACGACGACGCGTATAATATATACGTTCGAATTATATTCAAAATAAATTCTCGTCGATATTATTTAAAATAATTCATATTAAAAAATCAGAATTCGCTAAAATTGCCAAAATAAAAATTTTAAACTGGCCCAGATTTTACGGGTTGTTACAATCTCCCCCACTTAAAACTTTTCGTCCCCGAAAAGGAACAAAGTCGAAAGTGGTTTGATAATTCAACTCTACGCTCGACCTGGCTTCCATTCTCCAACTTTTCAGTTTCTGAGAATTTTCAAAATTTCAAAAATTTGGCTAACACCCTAAATTTTCGAAAAATTTCGCCATAACCTCCCCTGCAATGGGAGCATCGGGAAATTGCAAATAGCGTTCCCGGTCCTTCAGATCTCAAAAAGAAAAAGAAAAAGCCAAGCGGCTAGCCAATAGGCTCACAAAATCATCATCACCCAAACAAAACAGGAAATTATGTAGTAAACATGTACCTATTTGTCGGGCAAACAAATTTTATTCTCTGCTCTAGCCTCCTTGCTATGACCTGTTCAATGATATACATGTATATGCAAGCAGATGCGACCAATTTTCAATACGGTTCAATATTTGATTCAATTAGGCATTATGGTTCAAAATTATCAAACAATTAAACAAACAACACAAACATCAATCAATTAATTGATTATATTTTCAAATATATAATTTTATATATTTAAAAATCATATTTTCTAAAATCAGATTATATATATAATCACAAATACGTTATTTATAAACAAATAACTCTCGACTCATTCTGGGGCATTTCTAACCCCATCTCTAACGAGACACTCATTCTAGAATGCTACTGATTCTATCTCTAATGAGGATTCTTTTATAGGACATTACTAATCCTACCTCTGATGAGTCTTTTATTCTGTTCTAACGAGTTGTACCCCAAAGATTTGAGTTTAACCAAAGCTCTGATACCACGTTGTAACGACACGGATTTCGCCCGGACCTAATCGATCGCTAAACCGACCAAGACCGTTCGAATCCCGCATACGCTAACTTTGGGTATACAACACAGCAGAACAAATAACAGAAGACTTCAATAAACCTCATAATAATGTTACATCAGAGTACAGAATATCAGAGTATATCGAAATATAATACACAGCGGAAGATAAATTTACATAAATGTAAAACAGTGCACAGCGGAAATATAAACTACACAGCCGAAGACTGTAAATGTCTGGACACAGCTTAAAGCTTCAATCCAGAATCCTGCTCAAAACATCTGCAAAATAAAACTACTCGACTGCCCGTGTGGAAAATAGGGGCACCCGAGTTCGCAAGGGAAAAGCAAACTACAGGTCAGTCATGGGACTGGTGTGAGAACTCAAAAACAGTTGTTAACTTTGTTCAAAAATAAGGCAAATCACGGGACCACGCCACTTTCGCGGAACGGGTTTACCCCCATGAAAGCCAGTGTATAAACAACAATCAATATAGATATATGGATCTACTATGCATCAATCAACATGCAATATCCCAATCTACCCATTTAGATTAATCACCACACTTAGATTTTCCAAATCCAATTCAATTTACAGAAATTATTCCTTTGGATTTTATTCCCGATTTCTTATTTCAAATCATTTGAAATACATATCTAACTTTCTATATCAAAGTAGATTTCACTTCGGGATCTCAAATCAAATCATTTGGAAATATGAATTCCAAAACATAACAATGCATACAAACAAGTATGCAACCAAATATCGTGCTCCCCATCGACAAGGCAAAGGGTACGCACCTCGCAACTCGATATATATATGTGCACCTACCCCACATAGGAGTAGGCTACACCGACGATGCACCTCCCACTCAGGAGAGCATACACCGCCCTCTCACCCATACTTTTAGTCTCAGGGTTACCCGAATCTTTAGTCACATACTAAATCATTTCATATCCCGAAGTAGGGAAAATCATTTCACAACATAATAATCACAATGTAACATATAATACATTTCTAAATCACTTTAGAAATCATCGGGTTTTGGGCCTCGAAATCCTTTCTGTTTTATAAAACATTTTTATAAAACATTCCCTGTCCAAAATCGAGAATACATTTCTTTTCACTTAAGGAAAATATCATTTCACAATCATTCGTTAAATTTGAAATGAACACAACATCGCTAAACACCTTATCGTCAAATCGCGAAGTGTTTCACAAGGCGTTAGCACACAGATATTTTCAACCCAACCCAATGCTAAATGCAAAAGCATATTCTGCTCATAAACTGGTCGAGCACAATCCAAACCATCAATCAATCAAATTTAACATACGCCTCATTCCAATTCATTAGTCACTAACCGTAAATTAATCAAGAGAGTAATTCCCCAAATATTAACCCCGAAGGCCGAAACCAACATCAGATCAATATCCAGAAAACCATTCTGCTTGGCTAACCGACAGTTAGTTTCTAAATTTCACGTTCAAATCTAATTAAAGATTTAACTATCGCCTGGAGCAAAACTGGTGATACTCCATTCTCGATCTTTTCAATCTAATTAAAGATTCATTAAAACTCCACTTAGTTTTAATCTGTGACTGGGTTAAAGAATCAGTGTCATCTAAAAACACGGTTCGCGATAAACCCAAAGTCACATTCCATTAATTATCGGGTTAAAGAACGAGTGTTATTTAAAAACACTGTTCACGATAAACCCAAAAATCATTCCATTAATTATCGGGTTAAAGAACGAGTGTTATTTAAAACACTGTTCACGATAAACCCAAAAATCAATATCAATTCAATTCCAATTAAATATTATTTAATTGGTACACTTCATTAAATCTAAATAAAAAGATTTAATCTTTTCTCAACTGGGTTCAAGAACAGTGTTAGTGAAGACACCATTCACGACAAACCCAAATCACATTCGATATTCAATACAAGGCTCTGAATAGAAAATATATCGGCTTATATTCAATATCGAGTTCTACGACTAACAGATGTCGTATGGGAAATAACGATATATATATATATCTTTCAAATTTCCATAACAACACCTGTATAATCACGAATCCCAACATCGAAATATTCCGAAGACAATTTCGATTCAAATCCACTCCAATGCAATCATTGGAATTTTGGTTATTTTTAAAACCCTTTTCGAATTCAATTTATTTATTTAAAAATAAATAGAATTATAATCCTAGTTCAAAACTAGTTCATTTCGATAAAAATCTATTTTTATCTTTTCAAATATGGAGTTTTTCATCCCAATTCTTCCCAAATCATTTCTTATGATTTTACACAAATTATTACTATTTTTAATAATTTTATCAAGGCCTGTACGGTCGATTTCCATCAATGGCCATCGAACTGCACTTACAGCGACCTTTTCCGAATTTGATTTGGACGTATCTCCAAATCCAACCGTTAGATTTCAAATTTCTAATATTCCTTAGAAAGCTCTTTTCGATACGAACCCAACGGTTCTGATTTCAGGAGAATCCGACGGTCGGATCTCCCGTAATGTCCGTTCGAAGTCAATGGTCGAAATTCGCGAACTGCCGCAGCGCGGCGCGTTCTATTCAGGCCATTTATTATATATATAATATATATAATATATATTTCGTCGATTTCTATTTAAAACGAATTATATAAATAGTTTTGAATTCGTTTCAAAAACATTTTCAACTTCCTTTTCAATTCAAATCACAATTGAATTCTTCTTTATAGATTCGTTTTAAAATTCATTTCTATTCAATTCAAATTTCAATTCAATTCGAATTCGTTTTCAATTCAATTCATTTCGAATTCATTTTCTATTCAATTCAATTCGAATTCGTTTTCTATTCAATTCAATTCGAATTCGTTTTCTATTCAATTCAATTCGAATTCGTTTTCTATTCAATTCAATTCGAATTCGTTTTCTATTCAATTCAATTCGAATTCGTTTTCTATTCAATTCAATTCGAATTCGTTTTCTATTCAATTCAATTCGAATTCGTTTTCTATTCAATTCAATTCGAATTCGTTTTCTATTCAATTCAATTCGAATTCGTTTTCTATTCAATTCAATTTTCACTTCAATTCAATTCGAATTCGTTTTCTATTCAATTCAATTCGAATTCGTTTTCTATTCAATTCAATTCGAATTCGTTTTCTATTCAATTCAATTCGAATTCGTTTTCTATTCAGTTCAATTCGAATATTTCATATACATCGTTTTCAATTCATATATATATATATATATATATATATTCACCTTTCACTATATACGATATTTTCATTTTCAATACATACGATATATTCATTTTCAATATATACGATATATTCATTTTCAATATATTCGATACTTTCACTTTCGATATATTCGATATTCACTTCGCTATATATATATAAATTTCACTCTTCATATATATGTTATTTCACTTCGCTATCAATCAATTTTCACAACAATTTCAACCAATAAATATCGTCCATGGTTTGTGGACGAGGGGCGTATATATATATATAGATATTTATATATAGCAATTCACTTCCACTTTCAACACATATATATAAAATTATAAAAAGAAATTGAAGAGTGAGAAATCCTCACCAATAGCTATCCACTCACACGATTCTTCCTTTCTAGAAACTTCGTCTATTTCGTCTTCTTGTCGCTTTCGTTTCCCGTATTCTCTACATAAGTAAAAATCGAATTTTTACTATGTTATTCAATATATAAAGATCATATTTTAAAAACAAAGATTATATTTTTAATATTCTTATGATGTAAAAATTATATTTTTATTGCTTTAAAAATATAAGAATCATATCTTACTTCTTCTACTAATCAAAAATTCCGACTTTTCTCTTTTTAAAAATATGATCTTTATTTTTGCAAGTTCAAATCTTTTTCTTTTAAAAGATTCAACCTTTTTAATTTCAAAGTTTAAACCCCTTTTTTTTCTAACCTTAAAATAAACTCCGTTTTTATTTTCTTTAAAAATCAGTCTTCAAAATTCTTTTCAAAACAGTTTTTATTTCTTTTCAAAAATTCTGTTTTTATTTCTTTCAAAAATTCTGTTTTCAAATCTTTTAAAAATTCTGTTTTCAAATCTTTTAAAAATTCTGTTTTTCTTTTCTTTTAAAAATCCTGTTTTTAAATCTTTTTCTAAAAAATCTGTTTTTAAATCTTTTAAAAATTCTGTTTTTAAAACCCTTTTAAAAATTCTGTTTTAATTTCTTTTAAAACTCTGTTTCAACTTCTTTTTAAAAATTTCTGTTTTAAAACTTTATAAAAAAAACAGTTTTCATAAGTTTCTTCTTTTAAAAATTCTGTTTTAAAAACTTAAAACGAAAATCAGTTTTACAATTCATATATAAAAAAAAAAAAAAAAAAAAAAAAAAAACAGTTTATACATTCTGTAAAACAAAACAAAAATCAAAAATAAAAATAAAATCAAATTAAACGCTCACCTAGGTATGCGAAGGGGAGGAGAAGATTGGTCGGCGGTGGCTCGTGGCGTTCGGAGGTGTCGGGCGGTGGTTCGAGGCTTCGACGAGGTGACGGTTTCGGCTTCGATTCGTTCGGAGGCGTCTGAGTTGTCGCGGCGTCTTCGGAGTTGTCGAGGTCGAGGGTTTCTGGCGGCGTTGGGTTCAGGCGGCTCGAGCGTCGGGGCGGCTCAGGCGATGGCTTCGAAGATCGGAGGGCGGCGGCTTCGGGTTTTAGGGTTTCGTTTGTTTTTTTTTTTTTTTTTTATAACTAACTGATCGGGGGGGGGGGCCAAGGCAGAAGAAAAGGGAGGGGGATGTATTTTTTTATTATTTTTTTATATTATTTAATTATTAAATTATGCACAAGGGTTGACTTTTACTTATGACCTCGAAATGAGGTCCACCGCCTGTCGTCCATAGCGTTTTACCCCCATTCCGAACACAATGGGATATGTATCGCAAGCTGGTTTGATCGTTACAATCAGTTTCTGTTGAATTTACAATTTAAATCCTTATATTGAATTTTAAACGTACATTTCAAATTACCGGGGTCACATACTAACTAGAAAAATCCCAGAAAAATATTTTCTAGCTTCGTATTGACGATACGGTCCTAACAAAACTAGTTTCGTCGAATTCTGAGACCGTTTGAAAAATGGCCAATTTCCAGTCGATTAAATTCAACAGAAACTGGTCAAACGCGTTTTCTTTTGCCACGCTCACATATTGATTCGAAAAATTATGAAATTTGAAATCTAACAATAGTTTGACATCCCGGACCCAACAAAAGTGGTTTCGTCGAATTCCGAGGTCATTTGCAAAATGTCCATTTTTAAGGGCCTGAATTCCATAGCGACTATTCAGAATTTTCAACTGGACATATCTTTTGATTCCCGATATGAAATCTTGATTTTTCGGATTCGTTGGAAAGATATTCACTATTAGATTCCATTATTTTTGGTTTCACTAAAATCCGGATTGTTTTGCACCCGGTACATTCAATTGAAGTTTGAAATCGAATTATCGAACTACCGCGCCATTTTCAATTCTATTTATAATTATATATAAATATTTATATTCTAACGACGACGCGTATAATATATACGTTCGAATTATATTCAAAATAAATTCTCGTCGATATTATTTAAAATAATTCATATTAAAAAATCAGAATTCGCTAAAATTGCCAAAATAAAAATTTTAAACTGGCCCAGATTTTACGGGTTGTTACAGAAGACCGGGAATCTTTGGATTATTTGGATTGACTGCTGATGTCTTAAATCGGGTCGTACACCTGATACAAGGTTATAAGTGGTATGAGATCTGAATATATTTAAGGATTTACGGATTTTGGTTCCGTTCAGACCCAGAATGGACTTGTATGGATTGTGTGTCTGACATTGTAATTGACTGCGTAGCACTGATTTATGTTAATATATATCAGATCTATGGAAATCAATTTTCCCGTCTCTAAGATATATGAACTTAGAGGTTATGCATTGACAGAAATCAGTGACATGTTGTGAATTGACAATGTGGCATACTCGAGTTATGGAATGAGCTAGTGATGATCAAAGCATGGCTTATTGAAGTGTAGCTTTGTGTATATCGTAACATCGACAAGCCTCACACCTCGGATTGATGATAAACTGGCGGTTAGGTTGTTTATGTATACATAGTTTATGTTGAAAGCTGTGGCAGTGATGCCACTTGTGAACTTGGGGGAATTGGGTATGTTCGGTGTCCGAGTCTGGATGAAAACTGGTGATTTACCTCATGATTTGTAGTTGGTGTCCGAGTCTGGATGAAAACCATGAGATACACTTCGCTTGTGTTCCCGATTGATCTTTCGTGTCATGAATCATCAAGTTGGAAACCCAAATCTCCAATATGTGACCTTATGGTTTTATTTGTATACCTATGGCGACATAGTAGGATGGGGTACTATGTCGTCTAAGATTGATACATTCATTTTCGAAGTTGTTTTCTACACTATGCACCAATAATAATATAAAAGAGGATTTTCGCATATGAAGGCATTTTTGGTTATCATAAAACAAAACTCGCCCATCTGGTTTGCGCTTGCATTGTGTGATGTGGGATGAACTTATGATAGCTTCATTTTCCAAAAGTCATTGCGAATTTATATGCATGGGTAACCCCGTTCCGCAATAGCGGTGTAGTCCGGTGAATTTCCCAACTTTAAAATAAACCATAAACAACAACTTTACGTTCTCACACTAGTCCCATGACTGACCTGGAGTTTATTGTTCCTTCCTAAACTTTGGGTGCCCACTAATTTCCACATGTGCAGCTAGTGGTTTAGTTTTACAATTATAGATCCTTGGAGTAAGATTCGGAGCGCTATCTGAGTTGGAGCTTCAAGCCAAAGTTGAATTTTTCTGCTATATCATTTAGCTTCTTCCGCTAAGAGTATATTTCCTTTCCGCTGTATATTGTGTTGTAACTCTGATATTCCTTATAATTATGATATAATATTGTATTATGATATGAAAAGCTCTATTACTTTGTTCAACATATGTTAGTACCCATAACAATCTGCCTTTATGAACGGTTTAAGTTGGTTTAATTTCTGGCGAAAACCAGGCAAAAAGGAGGGTCGTTACAAGCTACTCACATTAGATGTTGGTTCGTGACGTCGATTAGCCATGATGGGCTTGCTAAAAGGCCCATCAACACTAAGCCCCCCAAAGTATGTTGCGTTGGAAACATGGCGTATTTTGTAATTATTCAGCACTTGAATTATCTTCTTTGCATAGATCAGAAAAGAAAAGTCGGTCGAGTCGTCTCTTCGCTAGCCTCGTGAACCGACACTGATCCATTAGATGCCTTGGAAATATGAGTTGGCTCAGGTAATAATTAGGACCTCTGCCATGCGTCTTTTCAATAAAATTTGGCTCATTTATGGTTTGACACATCACCCGGGTTTGGCTTGGCGGTCATGTCACCCGAATACGAAGAGTTGATCCACTATATTATAAAAGGATGGCTCATTTTACTTTTGTACACTTCTGCTTTTTATCTTCTTTTTTATCTCAAATCGTTTTACTGTCTTGAGGGAAGAAACAAAGAGATTATCTCCAAATAAGACCATCATTTCCATTGATTCTTCAGGTATGAATTGATTCTCCTTTCTCATTTCTCAATTTCATCTTAATGTAACATCCGTGCATAGTTTCCTTTCTTTTCATCTTCTTGTTATAATTCAGATCCCGTGTAGTCCACGGTCGGAGTCATCGACGTCGGATCGCCAGAGTCAGAGGCGATGCGATTATCCGAAACGATTCCGATACCATTGTAACAAAATCCGCTGGTAATAGGGTTTCCATTCCAACGTGGCATGAAGGTGGAGAGGTTTTCCCGCCCTTTTGAAACATTATGCGTTCAGGGAGTTGTCAAACCCTCGGACACATGGCAATGTCTAAAAGGGTGGTTGTTATAATAGCATTCTTTACACAGTCTGGCACAAAAAGGCAAATGATTTTGTGATGATCATTTGCCAATATAGCATTGTAAAGTAGGGTTAACTTCTTATGAAGTAATCTTTGAGTATAGCTCAATAATCTTTCCAGTCGACCTTGTTCATTCATGTAGAGTTATCCATCTTCAATTCGTAAGCCTACGACCAATGTTTTTTTATAGGTTGATCACCATGGTCAGGAAATTGGATCTTCGCAATCAAGGACCCGACAAAGACAAGGAATTGTCTACTCCAATCACAATAGATAGCTCCCCTGAACCTTTGGCCAATTATGAATCTAGCTTGGGTGCCGACACACGAGATGGGTCGATAGAATCATCCTCTCTCCCTAAGAAAACAGTCGAATCAAGTAAAAAATGACCACTTTAGCAGCGCCCGACATGCTTCCAAATGCGCTGATCTTGAAAAACCCTCTGGATGTTCATAAATGCAAGATGACCCTCAAACGTTTACAAAATATTTCCGCTAAGCATAACATCCCCTGGATGAATGTGCAACTTCTTATAGAACGAGACCGACCTCACAAACCCCTAAAAGGTTTTATGGTAGTGTCTTGTCCCATGAGCACCGTTGGGGCTATTCCCCCCTTTCCTCCATTTGTCATCGAATTTCTACGCCGAATGAACTTAACTCCGATGCAGTTTCATCCGATAAGCGCTTATGACAACCTGCTGTCACTATATTATCTGTTCACGAGGAATTTGGGTTATCCTCCAACCTTTGATGACATAGCCTTCTCTTTTGTCTTCAAACATAACGAAAAGAATTCCCCCTCCCATCTTTATTTTGAGGCTGCTCGCAAGGTTGTCGAAGAAATTCCGAGCAATGTGGGGGATGCAAAACAGGATTGGTTTTATATGAAACAACACGAAGGATGCGCTCGTCATTGGCTCCAATGCAGTACGTTTTCTCTTTTATTTGTCATGTCCATAGTGATTTTTTTATCAATAGTTTCTCTTGCAAGAGAGAAACCGAGAAGGCCTGATGGGGGAGCGTTCAATGAGCATTTCAATATATTATCCCAGCTGACACTCGAGCAACCAAAATTTTGGAATTGTCTGACCGATGCTCACTTACACCGATATGGTATTCTTAGTAGGAATAGGACATTGGGACCTCAAAAGAAGGGATCTTCCTCAACGACTCCTAGCCAGGATGAAGCTCCCCATGCCGAGAAAGCATTAGACAATCCACAAGTAGCACCCTTGGTGGGGACTCCTCCGTTCATCCTTCGTCCGGAGAGAGAAAGAAAATTCAAGCATTGGAGAAGAGGACCATTCCTAGGAGATTATTTCAAGAGGCCGACTGTCTAAAGAGAAAAAGAGAGCCAGTCGTAGAGACCTTTGAGGAGGTGCAAGGAGAATTAATTATGGAAGACCCCGTTGAACGTCACTCGAGAGGATTTGAGGTCGGGAATGACGCTCCTCCCATTCGTGGCCCATAGGAATTTAAGACAACACCCCTTTTGTTGTCCTAAATAAGTCGGAGATTCCCGACATAATCATTCCTCCATAGAATCTGGATCTTGATAACTTCTTCATCGCCAAATCAGGGGATCCTTCTGCTCCGGCTGATCCCAAAGACGATGAAGGTATGAGACCTAAGTAATTTTAAATCACTCAGCATCCGTACTTCCTGTCACAGTACTCGAATATTGGTTGTATTCATTATCTGTTATTGCTACTTTTCACAGAGGAAATAAACGTCGAATATTATGATGATCTCTTTGCTTCCCCTTCGGCAGATGGCGGACCAGCTGGACCAGCCTTGTAACAAGTCGGACAAGGTGTCGAGGATGAAGGCAATAACAAGAGAAAAGAAGAAAGTGAAAAAGAGGAAAGAGAAAGAGAAGAAAGAAGACGAGAGAAGCAAAGAGAAAGGGAATTGAAAGAGCATAAACAGATACACGAGAAGGGAGAAGGAGAGGGGAGTAAGTCCAAGAAAAGAAAAGAGCACAAGTCCCCCAAGCATCGATCTCTCCTTGCTTGGGGTAAGACCCCTAGGAGGGTGACAAGACAGAACACTCTCGGGCCGCTCTAAGTCATTCCAGGCCCCCAATTGATCCTTCTCCCGACACATCCCCCACTGATCGAGTTAAAGAGCTAGAGGAAACCTTCCCTAATCTTGTTTTCACTGAAATTGGGCTTGCCCCTGAGCTACAGCCAATCCCATCAAGTTTCCGCCACCGATCCGAAATAACCTTGACCATGTCCTATCTCAATACGATGTAATGCATGAATACGCCAAGCAAGTGTGTGGGATATTAAAGAGTAAGCTTATAGAGAATGTTGGTTTGAGAAGGGACATTGAATGTGGCAAGAAGACCTTTATTCGACTTGAGAGAAAGATAGTAGAGTTTGAAGCCCTAGGTGGTGACCACAAAGGAAGAGTACAAGAAATCTTACAAGGACCTAAATGCCCATCTTAATTCAAAGATCCAAGAGTGTGACTCTTTGAGGGTAGAGGTTGAAAAACTGAAGGGCTGACTGGACTTAGAAGTGCAAAAATTTAAAGCCCTTCTTAGCTCATCTGAATTGGATAGAAAGCAGGCCGAGGAGAATGCCACCGCTGCAATAGAGTCTGCTAATAATCTTCGGCTTCAACATGACAAGACATTCGCACAATTAAGGCCGAGCATGCCCAGGAGATATCCAACATAAAGAAGAGATATGGGGCCAAGCACTCACATTCTTTGCGATGGTCCTTCATCACCAGAACCTATCTTGAATAACTGGCTATGAAAAGGTATTGACAGATACTTGGAAAGTTTTTAGGAAATAGGAGAAGGGCGCAGCTAAAGGTCGACAGGTGGACGAGGAAGCTTTCATGACCCAGTTTCTACATGACAATGAACGAGCAGTGTTGGCCGAAGGGAAGAGAAAGGAGAAGGAGGCAACTGAAGCTGAACGTCGTACAGAAAAGGGGAAGTCGGTCCCCGAAAGTGGTGTTAGTAGTAGCCGGGCTAAGATGCCCTTCCCTTTTCCTTCTGCAAACGTAGAGACTATCTTGACTTCTATTAATCCGTCTAAGACCGCGGAGGAGCAAATCTCGAAGGTAAACATATTCATTTCTCTTTAACCTCAAGTTCGATTATTCAGTCACCACTAATATCTTATGCTGTAGGTTCTTTATTGGCGGAGAAGAATGTTGAGGCAGAAACTGTGGCAGTGGAGAAGGATAGCACTAGGGAGACAGTCGAAGTCCAGGAGGAGAAAAGAGATGAGAGGGAGCCATCAAAAGATGATGACGTTGAGATGGTAGGAGAGAGCGGGAGAGGGGATCATCCTTCCATGGATAAGATTAAAGCTAGAAGCAAAAAGAATGTTTTGTCCATGAAGCCTGAGTCGTCTGAAGAACCTTTGAATGTTCGACCCCTCCGGGCTATTCCTCCAACCATCCTTTGTTTGGTCAATGTCCCTCCTTTTACAGATACAACCGACCCAAAAGAACAAGGTGCATCACCAGTTCCCACTTCTTTTGGTTCCATACTTAAGGGGTCGAAGCCTAGGTCGGCCACCACCAAGGAGATATTGGAGATGATCGGGCAGAAGGAATTAGAAGACATGACCGAGCGTAAGGAGAAACCACCTCAATCTTAATTTTTTATGGGAACTTTGTTTTTAGGCCCTTTGGATATTCCATGCGAGTGCGGCCCTCATGTTTTTTTATCATCGTCAAGTTTGTATTTTGGTGGACGATGTTTAATTGCACCTGTATGCAGCAAAACTTTGTAATCATGCTATGTCGATGTAAATAAAAGTCTACTTGCTTTCAAATACTTATGTTAATAACATGATGAAATGTCAGAAATGGGAATGCTGTTAGCATTCCCAATTTTATTCCAATCTTCGAGAGTTATTTAGAGATAACCCTCATTCGGGACATTCGTCGACCCTCTTACCCCCAGCGTCGAGGGGAGGGGGAACTCATTTCGTTATTATGTTCCCCGGTTATACTTAGGATGGGCTTGACCCAGACCAAGAGTTAGATACCCGTAAGTAAGAGTGCTGTCTTTTATACTCTTCCTCGAGTTAGTGATGGTTAGAGTCTCAGGGATCGAGTGGTCTCTTGTTGGGTGCACCTTTCACACTCTCCCATGGTTTTATACTCCTCTTCAAGTCGTCAGGATCAGAGTTATCTTAAGCATGAAGTTATGATATTTAAGTCGGGGCCATCTCACTTTGAGTATATAAAGAATGACCCGAAGATTTAAGTGTCCATGTCAGACATAAAATTAGTCAACCCGTTAGTTTCCTTTAGTCTCAAGCAAGGTCTAATCACAAAAACATGGTCAGAGGTCAGGTTTGTAATGTATGCATTCTAGTATGTCGATCGATTCACGACATAAAATTGTAATTATTATAACAACCAAGAGCAGCAGGAAAGGAGCTTTTATTCATAAACAACAAGGGCGATAAGGCACACCTTATTACAAACACTTAAACAAATTAACAATAAAAAACTAAAAGACTCTAAGAAAAATAACATTTTAAATGCTCAGCATTCCATGCTCTTTGGATTGGCTCGTCATCAATAGTCGACAGCCTAAAGGCTCCATTATCAAGTTGCTGTCGTATAACATAGGGCCCTTCCCATTTGGGAACCATATGGACAAGAGCCAGGAAGACTTGTTTCAAAACAAGGCTACCAATATTGAAGGCCTTCGGTCGGACCTTCTTGTTATAGTATCGGGCAACCCTTCGTCTATGAGTTGTAGTGCAAAGGTTTGCCTTTTCTCTTATCTCGTCAATCATGTCTAATGATGTCATGAGAAGGGATTTATTGGATAATGGATCATAATAAGTCGTTCGATGTGAAATGACCTCGAGTTCTATTGGAAGGACAACTTCCAATCCATAAGACAATGCGAAAGGACTATGGCATGTGGCGGTATTGTGGGTGGTACGGTATGCCCATAGGGCTAAGAGTAATTCGTCAACCCGTTTGCCCTTAGCTTGGTCTAATGCTTCTTCAAGATGGTCTTAATAATTTTATTAACAGCTTTAACTTGTCCGTTAGATTGGGGATGCGCGACCGCTGTATATTTCTTTTCATGTGATATCTCTCGTAGAAGTCTCTGAATGTTGAACTATCAAACTGGGTTCCGCTGTCAGTGATAATCGTCCTAGGAACACCGTAGCGACATATAATATTTCTCACGATGAAGTTAATGGCACACTTTGTAGTGATAGTGGTTAGCTGCTCGGCCTTTGCCCACTTTGTAAAGTAGTCCACAACTACGATTGCATATCTGGCACCTCCTTTTGAAATTGGCAAGGTCCCGTTTATGTCTATCGCCTACACGGCGTATGGCCAAGGACTAGTCATTTGAGTAAGTTCCACGGACGGAGCTCGGGGTACTTGAGCGAACCTCTGGCATCTATCACATCGCTTAGAATAGCTTTCTGCATCTTTGCAGATGGGCGACCAGAAATATCCATACCTTAATATCTTCTTTGCCAACGTCTGTCCTCATGTATGAGTGCCACATGCCCCCTCGTGAACTTCTTTAAGTATTATGTCAATGTCATCATTAGCCACACATCGAAACATTGGGACTGAGAAGCCTCTTCGATAGAGCAGACCTTGTTGGATAACATATCAGGAGGCTTGACGTACGAGGGCTCGTTTCTCGTTCTTTTTCTCTGGAAGAGTTCCATGCAGTAGGTAATTTTTGATGGGAGTCATCCAGGATTCTCTTTCAGGCTCTGTTTCTAGCTGATCAACCTCCATTTGGTCTATACTCGGGATGTACAAAGTTTCAATGGGAACTAATTCAATTTCACTTGGGTTACCCGAGCTAGCTAATTTAGCCAAACGATTAACTTTCTGATTCTCTTCTCTAGTGACAAGAGAAATGTTATACTGATTGAAACCATTCAATAACTCTTCAACCTTTTTAAGATACAGGGAAAGTTGAACCCCCTAGTTTGAAATTCCTTCTTAAACCGAAACATTATCAACTGTGAATCGCAAAAAATGCTAAGTGAAGTTATTTTTAAATCCTTCGCAAGTTTAAGCCCGACAATCAGGGCCTCATATTCAGAATCATTGTTGGTAGCTATGAAGTTTAATCTCAAGGCGTAGTAGATCTACCGCCCCTCAGAGGATAAAAACACTATCCCAGCGCCAGAACGTCGATCGTTGCGGGCTCCATCCATGTACAACTTCCAGGCGTCGGACCTCAATTCTACCTCTGAGAGCTCGGTACCTTCTTCCAAATTGTTGTCCTCTGGGATGGTAAATTCGTCTATAAAATCGGCCAATGCTTGTCCTCGGATGGACTTTCTCGGAACAAAGGTCAAGTCGAACTGGGTCAGTTCAATGTTCCATTTGAGCAATCTTCCACTGGTTTCAGGCCGTTGTAGGACCTGTCGTAGAGGTTGATCCGTTGTATTTTTAACAAGGTGAGCTTGGAAGTAATGACAAAGCTTTTTTGATGGAATCAACAAACTATATGCGAGTTTCTCAATTTTAGGATAATTACGTTCAACTCCAGTTAGTTTCTTGCTCACATAGTAAACTGGGCATTATTTTCGATCCTCTTCCCGAATTAGAACCAAGCTGATTGCATGTGCAGAGACAACCAAATACACAAATAGTTCTTCATGGTCGATGGGTTTGGATAGGATGGGGAATTTTTCTAAATGATCAAGTAAATTTTGGAAAGCTTTGACACAATCAAGCATCCAAGAAAAATTTCTCTTTCCTCTCTTGATCAATTCGAAGAAAGGCAGACACTTGTACGTTGCTTTGGATATGAATCATCCCATTGCCGCAACCTTTCTTGCCAAACTTTGTACATCCTTAATTCTTCTTGGTTCTTGGATATATTTGATAGCCAAGATTTGGTCGGGATTGATCTCAATACCTTAGGAGCTAACTATGAACCCTAGGAACTTTCCCGATGCTACCTTGAAGGAACATTTAAGGGGTTAAGTTTCATACCATACTTCTGTAGGATATCAAACATTTCTGATAAATCTCTGATATGGTCGGATGATCGCTTTGACTTCACTAACATGTCATCATCATAAACCTCCATCGTTTTTCCAATTTGATCATGAAACATGCGATTGACCAAGCGTTAATATGTTGCCCCCGCGTTTTTCAACCTGAAGGGCATAGCTACCTAACAATACAATCTGAGGTCAATGATGAAGCTAGTATGTTCCTGGTCAGGGACATGCATGGCAATCTGGTTATACCCCGAGTACGCGTCCATGAACGACAGGAGTTCGTGTCCAACGGTCGAGTCAACCAGCTGATCGATCATAGGCAATGGGAAGCTGTCTTTTGGACAAGCTTTATTCAGGTCAGAAAAATCAATACACATCCTCCATTTCCTGTTAGCTTTCTTTACCAACACAGGATTCACTATCCATTTGGGATAAGTTGCATATCGGATGAAGCCATTGGATTGGAGTTTTTCAGTCTCTTCTTTTAAAGCGGCGGACCTCTCTGGGCCTAACACCCGCCTTTTCTGTTTTATGGGACTGTACTTGGGGTCGATGCTAAGACATGAGTCATGATGGAAGGCGAGATCCCACACATGTCAGTGTGGGTCCATGCGAATACGCGGAGAAGCTTAGCCAACTCCCTTGTAACAACTAGGAATTTCTGAACCAATTAATTTGTTTTATTTTAGCTATTTTATTGGGTTTTGAATATTAAAAATGATTTATTTTAAATAAAAATGACTAAAATTTATTTAAATCGAAGTTAGAACATATAAATTTATTTTAATTATAAAACAAGCCTGAAATGTCGTGATAGTTTGAAAAATCGATTTTAAACTTCAATTGAATATACAGAATTCAAAATAAGTCAGAATTCGATGAAACAAGAAACATTAGAATTCGTTTAATTATATCTTTCTAACGAATGTGAGAAATTTAGATTTCACTATATAAATTGAAAGTTTTGTACAGTTTAAAATTCAAAATAGTCGCTATGGAATTTATATCTGTTTTAAATTATATATAGCCCTTAAAAATAGTCATTTTGCAAACGACCTCCATTTTCGATGAAACCACTTTTGTTGGATACGGAATGTCAAAATATTGTTAGGTTTAAATTTTCATAATTTTTGGAACTAGTATGTGAGTGTAATAAATTTAAACGTGTTTTCAATTTCAATTTCAATTTAATCGAATAGAAAAAGGCCATTTTTCAAACAGTCTCCAAATTCGATGAAATTAATTTTGTTAGGACCGTATCATCAAAACATAGAGAGATTTCAATATTCGTAATTTTTAGAGTCAGTATGTGGCCCCGGTAAATTAAAATGTACGTTAAAAATCAATATTGACCATTATATTAATTTATATTTTAATTTTGATAAAAACTGATCGAAACAGTCGAATTGGCTTACGAAACATATCCCATTATATGCGAAATGGGGTATTTAGTTAGGAACGACAGCCGTTGGGTTTGATTTGGAGTTTGGATGTAAAATCCAACTTTTTGGAATTTAAATAATATTAAAATATAATATAAATTTCTATAAAACGCTAACCTCCCCTTCACAATTCAGAAAACCCTAGCCGCCAATTCATTTTCTATGGTCGATTTTTTCCAAATTTTAATCCATTAATTCTCCCAATCCGTTCGATGATTTCAAAAAAAAATAAAAGGAAAATTGTAGATCTTTGTATGCTTTTCAAAACCATACGGGTGTGATCGGGTTTTGTTCAACGTGGTGCTCGAATTTTGGGTGAAAAGCTACGCCGTTCGCAGTGTTTTCTGGAGGCGCATGGGGGACTGCAGCGGTGGTCGTGGCGTGGGTGGAGGTTGGCTTGGGCTTCGTCATGGCGACGACGGATCTTGGTCCACGTGCTTGTGGAGGCGCCGATGACGGTTTGAACAGAGGGAGCTTAAGTCAACGGTGTCCAGGGAATTAAAACGAAAAGGAAGAGGATTAGTAAAAGGATTAGTTAATTAATTATTTAATTAATTGTATATTTAATTAATCAATGTATTAATTAGCATATCTTTTTCAGACGAGGTTGGAATTGAACGATTTCAGTTGCGTTGCGATCGTGGAGACGAACTCTGCACAATGGAACTGACCGGAACTGAAATGGAGAAAATTTGATTTTCAGCTAAATTAAACGCGTGTTTACTTCAGTTTGAAAATGAAATTCAGAAATAAAGAATGGTGGAGTGGAAACCAAAGTGAGAATTCTCTCACTAAATATTTGTACAGTTATTTATTTTATAACTGAAAGTATATAAATTGTCATTGTTGATTTTTATCTGTTGGATGTGACATTGCTTGAGTTCAACACATGAACTATTCAAGACTCATTTGCATAAGAAGCATTGTTTGAATTTATGACACTCATATTTCAAACAATGTGGATTGACACTTTATGGTTGTTGAAATGAGGTATAAATATCTATTTATAATTTAAATAGTGAAAATTGGCTAAGTAGAAAAATAATTCGAATCAAATTAGAATTGGTTAAATTTATTAACCAATGACTAATATGAATCGACAGTTGTTGTTTGAAAACCCCACACGGGTATTAGGATGATATTTGACATACACTAATCCCAATATTTAGTTGTATGTCAATTGATTGGTTGACAAACTGTGGTGAGCGTTATTTATTTATTTTAATGCTTATACAGTTGAAGAATGCACTCTGGATGATGTTTGAATGTTGAATGATTATTCATCATTATTGTTGAATACATGCGATGTATGAAATCCATATAACTGAAATTATATGGTAAGTGATTGAGTCTGATTCCAATTCAGAAATAATGAATATTTTAAAATAATATTCAGTGAAGAATCAAAATATGATTTTGATGTCCGATTTTGGATGGATTTGAAAATATTGAAATATATAAAGCCGAGTTATATGCTATCACGTGGATGTTGCATATGGATGAATGTTATATGCACTCATATAGAGATTATGAATTATGTTAGGAATTTGCATACATATGGACTCATTTCACTAACATACTTTGCATTAAGGAGGTTTACCGAATCAGTAACCGCCTGATTTTCGCATTAGATAAGTACATATACACACACCTTTGCATATGATCATACAACATTTAGAATCTTTTAAGGACAACGACTGCTCATGGATGATGTTTTGAGTAGATGGATGATGGATGGTAGGATACGTTCTTCCTAACTTGAAGATTTCGGGGACGAAATCCTTTAAGGTGGGGAGAATGTAACAACCCGTATTTTGAATAACATGTTATAACGTAAATCAAGGCAGAACTAAATTTTAAAATATTAATCAAGGGAAACGGGCTATGCCATTGCGTTCGTCTCGGAAAAATACGCGAAATAGAGTCCGAGTTTTCGAAAATCGGAGTCCGTATGACCAAGTTATGGCCCGTCAAAGTTTTCAGAAAATTTCAAGTTCAAAAACAGTTCAAATTTGAATTCAGAATTCAAATTCAGCCCTAGCAGGACAGGCGGGAAAATTCCCGCCAGCCCCAAGTCGACTGGGGAGTCGACTTGGGAGTCGACACACCCCAGGTGGTGTCGACTGCCCAGTCGACACCCCTGTCGACTTGGGTGGTCAGCCAGTTTGGCCTGGTGCATCTGTTTTGGCTCCTGTGTCTTGTTTTGTTGGCTAGTGACGTGATTTGATGGCTCAGATCTGAATTAGGGTTAATCCTATGGCCTAAACTAACCTAAACTTCTATAAAAGGACCCTAATACCTAGCCTAAATCAACACAAATCATTCCTACAACTAAATTATGCCAAAATGCTTCATGGCCTTCATATCATGGCCTCCATCCTCTTCATGAAAGTTTGAGTGTTCTAAGCTAGTAATAGAGCCGTCTTTCTTCATCAAAACAAGCATCTTTCTTCTCCAAAACAAGGATCTTTCTTCATACAAATCAAAGGAGCTTCTTGTTTCTCAAGACAACTTGGAGCTTATATTCAATTGGGGTTTTTTAGTGTTGCTATTGTGGCTTCGTCTCAATCTTGTTTTATTTTATAGTCTTCATAGCATTGTAAGCCCTATTCTACTCTTAGATTTAAACTATGAAGTTAAATATGACATGTTGCAAGTTTGAGTTTGGGCCTAAGTATGATTTGTGCTTTGAATCTATCATGTTATACATAGATTTGTTCTATGTATGTTTGTAAAGCTATCACCTTGACTTTGTGGATTGAAAGCTATGAGCTTTGTTTGGAAATGTGCATAATGCAACATAGAAACTCTCATAACCTTTATGTTAACTTGCATATGATGTTATATGCGAATCACTAGTTATCATCCTATGCCATCTATGACCATGTATCACCTATTTGCTAAGTTCTATGACATGCATGTTTGAGGTTTATAATGTAATATGCAAGTTTAATGAACACATTTTGCCTCATGCGCCACCACGTTTAACTTGTGGCCAAATCTTATCACCTTATGCCCATTTTTGTCATGCTTCTAAGTTCCCTCTTCTAATCCATTTTGTGTTGTGACGAAACGTACATGCGATGGGAATGCGTATGGGTAGTTAGGTAACTTTAATGACATAAAAACATGGTTTTGAAATATGACATGTGATTATGCTTAAAAAACATGAACATGGACATGACATGTAGAAAACATGAAAGTTGCCAACTCGAGGTTGGGTTGAGTTTGTAGCATAAATATACCCGGAACCGACCGGCTTAACTAGTGGCTACAAACAATAGGACCCAATGTGAGTAGTTGGTCACATCGCACTTGAAACCCGAGGTTAGACCAGGTTGTGGTGTAAAGCTACCCGGACCCGCCCGGCTTAACTAGTAACCACAACAAAGTCAAATGTGAGAGGTTAGGGTGCATTAAGTTAATTAATGCCATATGGTAGGGTTAAGTCATGGACCACTTGAATACTTAACCAATTAAACACGATGGGTTGGTAGGGTTAAGTCATGGACTACTTGAATACTTAACCAATTAAACACGATGTATTGATAGGGTTAAGTCATGAACTGCTTGGATACACTTGACTAACTCAATACATGATTAGGATAGGGTTAACCACACTTAACCCGCTTGAAATCCTAGTTACGTGGTCCTTTTCAGCAGTAACCCACTTGGGAGTATCTGGATACCCTGGACTAGGCCAGGGTGGGGCACGATTACTGGACTGATTGTAAGAGACCAAAAGAGACGGCTGAATGGTGCACCGGTTGTTCAGGAGGACCATGGTCGTGCACATTAAGTCCGGAGTTGAACATGGGCACCGGTAGGTTTAGACTGTGCGTGCTTGAATTGTTTCTGTGGTTTACACCTTAGGGATGGATACACCCTAGGGTGGACCTTGCACAGTTAACTACATTCCATGATTAGGCCGTATGACACCGATACACGACGAGTTAGGCTTATAGGGAGCCGATCGACTAGACCGAGTAGTTGGACCTTGATTTAGGTCATCTCATGATGTTGGGCCAACTTTGGGCCAAGGGATCATTTCTTGTTTATACTTGACATGGATTAGAATACTAGTACACCTGGTGCAAATTAACCTTGTATATGCGATGCCACACTTGATCTATCTTGTTAACTTTTCACCATGCCAGTTATCATCCTATGTTTCATCTCTGTTTTACATGTCCAGTTAACTTTATTAGTTTTTATACTAATAGTAGGTAGGACTTACCAGTCTTTTTGACTGACCCGTTTTCTTTCGCCTCTTTTCTTCCGTTTCCCCCCCAAGGTTCTCAGGGTGGGAATACTAGCACCTAGCTTGGATCTTTAGCTTGCTCACTGGATAGCTCATGTACGGTTTGGACTTGAGCTTTGCTATGGCGACACTACTGTTATCTTTGGGGAATACTTTACTTATGTTATTTTTCAGTTTATGTTTTTCTAGACTTTGTTTTGTTGGGAAAATGATGACTAAGTACTTTGATGTAACTTGACTATGGTTTTGAAATAGTAATTTTATCCGCTGCTTTATTTACTCTGTTTTACTCATATGTCCTGTCTTGTGATATCTTCATGCATGTTTACCTTGACCAACACCCCTCCAAAGCCAGTGTACTTGCAAGAGTGACCCTGGCGGAGGTGGGGTGTTACAAGTTCAACACATGAACTATTCACGACTCATTTGCATAAGAACCATTGTTTGAATATACGACACTCATATTTCAAACAATGTGGATAGACACTTTATGGTTGTTGAAATGAGATATAAATATCTATTTATAATTTAAATAGTGAAAATTGGTTAAGTAGAAAAATAATTCGAATCGAATTAGAATTGGTTAAATTTATTAATCAATGACTAATTTGAGTCGACGGTTGTTGTTTGAAAACCCCATAAGGGTATTAGGATGATATTTGACATACACTAATCTCAATATTTAGTTGTATGTCTGTGATGGCCCACCCCGCACCAGCCGACATTTCCGATGAAACGCGCTGTACCGATGTCCAACTAGCACGGGACGGTCGTCAAAGGAAAAGGGTATGAAACTATGTACCATCAAAGAACCTGTAATATATCTCACAACGCATGGAACAAAATATAATAATAACATAACTTGATATAAATCAGGCGAGACAGTGCATACGCTGAAAACTAAACCATCGTAGCAGCGGAAAATTCAAAATACAGCTTATGATCCAAACCTTCTTTATTACAACTTTTAAAACTGTCTCTAAAGCAAAATAGGAAGGCACACTACTAATGCCCAAAGTAGTGACCAACAACAACACAGGGACAATAATATGGGAGTAATACGTGTAAGCCTCCTGCTCGTCTCCGGACAGCTACTTGTGCATAGCCAGCTAACCTGTCTCTAGTCTGCTCGTTTAGGAGCACCTAGAGTAATAAGAAGAGACATAAAACTTTGGGTCAGACAAAAGTCTGGTATAAGCGATAAGCGGCAAAAACAAAACAATAACAGGTATACATAACCATACCTGAACCTGGACCTGCAACCAAAGAGTTAGCATAACAGGATGTACAATACTCTAAGGTGACACTAACACATGGTGTGAGAATAATGGAGAGGAGGTGTGCATGTCATGGCGATAGAAAAACATCAAATATAGCAATCATCCTCACATCTCTCACTCAGTGCGTAAAGTATACGATATCTACCACTTTGACCACCCAATTCTTTGCTACGATCACTCTACCCCATGGAGTCATGACGACTCCACTGCACTGATCCGTAACCACTAATACTTTGCTATGTCTACTCTGCCCCATGGAGTCATGACAACTCCACTGCACTGGCTCATAGCCGTACTACGATCACTTTGCCCCATGAAGTCATGACAACTCCACTGCACCGATCCATAGCCAGTATCCGTCTCTCAGTGGTGAGTCAAAGCTATAGACATCGATAACCCCATAACCACTTTGCACATGTCCTGCAGCAAAGCCCAACTCATGACATTAACTCATCGATCCCCATTTGGATCCTGAGTAATAACCTCCCATTTGGACTTCCTTTTCATCTTTGAGTTGGTCTTCAGAATAGTCATCGCGTATAAGCAGAGGCATACGTCCGGTTCGGTTCGGGTATTTAATGCTCAAGACCCATGTTCAGTTCGATCCGGTCTCCCCTTCTAACTTTGGTTCGGTGTTCCCGTCTCGGTTCGGTTCGTATGTCTTCTGCCTGGGTTCGATTTGTATGTCTTGGTTCAGCTCCTATACTTCACCTCACCTCAGTCCAACGTCCCCTGTTCGGTTCGGTGCTCATGGATCTCGGTCCAATTCGGTGCTTCACTCCAAGTCCAACTCCAAGCTAGCGGCCTTCCTTTGTTGCCATACTCTTTCTTCTGCTTGGACTCCGGTTCAGTTCAGATTCATTGTCTCTAGTGTCGGTTCGGTTCGACCAATCCTATCCGATCTGAAGCCCTTTCCCATATTCGATCCGATCCAGATCCTTGCAGTTTTTCCAGTGAGCTTATATCGTCCCTTCTCGCCATACAACGACGTTTTCAACCATTCTAACTTTACTAATCAATCATACAACATTACAAACAGTAGTAGTAACATATAGGATCAATCAACAAGGTTAAAACATCAAGCATATAAGTTATTATCGATCAGACATACCCAAAACCCATGGTTCTCCCCTTAATCATGCTTAACCATAACTAATGATAGGATTAGCAAAACATATCCAAATAAACCCAAATTTCTATCAAAGCCCTAAAATATTATTTAAGAATTTTTATATATTTTTCCAGAATTTTAACATGCATAATTTCGCTAATTAACACTAATCACCCCTAATTAGCCGTAATTTGTGAAAAACAATGCAAATCACTCACCTTAGCCACAATTGAATTATAGATCTGAACTTTACTACTGTTTTGGGTCGAATTCTTATGCAATACAGTAGCTCCAACTCTGATTTGGTGTTGATTTGCCTTGATTTGATGTAGCTTAGCTTAATCCTCGATTAGAAAGCGGTTAGGAGATGTTTAGAAGAGATTTAGAAGGTGGAAGCCATTGCTAGGGTTGAAGAGAGGTAAGTGACGACTGGAAAATGACAAAGTAGGGTTTATCTAACCCTTTTCAGCCTTTATGTAACCCTAATCCCGAAATCCCTAATGGGCCTAGCTGCTAATCACCCTAATTAGGCCCAGTTAAGCTGTTTTTCACCTTCTAAACCTTGTTTCAGCCATATCTCCTAAACGGTAAGTCCGTTTGGCTAATATGACCACTCTACGAAAAGGTAACCATCATCCAAATCCAATGGAAGTGATTTCACATCCAAACTCCTTACCAATCAAAAGTTATAGGCGAAACAAGATTTGCCAGGGGCAAAACAGTCATTTAAAAATCGGCGAAAATCGTGAACATGGGAATAACCCCAATAGTCGTTTCCCAAAGTTGCACAACCATACGACTTCGTATGTAAATGAAATAAATATTCTACGATCCTCCGATGCGTAGAATGCGGGTCGTTACATTCTCCCCCCTTAAGAAATTTTGCCCCCGAAATTCCTTAACCAAAACATACAAAGGATCCCGCATGCCTGTCATCCATTTACAAACAATCAAATACACATAATAACACAACAAGTCTGTCCTAGCATGCAGAATAGCTAAATCGCAATTAAAATCTTACCAGGCAAAGAGTTCCGGATACAACTTCCTTAGGCTCTCCTCTGTTTCCCAAGTACAGTCATTCTCATTATCACCCCACTGGACCTTGACCAGTTGCACCGTCTTCCTTCAAAGTTGCTTTGTATCGTACTCGACAATACGGATCGGCCTGCGGTTCCCAACCGCCTCGGGTTCTACTTCGATGTCATCCAACTGATCTCGTAAAATAGTCATATCAGGGTCGTGTATGAACTTCCTTAACTAGTAAACATGAAATATATTGTGAACTCCTGCCATCTTGTCAGGTAATCTAACTTTATATGCTAAATTCCTAACTTGCTCGAGAACTGGGAATGGACCAACAAACCTTGGTGCTAACTTGCCTCTCCTACCAAATCGAATCACGCTCTTTAACGGAGAAATCTTTACAAACACCGAGTCGCTAATGGAGAATTTCAATTCTCTTCATCTCTTATCAGCATAATTCTTCTGCATATCTTGGGCAGCCTTTATTCGCTGTTGGATAACCTTGATCTTATCCTAGGTTTCTCTTATCACATCAGGTCCGAGCACAAATTTCTCACCGGTTTCTAACCAACACGACGATGAGTTGCACGGTCTTCCGTATAAGGCTTCAAATGGAGCCATACTAATACTGGACTGATAACTATTATTATATGCAAATTCAACCAGATGCAAATGGTCATCCCATGACCCTCCAAAATCTAATATGCAAGCTCTTAAGAGATCTTCTAATACTCGATTCACCCTCTCTGTTTGACCGTCGGTTTGAGGATGGTACGCGGTACTGAGATGTAATTCTAACCCTAAAGCCTCTTGTAAGCTCTTCCAAAATCCACTAGTAAACAAAAAATCTCAGTCACTCACAATGCCTTTGGGTACTCCATGAAATCTCACTGCCCACTTCATATACAGTTCTGCTAACTTAACTACTGTTTTATTCGACTTGACGGGTATAAACCTTGCACTGTTAGTCAAAGTCCACAATCACCCAAATGCTATCATGGCCCGATCTAGTCCTTGGTAACCCATCAATGAAATCCATTGAGAGTTGTTCCCATTTCCATTCTGGAATTTAGAAATGGTTGTAGCAAACCACTAGGCTTCTTTTGCTCGGCTTTAACTAGCTAGCAATTCATGCATTTGGATATAAACTTCCCAACGTCTCTTTTCATCCTTTCCCAGTAGTAGGTCTACTTCATGTCTCGATACATTTTGTTACCACTGGGATGTATAGTCAGTTTCGAGTGATGACATTCTCTAAGCACTTCATCTCTCAATCCATTGACATTGGACACAACTAGTCTCGCATTCTTTCTAAGCCATCCATCTAGATCAAGCCCATACTTGTTCATCTCCTTGTCGATTCCCATTTCTAACTTAGAGATGATTTCTAATAGATTAGGATCATCCCTCTGATTGGAACCAATCCGCTCAATCAAAGTGGGTCTAGTCGTCAAACTTGCTAACATTTTTGGATTCAATTCGCACTTTGGTCTGAAATCATACCCAGCGATATACTCCAGTTGCTTCCATTCGAGAAACATAGTCCCTAAACTGGCATGTCTCCTACTCAATGCATCAGCTACCGCATTGCCCTTTCATGGTGTATATGCGATATCGAAATCATAGGAAGCTAAGAATTCTAACTATCTTTGCTGTTGGAGATTTAGATCCTTCCGAGAGAAGAGATACTTTAATGACTTATGATCGATAAACAACTCGAATCTTTCTCCCAAGAGATAATGTCTCCACATCTTCAACGCGAATACGATCGCTGCCAATTCCAAATCATGGGTAGTATATCTTTTTTCATGCGGTTTCAGTTGCTGACTTGCATAAGCTACAACCCTACCTCCTTGAATCAATACAACACCTAGTCCGGTACCACAAGCATCCGTGTATACCGTTATCTCTTCATTCCCTTTAGGAATAACTAACACTGGTGCATATGTCAACTTCTCCTTTAGACTCTTGAATATTTTTTCACACCTTCCATCCCAAACGAAAGCTTGATTCTTCTTGATCAATTGAGTTAACGGTGCCTCTATCTTGGAGAAGTCTTGGATACACTTACGATGATATCCAGTTAATCCCAAGAAACTTCTTACGTTCGTTGCACTCATGGGCGTAGACCAATCTTGCACCGTAGCCACCTTTGCAGGGTCCACGGCAATACCATTCTCTGAAACAACGTGGCCCAAGAACCTCACTTCCCTCCTCCCAAATGACACTTAGAAAACTTCGCTTTTAATTGGTGTTTTCTCAACACCTCCATCACTGTCCTCAAATGTTCCTTGTGTTCTTCCTCTGTCCTCGAGTAGACCAAGATATCATCCATGAACACGAGAATAAACTTATTCAATTGATCCCTGAATACCCCATTCATAAGATCCACAAAATATGCTGGTGCATTGGTCAACCCAAATGGCATGAACAACCACTCATAGAATCCATATAGCGTTCGAAATGCCGTTTTAGGAATACTCTCAGCGTCTACTCGGAGCTGATGAAAACCTGTCGCGAGATCCGACTGGGAGAGCACTCTTGCTCCACTTAACTGATCAAACAAATCATCAATCCACGGAAGAGGATACTTATTTTTCCTTGTCACCTTATTCATCTCGCGGTAGTCCAACACACAATCAAAGGGAACCATCGGCATTGGTAGCAAATACAACTGGTGCTCCCCACTTAGAAACACTTCTTCTTATAAATCCCTTCTTCAAAAGATCGCTTACTTGCACCCCGAGCTCTCGCTGCTCCCTTGGTGCCATACAGCGAAGTGGCATCACTATAGGTCTGGCATCTTTCACTAAATCAATCTGAAACTTGATCTCCCGGTATGATGGAAGTCCGGTCACTTCCTTGAAGATATCCGAATACCGGCCAGCAATGGGAACCCCTGATAACTCATCCTACGGGATGTCGAGGGAATTTAGAAAACTAGCCATCACCTCATCACTAGGTAGGCTACCAAGCAGTACCCTCCGCCCATCATCCTCCATAATAGACACATAAAACCCCTCACAGTCTACCACCACCCCATATCTTTGGAGCCAATTAACTCCCAAAATAATGCCAAACCTAGTAAAGCCCAAAACAAAGCAATCACAAGCAACAAACATCCATGACTCGATAAGACCAAATTTAGACAAATCATACTAAGGCTAGTCGAACCACCAATCGGGTTCGTCACCACTAAAGGTCTATCGACTATCTCGGGTTCCAATTCTAACCACCTGCTAGGTCACTAGATATGAAGGAATGGGAAGCTCCTGTATCAAACAATACTCGAACAAGAACATCATAAATAGAAATCATACCTTGAATAACGACATTCTTTCCTTTCTCCGTCGCAGTTGGGGCATTCGATGAAGAAGGAACAACATTAATAGCATATGCTTTCACAATCTGCTTCTCTTTAGGAAGTTGTGGACATTTTTCCTTGTGATGTCCCATTTGACCACAATTGAAGCACTTCCTGTCTGCTGGCTTTGCTCGACATTCTTTAGCATAGTGGCCCTTCTTGCCACAGCTAAAACACTCTACACTTTCCTGTCTTTCTTTTTCTGACTATCCTTGATCTGATTCTGCTTCCTTTCGTTCTGAGAATTATTCTTGCCTCCACTGCTTGCCTGCGGCTTTGGCCCCTCTGTAGATGCAACAACGACTTCAGTCTTGGGCTTAGGATAAAGACTCTCCGATCTCAATGCTTTTCCAACAATCGATTCAAAAGTCTCATCAATATGGTTTATAAGCCTTTCCCCCAAAAACTGATCTAAGCCTGTTGTGAACTTCTCATTCTTCTTCTTGGCAGTGTCAATAAGGGATAATCCATACATCGATAAAGTATCGAACTCAGTAATATACTCCGAGACTTCCCTACCATTCTGGTTAAGCTTGAAGAATTTCCTAAACAACTTTGACTTCTGGGCAGATGGGATAAACTTATCACTAAATCGGGTCTTAAACTGATCCTAAGTAACTTGATCCTCAGGGGTAGCTGCCTTAATAGCGTTCCACCAATTCATAGCCCGTCCTTGCAGTTGGTGGGATGCTAGCTTTCTCTTCATTGCGTCTTCGATTCCCAGATCCTCGAAGATACGCTCAAAACTATCAAGCAATCCTGAACTTCTGTAGCCGATTCCATTCTATGGAACGACTTCCCACCAAGACTAGTGTAGTCCTTACAGAGCTTGGCGAAATCGGCCCTAGGCGCCTGCACTGCTGCACCACCACCATTTGCAGCATTAGGAGCTGCTCCCTGAAAATCTCTCATCATCTCTCGCATGAAGGTAATAAACATCGTCCTCAAGTCGGGGACATTCCTATTATTGGATCCTAAACCAGTATTCCTCGTATATCGGCTCATCGTTCAATCTGTAAAGAGAAAACGATTAACCATCTCTTCAGTGGTGCCAGTGCAGTTGTGACTTCATTCTTAGATATACTAATAGTATATATATAACTTTTGAAAACCCAAAATATGACAAATAGGTGCCCTCATATACATACTATCTCTCCTTGATGTCTTTCCCTAGGTTAACTACGCAACCTAGAGCTATGATACCAAGTGTGACGGCCCACCCCGCACCAGCCGACATTTCCGATGAAACGCATTGTACCGATGTCCAACTAGCACGGGACGGTCATCAAAGGAAAAGGGTATGAAACTATGTACCATCAAAGAACCTATAATATATCTCACAGCGCATGGAACAAAATATAATAATAACATAACTTGATATAAAACAAGCGAGACAGTGCATAAGCTGAAGACTAAACCATCATAGCAACGAAAAATTCAAATTACAGTTTATGATCCAAACCAACTTTATTACAACTTTTAAATATGTCTCTAAAGCAAAATAGGAAGGTACACTACTAATGCCCAAAGTAGTGACCAACAACAACACAGGGAGAATAATATGGGAGTAATACGCGTAAGCCTCCTGCTCGTCTCCGGACAGCTACTCGTGCATAACTAGCTAACTTGTCTCTAGTCTGCTTGTTTAGGAGCACCCAGAGTAATAAGAAGAGACATAAAACTCTGGGTCAGACAAAAGTCTGGTATGAGCGATAAGTGGCAAAAACAGAACAATAACAGGTATACATAACCATACCTGAACCTGGACCTGCAACCAAAGAGTTAGCACAACAGGATGTACAATACTCTAAGGTGACACTAACACATGGTGTGAGAATAATGGGGAGGGGGTGTGCATGTAATGGTGATAGCAAAACATCAAATATAGCAATCATCCTTACATCTCTCACTCAGTGCGTAAAGTATACGATATCTACCAATTTGATCACCCAATTCTTTGCTACGATCACTCTGCCCCATGGAGTTATGACGACTCCACTGCACTGATCCATAACTACTAATACTTTGCTATGTCCACTCTACCCCATGGAGTCATGACAACTCCACTGCACTGGATCATAGCCCTGCTACGATCACTTTGCCCCATGGAGTCATGACAACTCCATTGCACTGATCCATAGCCAATATCCGTCTCTTAGTGGTAAGTCAAAGCTATAGACATCGATAACCCCTTTGCACACGTCCCGCAGCAAAGCCCAACTCATGACGTTAACTCATTGATCCTAATTTGGATCCTGAGTAATAACCTCCCATTTGGACTACCTTTGCATCTCGGGTTTTGGTCGAATTGGAGTTGGTCTTCAGAAGGGTCATCGCATATAAGCAGAGGCATACGTCCGGTACTGTTCGGACCTCCGGTTCGGTTCAGGTATATAATGCTCAAGACCCATGTTCAGTTTGATCTGATCTCCCCTTCTTGCTCCGGTTCGGTGTTGCCGTCTCGGTTTGTATGTCTTCTTCCTGGGTTTGGTTCGTATGTCTTGGTTCGGCTCCTGTACTTCACCTCACTTCAATCCAATGTCCCCAATTCGGTTTGGTGCTCATGGATCTCAGTCCGGTTCGATGCTTCACTTCAACTCCAACTCCAAGCTAGCGGCCTTTCCTTGTTGCCATACTCTTTCTTCTGCCTGGACTCCGGTTCGGTTCGGATTCATTGTCTCTAGTGTTGGTTCGGTTCGACCAATCCTATCCGATCCGAAGCCCTTTCCCATATCCGATCCGGATCCCTGCAGTTTTTCCAGTAAGCTTATATCTTCCCTTCTCGCCATACAACGGCGTTTTCAACCATTCTAACTTTACTAATCAATCATACAACATTCCAAACAGTAGTAGTAACATATAGGATCAATCAACAAGATTAAAACATCAAGCATATAAGTTATTATCGATCAAACATACCCAAAACCCATGGTTTTCCCCTTAATCATGCTTAACCATAACTAATGACAGGATTAGAAAAACATATCCAAATTAACCCAAATTCCTATCAGAGCCCTAAAATATTATTTAAGAATTTTTACATGTTTTTCCATAATTTTAACATGCATAATTTCGCTAATTAACACTAATCACCCCTAGTTAGCCGTAATTTATGAAAAACAATGCAAATCACTCACCTTAGCCACAAATGAATTATAGATCTGAACTTTACTACTGTTTGGGTCGAAATCCTATGCAACACAGTAGCTCCAACTCTAATTTGGTGTTGATTTACCTTGATTTGATGCATCTTAGCTTAATCCTCGATTAGAAAGCGATTAGGAGATGTTTAGAAGAGATTTAGAAGGTGGAAGCCATTGCTAGGGTTGAAGAGAGGTAAGTGGTGGATGGAAAATGGCAAAGAAGGGTTTCTCTAACCCTTTCAGCCTTTATGTAACCATAATCCCGAAATCCCTAATGGGCCTAGCTGCTAATCACCCTAATTAGGCCGAGTTAAGCTATTTTTCACCTTTTAAACCTTGTTTCAGCCATATCTCCCAAACGATAAGTCCGTTTGGCTAATATGACCAGTCTACGGAAAGGTAAACCATCATTCAAATCCAATGAAAGTGGTTTTATGTCAAAATTCCTTGCCAATCAAAAGTAATGGGCAAAACCAGATTTTCCAGGGGCAAAACAATCAATTAAAAATCGGCAAAAATCGTGAACATGGGAAATGACCCCAATAGTCATTTCCTAAAGTTGCACGGCCATACAACTTCGTATGTAAATAAAATAAATATTATACGATCCTCCGATGCGTAGAATGCGGGTCGTTACATTGTCAGTCGATTGGTTGAAAGACTGTGGTGAGCATTATTTATTTATTTTAATGCTTATACAGTTGTAGAATGCACTCTGGATGATGTTTGAATGTTGAATGATTATTTATCATTATTGTTGAATACATGCGATGTATGAAATCCATATAACTGAAATTATATGGCAATTGATTGAGTCTGATTCCAATTCAGAAATAACAAATATCTTAAAATAATATTCAGTGAACAATCAAAATATGATTTTGATGTCCGATTTTGGATGGACACGAAATCATTGAAATATATGAAGTCGAGTTGAGTAGATATTCGCCATTTTAACTCGAACGGATTTTCTGTCGTTTTTTTTCATTTTATAATGAATATAGAAAAGGGATTTGTTTTCAAATCTAATATTTTGAGAAAATTATCATTTTAATATTATAATGATATAGAATATTCATTTTTGATTTAAATTTGAAAACAAATTTGAAATCGTTTGAAAATGAACTTACAAATGACTTATAAAATATGTTTAAAATAGAAACCGACGATATATATATATATTATATATATTTAAGGGCTTGAATAGAACGCGCCTCGTAGTTGCCGTTCGCGAAATTGATGTAACGGGAGATCTGACCGTCGGGTTCTCCTAAAACCGGAACCTTTGGGTTCGTATCGAAAAGATCTTTCCACGAATATAAGAGATTTAAATTTGAATGGTTGGATTTTAAATTATGTCCAAATAAATTTTGGAAAAGGTCGCTATGAATGCAGTTCGGTGGTCGTTATTGGAAACCAACTGTAAGGGGCCTTAATAAAATTATTAAAAATACGGAAAAATTGCGTAAAATCATAATAAATGATTTGGAAAGATTTTGGATGAAAATTTCCTAGTTTTAAAAGGTAAAAATATATTTTTATTGAAATGAACTAGTTAATAACTAGAACAATAATCAAATTTTTTTAGAATAATAAATTGGATTAAAAAATGGGTTTTGAAATAACCAGAGTTTTCCAATGTATAAACTGGAATGAATTCGAATGGAAATATTTTTCGAAATATTTCGATACTGGATTCCATAATCATACGGATATTATTGAGGAATTTTGTGACACCCCACGTCCGTTAATGTCACTCACTAAGGGAATGCATTAAGTTTCGTGAAGCGTTATAGGTAAACAGACACAAAATAATTACAAGACTAATATAAATAAGATAGCAACGGAAATTTTTAAATTTTTATTTCAAACATAAATCATAATGTCGTGGTCCATAATATCATAAGTAACAAAAACCATTACAATAAAACAACTTCTTTCTTGCATCATCAGAGTACATAAGAATATGAAAAACATAATTCCCCAATTAAAAGAGTTAAGCCATAGTAGAGACAAGAACTTGAGCCATACTTCAGAAGTAGCTCCTAGCAAGACTATACCCGAGTCCTGACTAAGCCTAGGTGTTTCCTCTGTGAGAACCTGGGGTGGAAGGGGGGGGGGGAATGGAAGAAAGAAGGAGAAACAAAAAGAGTCAGACATAAAGTCCGGCGAGTCTAGTTACTTTTTGCCAGTAAATAAATAAAAATAACATGATATGCATTTAAAGTGGATAAGAGAGATCACTACAAAAATGGCAGGTGTGACAAGGTAAGGTGTATATGCCTCACTAATGATTACGCTGCACTATTACTAGTATAGCTAAAAATGAGATGATCCCTTCCACTATAAGTAAGTAGACTTAGGGCATACGTCCGAGTGTACCCTAACCATTACCCTAATCAATCGGCTCCCTACCCCGTAGATATCATGTGCTGGCCCCACAGTAGGAGGTATCACTTCCTAAAGTGGCAACCATTAAGATGTGCACAACCATACCTACCGATGTCACTGTCGTCTTATCCCCTCTGCTTGGCTCATGCACGCATGTGGCCTGGTCGGTTTGTGCCTCCCACACCATCCGTCTCGTTTGGATCTCTTATAATCAATCAGTAAGCATGCCCCTTCCCCTCCTAGTACGGAGTTCTTTACTTGATAACAACTCTAGGTTACTGACTGAAATGGGTCCCACACAATATGATACAATCTCTCCCCTTGTCTTGTATCCCTACTAGGTTTTTCAATGACTATGTATACCCTTAGATGTCTTTAATTACATAACCCTATACCAGTTATGCTTACCCTAAAGGGTGTCTTTAATTACATAACTTTATTACATTATCCACCAGTTATGTATACCACTAGGTGTCTTTAATTACATAACCTTATTGGGTTAAGTTCGTGGGCCTATATGTAAATATTACCCACCCCCTCTAATTTACTTAACCCACCCACTACCCATCCAATTTTACTTAACCCTAACTTAAGTTTATAATCATACAATTCTTATAGATTAAATTAGGTTAAGTAGTCCAATTCAATACCATGTCCAATTATGGTTTTAATGGGCTAGACCTCCCACATTAGGCCTACAACGTGTGGATGCTGGATATGCCGGTCGGGTCCGGGGAGTCTTATTCCACAGTTGGACCTAACCTCGTGTCTTAGCCCGATTCGTATTTGCGCACTTAGACCTCTCACATTAGGTTTAGCATTAGTGGCTGCTAGATATGCCGGTCGTGTCCGGGCAGACTTCTGCCACTAATGCAACCTAACCTTGTGTTATAAGCGCAATTACAATTCCTAATTGTAATTACTAAATATTTCATTTTTATCCAAATCTACCTATGTCATTATAAGTGATTATTTCTATGTTTCCCCATTTGAATTAAATGTCCAATTTGTATAAATATTACATAAATTATGCCAATTATAAATCCCTTTTCCCCGTTTCCTAACTAACGCATTCACATGTATTTTGGCGGCATCTAGGCTACCAAGCAGCCTAACCATAACAATGAAAAGGGAATATGACAAAGGTGATAGTTTCAACATATCTTGGCATAAACTGGCATGATAACAAGGTGAATGGACATGTAATTAAGATCATCACAAGGTGGACATAAAACTGATAACTTGTGTCAATTACTACGATGTTAAAGCAATCATAATGAGATCTAAATTAACCATTTAGGTGTCTAACTATTTAGATCTAGCATAATTAGGGTGTCATGGTAACATGTTTAGATCTAAAGATGACATCACATGTCAAGTTTACAACATATCTAGATTGATCACAATATGACAAGTGAAAGGGGGATTTCATAAAGAACTAGATGTAACCAATGTTACAACTGTCTAATTTAATAGATGTACATTCACCACAATACATGTACAAGTCAAGATCCACATAAACAGCATAATAGAATAACCACAATTATATTAGATCTTGGGAAATAGATCTATCATGACATAGTATGGGATTTATTACTAGCGCAGAATCATGCTTTACAACATATCCAATTTACAGTCTTTCACAATTCACTTTCATTTATCTAAACCTAAAAGTGATCTAGAAACTCACATCGTTAGGTTTAGAGAATTGAGAAAGAACGGATATTGAATTCTAAATTTGATTTGCAAAGTATGTTGTTGTAGAAAACGGTTCAGTTCGCACTTTAGCAGCATATGGCCTCCATGATTTCCAATGAAGAAAATAAGAGATTTAAGCACGTATTTATAGCTACAGAGCCCTCTGAAACCGACTGCCACCTCAGCCCTAGGGGTGTCGACACCCCTATGGGTGGGTCGACCCATAGGTTGATACCCTTTCAGGGGGGTCGACCCCTAGATCGACACCCCTCTAGGGGGTCGACCCCCTAAAGCGAGAATTTTGTCGCTTTGGCGAATTTTTTGAATTTGAATCATTATGGATAAAATTATGACTCATCTCTGACTCGTGCGTATATATATAATTTTTCTGCGCGTATACAAACTTAAAACCCTCATAACTTCCTCATACGGTGTCCGTTTTACGCAAACCAAGTGTCTATCATGACCAGAAATTCAGGATGGACGCAATGGTGCAGTCCGTTTCCTCTAATTATGAATATTAAATTAATTATTACTTAATTTATCCTTTTTTAGTGTTGGTGCAAATTCGGGGAGTTACATTCTCCCCTACTCAAAGGATTTCTCCCCGAAATCTCTAAGTTGAGAAGAATGCATATCCTACCATCCATCATCCATCTACTCATCCATCTACCACTGGCATCCATTGTCCTTAAAGATTTCTAATGCTTATATGAATATATGCGAAGGTGTGTGTATATGTACCAACACTAATGCGAAGATCAGGTGGTCTACTGATTCAGTTGACCTCCTTAATGCAATGTATGTTAGTGCTATGAATCCAATATGTATGCGATTAACCCTATTATATCATGTGAGTTCTATATGTATGCACATTCATTCGTCCAAATCCAACATCCATATGTTAATCCGTCCATTTCCATCCATAAAAGAAAAGAAAATGCACACACATCAATATGCAGTATGAAAGTGATTGAGCCGATCTTAGTGCCTAATGTGTGTATATATGCGTCCACAGGCAACCACTAGCAAAATACTTGCATCCATCAAACATAACATGTTTCAAACACATGTTTACATCCATAGGATTCCTGTCTAAAGGTCAAAAATACGATGGATAAGATATATTCTATTGACAGAAACAAGCACTGATAAAACTTAGGAAAATGAGTTAAGAACATACCCTCGAAAAGAAAAGGGTACGAAGCACGAATCTTGTCTTCTGTCTCCCAAGTCGCATCTTCTGGGTTATATCCCCATTGAACCTTTAGCAACTTGATCTCCTTATTGCGCAACTTCTTAACTTCTGACCCAAGAATATGGGTAGAGACTCGTCTGACTGTCGCCTCCCGTTCCACTTCGACTTCTTCCAACATACTCTGCTCAACAACTTCCGAGGTGTCATGCAAGCACTTCCACAGATGAGAGATGTGGAAAACGTCGTGAACACCAGATAGATTTTCTGGGAGCTTTACTCGGTAGGCCATTTGGCCAATCCTGTCGGTTATGGGAAATGGTCCCATATACCTAGGTGCCAACTTCCCTACTGATCCGAAGTGAATCACATTCCTAAAAGGCAATAATTTGATAAAAACCAACTCTCCCACTTCGAATTCAATGTCAGTCCTTCTCTTGTCTGCATAGGACTTTTACCTATCTTGAGCTTTCTTCATCCACCGTCGAATATGGTCAATCTTTTAGAACGTTTCCCTAACCATATCTGGTCCAAGTAATAATCTTTCTGTAGATTCCCACCAACAAGTTGGTGATCTACAGGGTCGCCCATACAATGCTTCGAAGGATGCCATACCGATGCTAGCTTGATAACTGTTATTATAGGCAAACTCTACTAAAGGAAGAATCTCTTCCCAAGTCTCTCTGAAGTCTAGGATACACAGCCTTAAAAGATCTTCAAGAATCCTGTTCACCCTCTCCATCTGTCTATCGGTCTGAGGATGATAAGCGGTGCTCAAACACAACTGTGTACCTAATGCTTCTTGCAAGCTCCTCCAAAATTCGCTGGTAAAGATAGAGTCACGATCGCTCACGATGCTGGAAGGTACTCCATGAAGATGAACTTCTCACGAACATAAATTGCTGCCAACCATGATGCCATCCTCTTACTCTTAACTGGAATAAAGTGAGCGCTCTTAGTAAGTCTATCCACCAGCACCCATATATTAGTATTACCCTTCTTTGATCTAGGAAAACCATCTATGAAGTCCATTGAGATGCTCTCCCATTTCCACTGCGGAACATCCAACGGATGAAGTAATCCACCGGGCTTCTTTTGCTCAGCTTTGATTTGTTGGCAAACTAAACATTGAGAAAAAAATTCGGCCACATCTTTCTTCATCCCAGCCCAAAAGAAAACCCTCTTCATGTCCCTGTACATCTTATCACCACCTGGATGAATAGTCATCTTAAAATGGTGGGCTTCTTCTAGGAATTCCTTTATCAAGCTTCCAGTTTGAGGAATATAAAACCTTCCATCTCGTCGCAACCACCCCTTTTCATCTATAACATATCTACTGAGGTGACTAGAAGTCTCCCCTCTTCTAAGCTTATCCATGATGTCTAGAATCTATGGGTCACCTTGTTGCGAAGTTCCTATCTGGTCCATAAGGGTCAGTCGTAACTTCAAGGATGCAAACAAATCAGGCAAAACCTCGATGGAGGGTCTAAAATCAAAAGCTGATATGAACTCCAAGTTCTTTCTCTCCACAAACAGAGGACTCAGGGCTACCCTCTGTCTAATTAGTGCATCTGCCACCATATTACCCTTGCCAGGGGTATAAGAAATCTCAAAATCATATGAAGCTACGAACTCCATCTGTAACACCCCACGTCCATTAATGTCACTCACGAAGGGAATGCATTAACTTCCATAGAGGTTATAAATGAATATAGAACAGAAAAATTACAACAAGATAGATAGTAAATAGTATTTGGAAATCTAAAAATTCATTTTATTACAGCGAAAATTAAACATGTTTGTTACATCATAAAACCATAGATCATAACCAAGTACAATATCCATCTTCATAAAAACAAAATACATAATCCCATTACATAAATAGCCATTAAAAAGATAACAAGCTGGACTTTACTTCAACGGTCCAAGCTTTCCAAAGAGAGATGAAGCAATTCAATCAAACTCCACTAGAGCTGGGCCCAACCTGAGGACCTGGAGGGGGAAAAAGGATAGAAATAGAGGGGGATCAGACAAAGTCTGGCGAGTATGATAATTCTAACAATACTATTATCAAAATAACTAGACTAAGGCATAAGCTGGAAGACAAGTAAATGTCTATGAACTCTTAGGAAGATAAAGATAGCGTTTAAGATAACGTTAAAGATAACGGTAAGGCACACCTAATTACTAACGAATAATTACTACACTGCACCACACATTACTACACTGCACCACACCAGTCACCCTATTGTTTGATCCCACTTGCTTCATACAAAAACTTTATAAATAGCCTTACGTACCCCTAGCTGACTACATAGGTGCCGTTTGCCCCTATCTCCACTAGGTGTACCCCACTACCCACTTTCGATCGGCTCCCTACTCGTAGATACCCGTGCTGGCCCCACAGTGGGGTGTATCACTCCCCTAAAGTGGCAATCCGATACAACTTGAGAATGCACGACTTATACCTACACGATGCAACAACATCTTACCTACCAGCACGGGTCCACACACGCATACGAAACCCGTTGGACTTGCGTTGCCACCGCTCCCCGTTTTGGCCTCTTACAGTCGAACCCAGCGTGCGTGTCCCGTCCTCGACTTGGGTCGAGCCCACAAAGATACGTTTGGGATACTGGTCGAAATGGGCCCCCACAAGCTACCCACCTAAGCTTGTCACTAGTATATCCCACTTAACCCTCTTAGTCATGGTCATTTACATGTGTGTTTGGTTAAGTCTTACTAATCGTATTTCACATGCCACTAAGGGCACCCCCTAGATTCCTCATGCCACCCAAGGCACCTACTTAACCCCCATGTCCCACCATACATGTTTATCTGGTTAAGTATTTCTTAATTCATTCAGGCCATAACCTCATAAAGACCTCTCACATTAGACTGGCATTTATGGCAGCTGGATTTGCCGGGCGGGTCCGGGCAGTCTTACACCATAAAAGAGTCTAACCTCGTGTCTTTACAACTGTTATGCTTTAGTTTAGGCCTAGGACCTCTCACATTGGGCTGACATTTGTGACCACTGGATTTGCCGGGCGGGTCCGGGCAGGTTTACGTCACAAACGAGTCCAACCTCGTGTCCTAAGCATTGATTAACACTTAAAATCTTTTACCCCAGTTTTAATAATTCCCTATTCAAATTATTAATTAAGTCAACTTTTAATGATGTCCATAATTGACTCAATTATGGCCATCCACTTATGGCATGCAAAATCATATCAATTGCACCCCAACTTTTTAATATTAAATCCTTAATATTACCCCTACCCCACGTTTATACGTTCGCTTATTCAACGCATAATATAGGCTAGACTTATATAGTCTAACACCTAGCACAAAGATAAATTATCACAACATATAGACAATTAAAATAAATCTAATCATAATAGGGGTGAAACTTGCATAAACTACACATGTTAAGGATCAAAAAGGTGTCAACTTTGTTAAATGTCTCAATTTATATGATATGATCATAGCCCAAATCTATACATTGTGACGAGAAGGAATTTCGCTCGGTCCGAACCAGTCGCTAAACCGACCCAGACCGTTCGAAACGCCCTATCGTTTGAGAACACGACAAAACAGAACGCATACAAAAGAACATTTCATTGTATATTACAACAATGCATCAGATTACAAGAATATACAGAGTATAAATGAATAAATATTACACAGAAATATCAGAGATTTAAATTACATTTAAATACATAGCAGCGGAAAATAATACAATACACAACTAGAAGAGATATACGGATACAAAGCTTTCCGGATATCGTTCCAGCTGTAAACCAGGATCCTGTGAATATAAATCTGCAAAACCAAAACTACTAGCTGCCCGTGTCAAAATAAGGGCACCCAGAGTTTAGGTTAAAACAATAAACTCCAGGTCAGTCATGGGACTGGTGTGAGAACTAAAACAGTTATTCTTCTTTATTTAAAAAGTTAGGTAAATCAAGGGACCACGCCGTATAACACGGAACGGGTTTCCTCCCAAGAACACCAGTGAATAAAACAACAACGCAATGCTAAATAAAGAAAAATGAAGCTATTATAAGACCCAGGTCCTATCACACAATGCAACGCATGCCGGGGGATAGGGTTTTTACCTTATAATAGCCAAGAATGCTTGATACGTTTAAAAGAAATCATTTGATACTATTATAAGTGCATAGTGTATAAAACAACTTCAAATCATAAGTATCAATCATAGGCGGCATGAATGCCCCATAACACTATGTCGCCATTTATAGGTTTACAAATAAAACCGCAAAGTCACGTATTTGGAAATTGGGTTTCCATCTATGAACCGAGGCAAAAGATAGTCCTCAACCGATTCGAGATTGCCTAGCCCGAGTCTCAGGATCAGAGCTCGAGTGACCCTAGGAGCGACAGGGCCGGTCCACCGATGTGGATTAAACTTAAATCCTGAACACTGCGTTTCCCCGCCCTTTGGGGGCGTAAACGAGCCAACGAATTACTCCATCGGACCCGGATCGTCCGATCAAACCGAGGCGCCTCGCAACAGCAACAACCACACAGGTGAAAAGTATATAAATGTCAGGGCTGGTAGGTCACTGACACCACCCTAGCTAGGAAGAAACGCATGCCCTCCCTGAGGTCCTTCCTCCCGTTTCTGGTTCACAACCGGGGTGCGAAACTCGCGAAGTAAACGTTACACAAAGCTACGCCACAAAGGCCGTGCTTTGATCATCACCACAAGACTTTGCTTTTCAACAGAAGCCTCGATCAATTGCCACTTAAGCATGCCACACAGACAATTCACTCCATGCGTTTGATATCCATCAATATATAACCCCTGAGCTCGTACGTCTCAGAGAAGGGCGTTAAGCAAGAGAATAAATTCTCCGCCGCCAAACAGATATATATTTAATAGAGATCAATCACACGGACTAAAATCCAATGTCAGACACACAGTCCATTTACAAGTCCGTTCTGGGGCTAAACGAAACTGGAGGCACCTAGTACCTCGTATATCCATCGATCTCCAAGTACGTCTGGACGATCACCAACTGTTTCCATCTTCTTGGGTGTACAGCCCAATCAAGATCATCAGTAATCCCCCAAACGACGTGAAGACTTCTGGTCTTCGACCACCGTCTTCATCTTCGACTTATCGTCGTATCAGTTATTCAGAATGGGATAAACCCGGTCTTTCCGAATAACTCGAGTATATTTTAAATAAGTGTTACACAAACACAACATACGCCTCATTCCAATTCATCAGTCACTAACTGTAAATTAATCAAGAGAATAATTCCCCAAATATTAACCCCGAAGGCCGAAACCAACATCAGATCAATATTCAGAAAACCATTCTACTTGGCTAACCGACAGTTAGTTTCTAAATTTCACATTCATAGGGAAGAGTTCCCATTAATTTTATCCAAGATAAATTTCTTGAATTTATTCTTTAATCTATTTTTGAATATCAATTCAAAACTAGTCGGGATTAGTGAACCTTACCGAAGTAATCATTTGTTTTAATTTCCCAATCCCAACCTATTCATCCCATGAAGTAAAACTGGTAGTACTTCATATCTAACACCACGGTGTTATCGGTAAATTCAATTACCATTTCACGTTCAAATCTAATTAAAGATTTAACTATCGCCTGGAGCAAAACTGGTGATACTCCATTCTCGATCATTTCAATCTAATTAAAGATTCATTAAAACTCCACTTAGTTTTAATCGTTAACTGGGTTAAAGAATCAGTGTCATTTAAAACACAGTTCACGATAAACCCAAAATCCCATTTCATTAATTATCGGGTTAAAGAACGAGTGTTATTTAAAACACTGTCCACGATAAACCCAAAAATCAATATCAATTCAATTCCAATTAAATATTATTTAATTGGTACACTTCATTAAATCTAAATAAAAAGATTTAATCTTTTCTCAACTGGGTTCAAGAACAGTGTTAGTGAAGACACCATTCACGACAAACCCAAATCACATTTGATATTCAATACAAGGCTCTGAATAGAAAATATACCGGCTTATATTCAATATCAAATTCTACGACTAACAAATATCGCATTGGAAATAACGATATATATATATATATATATATCTTTCAAATTCCCATAACAATATCTGTATCATCACGAAATCCAACATCGAAATATTCCGAAGACAATTTCGATTCAAATCCATTCCAATGCAATCATTGGAAATTCTGGTTATTTTCAAAACCATTTCAAATTCAATTTATTTCTTTAAAAATAAATAGAATTGTAATACTAGTTCAAAACTAGTTCATTTCGATAAAAATCTATTTTTATCTTTTCAAATATGGAGTTTTTCGTCCCAATTCTTTCTAAATCATTTCTTATGATTTTACACAAATTATTACTATTTTTAATAATTTTATCAAGGCCCGTACAGTCGATTTCCATCAACGGCTATCGAACTGCACTTACAGCGACCTTTTTCAAATTTGATTTGGACATAATTCCAAATCCAACCGTTAGATTTCAAATTTCTAATATTCGTTAGAAAGCTCTTTCCGATACGAACCCAACGGTTCCGGTTTTAGGAGAATCCGACGGTCGGATCTCCCGTTTTGTCCGTTTGAAATAAATGGTCGAAATTCACGAACTGCCGCGGCGCGGCGCGTTTTATTCAGGCCATTATATATATATAATATATATATATATATTATATATATTTCGTCGATTTCTATTTAAAACGAATTATATAAATAGTTTTAAATTCGTTTCAAAGGCAATTTCAACTTCCTTTTCAATTCAAATCAAAATTGAATTCTTCTTTATAAATTCGTTTTAAAATTCATTTCTATTCAATTCAAATTTCAATTCAATTTGAATTCATTTCAATTCACTTTCAATTCAATTTGAATTCGTTTTCAATTCAATTTATTTCGAAATCGTTTTCAATTCAATTCATTTCGAAATCGTTTTCAATTCAATTCATTTCGAAATCGTTTTCAATTCAATTCATTTCGAAATCGTTTTCAATTCAATTCATTTCAAAATCGTTTTCAATTCAATTCATTTCAAAATCGTTTTCAATTCAATTCATTTCAAAATGAATAAAATCGATATCAATTTCGTTTACGTCAAAATGGCGTCAATCTAATCAACACGGCTTCATAAATTTCTATTTTCAAATATTCTATTTCAAATATTTCTTTTTCAAATATAGTTGTTATTATCAAAATATTTCGTTCAACACATGACCAATCTCAATGGATGAGTACTGTCAACACATGAATCTTTATTTTATATCGATAAAGATGTAAATTTTATTACTAAAATATTTCGTTCAACACATGACCAATCTCAATGGATGAGTACTGTCAACACATGAACCTTTATTTTATATTATTCTTTATTTTTCAAATTGGAATGAGGCCCAATCAATTACCATATAAAATTAATTATATGGATTTTCTCACAACACATGTATATAATAGCATTGAAAATAATCAACCATCAACCAAAGTGCACTACACTGTATAAGCATCAAATATAGATATTCAATGCTTAAAACAGCCTGTCAATCAATCGATCGACATATTTAATCAATCAGGATGAGTGAACTTCAAATTTCATCCCAACACCCGTGTGGGGTTTCAAACAATCAAACACAGATTTTATTTGTGCAGTTGGGCGATGTGTAAAATTTGTCGACCCAATCAATGTCAGTCAAATCAGTGTACATAAACAAACCGTCCGGTTTGTAAATGAATATTTATTTATTCACATTCACGTTAAAAATTATATTTTTAACGATCAAACTATTTTATTCAACCTATGAATATTCTATTCGGTTCATTTATTAAATAAAATGTTATCTTTATTTTTCTAACATATTTTAGAAAATTTCGGCGGCATAACGGCACGATGCTAGAAACGGGACGAGGCCTAGCCTTATCCCCGGTCTAGTGAAGGCCCACGCCATTCACACATTAATCAAATCAATTTCAATTCACCCAACAGTTCAATTCAAACCAAATAATCTAACTAATTTTTGCAATCAAACAAACAAGTCCATGGTCTGTGGACGATTGTGTCGGGTGCTACTAAACACCGTCTGCATCCTAGTATGTATATATATAACTAGAAAATGAAATTGAAAGGTGAGAAGTTCTCACATTGGGACACTCCATTAGTTTTATTTCTGAACAGTCTGAATCTGAATTTTCCTGAATTTCCAACGTGCTTTGTTTTAGCTCTAGTCAGTTCCATTAGGTAGAGCTCTTCAACACGATTTCAACGCAACCGACGGTTCGTAAATCCGACCTCGTATGAAGGAGATATGGGTTGTAACGCGTTGGATAATTAAACATTAAATAAATAAATTAATTAAATTAATTAGGCTAATTACCTTCTCCAACTCATCTCCTTCCCGTATGCTACAGGTTTTCGCTCAAAGCCCTGCTCAAAACTAGGGTTCAATCCCCTCGCTGCCTTGGATGATCGGACCCAGATCGAGTGGGCCCTTGAGGCGCGCCATCCTGGCGCCTACCAACGGCGGCCATCTCAGGTGGCGCGATGGCCACCTCCGCCGCCCAGCGATGCTCAAATCCGGTCGATTTGGGATAAAATTTGGGGCAAATCACGAACTGAAACAGGGTGATGACCGTATGATTTTGAAGAGATTAAAACTCTCTTTCATTTTTGATTTTAATTCGAATCTAATTCGATTGGGATTGAGAGATCAAAGGCGATTTGTTTTGGGCGATTTGGATTGTCCATGCGTTGGTGGCGGCTACTGAAGAAATGAATAGCTAGAGTTTCGGAAATTTTATTCTATAGCCCTTTTTATTTTATTTAATATTATTTAATTATTTCAAAAAGTTGACTTTTTCATACGACCTCTAAACGAGGTCCACCGCCTGTCGTCCATAGCTAATTATCCCCATTCCAAACACAATGGGATATGTATCGTAGGCTGATTCGATTGTTTCGATCAGTTTCCGTTAAAATCAACATATAACTCTATATATTGAATTTGAACGCGCATTTCATTTTACCGGGGTCACATACTAACTAGAAAAATTCCCGAAAAATATTTTCTAGCTTCGTATTGACGATACGGTCCTGACAAAACTAATTTCGTCGAATTCTGAGATCGTTGGAAAAATGACCATTTTCCAGTCGATTAAAATCAACTGAAACTGATCAAACGTGTTTTCCTTTGCCACGCTCACATATTGATTCGAAAAATTATGAAATTTGAAATCTAGCAATAATTTGGCATCACGGACCCAACAAAAGTGGTTTCGTCGAAATCCGAAGTCGTTTGCAAAATGTCCATTTTTAAGGGCCTGAATTCTATAGCGACTATTCAGAAGATTCATTTGGACATATCTTTTGATTCCCGCTATGAAATTTTGATTTTTCGGATTCGTTGGAAAGATATTATCAGTTAGATCCTAATGTTTTTGGTTTCACTAAAATCCGGATTGTTTTGCACCCGGTACATTCAATTGAAGTTTGAAATCGAATTATCGAACTACCGCGCCATTTTCAATTCTATTTATAATTATATATAATTATTTATATTCTAACGATGACGTATATAATATATACGTTCTAAATATATTCAAAATAAATTTCTCGTCGATATTATTTAAAATAATTCATTTTAAATATTCAAAATTCGCTAAAATGGCCAAAATAAAAATTTTAAACTGGCCCAGATTTTCGGGTTGTTACAATCTCCCCCACTTAAAACTTTTCGTCCCCGAAAAGGAACAAAGTCGAAAGTGGTTTGACTAATCAAATCTACATTCGATCTGGCTTCCATTCTCCAACCTTTCAGTTTCTGAGAATTTTCAAAAATTTCAAAAATTTGGCTAACACCCTAAATTTTTGAAAAATTTCGCCATAACCTCCCCTGCACCGGGAGCATCGGGGAATTTTAAATAGCTTCCCCGGTCCTTCAGATCTCAAAAAAGAAAAAGAAAAAGCCAAGCGGCTAGCCAATAGGCTCATAAAATCATCATCACCCAAACAAAACAGTAAATTATGTAGTAAACATGTACCTATTTGTCGGGCAACCAAATTTTATTCTTCGGCTCTAGCCTCCTTGCTATGACCTGTTCAATGTAAGTATATGTATATGCAAGCAAATGCGATACAATTAGGCGTAATGGTTCAAAATTATCAAACCATTAAACAAACAACACAAACATCAATCAATTAGTGAATTAGAGTTTTCAAATTCATAGCTTTGATATATAGTCAAAAATCAGATTTTTGATGCCAAATCACAACAATAAGCCCTATCTAATTTTTGGTTCTCACTCCAGTCAATAGGAAATATATAGATATTACACGTTCGTCACTCGGATATAAACTCTGATGATGATATATCAATCATCAGAATCACCCCCGGGCGACTAGAGTATAATTCTATATCTATCCAGTATATTAAAACTTCAAATACACGTTTGCAAGGCGTATATGCAAAATCTTTATATACTGGACTGTCCTAATCAATATAGAATAAATAATCAAATACGAATAGTTGATTTAAATTTTCAAAACAAAATTAGTTTTCATTTTAAAAATATACTCTTCACACTCGTTCTAGGATACTACTGATCCCATCTCTAACGAGTCATTCTCATTGGATATAGCTAATCCAATATCTGATGAATTCTTTCGTATGGTTCTAATGTGCCTTGTTCTCTAGCTTTGTAAACCAAAGCTCTGATACCAACTGTGACGAGAAGGCGTTTCGAACGGTCTGGGTCGGTTTAGCGACTGGTTCGGACCGAGCGAAATTCCTTCTCGTCACATACATAAACTTGCATATGGGGTTTTTAGGCAACATAATGATGGTGTGAACTAGCATAGGATATCACATATGTCATAGCATAATTCTAGATGTCATAATAGATGTCTTGGTATATGTTCATAACTTTTCTAATCAATCTAACTTGCATATGTGACTTGTCATATAGATCAACATAACCCAAACATGATGATTTAATTAATATGAACTAACTAGCATAGATGGTAACATCATGGCCTTTTTAACATGTATGATTCATCATAACTTAGCATAGAAACTTTCAACATACATAACATCATCATAGCATGATTTACAACATATAAGATATCATCATCACATAACATTGGATTTACAATATACATGATAGCAAAAGGGGTTTACAACAACATATATGATAATTCACATCATCTACTCATAATCCATTCATAACTCAACCTAATTAAAATGATAATAATCTTGTTAAGATCATCATACTCACAATTTATAGAAGAAAAGAGAGAGTTTTGCTTTGCTTTAGGGTTGAGGGAATTAGAATTGAATTTTCTTTTCTTCTTTCTTAGTTGGCGGCGGCTCCATTGATTTCCATGGCGACGGTAACTATTCTGTTTTAATTAGGTTTAGGGTTAGCATTAGGATGTATTTATAGGTGTAGGAAGTTATTTAGGACCATTAGATTAACCCTGAACCATGAGAACCAATCAAATGCAAAATCTGCATTTGAGCGAATCGGCCCACGGGTTGACAGCCAAACACCCTGGATTAACCCCTAGTCGACCCAGCGAGGCTAGGGTCGACCTCAAAAATGGGCCGGTTCGGTTATTTCCCCTCCCAATTCGCTGTTTTGAAGTTTTTCGCATTTTTATTTATTTAATTTTTAATTTATATATATATATATCAATATATATATATTTCTCTGCGCAACCCATTTCACTTAATTCTTTTCTAAAAATTAAGTATACTTTAATTTGTGAATTTTAATGTTATAAAATTATGGGGTGTTACATTATCCCCTCCTTAAAGGATTTCGTCCCCGAAATCTCCAAGTCAAGAAGAATGTATATCCTACCATCTAATCGTCCATCTACTCAACCATCAAACACCAACATCCATTGTCCTTAAAAGACTTCTAATGCTTTAATGTTTATATGCACAGTGTGTGTATATGTCCATATCTAATGCAAAATTATGCAGTCTACTGATTCAGTCGACCTCCTTAGTGCAATTCATGATAGTGCCATGCGTCCAATATGTATGCAAAAGATTCCTAATGATACATATTAATTCTATATGCGTGCACAACCATCCACCCGAATGCAGCAACTATATGATAATACAACCATTATACATCCATTTTACTAAATACATCCATATATATGCAATATGCAATATGAAGTGACTGAGCCGATCTGGTGCCTAATAGTGTGTGTATATGCATCCACGAGCAACCACTAGCAAACACTTGCATCCACTTTGCATCCACCATACATAACATGTCTCAAACACATGTTTCAACCATAGGATTATCCTAACTAAAGGTCAAAGATACTAGCGAGAGGATATACTAAAGATAAGATAAGTACAAGCTAAGCGATAAAGGAGAAATTAAAAGACATACCCTCAAAAAGAAAAGGGTATCGTGAACGCATCTTCTCTTCTGTCTCCCAAGTAGCGTTGCTCTCATCATCTCCCCATTGCACTTTGACTAGTCTGACCTCTCGATTCCTCAACCTCTTGATCTCCGACCCAAGAATGCGCGTAGGAGCTCGTCGAATTGTCGCATCACGCTCTATCTCCACCTCTCTAAGAAAGCTCGGCTCTACCACTTCCGCGGTCTCGTGCAAGCACTTCCTCAAATGTGACACATGGAATACGTCATGTACACCACTAAGTCTCTCGGGCAACTCCACTCTATACGCCATCCGTCCAATCCTCTCCTTAATAGGAAACGGCCCTACAAACCTTGGTGCTAATTTCCCAACGGACCCAAAGCGAACAACGTTTCGTAATGGAGACACTTTGACAAAGACCATGTCCCCAACTTCAAACTCGAGATCTGTCCTCCTCTTATCCGCATAAGATTTCTGCCTATCCTGTGCTGCTTTCATCCTCCTTCGAATCAAGTCGATCTTCTCCGAAGTCTCCCTAATCATATCGGGCTCAAGTAAGATCTTATCCGTAGATTCCCACCAACATGTAGGTGAACGACAAGGTCGTCCATAAAGAGCTTCGAATGGTGCCATACCAATGCTGGACTGAAAGCTGTTATTATATGCGAACTCCACCAATGGAAGATGCTCTTCTCACGTACCCCCAAAGTCTAGGATACATAGCCTCAACAGATCCTCTAGAATGCGATTCACCCTCTCGGTCTGGCCGTCCGTCTGAGGATGATACGCGGTGCTCAAACATAACTGAGTCCCTACTGCCTCTTGTAAGCTTCTCCAAAATTCGCTAGTGAAAATAGGATCGCGGTCGCTCACTATGTTAGAAGGAACACCGTGCAAACGAACTATTTCTCGAATGTATACGGAAGCTAACCATGGAGCAGTCCTCTTACTCTTCACGGGAATAAAATGGGCGCTCTTAGTAAGTCTATCTACTATAACCCAAATTCCCGTATTACCCTTCCTCGATCGCGGTAATCCATCCACAAAATCCATCGAGATGCTTTCCCATTTCCATAGTGGAACCTCCAATGGGTGAAGCAACCCACCGGGTTTCTTTTTCTCCGCTTTTACTTGTTGCACACCAAGCATCTAGCGACATACTTGGCCACGTCTTTCTTCATGCCGGCCCAAAAGTAAACTCTCTTCATGTCTTTGTACATCTTGTCCCCGCTGGGATGAATGGTCATCTTCGAATGATGTGCTTCGTCAAGAATAGTCTTCCTTAGGCCATCGTCTTTTGGTACACAAAGTCTACCGTCCCTACGTAACCAACCCTTATCGTCTAGGGTATACCTACGGAGATGGCTTGATGACTCCCCTCCTTTGAGTTTTTTTACTAACTCAACCAACTGCGGGTCGTCTCGCTGTGCCTCTCCAATCCGTCCCAAAAGTGTAGGTCTGACCTCCAAGGATGCTAGCAAACCGGGTACGAAGTCAACGGAAGGTCTAAAGTCAAACATCGAAATGAATTCTAAACTTCGCCGCTCAACAAACAAAGGACTTAAGGATAATCTTTTTCTACTTAAGGCGTCTGCCACCACGTTACCCTTGCCAGGGGTATAGGCTATTTCGAAGTCGTAGGACGCTAAGAACTCCATCCACCTTTGCTGCCTTAAGTTCAAGTCCTTTTGAGAGAATAGGTATTTTAAAGACTTGTGGTCAGTGAATAGTTCGAATTTCTCGCCAAGAAGATAATGACGCCAAGACTTAAGCGCGAAAACGATAGCGGCCAACTCTAGGTCATGCGTGTGGTAATTCTTTTCATGCGCTCTCAACTGCCTTCCACCATAGGTTATTACCCTGCCCTCTTGCATTAAGACTGCGCCTAGTCCTGTCCCACAAGCGTCAGTATAAACGGTAAACGGCTTACTCCCGTCTGGCAATACTAAGACTGGGGCTGAAGTCAAAGCTCTCTTCAAACGTTGGAACGCATCATCACAATCTACGTCCCATGTGAAAACTAGGTTCTTCTTCGTCAAGCGTGTCAATGGAGCTGATATCTTTGCGAAGTCTTTGATAAACTTCCTATAGTAGCCAGCCAACCCCAAGAAACTTCTCACTTCGGTAGCATTTTTGGGAACCTTCCAATCTTAGATGGCCACCACCTTCGCGGGATCTACAGCTATCCCTTCCTTGGAAACCATGTGCCCCAAGAACCGTACTTCCTTCCTCCAAAAGTGACACTTAGAAAATTTAGCTTTAAGCTTATGCACTTGAAGAGTCTCCAACACTTCCCTAAGATGTAGGGCATGCTCTTCTTCATCCTTAGAAAAGATCAAGATGTCATCTACAAAGACTACCACAAATTTGTTAAAGTACTCCCTAAACACCCTACTCATCAATCAACAAAGTATGCGGGGGCGTTTGTCAAACCGAAGGGCATCACTAGCCATTCATAGAAACCGTCCGGAGTCCTAAAGGCAGTCTTGTCAATGCTATCCTCAGCCACTCTCAACTGATGGAAACCAGTGGCTAAGTCCAACTGCGAAAACACTGAGGCGCCAACTAACTGATCGAAGAGATCGTCAATCCTCGGCAGTGGGTGTCTATTCTTCTTAGTAAGCTTATTAAGTTCTCTATAGTCCACACACAGTCTAAGGGACCCATCCGCCTTCGTGGCAAATACTACTGGAGCACCCCACTCCGATATACTTCGTCTTATGAACCCCTTCTCAAGCAACTCCTTTACTTACTTATCGAGTTCCCTCCTTTCATGTGGAGCCATGTGGCGTACTGGCAAAGATACTGGTTTCGCATTATCCACAAGATATATTCGAAAATCTATCTCCCGCTTCGGAGGTAAGCCCTTCACCTCCTCAAACACATTCGAATATTCTCGGACCACTCTAACAGATCGTAGATTTTCCTCAGACGCGTCAAGCGATTCTAGATAACTTAGCATAACCGAATTTATGGGATTACAGAAGATTCCGAGAGTGTTGCCAAGGCGAGTCACGAGCCTAACTACTCTCCTTTCACAATCAAGAACGGCCTCATTTCTGGATAACCAATCCATTCCTAAAATTAGCCCATAGCCCGTGAAGCCCAACACATAAGCATCACATCTAAATTCAACGCTAAGTATGGAAATTTTCAAATCCAAACACATCATAGACAAATAAGCTGAGCCCCCAATTGGATTCGAAACAACTAAAGGATCCTCTACTAAACCGGTGTTTAAGTGCAGTGATTCAACTAATGATGTAGAGATAAACGAATGTGATGCGCCCGAATCGAATAAGGTACGGACAGGATGATCAAACAGAAAAACTAAGCTTTCAATAGAAATGGTTCTACCTTATTCTTGCAGCGGTGGGACTGCGAGAGCCTGAACTTGTCCCCTTGCCTGCCCTGGTGCCATAAGAGCCTGCACCTGTCCTCCCGAGGTAGCTCCTGCCCTCTTCCCCTTCCTTGGGTAGTCCTTCACTAAATGTCCCGCATCGCCACAATGAAAACAACCAGTCTTCTTTTTCTTTCGGCAGTCCTTGCTGAGATGGCCTGGGGTTCCACAATTAAAGCACTTCTTCTTTCCCTTGCCGTTATTGTCTTTTCCACCCTTCTTGTTTCGATGTTGTGGTTTCTTCTGATCCCCCTTCTTCTCGGGTGCCTTTTCAGCTTTAGCGCTTTTCTCCTCATGCATGAGCGCCATTTCTACTAACTTCTCAAAGGTGGCCCCCATAGGGATGTGGGTCATAGCCAACCCTTGCGATGGTTCATTCAAGCCATTCACGAACCTTAGAGCCTTCTTCTCCGACGTGTTTACTAAGTCCAAGCCAAACCTTGCTAACTGATTAAATTTATTGACATATTCTTTCACTGATGAGCTTCCTTGCTTCAATGTCAAGAACCTTTCCATATATAGATTTTCTTCCGCCCTTGAGAGAAACTTCGCCTCGAACCTACGTCTGAAATCCGCCCAAGAGTCAACAGGACGCTCCCCATTAGTGACCTCCCACCAAAACGAGGCCTCTCCCTTCATCAACCAAGCTGCTAAACGAACTCTCTTTCCTTCATCTACTTCAAAGATTTCTAGCAATTCTTCCACCTCCTTAAGCCAATCTCTAGCTTCCACAAACGTTTCTGACCCTTGAAATGGTTTTCCACCCATAGCCTTGAATTCCTTGCACGTCTTTGCAAAAGTATCTACGCGAGGAGGAGGAGGAATGGGTGCAACTGGTGGTGGAGGAACATTGGCTGGACCTGCAACGGCCCTAGCCGCTAATAACCTCCTATACCATTCTGGTATCGTTACACCGTCGGGTAGATTAAGATCTTTAGCCATGCTGAAACGAAAAAGGAAAGATTCAGAATGGAGAATTCGAAAGATAAAGATATGGGCTATTGGGGATTATGTTTTTTTTCTTAAAAACTTTTCTCTTTAAATTTCTCATTAAAACATGTTTTTGAAAGCACTTCTTCCAAAAATAACTATTTTTCTAAAGTATTTTTATCAGTTCTGGTAACCTTAAGCTCTGATACCACGTGTAACACCCCACGTCCATTAATGTCACTCACGAAGGGAATGCATTAACTTCCATGGAGGTTATAAGTGAATATAGAACAGAAAAATTACAACAAGACAGATAGTAAATAGTACTAGGAAATCTAAAACTTCATTTTATTGCAGCAGAAATTAAACATGTTTGTTACATCATAAAACCATAGATCATAACCAAGTACAATGTCCATCTTCATAAAAACAAAATACATAATCCCATTTAATAAATAGCCATTAAAAAAATAACAAGCTGGACTTTACTTCAACGGTCCAAGCTTTCCAAAGAGAGATGAAGCAATTCAATCAAACTCCACTAGAGCTGAGCCCAATCTAAGGACCTGAAGGGGGAAAAAGGATAGAAATAGAGGGGGTCAGACATAAAGTCAGGCGAGTATGATAATTCTAACAATACTATTATCAAAATAACTAGACTAAGGCATAAGCTGGAAGACAAGTAAATGTCTATGAACTCTTAGGAAGATAAAGATAGCGTTTAAGATAACGGTAAGGCACACCTAATTACTAACGAATAATTACTACACTGCACCGCACATTACTACACTGCACCACACCAGTCACCCTATTGTTTGATCCCACTTGCTTCACACAGAAACTTTATAAATAGCCTTACGTACCCCTAGCTGACTACATAGGTGCCGTCTGCCCCTATCTCCACTAGGTGTACCCCACTACCCACTTTCGATCGGCTCCCTACTCGTAGATACCCGTGCTGGCCCCACAGTGGGGTGTATCACTCCCCTAAAGTGGCAACCCGATACAACTTGAGAATGCACGGCTTATACGTACACGATGCAACAACGTCTTACCTACCAGCCCGGGTCCACACACGCATACGAAACCCGTTGGACTTGCGTTGCCACCGCTCCCCGTTTTGGCCTCTTACAGTCGAACCCAGCATGCGTGTCCCGTCCTCGACTTGGGTCGAGCCCACAAAGATACATTTGGGATACTGGTCGAAATGGGCCCCCACAAGCTACCCACCTAAGCTTGTCACTAGTATATCCCACTTAACCCTCTTAGTCATGTTCATTTACATGTGTGTTTGGTTAAGTCTTACTAATCGTATTTCACATGCCACTAAGGGCACCCCCTAGATTCCTCATGCCACCCAAGGCACCTACTTAACCCCCATGTACCACCTTACATGTTTATTTGGTTAAGTATTTCTTAATTCATTCAGGCCATAACCTCATAAAGACCTCTCACATTAGACTGGCATTTACGGCAGCTGGATTTGCCGGGCGGGTCCAAGCAGTCTTACACCATAAAAGAGTCTAACCTCGTGTCTTTACAACCGTTATGCTTTAGTTTAGGCCTAGGACCTCTCACATTGGGCTGACATTTGTGACCACTGGATTTGCCGGGCGGGTTCGGGCAGGTTTACGTCATAAACGAGTCCAACCTCGTGTCCTAAGCATTGATTAACACTTAAAATCTTTTACCCCAGTTTTAATAATTCCCTATTCAAATTATTAATTAAGTCAACTTTTAATGATGTCCATAATTGACTCAATTATGGCCATCCACTTATGGCATGCAAAATCATATCAATTGCACCCCAATTTTTAATATTAAATCCTTAATATTACCCCTACCCCACGTTTATACGTTCGCTTATTCAACGCATAATATAGGCTAGACTTGTATAGTCTAACACCTAGCACAAAGATAAATTATCACAACATATAGACAATTAAAATAAATCTAATCATAATAGGGGTGAAACTTGCATAAACTACACATGTTAAGGATCAAAAAGGTGTCAACTTTATTAAATGTCTCAATTTATATGATATGATCATAGCCCAAATCTATACATAAACTTGCATATGGGGTTTTTAGGCAACATAATGATGGTGTGAACTAGCATAGGATATCACATATGTCATAGCATAATTCTAGATGTCATAATAGATGTCTTGGTATATGTTCATAACTTTTCTAATCAATCTAACTTGCATATGTGACTTGTCATATAGATCAACATAACACAAACATGATGATTTAATTAATATGAACTAACTAGCATAGATGGTAACATCTTGGCCTTTTTAACATGTATGATTCATCACAACTTAGCATAGAAACTTTCAACATACATAACATCATCATAGCATGATTTACAACATATAAGATATCATCATCACATAACATTGGATTTACAATATACATGATAGAAAAAGGGGTTTACAACAACATATATGATAATTCACATCATCTACTCATAATCCATTCATAACTCAACCTAATTAAAATGATAATAATCTTGTTAAGATCATCATACTCACAATTTAGAGAAGAAAAGAGAGAGTTTTGCTTTGCTTTAGGGTTGAGGGAATTAGAATTGAATTTGCTTTTCTTCTTTCTTAGTTGGCGGCGGCTCCATTGATTTCCATGGCGACGGTAACTATTCTATTTTAATTAGGTTTAGGGTTACCATTAGGATGTATTTATAGGTGTAGGAAGTTATTTAGGACCATTAGATTAAACCTGAACCATGAGAACCAATCAAATGCAAAATCTGCATTTGAGCGAATCGGCCCACGGGTTGACAGCCAAACACCCTGGATTAAACCCTAGTCGACCCAGCGGGGTTCAGGTCGACCTCAAAAATGGGCCGGTTCGGTTATTTCCCCTCCCAATTCGCTGTTTTGAACTTTTTTGCATATTTATTTATTTAATTTTTAATTTATATATATATATATATCAATATATATATTTCTCTGCGCAACCCATTTCACTTAATTCTTTTCTAAAAATTAAGTATACTTTAAGTTGTGAATTTTAATGTTATAAAATTATGGGGTGTTACACCATCCACCGTTGTTGCCTTAAGTTGAGATCCTTTTGTGAGAATAGATACTTGAGAGATTTATGATCGGTGTATAACTCGAACTTTTCTCCAACTAAATAATGACGCCACGTCTTTAACGCGAATACTATGGCAGCTAGCTCTAGATCATGGGTGGTGTAATTCTTCTCATGAACTCTCAACTGTCTACCCCCATAACATATTACTTCCCCTTCTTGCATCAGAACCGCACCAAGCCCTGTATCGCGTGCATCAGTGTAAACAGTAAACACTTTACTTCCATCAGGCAAGGTCAAGACTGGGGCTGTTGTCAGAGCCCTCTTCAGTCATTGGAAAGCAACGTCACAGTCTTTGTCCCATGAAAATGCCAAATCCTTCTTTGTTAGCCTGGTGAGAGGGGCTGATATCTTCGCGAAGTCCTTAATGAACTTCCTATAGTAACCTCCCAACCCAAGAAAGCTTCTCATCTCAATTGAATTTTTAGGAATCTGCCAATCTTGAACTGCAACCACCTTGGCGGGATCTACAGCTATCCCTTCTTTGGAGACTACATGCCCTAAGAATCTCACCTCTTTTCTCCTAAAATTTGGTGAACTTTTCCTTAAGCTGATGGTCACGGAGAGTTTTCAAAAATTCTCTCAAATGTTGGGCATGCTCTTCTTCATTCTTGGAGAAGATCTAAATATCATCAACAAAGACTACGAAAAATTTGTTTAGGAACTCCCGAAACACCCTACTCATCAAATCAACAAAATAGGTGAGTGCACTTGTTAACCCAAAAGGCATAACTAGCCATTCAAAGAAATCGTCCGGAGTTCTGAAAGCAGTCTTATCTATGCTGTCCTCAGCCATCCTCAACTGATGGAACCCCATAGCCAAGTCCAATTGGGAAAATATGTAACACCCCGTAATTTTAAATATTAAAATTAACAAATTTAAGAACACTTAATTTTTAGGAGAAGAATTAAGGGAAATGGGTTACGCCATTGCGTTCGTCTCGGAATTCTTCTTGGAATAGAGTCCAAGTTTTCGTAAATCAGATTTCGTATGAGGAAGTTATGGCCTTAGAAGTTTCAGGAAATTAAATAAATTAAAATAGCTCGAGTTCAAATTCAAAATTTAAATGAAAACACAGAAGCGGGCTGGGCGGGATTTTTCCCGCCCCAGGCCAGGTCGACCAGGGGGTCGACCTCCCCTAAATAGGTCGACCTGGGGGTCGACCTCCCCTGATTTGGTCAGATCCGAGGCAGATTCGGGATTTTGCACCTGGACATGTTTTCTGGACAGATTCTTTGGCTCCTAACCTATTTAAACACCCCAAACCCCACTTTCTCTCTACACCAAACCATTGTAACACTATACTTCCTCAATCCTAATTAAAATAAGTTAAAGACGTCCTTATGATGTTGGAATAGTTCATCTTCTTCTTAAAGCTTAGGAATTGCAAGTCAGGATTCTAATACAAACGACAAACGAATTATTCTCTTCTCTAATCCGTCTTTGTGAGTACAATTTCTTTCACAAAATAATTAATAAACTAATTATGATGAGTTATAATTTGGATTATGAGAACATGCATGTTGAATCATGTGACGTTACTTAATTTTGTTATCATCTGTTTGTGAACATATGACAGTTTTGCTAACTTAAGTTAGTGGATCTATTTCATATGACCAATCACATATGTTTAACTTGATTCATTTTATGACATCAGTTTATATGCGAGTTTGGATGTAAATCATATGCTAGTTTGTATGTGAATCATATGCAAGTCTATATGCGAATTATACACATGTTTATATATGAATCAAGTATATATATGTATGCGAGTTTATATGTAAAACCTGTGATATTAGTTTACATGTTTAAATTCATATGCAAGTTTCTATCGAACCCATATGCAAGTTAAGGTGAAAAACATAGTCATATATGTAAGTTCACAATTTTATGTTTAGATCTATATTTAGATCCATGGCAGTACATAGTTTATGCAAATTTATGTTCTATACGTCCATTGCCTATGCAAGTTATTGGCTATGCAAAATTATGTTATAATTCTTATTTGCAAGTTAGATCTATTTTGTGTGTTATGCAAGTTGTGATGTTTCTTTTCTTTTTATGAGTTAGACTATTTGTGAGTCTAACATATTTCATATTAAATGTATGAACGGCGTGGGGACATCGGGAAAATATTAAATATACATATTGTGAATTGGCATAAAATGGCTTTATAGGCATATAATTAATTTGAGATATTAATTGGTATAATTTATACACCTGAAAATTATGGACATAGATTAATTTGGAAATTATTGACAATTTGAATAAGGATATTAATTCAAATTGGGGTTAAATAATTATGTGTAATAATAAACGCCTAAGACACGAGGTTAAACTCGTTTGTGGTATAAGACTGCCCGGACCCGCCCGACAAATCCAGCAACCACAAACGATAGTCTAATGTGAGAGGTCAAAGACATAAATTAAATGCGTAACAATTGTAAAGACATGAGGTTAGGCTCGTTACGGTATAAGACCCGCCCAGACCTGCCTGGCAAATTCAGCAACCGCAAACGGTATTCTAATGTGGGAGGTCTTACAAGGTTACGGTTATAATGAATTAAGTAACACTTAACCAAGATAAACATGTAGTGGGACATGGGGTTAAGTGGGTGACATAGCTGGCATGTGAAATTCGATTAGAAACTCTTAACCAAATTGAAACATGTAAGAAGACATGAATAAGAAGGGGTTAAGTGGGAAATCCTAGTGGGGACCAAGCATAGGTGGAAAGCTTGTGTCAAACATGGGGACCCTTTTCAAACCAGTAACTCATTAAGTATCTTTGTGAGCTCGAGCTAGGTCGAGGACGGGACACGCTTACTGGGTTTGATTGTAAGAGGTCAAAACGGGTTAGCGGTGGCAACACAAGTCCAACGGGGTCATGTGCGTGCGTGGGCCCGGGCTGGTAGGTAAGACGTTGTTGCATCGTGTAGATATAAGCCGTGCATCTTTGAGTAGTATCGGGTTGCCACTTTAGGGAGTGATACACCCCACTGTGGGACCAGCATGGGTATCTACGAGTTAGGGAGCTGACCACATAGGGGGTAGTGGGTATAACTAGTGGAGATAGGGGCAGGCGTCACCTATGAAGACAACTAGGGGTACATGGGACTACCATCATCATTATTATGATTATTATGTTCAGTAGGCGGGATCAACTTTTAAGGTGACTAGTATTGGTGCAGTAGAGTAATTATCCTATAATGATTAGGAACGCAATTAACGTTATCTTATTCCTCTTTTTGGTTTTGTCATGCCCATTTGTTTCACAGTCATTCCTTGTTTTACCAGTTTATGCCTTATCCTAATTACTTTAATAATTATATTGTTAAAGTTATTGGACTCACCGGACTTTATGTCTAACCCCCTTTGTTTTCGTCTCCTTTCTTCCTCCCCCCAGGTTCTCAGGGTGGGACTAGTGCTAGTGGAGCTTGATTTGGATCTCTTTCTCTCTCTTTTGGAAGTGCTTGGATTGCTGAAAGTAAAGTTCAGCTTATCTCTTTTATGGCTACTTATGTTGGGGTTATGCTTTTTACTTTATGTACTCAGAAAACAATTTGTCAAGATGGATACTAAGCGTACTTGGTTTTATTGTTGGTTTTTGATGTTGTTGTAACCAGACTATTTCTCCGCTGCAATAAAAGTTGTTTTAAAATTTTCAAGTACCAATATATGTATCTTTCTTGTTATATTCCGTTCTATACACCAATAATATTTCATGAAAGTTAATGCATTCCCTTTGTGAGTGACATTAATGGACGTGGGGTATTGCACGTGGTATCAGAGCTGAAGGTTACCGGAGCAGATAAGAGATTTTGGAAAACTATTTTTTAAAAGCATTTTATAAATAAACACTTTCAAAAATATGTTTTAAGGAGAGTATTTTCAAGAGAAAAATTTATTTTAAAAACATAACCCCCAAGAGCCATATATCTTTCCTTCGATTCTCTGTTTTGAATCTCTCCCTTTTTCTTTTTCAGCATGTCTGGGGAACCCGAGATACCCGAGGGCATACTGATACCAGCCTGGTTCAGAAGGTTTCTGGAGGCTAGGGCCACCGCCGCAGGCCCAACATATGTTCCTCCTCCCCCAGCTGCAGCCGTTCCTCCTCCTCCCCCTCCCCGCGTTGATACTTTTTTGAAGATATGCAAGGACTTTCGGGCAATGGGCGGGAAATCTTTTCACAGGTCAGAGACGTTTGTTGAAGCTCGAAATTGGCTTAAGGAGGTGGAAGATTTGTTTGGTATCTTCGAGATAGAAGATGGAAGGAAGGTCCAATTAGCTGCTTGGCTAATGAAGGACGAAGCCTCGTTTTGGTGGGAGGTCACGACTGGAGAGCGTCCGGTGGAGACATGGATAGATTTCAGGCATAGATTCGAGATGAAATTTCTCTCATGAGAAGAAGAGAAATTATACATGGAGAGGTTCTTGGCATTGAAGCAGGGGAATTTATCAGTAAAGTAATACGTCAACAAGTTCAATCAGTTGGCGAGATTTGGCTTAGACTTGGTGAACACACCTGATAAGAAGGCCCTGAGGTTCGTTAAAGGTTTGAATGAGCCGCTACACGGGTTGGCTATGATCCACATTCCTATGGGAGCTACCTTTGAGAAACTGGTTGACATGGCGCTTATGCATGAAGAGGAGAAAGGTGCTAATGCTAATAAGGCACCGGAGAAGAAAGGGGATCCAAAGAAATCACAGCAGCAACCTAAGAAAGGTGGTAAAAATAACAATAGCAAAGGAAAGAAAAAGTGCTTTAATTGTGGAACACCAGGCCATCTGAGCAAGGACTGTAGGAAGAAGAAGAAGACTGGCTGTTTCAACTGTGGTGAGGCAGGACATCTGATTAAAGACTACCTGAGAAGACAAGGGCAACGACAGAGGACATGGTCTATTTCTGGAGGGCAGGTTCAGGCTCTCATGGCACCAGGGAAGGCAAGAGGGCAGGTTCACGCTCTCATGGCACCAGGACAGGAGAGAGGTAGAAACGTCTCTGTTGAAAGTTTGGTTTTTCTGTTTGATTATCCTGTTCGTACTTTGTTTGATTCTGGTGCTTCACACTCGTTTGTATCTGCTTCGTTAGTTGAAACACTGCACCTAAATACTAGTCTAGTTACGGATCCCATAGTAGTCTCAAATCCTGTTGGTGGTTCGGCTCATCTTTTAATGATTTGTCGGGATTTGAGAGTGTCTATCTTGGGCGTTGGGTTTGAATGCAACGCCTTCGTTCTTGGCTTTATGGGCTACGACTTGATTCTAGGCATGGATTGGCTAGCCAGATACGGTGCCATCCTAGACTGTAAAAGAAGGATAGTTAGATTGTTGACTCATTGTAGCAAGACCCTTGATATTTATTGTGACCCTAGAGGTCCGGTGATGCTTAGCTACCTAGAATCTCTTGACACGTCCAACGATGATTTGGAATCTGTTCGTGTGGTCAGTGAATATGGTGACGTCTTCAATGAAGTTCAGAATTTACCCTCGAGGCGCGAGATAGACTTTCGTATATACTTTGTAGATAATGCAAAGCCAGTTGCATTACCAGTACGCCATATGGCTATGAGAGAGAGAGAGAGAGAAGAGAACTCAGTAAGCAAGTGAAAGAGTTGCTTGAGAAGGGGTTCATAAGAAGAAGTATTTCGGAATGGGGTGCTCCAGTTGTTCTTGCTACGAAGGCTGATGGTTCACTTAGATTGTGCGTGGACTATAGAGAGCTGAATAAGCTCACAAAGAAGAACAGACACCCGTTGCCGAGGGTAGATGATTTATTCGATCAGTTGGTTGGTGCTTCGGTTTTCTCGCAGCTGGATTTGGCTACAGGATTTCATCAGCTAAGGGTGGCTGAAGACAGCATAGATAAGACTGCATTTAGAACTCCTGATGGTTTCTTCGAGTGGCTTGTCATGCCTTTTGGTTTGACGAATGCACCCGCATACTTCGTTGACTTTATGAGTACGGTGTTTAGGGAGTTTCTAAACAAGTTTGCGGTAGTCTTTGTGGACGATATCTTGATTTTCTCTAGAAGCGAAGAAGAGCATGCCCTACATCTTAGGGAAGTCTGAAAGACCCTACGAGCACATCAACTCAAAGCCAAGTTCTCCAAATGCCATTTTTGGAGAAAAGAAGTGAGGTTCTTAGGACACGTGGTCTCTAAGGAACGGATAGCTGTGGATCCTGCAAAGGTGGTGGCAATCCAAGATTGGAAGATTCCTAAGAACGCAACAAAAGCAAGAAGCTTTTTAGGGCTAGTTGGTTATTATAGGAAGTTCATTAAGGACTCTGTGAAGATATCAGCCCCACTTACTCGGTTGACGAAGAAGAACTTAACTTTTTCATGGGATGTTGACTGTGATGATACTTTCCAACGTTTGAAGAGGGCTTTGACGACAGCTCCATTTTTAGTTTTGCCAGATGGGCGTAAGCCATTCACAGTATATACCGATGCTTGTGGGACAGGGCTTGGCGCAGTTTTAATGTAAGAGGGAAGGGTGATATGCTATGGTGGAAGGCAGTTGAAAGTCCACGAGAAGAATTACCCTACCCACGACTTAGAGTTGGCTTCCATAGTTTTTGCGCTTAAGTCATGGCATCATTATTTTTTTGGCGAGAAGTTTGAGTTGTATACAGACCATAAGTCGCTAAAGTACTTGTTCTCTCAGAAAGATCTAAACTTGAGGCAACAGAGGTGGATGGAGTTTTTGGCATCCTACGATTTTGAGATCGCATATACCCTTAGCAAGGGTAACGTTGTAGCTGATGCCTTAAGTAGAAAGAAGTTGACTTTGAGTCCCTTGTTTGTAGAGCGAAAGGGTTTAGAGTATATATCTACCTTTGCCTTCAGACCCTCTGTCGATTATGTACCCGGATTGTTGGCATCGCTAGAGGTGCAACCTACACTTTTGGGTCGGGTTGGAGAGGCATAGAGAGATGACCCACAGTTGGTTGAGATAGTAGGCAAGCTTATAGGAGGGGAGTCTTCGAGTCATCTTAATAGATATGCTATAGATGAGAGAGGCTGGTTGCGTAGAGATGGGAGACTTTGCGTGCCATAAGACGAGAGCTTGAGGAAGACAATTCTTGAAGACTCACACCGCACTAAGATGACCATACATCCCGGTGGTGACAAGATGTATAGGGATATGAAGCGAGTTTTCTTTTGGGCCGGAATGAAGAAGGACGTGGCTGAGTTCGTTTCTAGATGCTTGGTGTGCCAGCAAGACAAGGCGGAGCAAAAGAAGCCCGGTGGTTTGCTCCACCCTTTAGAGATTCCGCTGTGGAAATGGGAAAGTGTTTCCATGGATTTTGTAGACGGGTTGTCAAGATCAAGGAAGGGTAATACAGGGATTTGGGTAGTTGTAAACAGACTTACCAAAAGTGCCCATTTTATTCCCGTTAAAAGTAGAAGGACCGCCGCATGGTTAGCATCTGTTTACCTTCGAGAGATAGTTCGTCTGCACGGCATACCCTCTGGCATTGTGAGCGATAGAGATCCCATTTTCACTAGCAAGTTTTGGAAGAGCTTACAAGAGGCGGTTGGAACACAATTGTGCTTAAGTACCGCTTATCACCCTCAGAAGGACGACCGAACCGAGAGAGTAAATCGGATTCGAGAAGACCTTTTGAGGCTATGCACCTTGGACTTTGGGGGAAGATGGGAAGAACATTTTCCATTAGTGGAGTTCGCCTATAATAACAACTTTCAGGCTAGCATTGGCATGGCATCTTTTGAGGCTCTTTATGGATGACCATGCCGATCACCTACTTGTTGGTGGGAGTCTACGGATAAGGTTTTGCTTGGACCCGACATGATTAGGGAGACTTCAGAGAAGATAGACTTGATTCGACGACGAATAAAGACGGCGTAGGACCGACAGAAGTCATATGCTGATAAGAGACGAACCATTCTTAAGTTCGATGTTGGGGACATGGTTTTTATTAAGGTGTCACTGTTGAAAAACGTAGTCCGTTTTGGATCAGTAGGGAAGTTGGCACCGAGGTTCGTAAGACCCTTTCCAATTACAGAGAGGATTGGGCAGATGGCGTATAAGGTAAAGTTGTCAGAGAAGCTCAGTGGTGTTCATGACCTGTTTCACGTTTCGCATTTGCGTAAGTGTTTACATGATACGACGGAAGTGGTGGAGCCGAGCATGCTCAAAGAAGTGGAAGTAGAGCGAAATGCCACGGTTAGACAAGCTCCTACACGCATTCTTGGATCGGAGGTCAAAAAGCTACGCAACAAAGAGGTCAAGTTGGTCAAAGTGCAATGGGGAGATGATCAAGGATACGCGACTTGGGAGACGGAAGACAAGATGCATACGTTTTACCCTTTCCTTTTTGAGGGTATATTTTTAACTTCTCCTTTTTCTACCGCTTTGTTGATACTTGTCCTATCGTTTAGTATGTCTCTACGATGATATCTTCGATCTTTAGTTAGGAAAAACCCTATGGTTGTAAACATGTGTTTGAGACATGTTATATTTGGTGGATGCAAATGGATGCAAGTGGTTGCTCGTGGATGCATGTACACACACGTTAGGCACTAGATCGGCTCAATCACTTTCATATTGCATATAAATATGTGTGCATATTTAAATTAATGGATGTATAATGGTTGTGTCTTCATATGGATGCTACATTTTGATGAATGGATGTGCACACATGTAGAAATAATATGTATCATTAGGATTTTGCATACATAATGGACACATGGCACTATCATGATTTGCATTAAGGAGGTCAACTGAATCAGTAGACCGCCTGATTTTGCATTGGATAAGGAACATATACACACACTTTTTACATATGTTCATACGACATTAGAAATCTGGTAAGGACAATGGATGCCTGTGTTTGATGGTTGAGTAGATGGATGATTGGATGCTAGGATATACATTCTCCTTAACTTGGAGATTTCGGGGGCGAAATCCTTTAAGGAGGGGAGAATGTAACACCCCGTAATTTTAAATATTAAAATTAACAAATTTAAGAACACTTAATTTTTAGGAGAAGAATTAAGGGAAATGGGTTACGCCATTGCGTTCATCTCGGAATTCTGCTTGGAATAGAGTCCAAGTTTTCGTAAATCGGACTTCGTATGAGGAAGTTATGGCCTTCAGAAGTTTCAGGAATTTAAATAAATTAAAACAACTCGAATTCAAATTCAAATGAAAACACATAAGCGGGCTAGGCGGGATTTTCCCCGCCCTAGGCCAGGTCGACCAGGGGGTCGACCTCCCCTAAACAAGTCGACCTGGGGGTCGACCTCCCCTGATTTGGTCAGATCCGAGGCAGATTCGGGATTTTGCACCTGGACATGTTTTCTGGACAGATTCTTTGGTTCCTAACCTATTTAAACACCCCCAAACCCAAATTTCTCTCCACACCAAACCATTATAACACTATGCTGCCTCAATCCTAATTAAAATAAGTTAAAGACGTCCTTATGCTGTTGGAATAGTTCATCTTCTTCTCAAAGCTTAGGAATTGCAAGTCAAGATTCTAATACAAACGACGAATGAATTATTCTCTTCTCTAATCCATCTTCGTGAGTATAATTTCTTTCACAAAATAATTAACAAACTAATTATGATGAGTTATAATTTGGATTATGAGACATGCCTGTTGAATCATGTGACGTTACTTAATTTTGTTATCATCTGTTTGTGAACATATGACAGTTTTGTTAACTTATGTTAGTGGATCTATTTCATATGACCAATCACATTTGTTTAACTTGATTCATTTTATGACATCAGTTTATATGCGAGTTTGGATGTAAATCATATGCTAGTTTGTATGTGAATCATATGCAAGTCTGTATGCGAATTACACACAAGTTTATATGTGAATCAAGTATATTTATGTATGCGAGTTTATATGTAAAACATGTGATATTAGTTTACATGTTTAAATTCATATGCAAGTTTCTATGGAACCCGTATGCAAGTTTAGGTAAAAACCATAGTCATATATGCAAGTTCACAATTTTATGTTTAGATCTATATTTAGATCCATGGCAGTACATAGTTTATGCAAATTTATGTTCTATACGTCCATTGCCTATGCAAGTTATTGGCTATGCAAAATTATGTTATAATTCTTATTTGCATGTTAGATCTTTTTTGTGTGTTATGCAAGTTGTGATGTTTCTTTTCTTTTTATGAGTTAGACTATTTGCGAGTCTAACATATTTCATATTAAACGTACGAACGGCGTGGGGACATTGGGAAAATATTAAATATATATTGTGAATTATCATAAAATGGCTTTATAGGCATATAATTAATTTGAGATATTAATTGGTATAATTTATATACCTGAAAATTATGGACATAAATTAGGTGACAATTATGGACATAGATTAATTTGGAAATTATTGACAATTTGAATAGAGATATTAATTCAAATTGGGGTTAAATAAATATCTATAATAATAAACGCCTAAGACACGAGGTTAGACTCGTTTGTGGTATAAGACTGCCTGGACCCGCCCAGCAAATCCAGCAACCGAAAACGGTAGTCTAATGTGAGAGGTCAAAGGAATAAATCAAATGCGTAACAATTGTAAAGACACGAGGTTAGGCTCGTTGCGGTATAAGACTGCCCTGACCCGCCCGACAAATCCAGTAACCGCAAATGGTAGTCTAATGTGGGAGGTCTTATAAGGTTACGGTTATAATGAATTAAGTAACACTTAACAAAAAAAACATGTAGTGGGACATGGGGTTAAGTGGATGACATGGGTGGCATGTGAAATACGATTAGAAACACTTAACCACATTAAAACATGTAAGAGGACATAAATAAGAAGGGGTTAAGTGGGAAATCCTAGTGGGGACCAAGCATAGGTGGAAAGCTTGTGTCAAGCATAAGGACCCTTTTCAAACCAGTAACCCATCAAGCATCTTTGTGAGCTCGAGCTAGGTCGAGGACGGGACATGCTTACTGGGTTTGATTGTAAGAGGTCAAAACGGGTTAGAGGTGGCAACACAAGTCCAACGGGGTCATGTGCTTGCGTGGGCCCAAGCTGGTAGGTAAGACATTGTTGCATCGTGTAGATATAAGCCACGCATCTTTGAGTAGTATCGGGTTGCCACTTTGGGGAGTGATACACCCCACTATGGGACCAGCACGGGTATCTACGAGTTAGGGAGCCGATCGCATGAGGGGTAGTGGGTACAACTAGTGGAGATAGGGGCAGGCGGCACCTATGAAGACAGCTAGGGGTACACGGGACTACCATTATCATTATTATGAATATTATGTTCAGTAGGCGGGATCAACTTTTAAGGTGACTAGTATTGGTGCAGTAGAGTAATTATCCTATAGTGATTAGGAACGCAATTAACATTATCTTATTCCTCTTTTTGGTTTTGTCATGCCCATTTGTTTCACAGTCATTCCTTGTTTTACCAGTTTATGCCTTATCCTAATTACTTTAATAATTATATTGTTAAAGTTAATGGACTCGCCAGACTTTATGTATGACCCCCTTTGTTTTCGCCTCTTTTCTTCCTTCCCCCCAGGTTCTCAGGGTGGGACTAGTGCTAGTGGAGCTTGATTTGGATCTCTTTCTCTCTCTTTTGTAAGTGATTGGATTTCTGAAAGTAAAGTTCAGCTTATCTCTTTTATGGCTACTTATGTTGGGGTTATGCTTTTTTACTTTATGTACTCAGAAAACAATTTGTCAAGATGGATATTAAGTGTACTTGGTTTTATTATTAGTTTTTTATGTTGTTGTAACCAGACTATTTCTCCGCTGCAATAAAAGTTGTTTTAAAATTTTCAAGTACCAATATATGTATCTGTCTTGTTATATTCCGTTCTATACACCAATAGTACTCCATGAAAGTTAATGCATTCCCTTTGTGAGTGACATTAATGGACGTGGGGTGTTACAAAATACCAAGGCACCAACAGCCTGATCAAATAAAACATCAATCCTCGGAAATGGGTGCCTTATCTTCTTGGTGAGCTTATTCAATTCTCTATAGTCAACACACAAACGAAGTGAACCATATGCTTTAGTTGCAAATACTACTGGAGCATCCCATTCAGATATGCTTCATCTGATAAACCCTTTCTCAAGTAGCTCCCCTACTTGCTTACTCAGCTCCCTCCTCTCCCTTGGAGCCATGTGGCGCACTGGTAATGCAACTGGCTTTGCATTTTCCACCAGATACATGAGGAAGTCAATCTCGCGCCTTGGAGGTAAACCCCGTACCTCATCAAAAACATTGGAGTAATCTCGAACCACCGAAACAAATTGCAAATCATCTATGGATGCATCTAGAGACTTTAGGAAGCTAAGCATAACAGACCCTTGGGGGTCACAAGAAACTTCGAGGGTCCACCCATGACAAGTCAGGAGTCTAACAACCCTCCTTTCACAATCCAGAATGGCCCCATACGTGGTAAGCCAATCCATTTCTAGAATCAACCTGTAGCCCATAAACCCAAGCACATACGCGTCACATTCAAAATCGACGCCTACACAGATATTTTCAAACCCCGACAAATCATCGATAAATGAGCCAAACCACCAATGGGGTTTGAAACAATTACAGGATCTACTACCATACTAGTAATTAAGTGTAGAGATTAAACCACAGAACTAGATATAAACGAGTGTGAAGTGCCAGAATCAAAAAGTGTTCTGATTGGATGGTTCGAAAGAGAAACTAAATTTTCTACGGAAAATTTTCTACCTCTTTCAGGAGCACTGATCGCGAGAGCATGCACCTACCCTCCAGAAGTCCCTGCTCTTTGACCTTGTCCCTGCGATCCCTGTTTCTTCGATCACTCTTTAGAGAAGTGTCCAACCTCTCCGCAATTAAAGCAATTGGCCTTCCTTCTCTTACAATCTTTGATCAAGTGACCCTCCTTCCCACAATTTTACATTTTCTCTTATCCTTGCCTCTATCATCTTTCCCTCCTTTCTTCTGCTGTTGTTGTTGTCCATTCTTGGGCCACACCTTCTTATTCTGCCATGTCCCCTCAGCTTTTGTTTCCTTCTTTTCTACCTTGTCCTCCTCATGCATTAGGGCCATATCAGAAAGCTTTTAAAAGGTGGCCCCCATTGGAATATGGGACATAGCTAAACCATGCAGAGGCTCATTCAGCCCTTTAGCAAACCGCAAAGCCTTTTTGTGCGGTGTATCCACCAACTCTAACCCGAACCTTGCCAGCTGGTTGAACTTGCTCACATACTCCTTTACCGTCAAATTTAATTGTTTAAATGCTAAGAACCTCTCCATATGTATGCTTCTCTCTACTTGGAAAAGAAATTTCATTTCGAGCCTTTGTCTAAAATCTTCCCAAGTTTCCATCGGACGTCCAGCTTTGGTGATTTCCCACCAAAATGAGGCTTCGTCCTTTAACAGCTAAGCAGCTAACTGAATCTTTCTTCGGTCCTCCACTACAAAGATTACGAATAAGTCCTCGGCCTCCTTAAGCTAGTTTCGAGCTTCTAGGAATGTCTCGTTCCCATGGAATGGCCTTCCTCCCATAGCCCGGAAGTCTATGCAGATCTTGGCAAAGTTGTCAGCTCTTGGAGGGGGAGGAGGAATAACAGGTGCAGCTGGGGGAGGAACGTCTCTTTGGCCTTCGACCGACATCGTGGCCTCCAAATACCTACGGAACCATTCGGGTATTGTGACGCCTTCTGGGATATTAGGGATGTTTTGTTCCCTAGACATGCTGAAAAAAGGGAAAAGGAAGGAATTTAGATAAAGGACCGAAGGATACTACATATGGATTTTTGGGGAATGGTTTTTAAATAGACTTTTATTTTGAAAATACTTTCTTTTAAAACCTTTTTGAAAATAATTTCCAATTTTTTTACCTAATCTGGTAACCTTCAGCTCTGATACCAAGTGTGACACCCTACGTCTGTTAATGTCACTCACTAAGGGAATGCATTAAGTTTTGTGAAGCGTTATAGGTAAACAGACACAAAATAATTACAAGACAGATATAAATAAGATAGCAGCGGAAATTTTTAATTTTTTATTTCAAACATAAATCATAATGCCGTGGTCCATAATATCATAAGTCACAAAAACCATTACAATAAAACAACTTCTTTCTTGCATCATCAGAGTACATAAGAATATGAAAAACATAATTCCCCAATTAAAAGAGTTAAGCCATAGTAGAGACAAGAACTTGAGCCATACTTCAGAAGTAGCTCCTAGCAAGACGATATCTGAGTCCTGACTAAGCCTGGGTGTTTCCTCCCTGAGAACCTGAGGGGGGGAACAGAAGAAAGAAGAAGAAACAAAAAGGGTTAGACATAAAGTCTGGCGAGTCTAGTTACTTTTAGCCAGTAAATAAATAAAAGTAACATGATGGGCATATAAAGCGAATAAGAGAGATCACTACATAAATGGCAGGTGTGACAAGATAGACATGGTAAGGTGTATGTGCCTCACTAATGATTACTCTGCAATATTACTAGTATAGCTAAAAATGAGATGATCCCTTCCACTATAAGTTGGTAGACTTAGGGCATACGTCCAAGTGTACCCTAACCACTACCCTAACCGATCGGCTCCCTACCCCGTAGATATCCTGTGCTGGCCCCTTAGTAGGAGGTATCACTTCCTAAAGTGGCAACCATTAAGGTGTGCACAACCATACCTATCGGTGTCACGATCGTTTTATCCCCCTTTGCCCGGCTCATGCACACACATGGCCCGGTCGGTTTGCGCCGCCAACACATTCCATCTCGTTTGGATCTCTTATAATCAATCAGTAAGCGTGCCCCTTCTCCGCCTAGTACGGAGTTCTTTAGTTGATACCAACTCCAGGTTACTGACTGAAATGGGTCCCACACAATATGATACAAGCTCTCCCCCTTGTCTTGTATCGCCACCATGTTTTTCACTAACTATGTATACCCTTAGGTGTCTTTAATTACATAGCTCTACACCAGTTATGCTTACCGTAAAGGGTGTCTTTAATTACATAACTTTATTACATTATCCACCAGTTATGTATACCAATAGGTGTCTTTAATTACATAACCTTATTGGGTTAAGTTCGTAGGCCTATATGTAAATATTACCTACCCCCTCTAATTTACTTAACCCACCCACTACCCATCCAAATTTACTTAACCCTAACTTAAGTTCATAATCATACAATCCTTATGGATTAAATTAGGTTAAGTAGTCCAATTCAATACCATGTCCAATTATGGCTATAATAGGCTAGACCTCCCACATTAGGTCTACAACGTGTGGATGCTGGATATGACGGTCAGGCCCGGGCAGTCTTATTCCACAGTTGGGCCTAATCTCGTGTCTTAGCCCGATTCGTATTTGCGAACTTAGACCTCTCACATTAGGTTCAACATTAGTGGCTGCTGGATATGCTGGTCGGGACCGGGCAGACTTCCGCCACTAACGCAACCTAACCTCGTGTCATAAGTGCAATTACAATTCCTAATTTTAATGACTAAATATTCCATTTTTATCCAAATCTACCTATGTCATATAGGTGATTATTTCTATGTTTCCCCATTTGAGTTAAATGTCCAATTTGTATAAATATTACATAAATTATGCCAATTATAAATCCCTTTTCCTCGTTTCCTAACTAACATATTCACACGTATTTTGGCAGCATCTAGGCTATTAAGCAGCCTAGCCATAACAATGAAAAGGGAATATGACAAAGGTGATAGTTTCAACATATCTTGGCATAAACTGGCATGATAACAAGGTGAATGGGCATGTAATTAAGACCATCACAAGGTGGACATAAAACTGATAACTTGTGTTAATTACTACGATGTCAAAGCAATCATAATGAGATCTAAATTAACCATTTAGGTGTCTAACTATTTAAATCTAGCATAATTAGGTTAGATCTAAAGATGGCTTCACATATCAAGTTTACAACATATCTATATTGATCACAATATGACAAGTGAAAAGGGGATTTCATAAAAAACTAGATCTAACCAATGTTACAACTGTCCAATTTAATAGATTTACATTCACCACAATACAACTACAAGTCAAGATCCACATAAACAGCATAATATAATAACCACAATTATATTAGATCTAGGGAAATAGATCTATCATGACATAGTATTGGATTTAATACTAGCACAGAATCATGCTTTACAACATATCCAATTTACAGTCTTTCACAATTCACTTTCATTTATCTAAACCTAAAAGTAATCTAGAAACTCACAGCGTTAGGTTTAGAGAATTGAGAAAGAACGGATCTTGAATTCTGAATTTGATTTGCAAAGTATGTTGTTGTAGAAAACGGTTCAGTTCGCACTCCAGCAGCATATGGCTTCCATGATTTCCAATGAAGAAAATAAGAGATTTGAGCACGTATTTATAGCTGCAGAGCCCTCTGAAACTGACTGCCACCTCAGCCCTAAGGGTGTTGACACCCCTGTGGGTGGGTTGACCCATAGGTCGACACCCTTTCAAGCGGGTCGACCCCTAGGTCGACTCCCCTCTAGGGGGGTCGACCCTCCAGAGCGGGAATTTTGCCGCTCTGGCGAATTTTTCAAATTTGAATTGTTTTGGATAAAACTCTGACTCATCTTTGACTCATGCGTATATATATAATTTTTCTGCATGTATACAAACTTAAAACCCTCATAAGTTCCTCATACGGTGTCCGTTTTACGAAACCAAGTGTCTGTCTTGGATAGAATTTCAAGACGAACGCAATGGTGCAGTTCGTTTGCTCTAATTCTGAATATTAAATTAATTATTACTTAATTTATCCTCTTTTAGTGTCAGTACAAGTTCGGTTTGTTACAAATTTGGAAGATATAGATATCGTTATTCCCAATACGATATCCGTTGGTTTCAGAATTTGATATTGAATATAAGCCGATATTAATTTCTATTCAGAGCCTTATATTTAATATCAAATTGGATTTTGGATTTTTCATGAATGGTGTCTTTATTAACACTGTTCTTAAATCCAATTAACAGTGAAGATATGATTTGGAATTTATAAATCTTTTTATTAAGATTTAAGGGAAAATTTCCAAAGTAAAGTTTTCCAATTTAATACTTAAATTGGAATTGAATGGAATTCGATTTGGTAATAATCGAGATGAGCTTCTGTAAAGGAAGATCGTTAATATATATGGAATTTAAAAGGCTTTGCCGTTATTCCATTTTTATTATTAGTCTGATATAGATATTAATATCAATTACATACTGTTATGTTATTCATGAAGATTCCATAATTAATGGAAGTTTATTAGGGTTTATTGTGAGTTGTGTTTTGAATGACATTGGTTCTTTGGCCCAGTAAAAGACAAGATTAATTTCTTAAAGATTGAATAATCATTAAGTAATGATTTTTGGGAGGTTAAAACTAAATAGAGTTTTAATGAATCTTTAATTAGATTGGAAAGTAATTGAATTAATTAAATTTACCAAATTCATGAATTGATCGAGAATGGAGTACCACCAGTTTTACTCCATGCGATAGTTAAATCTTTAATTAGATTTGAACGTGAAATGGTAACTAAATTTACCGATAACACCATCGGTGTTAGATATGGAGCACTACCGGTTTTGGCTCTATGGGATGAATTGGTGGGATTAGGATTAATAAAATAATAAACGATTACTTCAGTAAGGCTCGATAATCTCGGCTAGTTTTATAAACCTTAATTTGGTTTAAAATTGTTACAGGATAAAATAAAATCTTTTGAAATGATATCCAAAGGAAGATTCAAGAATAAGTTTAAAAGAATTTATCTTTGATAAAATTAATAGGAACCTTTCCCTAAAAATCTGAATTTTTGAATAAAAGAATATTCTGAATTGGAATGAGGCGTATGAAGTGCATTTATAGCACTTGATTATTTATTATAAAATACACGAATTATTCAGAAAGACCGGGTTTATCCTATTCTGAATAACTGATACGACGACTAAGAGTCACTGATATGAAGGCGGTTGTTAAAGACTGGAGAACTTCACATCGTTTGGATGATTACTGATGTTTTGATTGGGTTGTACACCCAAGACAAGGTAATAAGTGGTGATCGTCCAGACGTACTTGGAGATCGACCGGATATGTAAGGACCTCTTTCCTGTATTGGACATTTGGGATGAGGAATAAGGTGCCTCCGGTTTCGTTCAGACCCAGAACGGACTTGTAAATGGGTGTTTGTCTGATATTGGATTTCATTCTGTTTGATTGATTTCTGTTAAATATACATGTTTGGTGGTGGAGAATTTATTCTCTTGCTTAATACCCTTCTCTGAGACGTACGAGCTTAGAGGTTATATATTGATAGACCTCATTTGTATGGCATGAATTGTCAGTGTGGCATGCTGAGATGCAAATAATCAAGACTTTTGTTGAAAATCATAGTCTTGTGGGTGATGATCAAAGAACGACTTTAATTAGCATAGCTTTGTTTATAGCGTTAATTCGCGAGCCTCACACCTGGAATGAGTCAAATACGGGATAGCGACTGCAGGGAGTGCATGACGTTTCTTTCTAACTAGAAGTGATGTCATGGTATGGAGCCCAGACATTTTTACTTATGTGGATGATGGATTGCGAGGCACCTCAGATATTGAGTTTCTAATGGCTCAGAGATAGGTCCGACATGACCAGTAAACATGTGTTTAGGAATAACTAATCCATTAAAGTAAGTGTGGACCGACCCTGAAGATCCAAGGATTGCCCAAAGTGTGTATTCCTAAGGCATTTTCTAGAGTGTCTCGAATCAGTGAGGAGACATCCCTTGCCTCGGCTCATAGATGAAAATCCAATTTCCGATACGTGATTTTTCGGTTTTATTTTTAAACCTATATGGAGGCATAGTGGCATGGGACGCTCATGTCGTCTATGATTGATACATTTATATTTGAAGTTGTTTTGACACTATGCACTTCTAGTAATAACAAAAATGATTTGTTTTAAACGTACCAAGCATGTTTGGCTATTATAAGGAAAAACTCTATCCTTTGGCTGGTGTTGCATTGTGTGATTGGACCTGAGTCGTATAATAGCTTCATCTTCCAAAAAGCATTGCGTTGTTTTATTTTAAACTGAGATTCATGTTGAGTAAACCTGTTCCATGTTATAGGGCGTGGTCCCATGATTTTCCAACTTTTAAAGTAAGGATTTAATAACTGTTTTAGTTCCCACACCAGTCCCATGAACCTAAACTCTGGGTGCCCATATTTTCCACATAGGTAGCTAATAGTTTTGGCTTTCGTAGACATTTCTTTTCATAGGATCCTGGATTACGGCTAGAGCTATATTCAGAAAGCTTTGTATCCGTGTATTTCATTCAGTTGTGCTAGTTGATGATAGTTCTACTGCATTATAAAATGTATATATTTTCTACTGTTTTGTAATTTAAATCTCTGGTATTTTTCTGCTGTATATTATTTGAACTCTGATATATTCTTGCACTTTGATGTAAATTGTTGTAGCAGCAATGAATTTTTTTTGTTTGTGTTCTGATGCGCCGTGTTCTCAAAGCAATCTGGGCTCCTCTGTCTCCTCCGGGATCGGGGAAGTCTGGGTCGTCACAGCCCTTATCCGGAGGGGGTTGTGATGGGATCCGATTTTCAAGATCCTTGTGGGGTCATCGTCGTCGATGGGTATCTCGACTGTAGTCTCGTTTGGTGCTGCCCTCCTGCATCCCGGCTCTTCGTCCTCCCTTTGGTCGATGTCCTCGAACCGACAAGGGGGAGGCCCCGAACGGGATGCTTTCTGTAATTGCTATTCTTCCTTCTCCTCCGTAGGAGGGGTGTTCTTCGATTGTTTGCTCTTATTCTGCAGTTCTTTCCATTCCGCCAGATAAAAAGCTCGTTTAGTCACTCGATCCCCTCGTACCGTTCCAACCCCTCCATCTGTCGGGAATTTCAACAGTAGAAACCAGGGAGTGATATGAGCTCTTAACTCCACTAAAGCCGGGGTCCCTAGAAATGTGTTAGACCGGGAATTTATGTTCATCACAACAAATGGAAGAAGTGGTACTCTCCTACGATCTTTGTCTCCTAACTCTATGAATAACTTGATCAGTCCGATAGGCTCGCTGGAGGATCCATTGAAGTCGTGTATCTGGTTGGTGCACGGCTCTAAATCTTTCAGTTCCAACTTCATTTGATCATAAGCCTGCTTGAACAATATGTTGATCGAACTCCCAATGACGATTAGAACCTTTCGCACTGTTGCCGGACCTATGATTGCTGTTATTACTAGTGGGTCGACCATTGGAGCTTCTATGCCGACTTCTTCCCGTTCTCGGAAGATAACATCTTCTGCCTCTATTTTCCTTTGCTTCATGGGGTTTATAGCTTCATGGATACTGGTCTCTGCAACATCAAGGTGCTTTACGGAGTTTACATATTGCTCCATAGTCCGGATGCTGTACCCAGTAGGGTATGGTCCTCCAACAATGGCATGATGACTATTCCTTTCCCCTTCTCTTGGGCGATGGCTCAGGTCTCCGCTTGGCTTTTCGCTGGCGCCGAGCTTCCTTGCCCCTGTCTCTTTAGGCCATCTTGTATTCATCAAGCTTTCCTTCCCGGATTAACTTTTCCACTAGGTCTCGCAAGTGTCGACACTCGTTCGTTGAATGTGCATAAATCTCATGAAATAGACAAAATTTCCCTGTCTTCTTCTCCTTCTCCGTTGCCTCATGCAAGGGCGACTTTTTTGTACTGTACAGTACTGCATGTGTCCAGATAAATGTTCTTAAGTGTGTCGTTCAATGTAGTATATCTTTCAAAGACTTGGAACCGGGGTCGCTTTGTGGAATTCCCTCTTTTTCCAGGATTCCCATTAGCATCCTTCGGTCCGTCAACGTTTTGCTTTCCATGGTTTCTGACGTTTACTTCTACCTTTCCCAGACTATCCCCAGATTTCTTGACCGCGACGTTGCTTTCGATTGGTTTGGTACATGCATCTTTTGGACCATCCTCCTCACCTAGCGGCGCATCCTCTTGCCTCAACCGGATGTTGGCCTTTTCATAGAATGTTTTAATCAATGTGGGCAGCTTTCCAATTAATTATTTTACAAACTCTATCCGTTTATCAATGCCATCGACCATGGCCACCAGGACGGTCTCATGATTAGGTTTCTTACTTCGGTGGCCGCCCGGTTGAATCAGTTTATATAGTTTCTCAGGGATTTACCTCTTCCCAGTTTGACTGCTGAGAGAGCCATAACATACTTCGAATTGGAGGCATGGAGACAGAATTGATTCAAGAATTTCTCACTTAAGTCTTTAAATCTTGGGACTGACCTTGCGGGTAGACAGACAAACCACATTAGTGCTACCCCGCTCAAGAAAATTGGAAATGCTTTACATTTGATGGTATCTGGAGCTACTACCACCTCCATACACCAAGAGTATCTCATCAAATGTTGTTGCGAGTCAGTAGTCCCATCGTAATGTTTCATTTAGGTCACATTGAACCTTTGGGGGAATTTAGCCCGCAAGATGTCGTCCGTGAATGGCGCATGACTTCGGTCAACTCCCCAATCTTCATTCTTGTGCCCCCTGCTGCCATTCATGATCTGTCGTACCATGGCAGTCAGATTTGGGGGAATGACTGTGTTTCGATCGGTATTATCAACCGACCTTCGTCTCCTGGCTCTTACATGCACGTCTCCTGACTGTTTGTTCGGGCAACCCTCCCTCCTCCCCGGACATCTCGGTCGATCACAAGGTTCCGGGGGAAAGGGGGAGAATAGGGGCTCGATCTGCATGGGCAGCATATTGATGAACAGGTGGAGAGGCACCTCGGTTTGGTTGATCCATAAGAACGATGACTTATGTTTCATCCGGATCTGCCTGGGTTTGTCCTTTCGTCCCTGGTTGATCTAATCGTCCTTCCAGATGCAACTGACGGATGTTTTCGGCTCTTTCTAACGGTCGCCGAGGTGGATGCCGGTCTCTGCATCCCTTGGATGATGATAATCTCTCCGTGTTTTGGTCTAGCCGATGAGGGGAGATTTGGTGATCCCTAATATCATGAGTTTGATGATTCCTGAACTTCTCAAATTGCCACGATATGCGGTTCATATCCTACCGCATGGTAGCATTCTCTCGAGCATGAATTTTTAAGACATCTGTAGTTTCCCAGAGCTGATTTAACACAGTCATAAATTCATCTTGGGTGGTGAAGGCTGAGGACGGAGTCGGATCTGCTGCGGGGGGTAATGTAGGTTGATCTCGAAGTAGTTTTAGGTGCAGCTAATCCACCGGCTGCGTCCGCAGATGTCGCAACTTGCGGTTATTTCCCAATACTGCGAGTTATCTTTCCAGCCGTAACTCAACAATATATATATATATATATATATATATATATATATATAAAAGGTAGGATTTTGTCTTGGACTTGGTGATCCGAAAGTAGAGCAAAAATCCGTCTCAGGGTGAGAATATCAGTTCTAAGTGAAAGCACTAAAGTGTTGACACCAAAAATTGGTACAACACCTAAAGAAAGGGTTTTGTGGAGAATAAATGAAGAGTAACGATCGCAAAAACTAAAAATAGAGGAAATCACACTCCAATTTATAATGGTTCGGCGTTAACAAGCTTACATCCACTTTATAATCTCTTATATACTTTATCAACTATTACAGTCGGAATAGTTACAATGGCAATATGACAAGAGATTGATAGGTATTCTAGAATAGAAAAATTATTCAGTTTTCCAAAAGTTTTTTCTTCTGAGTTTAGATGGGGTATTTATAGGTGATATAGTACTCAAACTGGCCAGAATATGTGCTCTTTGATCCAAGATAATAGGAAAGCATGAAGATACGTTCTCCTCCTATGAAACCGGCATGATTTGAATCTGTAATTACAAGTTCAGCTGATCCAATCTATCTGGACAGCGTGGAACAAACAAAGCCGAGTGCGAGCTATTCTTCCGGTGGATATTTGATTTGGGATCGAGTATGGCTTGACTTGGTCAGTTTGATTATGGTGAGTTCCCTCTGAGTTGCATGCTGAGTCTCTGCGTTATACACAGCAAGCTTGGGTCAAGTTGATAACCAGCGGGTCCATTTCCAAATAGTAGCTACCCACGTTAGATGTTGGTTCGTGATGCCGATTAGCCATGATGGGATTGCCAAAAGGCCCATCAACACTATTGATGTTCAAGAATAATTTCATGATGTCATACATGGCATATTCTTAATATAAATGAATCATATCTAATTTACAAATTAACGTCATGTGATTTATACATCTTTATAATTGCATGAAAAACTACATTTTTTAATATGAATATACATAGTAAAAATGACATATATTTTTAAGAGCTACTAGAAAAATGGATTAATTAGATACTCTCCAAAATTATTTAAATGATTAGAATTTAAGATTTGATGAGTAGTTTAGATATATGCATTGAAATATAAAATATCACGAAAGAATTGAGGAGGTTCAACAAATAATTGTGGAAATATTAAAATGTAGGTATTTAAAGCGGAATTTGCTTTCTTAATTTATGATAAATTTATTGAGATAAGTGTATAATATATTTATTAAATTTTTTATTATTATTTACATATATTATTTAAACTGTGTGACTTATTTAACTTTATATTAGAAAGAAAACCTATTTTTGCCCTTTTTTACATGGACATAGTGTACGATTTAAAACATCACGCTTATAGCATTAGTTAGATGAATTAACAACAATTTTTGATTAAATTCATTTGTTAAATTCAAAGTCACTTAATTAAAATATAATGACTTAAACGTACCACGTTAAGTGATATTATGCAGCGTTTTATAAACAAATTTTAAATTGTATACGTTTGATATTAATATTACAATGCAATACACGATAAACATATAGACATAAATGGGTTCAACTTTGATCTTATGATAGTTATTTATGTGTATAATTTATGTTATGTGATTGGCATGTTTATTTTTTCATTTTTGTTAATATGCATATGGTTAATCTTGATGTAATTTATTACGCGAATCAATGAATTATAATTTGCTAAGGTTATTTAAATAATTTTAATTTTATGGAGAAGAGATCAAATTTTTAAAAAATCTAAAAATGGCAACCTTCAAAACCCTAGGCGAATTCGAAAAATGTATTTTCTTCTCTGGCATCTTCTTTTACAAATCATATCTTGGCTTCGCATAAAGACAATATTACTAAAGACAAAGCTCTAGCTATGACGTACAAGGACATTCTTTTACGTCTAGTTGTAAAGTGTGACATATTTTTCTAATATATATAAAACGCGAGTCACCAACCAGCGCCTTGTAAAAATAACCAATATGATGCTAATCTCAGAAAAATCAAATCAAATAATGGTTGCTTCAAATGTGGATCGACAGATCACTGGGTGCGATCATGTCGTAACCCAATTTTATGTTTTAAATGTAATAAAACTAGCCATAAAGGTTTTAACTGTAAATCCTTTTGTAATCCTCCTAAAAAAATAGCGAATTTGAAAAATTGCTCTCAGATCTCGACTAAGAATTTTCTTGAAGAATTTAACTGGGCGCGTTCAATGGTAATTATCTCAATTGAGCATGGATCCTTCTCAATTGTACAAATCGAAGAGCTTATAAAATCCAGATTTGGCAGTATGGCACCTTTTTGGAACTAGAATGTTAAGAGATTGGGCGATGATTTTGTTGTTAGATTTCCATCTTCATTGCTGACTTAGAATTTTAATTACGCTATAATTATAACAAAAGGAACGTTTAATTTGAAGCATTGGAGTGCACAAATTGGTTGTACTTCCAAAAATACGGTGAAGGTTTGGGTCTCTTTGAAGAATGTGCCTCTAGTTTTCTGCAAATTGGAGGTCCTTCACACGACATAGGCATAGGTGGGTTATGTTAACAAATTGCAATATGGGGCGCTGCATGCAGATGATTATAATTATTTGAGAGGTGAGTTGTTGACGAAGGGTCGACAGTGATTCCTTCATCGATAATGGTACCCATTGAAGAGTTCAATCATGAAGTGCAGATCATAATATGTGATGGAGATTCGTCCATCAACAAAAATGTATTGGGTTTTAAGAAGAGATTTTTTGTGAAGGGTAATGATGGGAGGATGAAAGTTTTAACTAGGAAAGTGGCGGATGTTCGTGATGACAGGACGTAGGAGGTGGTAAATGATGGAGTAGCTGACAATCCGATTGTAGTCTCGTCAGATGACGTGGATATGGCTGAAGGTAATAATGGGAATTTTGTTGTTAACCATAACGATGGTGCTTAGATGGAAGTTAATGATGAAGGTAACATAGTTGGGGTTGGAAATGTTCCAAATAATATGACTGAAGGGGTTGGTTTATATGATTTTGGCGATATGGGAGACAGTAACTTTGTCACTGATGGTGTGGTGGAGAATGTACAAGAAATCTTTTCACAAGACTTGAATCTGGCGGGTGACAAGACTTTGGCGTTGACTGTTTCTGGTGAATGCTCAACAGCAAACAAGGGAAAAGGCAAGAAAGCCATGGACTCTAGCATTGTAATGCTCAAAAGAAGTGCAAGGGGTCTACCTTATCCTCTTAAAGGTAGCATCTTTGTCCCTGCCTTTCTTAACACTTTATCTAGTGATAAAATGCATGATTTAGCTTGTAGTTTCGGTTTCATGTTAACTGCTGATGTAATTAGCGATATTAAAAATAAAGGACTAGAGAGGGATAATGTTTCACCATGATTATTGTCACATGGAATGTAAAGGGCCTAGGAACTTTCAATAAATGTCTTAGTATTAAAAATTATCTTAAATCTATTAAGCCTGGTATTGTTTTGTTACAAGAAAATAAACTTGAAAACCTAGAAGATAAGGTTTTTAGATGTCTGGGTTGGGGAGTTTTTGATGAATGGTGCTTTATTCCTGCTGTAGGAAGTAAAGGTGGTATTTTCACGAGATGGAATAGTAGCTGTTGGATTTTAAAATAAGAGATTAAGCAAAGTCACTGCCTTCATGTTGCATTGGAATGTAGAAAGTCCAAAATTTTATATTTCATCTCTAATGTGTATGGGCCGAACACTAGAATAGAAAGGCTCCTTGTAAAGAGGGGATTGATTTTCACAATTTGATGTTTGGTCCTTAGGTTATTGGAGGAGATTTTAATGTAACCAGATTCGCCTTTGAGAGAAGTAATAGAAAGGATAATTATGTAGGGGACATGGAAGACTTCAGTGAATTTGTAAATGACTGCAATTAAATTAACCTACCCCTTTCAAATAGAAGTTTCACTTGGAGTGATGGTAGAATCCCCCAAATTTGGTTAAGCTTGATCGCTTTTTCATTAACTCCAGATTTGAAGATATACACCCTCTTACTTTTCAAAAAGGGTTGTCCTCAATTATTTTAGATCATTGTCCTATAGTTTTAGTGTAACAACCCCGATTTTTTGAACCAATTTTTTTTTATAGCTATTTTAATGGATTTTTAATATTTAAAATGAATTATTTTAAATAATAACGATTTAAAATTTATTTAAATCGAAGTTAGAATGTATAAATTTATATTAATTATAAAACGAGCTTGAAAAGGCGCGGTAGTTTGAAAATTCGATTTTAAATTTCAATTGAATGTATATGATTCAAGATAAATCGGAATTCAGTAAAACCAGAAATATTTGAATCTTTTTAGCCATATTTTTCTAACGAATGTAAGAAACTGAGATTTCTCTTTATAAATTAAAAGTTATGTCCAGTTTAAAATTTGAAATAGCGGCTATAGAATTTCTATATATTTTTAATATATAAAGCCCTTAAAAATAGCCATTTTGCAAACGACCTCCGTTTCCGACGAAACCACTTTTGTTGGATCCGGAATATCAAATTATTGTCAGGTTCAAAATTTCATAATTTTTGGAATTAATATGTGAGCGCAGTGAATTTAAATGTGTTTTGTAATTTCAGTTTGAATTTAATCGACTTGAAAAAGGCCATTTTTCAAACGGCCTCCAAATTCGAAAAAAATTAGTTTTGTCAGGATTGTACCGTAGAAACATAGCTAGATTTATTTTTCTGTAATTTTTGGAGTTAGTATGTGGCCCTAGTAAATTAAAATGAACGTTTAAATTCAATATATATTGATTTATATTTTAATTTAAAGAAAAACTGATTAAAACAGTCGAATTGGCTTACCAAACATATCCCATTGTGTTCGGAATAAGAGTATTTATCTAGGAACGATAGTCGTTGGGTTTGATTTGGAGTTCGGATGCAAAATATCAATTTTTGGAAATAAATAAAAAAACATGTTATATATAATGGTCAAAAGAAGGGTCAAACCCCTCATTTCTCTCCAACGCGGTCAACTGTAAAAACCCGCCGCTCAAATGAATTGAAGTCCCCGATTCTTCAATCCTATCCTCTTCAATGTCTTTCGATCCAATCAATATTATCCAAATTTTCTTGCACGAAAATGGTAGAGATTTTCTTTAACTTCAATACTATAAGGTGATGATCAATTATAGAGGCATGGTTTGCTGGGATTTGGGGCGTGAAGTTGGCGGTTTTGATCGAGATTTTGGGATGGATGACGGGTGCGAGTGGGCCCACACTAGGGGCGGCGGTGGAGCAGAGGGTGGCGCACACGGTGGCGCCCTCTGATCGAACTCCGGTCAGCTATGGGTGGTGCGGTCCTGAACCCTAATGTTGAAGTATGGGTTCAAACAACCCAGACAAGGTTACAAAGAAGACAACAGGAATGGTACCGTTTTTTTAAAACGTAATTGATTGGGTAAATTTCTTGATTAAGGAAATTTAATTTCAATTAAATTCATGATATTAAAACTTTAATAACTTGTGCTTAGATGATCAGAATCAGGCGATTTCAATTGCGTTGGAACCGTAAATTCGAACTCTACGCAATGGAACTAACTGGAAGTGATTTGGAGCATATTAAAATTTGAGGCAATTTTAAATCAAAATAGAACAATTCAGAAATAAAGAATGGCAGAGTGGAACCCAAAGTGAGAACTCCTTCTCACTCAAAATCATTTTATCATATTATTTTATTCATGTATAAAAATATATATAATTGCCTGTGTAGATTTTTTATCAGTTTTAATTATTATAAATTGTATACGGTGCCTGTTAGCTTACCTCCCTCATCTACAGACCATGGATGACAATTGACTGTATTGTGTTTTGTTTGTGATGTTGGAATGTTTAACATATTAAAAATAATGTTAATAATATTGTGGTAATTGAAGTTAAATTATAAATATCCATTTATAATTTAAACAGTAAAATGGGAATAAATATCCATTTACAAGTCGGATGACTTGTTTATGTACACCGATTTAAGTGATATTGATTGGGCAATAAATTTTACACATAGCCCAACTGCACAAATAATAATCAGTATTTGTTGTTTGAAAACCCCACACAAGTATTGGGATGATATTTGACATACACTAATCCCAATATCTAGTTGTATGTCAATCGATGAGTTGACAGGCTGTGATGAGTGTTATTTATTTTAATGCTTATACAGTTGTAAATTGCACTCTGGATGATGTTGGAATGGTTAATGATTATTTATCATTATTGTTGAATACATGCGACGTATGAAATCCATATAACATAAATTATATGGTAATTGATTGAGTTGCATTCCGATTCAGAAATAAAGAATATTTTGAAATAATGAATATTTTAAAATAATTTTCAATGAAGAATCAAAATGTGATTTTGATGTCCGATTTTGGATGGACATGAAAATATATAAATATATGAAGCCGAGTTAAGTATAGAAATACTTTTTAACCCGAATAGGTTTATCAATCTATTTTATTCATTTTATAATGAATATAAAAAAATTGATTTCAAAATCTAATATTTTGAAAATATTATCATTTAAATTTTATAATGATAAAGAATATTCAATTTGATTTAAAATTGAAAAGGAAGTTAAAATTGTTTTAAAACGAATTTATAAATATTTTATAAAGTACGTTTTAAATAGAAATCGATGATATATATATTATACATATATAATGGCCTAAATTAAGTGCGCCGTGCAGCGATTGTTCGCGAATTTCGACCATTAACTTCAACGGACGTAATGAGAGATCTGACCGTCGGATTCTCCTAAAACCGGAACCGTTAGGTTCGTATCGAAAAGAGCTTTCTAATGAATATGAGAGATTTGAAATCTAACGTTTAGATTTTGAGATATGTCCAAATCAATTTCAGAAAAGGCCGCTATGGATGCAGTTCGGTGGCCATTATTGGAAACCGACTGTAAGGGCCTTGATAAAATTATCAAAAATACAGAAAAATTATGTAAAATCATGATAAATTATTTGGAAAGATTTTGGATGAAAAATTCCAAGTTTTGAAAAGATAAATGGCATTTTTATCGAAATGAACTAGTTATTAACTAGTATAAAAATCCAGTATTCTTAAATAAATAAATTGGATCTGTAAATGGTTTTGAAATAACCAGGAATTCCAATGTATGAGTTGGAATGTATTTAAATAGAAATAATCTTTGGAATATTTTGATATTGGATTCCGTGATTATACGGATATTGTTTTGGGAATTTGGAAGATACATATATTCTTATACCCAATACGATATCCGTTAGTTTCAGAATTTGATATTGAGTATAAGCCGATATAATTTCTGTTTAGAGCCTTGTATTTAATATCAAATTGGATTTTGGGTTTGTCGTGAATGGTGTCTTAAATAACACTGTTCTTAAACCCCGATGAGAAAAGAATAAATCTTTTAAATAAGATTTAGAGAAGTTTACCAATTGATTATTATTTAATTGGAATTGAATTGAAATTGGATTTTTGGGTTTATCATGAACGGTCTTTTAAATAACGCTTGTTCTTTAACCCAATTAACAGTGAAGAGATGATTTGGAATTTATAAATCTTTTTATTAAGATTTAATGGAAAATTTCCAAAGTAAAGTTTTCTAATTCAATATATTAAATTGGAATTGAATGGAACTCGATTGGGTAATAATCGAGATAAGCTTCTGTAAAGGAAGATCGTTACTATATATGGAATTTAAAAGGCCTTACCGTTATTCCATTTATTTTATTAGTCTGATATGGAAATTTATATTGATTATATATTGATCTGTTTTCCGTGAAGATTCCATAGTTAATGGAAGCTGATTTGGGTTTATCGTGAACTATGTTTTAAAGGAAATTGGTTCTACAACCCAGTTAAAGAAAAGAGATATTTCTTAAATTGGAATAATCATAAAGTAACGATTTATGATATTAAAGCCGAGCTGGAGTTTTAATAAATCTTTAATTAGATTGGAATGAGAATGGGATAATATATCGAATTCATGAAATGATCGATAATGGAGTATCACCAGTTTTACTCTAGGCGATAGTTAAATCTTTAATTAGATTTGAACTTGAAATGATAAGTAAATTTTTCGATAACACCGTGGGTGTTAGATATGGAGTACTACAGTTTTGCTCCATGGGATGAATAGGTTGGGATTGGGATAATAAAATATGATTACTTCAGTAAGGTTCGTTAATCCCAACCAGTTAATAAACCTTAATTTGGTTTAAGTGGTGAAACAATAGAATAAAATCTTTTGAAAAGATATCTAAAGGAAAATTAAAGAATAAGATAAAAGAATTTATCTTTGATAAAATCAATGGGAACATTTTCCTAAAGATATGAATATTTAAATAAAAGAATATTCTGGATTGGAATGAGGCGTATGATGTGTTTTTTATAACACTTGATTATAAAATACGCGAGTTATTCGGAAAGACCGGGTTTAATCTATTCTGAATAACTGTTACAACGATTAAAAGTCGAGGATGATGACGGTGGTTGAAGATCGGGGATCTTCGCATCATTTGGATGATTACTGATGTTTTGATTGGGATGTACACCCAAGACAAGGTAATAAGTGGTGATCGTCCAGACGTACTTGGAGATTGACCGGATATGCGAAGGACGAGGAATAAGGTACCTCCGGTTTCGTTCAGACCCAGAATGGACTTGCAAATGGATAGGGTGTCTGGTATTGTATTCCTTTATACTGTATTCGTTGATCTCTGCTAAATATATATCTGTTTGGTGGCGGAAAATTTATTCTCTTGCTTAACACCCTTCTCTGAGACGTACGAGCTTAGAGGATATATGTTGGTGGAAATCAGTGGTACGGTATGGATTGATAGTGTGGCATGCTGATTTGCATGGATCAAAGCTCTTATTGAAAAGCAAGGCTTTGTGGTTGATGATAAAAGCATAGCTTTAATTAGCATAACTTTTTGTAGCATTGATTCGCGAGCTTCATACCCCGGTATGAACCAGAAACGGGATGAGGGACCATAGGGAAATGGACATATATTAGTTTCTAGTTACGAGTAACATCATGGTATGGAGCCCATACTGTTTACTCATGTAGATGTTGGAAAACTTTATTGATGGATAGCGAGGTACCTCGGATTTGATTTGAGTCCCTAGTGGCTCGTTATATACTAGAACTGATTGAAAGGTTTTAGATAGGTCGACATACAGACTATTTTGGAGGTTCGATAGAACCGACTAACATATAGTTTATGGTATAATTAATCATCGATGGATGACCGCTCTGCCGTTCCCAGGGTAGCCCGTAGGTGTAATCCTGAGGCATATGCTGGAATGTCTCAAAATCGGTGAGGAAGATCCCTTGCCTTGGTTCATAGATGGAAACCCAAATTTCAATATGCGATTTTACGATTTTAGTTGTAAAGCTATATGGCGACGTAATATAATGGTACCTACACTGCCTATGATTGATACATTTATATTTGAAGTTGATTTCTTCACTTATAGTAATAATAAAAGATGAAACTTCGCGTATGAAGCGTATTTGGCTATTATAGGGGAAAACTCTATCCTCGACTGCGTTCATTGTGTGATGGGACCTGGGTCTTATAATAGCTTCATTTTCTGTTTAGCATTGCGCTGTTTGTTTTATGCACTGGTATTCATGGGGGATAAACCCGTTCAGTGTTATACGGCGTGGTCCCGTGATATACCTAACTTAAAAATCAAGTTGATAACTATTTTAGTTCTCACACCAGTCCCATGACTGACTCGGAGTTTATTGTTTTAACCTAAACTCTAGGTGCCCATATTTTCCACACGGGCAACTTGTAGTTTTGGTTTTCGCAGATACTTCTTTTCACAGGATTCGGGATTACAGCTGGAGCTATATTCGGAAAGCTTTGTGTCCGTATATCTCTTTCAGTTGTGGTTGTAGATGATTTCCGCTGTACATTATTATGTAATATTCTTCCACTGCTTTGTAATTTAAAAATATGATATTTTCTGCTATAAATTATTTATTCATACTCTGATTTGTTCTTGTATTTTGATGTAAATTGTTGTTGTAGCAATGAAATGTTCTTATATTTGTGGTCTGATGCGTCGTGTTCTCAAAGCAATCCGGGCTTTCGCGTAAGGGGGATTTCGGGTCGTTTCAGTTTGGTATTAGAGCTTTAGTTTTACAAAGCTCGAGAACAAGAAACGTTGGAACCAAATGAAAGAATTCATCAGAAGTAGGATTAGTAACATCCTGTGAGAATAACTCATTAGAGATAGGGCTAGTAGTTCCCTAGAATGAGTTTGAAGAGTGTTATTTACAAAAGCAAATTTAGTTTTGAAAATTATATCTATTATTCGTATTTGAGTATTTTATTCTAAATTGATTTTGGACTATCGGGTATAAAGAGATTTTTAATATACGTCTGATCCACGTGTATTTGAAGTCTCAAATATACTGGGTAGATATAGAATCACACTCTAGGCGCCAAGGGATAATTCTGGTGATGGTGCACCATCATCAGTATTTATGTTTGAGTTTCGAAAGTGGATATCTATATATTTCCAATTGACTGGTGTGAGAACCAAAACTTAGTTAAAGTTTACTGTTTATGATTTGGCACTGGAAATTGGATTTTTGAGATATATATATATATATATAAGTAATATATTTGGAAAGCTAATCAACTAATTGATTGCTGGTTGTGATGGGTGATTATTAGTTAACTAATAAAATTATTGAAACCAATAAGAGAATGAAAGGTGAAATAAGTCAAATCAAATCAAATATTGAACCGAATTAAAATTGATTGGAATTGCATATATGTGCATGTATATATAATGAACAGGTCATAGCATGGGAGCTAAGAAGAGGAATAAAATCGTATGCCCAACAAATAGGCACATGTTTACTATATTCATTGGGTTTGATGATTTTATGAGCCGATTGGCAGGCCGTTGGGCTTTTTCTTTTTGGTCGATGAGGGCCCCATGAGGCAAGTTGCGGTTTTATTGATCAACCCGTACAAAGGAGGTTATGGCGATTTTTTTCGAAAATTTAGGGTGTTAGCCAAATTTTTGAGAAATTAGAAAATTCTTAGAAACTGAAAAGTTGAAGAATGAAAGCCAGAATGAAAGTTGAGTTGGTTGGTTAAACAACTTTCAGCTCTATTCCTTTTCGAGGACGAAAAGATTTTAAGAGGGGGAGATTGTAACAACCCGGAATTTCTGAACCAATTTAAAAATTTTATTTTAGCTATTTTAATGGATTTTGAATATTTAAAATGAATTATTTTAAACAATAACGATTTAAAATTTATTTAAATCGAAGTTAGAACATATAAATTTATATTAATTATAAAACGAGTTTGAAATGGCGCGGTAGTTTGAAAATTTGATTTTAAATTTCAATTGAATGTATAGGATTTAAAATAAATCGGATTTAAGTAAAACCGAAAATATTTGAATCTATTTAGCTATATTTTTTCTAACGAATGTAAGAAATTGAGATTTCACTTTATAAATTAAAAGTTATGTCCAGTTTAAAATTTGAAATAGTTGCTATAGAATTTCTATATATTTTTAATATTTAAAGCCCTTAAAAATAGCCATTTTGCAAACAACCTCTGTTTTCGACGAAACAACTTTTGTTGGATCCGGAATGTCAAACTGTTGTCAGGTTCAAAATTTCATAATTTTTGGAACTAATATGTGAGCGCAGTGAATTTAAATGTGTTTTGTAATTTTAGTTTGAATTTAATCAACTCGAAAAAGGCCATTTTTCAAACGATCTCCAAATTCCATGAAATTAGTTTTGTTAGGACCGTATCATCAAAACATAGTTAGATTTATTTTTTTGTAATTTTTGGAGTCAGTATGTGGCCCTGATAAAATAGAATGTACATTTAAATTCAATATGTATTGTTTTATATTTTAATTTAAAGAAAAATCGATTAAAACGGTTGAATTGGCTTACGAAACATATCCCATTGTGTTCGGAATGGGGATATTTAGCTAGGAACGATAGTCGTTGGGTTCGATTGGAGTTCGGATGCAAAATATCAATTTTTAGAATTAAAGTATATATATATATATATATATATATATATAACGGTCAAAAGAAGGGTCAAACCCCTCATTTCTCTCCAACGCGGTCAACTATAAAAACCCGCCGCTCAAATGAATTGAGGGCCCCGATTCTTCAATCCTTTCCTCTTTAATTTCTTTCGGTCTAATCAATATTATCCAAATCTTCTTGCACGAAAATGGTAGAGATTTTCTTGAACTTCAATCCTATAATGTGATGATCGATTATAGAGGCATAGTTTGCTGGGATTTGGGGCGTGAAGTCGACAGTTTTGATCGAGATTTAGGGATGGATGACGGGTGCGAGTGGGCCCACACTAGGGGCGGCGGTGGAGCAGAGGGTGGCGCACACGGTGTCACCCTCTGATCGAACTCCGGTCAGCTATGGATAGTGCGGTCCTAAACCCTAATGTCGAAGTATGGGTTCAAACAACCCAGACAAGGTCACGAAGAAGACAACAGGAATGGTAGCCTTTTTTTAAAACATAATTAATTGGGTAAATTTCTTGATTAAGGAAATTTAATTTCAATTAAATTCATGATATTAAAACTTTAATAGCTTGTGCTTAGATGATCAGAATCAGGCGACTTCAACTGCGTTGGAACCGTAAACTCGGACTCTACGCGATGGAATTGACTAGAAGCAATTTGGAGCAAATTAAAATTTGAGGCGATTTAAATCAAAACAGAACAATTCAGAAATAAAGAATGGCGGAGTGGAACCCAAAGTGAGAACTCCTTCTCACGCAAAATTATTTTATCATGTTCTTGTATTCATGTATAAAAATATATAAAATTGCTAGCGTAAATTTTTATCAGTTTTAATCATTATAAATTGTATACGGTGCCTGTTAGCTCACCTCCCTCATCCATAGACCATGGATGGTTTAATTTACTGTATTGTGTTTTGTTTGTGATGTTGGAATGTTTAACATATTAAAAATAATGTTAATATTATAGTAGTAATTGAAATTAAATTATAAATATCCATTTATAATTTAAACAATAGAATGGGAATAAATATCCATTTACAAGTCAGATGACTTGTTTATGTACACCAATTTAAGTGATATTGATTGGGATGATAAATTTTACACATCGCCCAACTGCACAAATAATAATCAGTATTTGTTGTTTGAAAACCCCACACGGGTATTCGGATGATATTTGACATACACTAATCCCAATATTTAGTTGTATGTCAATCGATGGGTTGACAGACTGTGATGAGCGTTATTTATTTATTTATTTTAATGCTTATACAATTGTAAATTGCACTCTGGATGATGTTGGAATGGTTAATGATGATTTATCATTATTGTTGAATACATGCAGTGTATGAAATCCATATAATGGAAATTATATGGTAATTGATTGAGTTGCATTCCGATTCAGAAATAAAGAATATTTTGAAATAACGAATATTTTAAAATAATATTCAGTGAAGAACCAAAATGTGATTTTGATGTCCGATTTTGGATGGACACGAAAATATATAAATATATGAAGCCAGTTTAAGTATAGAAACGCTATTTTAACCCGAACGTGTTTATCGATCGATTTTATTCATTTTATAATGAATATAAAAAAAGTGATTTCAAAATCTAATATTTTGAAAATATTATCATTTAAATTTTATAATGATAAGGAATATTCAATTTTGATTTAAAATTGAAAAGGAAGTTAAAATCGTTTTAAAACGAATTTAGAAATATTTTATAAAGTACGTTTTAAATAGAAATCAAAGATATATATATATATATATATATAATGGCTTGATTAGAATGCACCGCTCAGCGACTGTTCGCGAATTTCGACCATTAACTTCAATGGACGTAATGAGAGCTCTGATCATCGGATTCTCCTAAAACTGGAACCGTTGGGTTCGTATCGAAAAGAGCTTTCTAATGAATATAAGAGATTTGAAATATAACAGTTAGATTTTGAGATATGTCCAAATCAATTTCAGAAAAGGTCGCTATGGATGCAGTTCGGTGGCCGTTATTGGAAACCGACTGTAAGGGCCTTGATAAAATTATCAAAAATACAGAAAAATTATGTAAAATCCTGATAAATTATTTGGAAAGATTCTGGATGAAAAATTCCAAGTTTTGAAAAGATAAATGATATTTTTATCAAAATGAACTAGTTATTAACTAGTATAAAAATCCAATATTTTTAAATAAATAAATTGGATTTGTAAATGGTTTTGAAATAACCAGGAATTCCAATGTATGAGTTGGAATGTATTTAAATAGAAATAATCTTTGGAATATTTTGATATTGGATTCCGTGATTATACGGATATCGTTTTGGGAATTTGGAAGATACATATATCGTTATTCCCAATACGATATCCATTAGTTTCGGAATTTGATATTGAATATAAGCCGATATAATTTCTATTTAGAGCCTTGTATTTAATATCAAATTGGATTATGGGTTTGTTGTGAATGGTGTCTTAAGTAACACTGTTCTTAAACCCCGATTAGAAAAGAATAAATCTTTTAAATAAGATTTAGAGAAGTTTACCAATTAATTAATATTTAATTGGAATTGAATTGAAATTGGATTTTTGGGTTTATCATGAACGGTCTTTTAAATAACGCTTGTTCTTTAACCCAATTAACAGTGAAGAGATGATTTGGAATTTATAAATCTTTTTATTAAGATTTAATGGAAATTTTCCAAAGTAAAGTTTTCTAATTCAGTATATTAAATTGGAATTGAATGGAACTCGATTGGGTAATAATCGAGATGAGCTTCTGTAAAGGAAGACCGTTACTATATATGGAATTTAAAAGGCCTTACCGTTATTCCATTTATATTATTAGTCTGATATGGTAATTTATATCGATTATATATTGATCTATTTTCCGTGATGATTCCATAGTTAATGTGATTTGGGTTTATCGTGAGCTATGTTTTAATGGACATTTGTTCTTTAACCCAGTTAAAGAAAAGATTTATTTCTTAAATTGGAATAATCATTAAGTAATGACTTATGATATTAAAACCAAGCTGGAGTTTTAATAAATCTTTAATTAGATTGGAATGAGAATGGGATAATTAAATTTATCGAATTCATAAAATGATCGAGAACGGAGTATCACCAGTTTTACTCCAGGCATTAGTTAAATCTTTAATTAGGTTTTAACATGAAATGTTAAGTAAATTTACCGATAACACCATGGGTGTTCGATATGGAGTACTACCAGTTTTACTCCATGGGAGGAACAAGTTGGGATTGGGATAATAAAGTAAATGATTACTTCAGTAAGGTTCACTAATCCCGACTAGTTAATAAACCTTAATTTGGTTTAAGTGGTGAAATGATAGAATAAAATCTTTTGAAAAAGATATCAAAAGGAAGATTAAATAATAAGCTAAAAGAATTTATGTTTTATAAAATTAATGGGAACTTTTTACTAAATATATGAATATTTATATAAAAGAATATTCTGGATTGGAATGAGGCGTATAATGTGTTTTTATAACACTTGATTATAAAATACGCGAATATCGGAAAGACCGGGTTTAACCCATTCTGAATAACTGTTATGACGAATAAAAGTCGACGATAAAGACGATGGTTGAAGACCGGAGATCTTCACATCGTTTAGATGATTACTGATGTCTTGATTGGGATGTACGCCCAAGGCAAGGTAATAAGTGGTGATCGTCTATACGTACTTGGAGATCGAATGGATATGCGAGGGCCTCTCTCCTGTATTGGACATATGGAACGATGAATAAGGTGCCTCAGGTTTCGTTCAGACCCATAACGGACTTGCAAATGGATAGTGTGTCTGACATTGTATTCCTTTATACTATATTCATTGATCTCTGCTAAATATCTATCTATTTGGTGGCGGAGAATTTATTCTCTTGCTTAACACCCTTCTCTGAGATGTATGAGCTTAGAGGTTATATATTGGTGGAAATCTGTGGTACGGTATGGATTGACAGTGTGGCATGTTGAGTTGCATGGATTAAAGCTCATTCTGAAAAGCAAGGCTTTGTGGCTGATGATCAAAGCACAACTTTAATTAGCATAGCTTTGTGTAGCGTTAATTCGCAAGCCTCACACCTCCGTATGAACCAGAAACGGGATGAGGGGCCGTAGGGAAATTGACATATGTTAGTTTCTAGCAACGAGTAACGTCATGGTATGGAGCCAAGACTGTTTGCTTAAGTGGATGTTGGAAAACTTTATTGATGGAAAGCGAGGTACCTAGGATTTGATTTGAGTTCCTAGTGGCTCTTTATATACTAGAACTGATTGAAAGGTTCTAGAAAGGTCGACATACATACTGCTTTGGAGGTTCGATAGGACTAGCTGACATATAGTTTATGGTATAATTAATCATCGATGGATGACTGGCTCTGCCGTTCCCAGGGTTGCCCGTAGGTGTGATCTTGAGGCATTTGCTAGAATGTCTCGAAATCGATGAGGAAGATCCCTTGCCTCGGTTCATAGATGGAAACCCAATTTTCAATACGCGATTTTATGGTTTTAGTTGTAAACCTATATGGCGACGTAATATAATGGTACCTACACCGCCTATGATTGATATATTTATATTTGAAGTTGAATTCTTCACTTATAGTAATAATAAAAGATGAAATTTTGCGTATCAAGCATATTTGGCTGTTATAAGGAAAACTCTATCCTCGACTGCGTTCATTGTGTGATGGGACCTGAGTCTTATAATAGCTTAATTTTTCTGTTTAGCATTGCATTGTTTGTTTTATGCACTGGATTCATGGAGGATAAACCCGTTCCGTGTTATACGGTGCGGTCCCGTGATTTACCAAACTTAAAAATCAAGTTGATAATTGTTTTAGTTCTCACACCAGTCCCATGACTGACTCAGAGTTTATTGTTTTAACCTAAACTCTAGGTGCCCATATTCATATTTTCCACATGGGCAGCTTGTAGTTTTGGTTTTCGCAGATACTTCTTTTCACAAGATCCTGGATTACAGTTGGAGCTATATTCAGAAAGCTTAATATATGTATATCTCTTTTAGTTGTGGTTGTAGATGATTTCCGCTGTATATTATTATGTATTATTTTTCCACTACTTTGTAATTTAAAATTCTGATATTTTCTGCTGTAAATTATTTATTCATATTCTGATATATTCTTGTACTCTGATGTAAATTGTTGTTATAGCAATAAAATGTTCTTATATTTATGGCCTGATGTGTCGTGTTCTCAAAGAAATCCGGGCTTTCCCATAAGGGGATTTCGGGTCGTTTCATTTAGACATATGAGGGTTGTTAAGAAGAAAGGTATTTTTTAGATTCGAAAAGATGTGGTGCATGGAAGTTATGACATGCTAAGGAGGAAATGGGCTAATTTTGGTGACAGAGGTGATGCGGCTGACAACATTTGTAGAAATTTTAAGCTGTTATGAATTTTTTTGTCAAAGTGGAACAGAGAAGTATTTGGAAATGTTAGAACTAAAAAAGAAAAGCTTCAGAAGGAAATGCTAGAGCTCAATATTTTGGAGGATAGGAGAAGTTTAAATGAAGAGGAGAAGGATTTGTTGTTAAGAAAGGAGACGAAACTAACTAAAATAATGGATCAGGAGGAGATTTGTTGGAAGCAAACATCAAGATCCCAAAGGCTAAAAGAGGGAGACAGGAATACTACCAACTTTCATAGAGTAGCTAATGGCAGAAGAAGAACAAACATGATTAGTAGCATTTGGAAGGATGGGGAGGAGATTTGTGATCAACAGAAGTTAAGTGATACTTTTACTGACTTCTGTAAAGTAATTTTGGGTGAGAGGATTGATCCTCGGATCTCGGTTGACTGGAAAAATATTTACCTTGTTGAATCAAACTTACATAAGATTGATAATGTATTTTCTAAGGAGGAAATTTTAGCATCCCTAAATGAAATGCCTAGTGATAAAGCACCTGGTTCCGATGGTTTTCCCAATTTCTTCCTTAAACAGTAACGGAGTACTGTGAAAAATGATGTTTTGAAGTTGTTTAAGGAATTTTATGATGGTCCGATTAGGCTGGAAATGTTTAGCTATGCAAATGCGGTTTTGATACCAAAGAAGGAAGGAAATGTCTCAGCGGCAGATTTCAGACCTATCAGCCTCTTGAACAGTACTAACAAACCGATAACAAAAGTTTTAGCTAACAGATTGAAAGAGAAGATGGATGAGTTGATTGACAATTCTCAAATGGCTTTCATCAAAGGCAGATTTATTTTGGATGGTGTTGTGTTAGTTCAAGAGGTCATCTCGCATTGTGATTATTTTGATGTCCCATGTCCCATTATCAAACTGTTTTTGCTAAGGCCTTTGATACGGTAGATTGGAGGTTCATGATTGATGTCTTTTAGGCGAGAAGGTTTCCTCAAAGGTGGATTAATTGGATTTACACGATCCTATCATCTAGAAGATCAAATATTTGTGTCAATGGAGTTGCTGGCAGCACTATCATATCCAAGAGGGGATTGAGGCAGGGTGATCCTTTATCTCCTCTCCTCTTTGACTTGGAGGTAGATATGTTCTTTCAAATCGTGAAGGTCAGCTATGGAAATGGTATCATAAAAAGCTTTGGAAGTGAACACATGGTTGAGGGTATCAATTCTTTATACTATGCTGATGATACTATAATTTTTAGTAACCCTGAATGTAAATATATTGCTTCTCTTAAATTTTTATTTTATGCTTTTGAGAGTATATCAGGCCTGAAAATTAACTTTCACAAAAGCGGTGTATACACTCTAGGGTGTAGTGCGGAGTTAAGCAGAAATTGTGCTAAGCTTCTCAATTGCAAAGAGGACAAGTTCCCGCTAAACTATTTGTGCATGTGCATTTGACCAAAGAAGTTGATGAAGAAAGATTGGCAACATCTCATTAAAAAGGTTGATGTTAGGGTCGCTAGATGGAAAGGAAATTCACTTTCAAAGGCTGGAAGACTGGTGCTGGTGAATTCAGTTCTCTCCTCTATGCCTCTGTACTGGCTATCCCTTTTCAAATGTCCAGGATGGGTTATTTACAAATTTGATGCAATTAGAAGAAATTTCTTTTGGACTAGTGATAAGGAGACTATGAAGCTCAGTTGACTTGTTTGTTGGGATCAAGTTTGTAAGTCTAAAGACAAGGGGGTTTAGGTGTGCTCAATTTGGAAGACATGAACTCTTCTCTTCTTTGCAAATGGTTGTGGGTGATAATAAGTGATAAACTAGTTTTTTGGAAGGAGTGGATAATTAACAACTGCTACAATGGTAGATTTGATTGGAATCGAGACTCATCACATTGTTCTGTTTTTTGGAAAGGAGTTATGAGTAGTTCCCATTAGATTAAGATTAACACAAAGGTGATTGTGAGAAGTGGCTTCAACATTTCATTCTAGTATGATTGTTGGTTACTTCCCGTTCCTTTGAAATTGATTTTGAGGACTTGTTTTTGATTGCTTGTAACAGATTATCTACCGTTGGTGAGATGTATAATTTGGAGGCTACCAATTTTAAATGGAGATTGTCATTTTGCAGAATTATTACTGGTAATGCTCTTTATCATTTGTGCCAATTATTCAAGTTGTTAGAAGCTGTTTTCTTAAATGAGGAGAAAGATGAATTTGTTTGGAAGTTAGTAGGTGAGAAGAATGTTTTTTGAGTTAGAGGATTGTATAAGATGATGAACTTTGCTTGTAGAAGGTGGTTGGGTTTCGATTATATGTGGAGTATTAAGACAGTCCCTACAAAAGTTAAGATACATATGTGGATAGTAATGCATGGTAGGTTGAACACTTTCTGCAGCTTGCGCCGTAAAGGATTGGCAATAAGTGGTGGTTGGGTTTTCTGTGAGGAGGACGTGGAAGATTACATTCATTTGTTTTAGTAATGTGACTTTGCATTCTACATGTGGAAAAAATGCTTGGTTTACGTTAATTTGGATCTGGAGTGGTTTTTTTATATCATAGATCAATTCTATTTTTGGCAATACATTTTTCCTTCTTTGGATAACACAACTAATCGTCACCTTTTTGTTTTATTAAACTTCGCTTATACATGGATGTTATGGCATGAACGCAACTGTAGGAAATTCAAATCCAAGAGAAGAACGACTAATAAAACCATTTACATCATCCTTAAATATGTTTTCATGTGGGTAGGCGAAGGCAGCTGGAAGTATGTGGACACAATAGCAGCTAGAGTTCATGACAGAGTTCGTAGAAGGATCGGAGACTAGCTTCCTTGATGCTGTGTTGGATTTTGATTCAGTGCCGCCGTACTTACTATATTTTGTTATGTAGTTGTGTTATGTAATATGGTTATGTTATCCGTCTTTTTGGTCGCACTGTTGTATTTTGTATGCTGATGGTTTTTGCTAGTTTTGTATATATGTTGTATATACACGAATGATGTTGTACTGGACCTTTAATGATGGAATATATGAAGCCGTGATTCTGACGATTCACTACCTTTTGCTTCAAAAATTATTTTAATTTTATATAATTAATTGTAAAATATGGCACTAAATATAAAATATTAGAAAATAATTGAGAGAGATTTGAATGATTACAGAAAATTGAAGTGTAGATATTTGGAGTCAATAAACTAATTTGTATTTTTTAGTATTTAAAAGAAACGCTAGCTAATTAAATTTACTTAAAATTTGGGTTTTGTAATTAATTTAAATATGCGGACTTAAATATAAAATGTTAAGAGCTAACCGTTAATAAATAATTACGTAAACTTTAAAATGTCCATATCAAAATGTAAAATGACATAAAAAGTAAAATAATGTAAGAGAAAAAGCAAATAAGTGTAAAATGATAAAATAATTTAAAAATAATATATTCGAAAAGAATCAACGACAACAAAAATTTCTAAAATTAAGGAGAGAGCATTAGAAGGTTCTGCTATACTATTATTTAATAGATTCACGTTATGCAAAATGATGCGATGGAGCCGGATGGATTAATCATATAGCATGTAACTATCATGTATTTTTTTCCGCTATTTTAATAAACAAGTTTAATAGAAATATAATGTTCAAATTTGATCATTTTTGTTTTTACAGTTATAATTTAATAGAGAATGGGAACAAGGACAAACTTTGAAGAAGAAAAACTGAAAAACACCAAGTTTTTTCAGACTGAACAAGAAATTTTGGAAAATACTAGACCGAAAAACAATGGTAAATACAACTAGCACTTTATATAGCGTAAAACTGAATACAATACTAGTTGTAACTAACATTTTAGTATAATTTAAAAATCGAATATAATGCTGGTTGTATTTAGCATTTTTGTTCAATCTATTTTTTTTATTTGTCCTTCGAACTAAAAATAAAACTTGGTTTTCTTCAACTTGTTTTTTTTCCAATGTTTGTCCTTCTCCCTAATTATATCTATAATTTATTGACTTAAAATTTAATTAAGAAAAGTATTTTGTTCTAGTAAATTGAACTGATTAATAATTCATCCTCATAAAACATAATTGACTACGATAAAATACTTACAATGAGAATAAAATATTTTATATTGCAAGTAATTTTGATATACGATTATAATAGTTAAAAATAAATGTTATTTGATGTCAATAAATTTATGAACAAGAACAATTATTGTATTTAAAAGATCGGTATGAATTATTGAAATATACCTTACAAAATAGACAATAAATTAATTTGAATTGAAAATATGTTTATAAATAAAGATAAAGTTACTTACATATAAATAAAGGGATTTCTAATTTACAAATAAAGTAGAAGATAACTATATTCCCTATGGGTACGAGTGGACGAACAAAAAGAAAAAACGCCTTTGTAAAACTCACTTTATTATCCTATATCCATTCGCTTTTCTCTCTCTCTCAAATCCCAAAACCACGAAACCATTTTAACATGAAATACCACGATGATGTCATTGAGGATTACATGAGATTGTGATGCGCGTTTACGCGGAGGGGGAGGGGTTGATGATGTTGTCGACACTATCTTGACATGACGAAGTAGACAATGTGTTGACATTGTGCTTGACTAAAGTCGAAGAGACGGCACACGTGGCTGGTAACGACATAGGAGCTTGACCTTGTGGTTGTGTGCACAATGGGCGGCTAGCAAGCAATCAGAATGTCATGGTGTCGATAGTGCTGAAGAGGTGGCAAGGTAACTGTTACATTGTTTCTCAGGTGGATCACGATATTGAGAAAGCGATAAAGTTGGTGCCACAATTAGATCGGTATGCTCGGAAGCAACGAAATAGTTAGGTGCTTGATATTAGAACTAGACAGGCCCATAGCAGAAGCTATGTGTGAATTTTGAGAGCTTACCATATTGGACCTTTGTAAGGCCTACGAAGTTTATTCTAACAAGAAAATATTTCGTTTTTTTAGTTTTAATTTTTTTATTTAAATTTGTAAAAAATGTATTGTTTAACTCATGCTACATTAAATACGTATATATATATATATATATATATATATATATATATGTGTGTGTGTGTGTGTGTGTGTGTGTGTGCGTGCGTGACATAATATGTGGAAGGTACTTTATTACCTTAATTTAGATGTTTGGCATATACATCGCAATGGATACATTGGCTTATTCGATATACAAATTTACCATCTAAATGCGTGTATACGTATACGTTTATATAAATATAAAATGTTACAAATACTCATGTATGCATACACTAAAGTGCATATAAATATTTTTTGTGCATATCCATATTCATCTTCAAAAATAATAATACAAACATTAGTATAAAATATATCAATATTGTTTTAATTCACAACTATACGATATGTTTAGATTATTTATAAAACACATTAAATAAATTATTATTTTTGCCATACAAGGAAACCGGCAAATGGCACACACATAAATGTATTTATATTTTATTAAATACTTATATGTGTGTATACATGTACAACAATAAATATAAATTAATAATTGGAAATAAAATAAAAAATATTTAATAAATACGAACACATCGAGTCTTGCACAAGCTCATAAGTATTTAAATCCCTAAAAGTTTATACATACATACATACATATATACATATATATATATATATATATATATATATATATATATGAGGTAGCGTAGCTAGCAGGATGGGAAGTGCCTCCCATCGGCGACTTACAAAAAAGCAGGCAAAAGAAAAAAGTTGCCAACCAAAATGGTCAGATATAAGACAATAACCATATAGTAAGCATAAGCATAATGACATAAGATGAGCATGACAATGCAAGGCATCAAAGAAAGAATCCAACATATCACACCAAGAGGGTAGACATAGCTAGCAAGAAAGCCCCACAGGAGCAAGCACAGATCCATAGGGAGTAGCGACAAGGCAGTCCAATACGCGGGGGAAGAGGGTCATCACCAGCATACCTGAAAGTAAAGAGCAGAGCATCATTAACTGAAACCAGACAAGAGAAAATGAAACAATAAAAGGTGGTGGGTTATGAGGAAGTGGATATTCTAAAGTCAACGATGAAGGAATTAAGAAAATAATTTAACTGGCCACGATAGGGGCAGGCGAGGAACATGTTGTGGATATCTTCGTGAATATGGTAAACAATTTTAGCTTTATCAAATTCATTGTTATCATACCGAAATCTGTCATGCGCATGCCAAATATGCTAATCGATGAAAGCTGGAATAATGTGAGAAAGAATGGCCTTGATGGATTTGCCACATGAGTTAGACCACCAAAATGTACGACGGGCAATGAGCGATTCGAGGGTGGAGGTACGAAATTTGTCGCCTTGTTGTTACCAAACAGGTGAGAGATGGACTCGAAGTGGCCAACAACACAACAACTAGAAGCCGATAGAATGCCAAGTTTTGCTAAGTTCACGTCCAATGGCTGGGCATTGTGGATTAACATCCACATGAGAATGGAGATTTTATAAGCAAGGTGATGAGACCAAATCATGAAGAAGGGAATCCAGATAGGGGACCTGGACCTAAAAGCATCCCAAGCTTTTGAAAGAGAAAATGAGTTGTTAGACCAAGAGGGAGGATTAATGGATAGGATACCATCAGGAAGGGGTGTATTTATTTGCATGAGTTTCTAAATTTCGCTAGAGTAAGCAGTAGAGCAAGCGAAGCCCTGGGACTCTAGCCTACGATACTTATGATGAAGGAAGTTGGACCAAAAGAGTCACAGTGAAGGAAGCGATGCCAAAGTTTCAGGCAGTAAGCCTTATAGATTTCCTTAAGGCTACGAATGCCGAGGTCTCCTTCAACTTTAGGGTAGCATATGCGATCCTAGGAAACCCGGTGATGTCTTAGGATCTTATCTTGCGGTCTCCAAAAGAAATTGGAGTAGAGACGACAAAATTCAGTGAAGACGGTCTCAGTAGTGCAGATATTGCGAATGTATGGTAGCCAAGAGCGTTCAGGACAGACTGGTTAAGGATAAGCCTGCCAGCCTAGAATAAAGTCGAACCACTCCATTTGTTAATTAACTTATAGGCTTTGATGATAGGATCTCTGAAGTAAATGTTAATTTTGCGGCCACGAAAGAGTTGGACACCCAAATACGAGATAGGGATATGGCGGATGACAAAGTTAGTCTCATTTTGGAGTATCATTTTGAGAGTGAAGGGAGTTCCAACGGCGCAAATAATGGAGCTTTTGGATGAGTTTATAAGTTGACTTGAGTATTACTCATATTGGGATAAAAAACTAATTAAGTTGTGGATGGAGCTGGACTGGCCATTAGTAAAAATAAATATGTCATCAGTGAAGGAGAGGGTCAAGATAATGGGATCCCCATTAGGGAGGGAAAAGTGTCGGGTCAAGCCAGAAGTCATCAGATAGTGAATCCCTCAATTGAAGGCCTCAGCAGCAATGACAAAAAGACTAGGAGAAAGAGGGTTTCCTTGGCCAACACCCCTGCCATATCATTGGGACATCCGTGAATGAGGATGGAGTACCAACATTTTGAGATTAGCCTCCACATAATGTCGATGTAGGGTTCATAGAAGCTAAACTTACGAAGGACCCTGATGATGAAAAATCAAGAAAGTTTGTCGTGTGCTTTGGTCATATCCAATTTGATGATCACGTTAGAACCCCGAACTTTTCGGCTAATATGAGAGATGGGTTCTTAGGCTAGAAGATGTTATCATAAATAAGTCTCTTTGATAAAACCCTCTTGGGAGGAGGAGATGATGTCGGACAGAATGGAGGATAATCTGTCCACAATGATTTTCGAGATGACCTTATTACAGAAGTTGTAGAGGCTGATTGGTCAGAGATTAGACAAGTTTTTTGGATTGTCATTTTTAGGGAGGAGGATGATGTTTGTGGAAGTCCATCTTAGAGGAGGAAGTAACCACCGAAAAAAGCCTGAATGTCCTGAATAAGGTCAGGCCCGATGATGTCCCAAAACGAATAGTAGAAGAAATCACTAAAATCGTCCAGGCCTACAACGCTATTTTTATCAAGTTGGAAGACTGAATCTTTGATCTCGTCAGAGGAGGGAGGATTGACGATAGTGAGGTTAACATTATCATGAATGAGAGGCGAGATGTGCGAGAGGATGTCGTATTCGGGGGTGGCAGTTGAGGGGGAACAAAGCAGCTCCATAAAGAAGGCAGCAATGGTAGAGTTGGTATTAACCCCACAAGCGGACCATGAACCATCCAGCTTTTGGATTTTATGAATAGTAAGTTTTTTTACAATGGAGCGGAAGAAATTTGAGTTGAAATCACCATGTAGATTCAATTTAAGCTGAGCTTTCTATTTCCAGAAGAGTTCTTTACTTTTGAGGACATTATCAAATTCATCTTTAGCCAAAAGCCAGGATTCCCAGTTGGATAGAGTAAAATTTTCATCGTAAATAGCTTCTTTAACTGAGATGTATTTATCGGATGCAATGCACGGTCAAAGTTATTAAAGAAGGTGGATTTGTTCCAGGCATGAACCTATGACTTAACTTTGTGCATCTTGGCGGAGAATGCTTGTAGTGTATCCCAAGACATCGAGGTTTCCCACGCAACCTTAATAACATAACAGAATTAATGGTGGATGAATCACATGTTTTGGAATTGAAATGGTTTTGGGATCGATTTTAAGTGGAGCATGGTCAGAGTTAGATCTATGGAGATGGTCGACCAATGAAGTGAATGGGTGGTCGAACCAACCCGTATTGCTGAACATTCGATCAAGTCTAGCTGAGATACGAGATTCGCCTTCCCGATTGTTACACCAGGTATAAAAGGACCTATAGAAGGGAATTTTGAGGAAACCCATAAACACCATGGAAACATTGAAGTCATCGATGACTTGGCTATTGGTAACATTACCACCGATTTATTTCAATATGGTTCACAATGATGTTAAAACCCCCCTTCAATTACCTATGAATGAAAGCACAATGATATTAGCTTTCGTGCATTTGGCATAGACATAAATTAATAGTTGAGGATCATATTAAGGAAAGATGTTGACGGAAAAAGCCAATAGTTGCTCAGTGTCACTAACGATTATGGTTGTCTAGTCAATTTTCCATAAAACCCTTATTTTGCCATTGCAGTTAGAGATACCATTAAAAAAATTTGGCTTATGAACCAATGACGATAATGATTGAGACGCGATAATTGGTTCTTGAATGCCAAGAACCGATATGTTGTGAATTTTGAAGATGCGTTTAAGCCTATTAAAAGTAAGAAACAATCCAATCCCTCTAACATTTCAGAAAAGAATACTAATCATTGCAAGTTTGGGGTGAGAGGAGCCTTGGATAATTTGGCAATTGCAGTATGTGTTTTAGGTTCAAGAGTTTGGATCTTCAAACTCCTATGATCGGAATTGGAAGGAGTTTGCATGCTTTTAAGCAAAATGGAAGGTGAGAATGACTTCGGTGATGATAGATGGGTGGACCCATGGATGGATTCGAGACCCGGTGAAGTAGGTAAAGAACAGTCGAGATGAAACCAGGAGACAAGTAACTTGGACAATCAGAAATATTGGAACCAACAAGGGATTGATTAGGATGAATAGTGATATTAAGGGAAGAGTCATGTACAATAGAGATAGAGGTAATACCGAGCAATTTAGAGTGCATCTGACCATGCGCTGGTTCACTGTCTGAAAGAGAAATAGGAATAATGGCACCATCATTTGAGATTTCTTCCAAATTGTTGCTTGAACCGAAAGGACGATGTTGTTCCATGACCGAACCGCGATCCTCTTCCGATAGGAGCTCGTCGGATAGCTGGCCATCAGCTTCCAGATTGAAAAACCAGCATTAGCAAAAGTTGACAAGTCTAACGCATTAGCCTTCTCTTATTTGAGCTTTGCCTGCTTGCATGGTCGGCTAGGATCACGTTTAGCGGATGTCGGAAGCATACTTGCATGGAAAGGAGGTCGGCCTTCGATGGAGAAATGCGGGAGCAGGACTTATTCACATGAACTGGACATTGAAGCATGAAATGTAAACTTATGAAATGTTATTGCTGAATCGATAATATGTTTATACAAATGAACCGCTATATATAATGTTAGAAAGCGGCCAGTGAAAGAAAGAATTACATTTGTACCCTAGAAACCCTTATGTATAAAACTGACTTTATAATATATAACTCTAATACCCCTCGTCAAATCCAACCAAAGTTTCATTTCCTCTTTAATGGCATCCGCTGTCTTCACTGATATATCTCTGAATTCAGCCACCTTCATACATTATTTAAATATTTCAAAGTTTCTCTTTGAGAGAGGCTTCATTAGAATATATGCTCTCTGAAATTATGTTGGAAAATGGTTGATTTCAAACTTTCCCTCAACAAATTTCTTTCTTACGAAATAAAAACTGAGTTCTATGTGCTTCGTACGAGAATGAAGGACCAGATTTCTGTTAGAGAGACAGGGCTAAGATTAGCGCACAAATTATGGGTGTTTAAGCTTGAGAAATTCTTATTTCTTTCAGAAGTGATTCAATCCATACAATTTCGACAGTGGCGTTTGCAATACTCCTGTGTTCTAGTTCTATGCTTGATCGAGAGATTGTGGGCTGCTTCTTCGAGTACGATGAGATGGAGTTTTCCTTATAGTATATTATGTACCCAAATGTGGATCTTAGGTCATCTCGATCGGAGACCCAGTCTGCATCAGAATAACCCTTGACCTTTATCTCTTTGCATTCTTTTAGATTTAGTCCTTGATTTATTGATCCATTGAGATAGTTTAGAACTCGTTTAAACGAGTTCTAACTATTTTCACTTGGACAGTGCATAAACCGAGACACTTTATTTACACCGTAGGGTGTGTTTGGTCTTGTGATGGTTGAGTATTGGAGAGCTCCTACTATGCTTTGGTATAGTTTAGGATTTGAGAATGGTTCACCATCATTTTTTGATAGATGCAAATTTCTCATCATAGGTGTAGATATGGACTTTGCATTGTCCATTTTCGCTTTCTTTAAGATCTCATTTATATACTTTCTTTGACACAATATTATCTCTGATTCAGACCTTCTGATAACTTCCACACCCAAAAAGTAATTTAAGTCATCTAGATCCTTGATAAGAAAAGTAGTGTCCAAAAATTTGATAACATGATTAATCTCTTATGTATTGTTCCCAGTGATGATTAGGTCATCTACATGTACTAATATATATGTGATATGCTTGCCTTTGACTTTCATATAGAGTGAATTGTCTGATTTAGCAGCCATGTATCCAAGAGTTTTTAGAGTAGATTTTAGCTTTTCATACCAAACTCTTGAAGCTTGCTTCAGGCTAAAGATAGCCCTTTTAAATTTGCATACCACATTGCTGCCTTGTTGTTCATATCCATGTGACTACTCCATATACACTTCTTCATGAAGCTCCCTATTTAAAAATGCATTGTTTACATCTAACTTATCTTCCATCTGTAATGAAGTGCCACACTTAATATTATCCTTATTGTAGTTGGTGTGACTACTGGTGAAAATATTTCTTTGAAGTCAAACCCATACGTTTGGGTGTACCCTTTGGCTATAAGTCTTGCCTTGTATTTATGCACTGTTCCATCTGAATTTCTTTTGACCCTATAAGTCCATCCGCATCCAATAATTTTTTTGATAGGCCTCGGTATTAAATTCAATGTTTTGTTTTTCTACAAGGCTGCATATTCTTCATCCATGGCCAGTTTCCAATGCTTGTGCTTGCATGCTTCACTGAATGTGTTTGGTTCATCATATTATTATGTTACATTGTAAACCTTTAGTTTAAAACTTCCACTTTTGGCACGAGTAGTCATGTGATGACCCGTGGTAGTAGGATTTGGATTCGTAGCACTATCACTTGATTCCATGTATTGATTCTAATTTTTTGATTCTTCAGAACTTGATGTTTGATAATTGAGATCATTGTCTTGGTCACCAGGTTGACTTTGTTCTAACTAATCATCTTCAGATTGACCTGATCTAGCATTGGACACTATGTGTTGGAGTTGTTCTGTAATACCCCACACTTTTGTATGCCCAAATTTTGACAAAAATCAAAACTCAAACACATCCAAGCATGAAGCGTGTAATTTGGTACCTGCAATAAATGAGTATGAGCATAATTAGAGTATGATAAAGAAAACTCACAGCTGAAAGAAAATAAGATAACTAATATTAACTCAAGTAACTATCTTTTCAAAGTAAGTCACTTTTCCAATACTGAGCATGAGAGAGAACGAGAACCGAAAGCCAAACCTAAACACTTGTGAGATTCCGACCTTCTCTAGGAAACTTGGAGGTTTTAATAAGGAGGGGGGGGGGGGTCAGAACAACAAGTTCCGGTGACTAAGAAATTTACAACACATGTTATAATACATAGATGTATGCCTAATCAGCTTAGTGATTCTAGCCCAACCTAGTAAATGTTTCTGCACGACTTTACTACCCTTCCCAAAGTATAACAACGAATAGGACGTTTATGCACATATTTTGTGAAGCCTTTATACCAGAACGTGACTGGTTATTTAATCGAGAGTGGGCCCCTATTTACGGGGTTTCTATATCCATATACTTTTGTTCGTTCTATCCTTCATCATTTATCGCCTCACTATCAATGATAGATATGGTGGATTCTTCCTGATCGCTTAAGACCCTGGGCGGACCGATTGGTCACTTATTAACCCTAGATAGTATATTCAACGTTAACATAAACTAGAGGGAACTAGCTACGGACCCTACTAGTTAAGGCTTCCGTAATTCATGCATATACCCTTGCCCCGCATAAGGTGAGAGATGGTATTTATCGTTCCCTATACGTTCTAGCTGACCTTATTAGATAACCTCTTTAGTCACTTATTACTTCCCGTAGGATATGTAGCCATATCTGACGTTTTAGTTTCCAGGTTTGGGTAGGCCCACACACACCTGCCATTTAAGACCCCTAAACTGAAAGACCTATTCCCAAGCGGGCTCTTCAACACCAATCACTTAGCCGTTTAGGACCCAGGAAGTGGATTATACGCAAAGGTTATTAGTTCGTACCCCATTTGCCTTTAATACATTTCCCTATTTGGAATAAAGTGGGTTGCGTTATCAAGTCATTCTCATTTTGTCTCTCTTCACGAAAACATTATATGCATATGATTCATTATCGTCACGAGATATTATGATTAATATTATTTTACATTTTTAACCTACTATGTCTAATTCTATTTTTAATTATAAATTTTATATTCATTAACATAAATAAGGAGGGTTATATCCCCTTTTCCCTAGGATATTTATTTGACTTCTTCCCTAATTTGGACTTAGTATTTAAATGACAATCAATATCCATTAACCCCCTTTTTGGCGCCCATTTTCTTTTCATTTCTTTGTTTATTGCCCTTTATGACCGTAACGGTCATATTTTCCTAAGGCAGCCATTTATCTTTAATTTCCATTGATTATAATTAATGTCATTTATGAGCTTAACAGTCATAATTTTCCTAAGACATTAATTACAATGGAATATCCCTATTTTATCAGCCCCAAATATATTTAATTGTTTTACTCCAACGGACATTTCTAATTTTATTTATTTGTTTGTTGTCTGTTATATATATATACATACATACATATATATATATATATATATATATCACTAGGCCTCTCACATTAAGTTGACTACTTGTGGATGCTGGATTTGCCGGTCGGTTCCTAGTAGGCTTCTACCACAAGTTGAACTTAACCTCGTGCCTTAGTACATTTATTTTAACGCATTAGACCCCTCACATTAAGCTGACTACCTGTGGTTGCTGGATTTGCCGGTCGGTTCCAGGCAGGCTTATACCACAAGTGAGCTTAACCTCATGTATAAATGCAATTATAATTCAAATTTCCTAATTGGGTTGTACAACATTTATCCTAAATAAATTTTAGGAAATGTAACCATTATCCTATCATATTCACTTTTCACATTCAACAATTGGTTACAATTGTTATTTATTGATTTGTAGTTATGTTTATAGCAATTAATTATATTGATTGCTACAAATGGTCACCACAAATACATTCATTAAATATGGAATACAATTTACACATATGATTCTATAAACAAATATTATCCACTCATTCAACATTTAATACAATATGTATATTTTACCGTTTTACGCTGATTTGGACGGATGATATGTATATATTTATATTTTATGTTTTCGTACGGTCGACATAGTTATCTTTTATTATTATTATTAATTTTTATTTGAATGACTTGGTTTGATCAATAACCAAACGTTCCTTTTTGCATTCAATCTTGCCAAAATGTTTCCAATCTTCCAAAAAGCCCGTTAGCGGTAATTATTGTAACTTATTCCAAATTTTTGGAATAGATACAATTCAAATTCACAAGAAATATATATATGTTTATATATATTTTTAGAATAGTCGATGCAAACTGTGTACAAATATTTATTTAAATATGTACGCTTGCACCACTTTTCCTTCTTAAATCTGTTTGTCATACCTATTGTGAATCCAAAATGACATCTTTTTGTTCAAAAAGAAGAAAAAGGCATATTTACAATAATTAAGCCAAAACCCAACAATATTGAATACAAGTAGGTATAATTACAATCACATAATTTAACAATTATATCTTTCCAAATTCACATAATTTGCTAATTTCATCTTTTTACCCAAATTCACATATTTTACTTTTTAACACTAAACTAAAGATCTAGAATGTAACTACATCTAATTTGTGTTTAATGGGACTGATTTCTAGTTCTACAGTGTTATGCAATGTCTACAATACATTCTATACATAATTGCAATATATTTCATGACATAACTATAAGAATAATGTAGATAAGTTTAAGAAATCCTACAATTCATTTTATGCATAGTCACAATGTACAATTCACAAATTTTAACACTTTTTATGACCAGATCTGATGGGTGCCAATCTAATCACAACAATTTATTTATTAGATCTGATAGGCATAGGCATAAAAATTGAATCTATTACTAATGAGATAAATACATTATTATAAATGTATATATAAATTTCCCACTCACCTTATAGCTTCCAAATTCAATTTTTTGAACCTTTTAGGCCTACAATTCCCAAATTCTTATAAATCTACAATTTATCTAGAAACGGGAAAATTTTAGATCTGTAGAAATGTAAGAAAAAGGGAAGATAAGGAAAAATCCATTGTTGAGCGTCAAATTGCATTCTTTTCCATTGAATCTATTTATCCTCTCAATTGCATATGAATTTGATTTGATTTGATATGTATGAATATATTTTTATTTTAGAATTTAAGTTAAAAGAGAGAAGAAAATGGTAGAGCTCCGCTGCTGTTATATATTTGAATGGAAAAAGAATAAGGTCTTACCCCATTATTTATAGGGGTGGAATTGGCCTTGGACTGTTAGATCAATTTTAAGTTATACATGTCCATTCATATAAAATATTATATGATAAAACCCTAGCCGTCACTGCCTAGCTCAACCAAGCGGTCGCAGCCAGCGGTCGACCTGGCAGTGAGGTGGTTGGGGAAATTATATACTTCTATATATAATTTTTTTCTATTTTATTTATTTTCCATCCGTTTTTGTATTTCGTCTGTAACTTTTTCATACGGACTCCGTTCGCGAAACTCCAAACATGAAAGTTGACCAGAATTCTGAGACGAACGCAACAGTTGAAGTTTCATAGTCAAATTCCATTATTTGTAGAAATTTCTATTTTTGAGATTCTAATTAAATAACTATTTATTGTCAAAAATTTCGGATTGTTACATGTTATTTACTCTGAGCTGGTTCAACGCCAGATAATGTGTGTTGAGATGGAGAAGTATCATTGTCAGTTGTGGAGACATTGATGGAATTTCGATATATAGGAATGTATAGCATGATCTTTTTGACATTGTACACTTTCTCTATTGTTTTCACTTCATTGCCGACAAATGGATAAACATGTTCATTGAATGCAACATGTCTAGATATAATTATTCTTCCTTTGCTGGTAAGGCAATTGTGTCCTTTCTGATTTTGCGCATAGCCTAAGAAGGTGCATGATTCAGACCTGAAGCTTACTTTGTAAGTGTTAAATGGTCTTAAATTAGAAAAACATAAACATCCAAAGCTTCTTAAGAACATGTAATCTGGCTTAGTATTGAATAATTTTTCCATATGACTGATGCTGTTTAATACTTTTGTAGGTAATATGTTGATGAAGAAAACTGCAGTGTCGAAAGAATCTAGCCAGAATTTCATTAGAAGAGATGCTCGAGCTAGAAGTGCCAGGCCAGTTTCAACAATGTGCATGTGCTTCCTTTCGACAAGTCCATTCTGTTCATAGGTATGGGGACATGTTATTATATGTTGAATTCCCTTATTGCTGAAGTATTGCTTCAGTGGTTTGAATTCTTTAACCCTATCTATCTGAATTATCTTCACTTGCTGATTTGTTTGCATTTCAGCCAGTGTTACAAATTGAATAACTGCATTACCTGTCTCGGCTTTTGACTTAAGATAGTGACCCATGTAAATTTTGAATATGAGTCAACAAATGATATATAATAACTAAAATTATATTCAAAAGTAATGGGGGATGGTACCCATAGGTCTACAACAACCATTTCCATGGGTTTATTGTATTTATTTGAGAATATGGAAATGGTAGTTTGTGACATTTACCTAATTGACAGGTAGTACATATAAATGGATCACGAACATTTTTGAATTCAATATTATTACTTATTAGTACACCTCTTACATTATTCATATTTGCATGTCCCAATTTACAATGCCATAGTTCTAGAATATCTGTTTTATTAGCACTGTTAGTGCTAGAAAGGTTACACCATTGTCTTCTGTCAGAGTTCATTTTATTTTTCACTAGACTGAATGTATATACTCCATTGTGCATGTCAACCTATAGTTAAATTTCCTTCATTTTTGAATCCTTTATAAGATAGTGATAAGGAAAAAAATTCTAAAAAACATATTTGTCTTTAGATAATTGTGACACACTAATCAGGTTTTCCTTAATACTTGGATCTCTGAGCAGATTGTTTAGGAATAGTTTCTTTTGCCACTAACTGTGCATGTGCTAGTGTATGTAATATCAATTGGTGTGACATTACCTAAGTGAACAGATTGCATACCTTTGTATTCTCTGCTCCTAAAATTTAGATTGTTTAAGTTGCTGGTGATGTGGTTCAAGGCACCAGAATCAGGGAACCACTCTTCATTCTGAAACTCATCACTTTTGGTAAGTGCACCATGACCATGATTTCTGGATAGATCAGACCGACTCCTAGTATCTGAATTTGTGTGAGCAATATTAACACTGGGGTTACAATTTCTCTTGTTATTGATATCCTGTTGGTTGATAGAGAAACTTTGGTCAAATCTGAAATAACATTTGCTCGCAACATAACCAAAATTTTCGTAAACCTGGCATCTGATTCTTTTACCACTATTCCATCTACACCTTACTCTGCCATGATTAATAGTGTTTCCTCTCTAACTTTTTTGAGTATTATTTGCATTTGACTGTTTATCTTGATTCTTGTTCTTCGATGTAGATATGAAGTTGACGGACAACTCTACATGTTATTTCTTAGCTTTTAATCTTCACTTGTGAGCAATTAGAGTGGAAGTTACATGGTCAAGAGGTGGAGTGATGGGTTGTGAGGAAAGAAAAGTAACTAAAGATTCGTAGTCATCATCTAAACTATTCCGGATATCTAGTACTTGCTCTGCATGTAAAATCCTGTGCCCATCGATTTCAAGTAAGTCGCACAATGTCTTTATTTTTGTTAGGTACTCTTACATGGTCATGGAATCTTTAGTTATTTCGTTTAGCTGCCTTCGATGGTGCATAATTTGAGCAGATGATTGAGTATTGAACATTTGTTCAACTTTATCCCAAATTTCTTGAGCACTTTTAAATCATGTAACAGCGGCAGTAGATTTGCACTGATAGATGAGAAAAGCCACGAACACAGCAAGCTATCCTATCTTTTATAATGTGTATAATCCTTGTTGACAGTCAAATTTCCTACAGAGTTTGCAGTAGTTCTTGCAAGTATAAACATTGTTTCATTGACGTATTCTTCTAACCCATATCCATTAAGAGCAGTGTTGATCTCAGAGAGATAGTTTTCTTGAACTAGACGGATAAATATAGTATGACTCTTCGGGTTTGCCACACTTCTTGAATCTGAGATTGTATTTTGACAATTTTTTGCAGATTGAGATGCATTGTCTCTGGTTGGATTGATGGGAGCAACAAAAAAGTTGTCGTTGGCCATGAGAAATTGGGATATGATCAGATGAAGCTTATGCTGATGATCAAAAAGTGATCGCTGCAACCGGACTGCCTGAAATTGGTGGTCGAGGATGGCACAATCACAAAATATGAACAAATATCTTGATTTCTTGAGAGATCAAGATCACTTGATCAAAGAGAAGGGATTCTCCTCGATGATGACAACAAAACTGAGAGGAGAAACAAATCACCAACACGCCGTAAAGAGGCCGGAGGTTGAAATGTCGTTATGTAGAAGATGGCTCTTATACCATATTGAAGCGTGTAATATAAACTTGTGAAATGTTATTGCTGAATTGATAATCTATTTGTACAAATTAACCACTATGTATAATGTTAGAAAGCGGTCAGTGAAAGGAACAATTACATTAGTAACCCCGAAAACCCTATGTATAAAACTATACATAACTCTAATACTGGAAGCTGTACCTGTAACGTCCCGCCTTTTTGACCGCTTCCAATCGGTAATCAAACCAACTTAAAACATTGAAATTGATGGATCATTATTAAGCTTATAGATTAAAAAAAAAACAGAATCAACGCAAAAAACACAGAATAAATAAATAACACAATATTGAACAGTAGAATAAAACTTTCATATATTAATCAGAGTTTTGATACAAGATTTTTCTATACAATGAAATCAAAAACACAGTATGAATATAGAAAAATATTTGCTGGTTTATAATCTTCAGACTACGCCCATCTTCGGAAATCCCCAGCTTTTGCCAATCTTCGAATCCTAATCTGTAATCTTTAAATCTGTAACACTCGGATCTGACCCGAGCGTTTCATGCAAAAATATAATAACACTCAAGTCTGGATTGATCATTTGTTCAAGTAAAATAATTTCAATTTAAACTGAAATAAATAGTTAATCCTATAAATCACTAAGTTTCGTGTACATTAAATCCACGAGAATCTATCAAGATATAGCATAACAACTTGGGACAAAATAAGTCAGGACAACATATGTATATATATACACACACATACACACACATATGCTAATGACATATATACACATATAGTGGTATATGTATACATATGTGTAAATCGACCACAACATATATACATATACATATATATATATATATATATATACGTATGCCGATGACATATACATACACATACAGTGGTATATATATACATATGTGTACATCGGCCACCACATATATACATACTACAATCATGCTTCGAATAACAGGAAATGCACAAGGGAATACGAGACAGTATACATGCCTTGGCCAGTAAGGGATGACTAATGCATGCAGCTAGAAACAAAAACTTAATGTCAATTCATATCATAGAACAAGGTGCAAAAAACAACAGGGGAAGTAGATGCAGTTCAACATTTCTATACATAAGAATACCTATATGCAGTTCAAAACAGATATTTATTTTCCAAGTCAGTCATCATGGGATGGGTTTGCGAAATAATAAAAATATATAAGGTGAATCTATGTAGACACTCAAGGTTTCACGCAAGGCACAAGTGATTTCCACATATAGCAGATAGTTGATTTTATATGGATACTTCAGTTCTTTTTTTCTTCTTCTTTCGACTAACATGTTGTGACGACCGGGAATTTCGCTCGATACGAATCAGTCGCTAAACCGATCAAGACCGTTCGAAACGCCTGATTGTTTCGAGAACACGACAAAATAGAACGCAGACGGAAGAACATTTCATTGTATATTAGAACAATTCCATCAGATACAAGAATATACAGAGCATAAATGAATAAAATACATTCGATAAATATCAGAGATTACAATACATTACATAGCAGCGGAAAATAATACAATACACAACTAGAAGAGATATACGGATACAAAGATTTCCGGCTATCGTTCCAGCTGTAAACTAGGATCCCGTGAATATAAATCTGCAAAACCAAAACTACCAGCTGCCCATGTCAAAATAAGGGCACCCAGAGTTTAGGTTAAAACAATAAACTCCATGTCAGTCATGGGACTGGTGTGAGAACTAAAACAGTTACTAATCTTTATTTTAAAGTTAGGTAAATCAAGGGACCACGCCGTAAAACACGGAACGGGTTTCCTCCCAAGAACACCAATGCATAAAACAACAGCGCAATGCTAAATAAAGAACAATGAAGCTATTATAAGACCCAGGTCCCATCACACAATGCAACACAAACCAGAGGATAGGGTTTTACCTTTTAATAGCCAAAGAATGCTCGATACGTTAAAACAATTCTTTTATTATTGCTATAAGTGAAGAAATCAATTTCAAATCATAAGTATCAATCATAGGCGGCATGAATACCCCATACCACTATGTCGCCAAATATAGGATTACAATCAAAACCGCAAAGTCACGTATTGGAAATTGGATTTCCATCTGCGAACTGAGGCCAGGGATCGTCCTCTACCGATTCGAGACAATCTAGCCTACCATGTCTCAGGCAAGCGCACAGGCAAGCCTTGGAGCGACAGGGCCGGTTCACCGATGTGGATTAAAATGCCTGAACACTACGTTTCCTCGCCCTATGGGGCGCAAATGAGCCAACGAATGACTCCATCGGACCCGGATCGTCCGATCAAACCGAGGCGCCTCGCAACAGCAACAACCACATAAGTCAAACTCGTCAGGGCATGTAAAACCACCGACGCCACTTCTAGCTAGAAAGAAACGCATGTCCTCCCTGAGGTCCTCTCCCGTTTTTGGTTCACAACCGGGGTGTGAGGCTCGCGAATCAACGTTACACAAAGTTATGCCACACAGTCCGTGCTTTGATCATCACCACAAGACTTTGCTTTTCAACAGAAGCCTTGATCAATTGCCACTTAGGCATGCCACACAGGCAATTCACTCCATGTGTTTGATATCTATCAACATATAACCCCTGAGCTCGTACGTCTCAGAGAAGGGGGTTAAGCAAGAGAATAAATTCTCTACCGCCAAACAGATATATATATTTAATAGAAATCAATCACACAGACTAAAATCCAATGTCAGACACACAGTCCATTTTCACGTTCGTTCTGGGTCTGAACAAAACCAGAGGCACCTAGTACCCCGCATATCCATCGATCTCCAAGTACGTCTGGACGATCACTAACTGATTCCCTCCTCTTGGGTGTACGGCCCAATCAAGATCATCAGTAATCACCCAAACGACGTGAAGACCTCCGGTCTTCGACCACCGTCTTCATCTTCGACACCACGTCGAATCAGTTATTCAGAATGGGATAAACCCGGTCTTTCTGAATAACTCGCGTATATAATAAACAAGTGTTACACAAACACAACATACGCCTCATTCCAATTCATAATATTCTTTTGTTCAAATATTCTTATACTTTGGGAAAGGTTCCCATTAATTTTATCAAAGATAAATTCTTTTAAATTTATTCTTTAATCTTCCTTTTGAATATCACTTCAAACTAGTCGGGATTAACGAACCACACCGAAGTAATTATTTATTTTATTTCCCAATCCCAACCTATTTATCCCATGAAGTAAAACTGGTTATACTTCATATCTAACACCACGGTGTTATCGGTAAATTTAGTTACCATTTCACGTTCAAATCTAATTAAAGATTTAACTATCGCCTGGAGTAAAACTGGTGATACTCCATTCTCGATCTTTTCAATCTAATTAAAGATTCATTAAAACTCCACTTAGTTTTAATCTTTAACTAGGTTAAAGAATCAGTGTCATTTAAAACACGGTTCACGATAAACCCAAAATCACATCCAATTAATTATCGGGTTAAAGAACAAGTGTTATTTAAAACACTGTCCACGATAAACCCAAAAATCAATATCAATTCAATTCCAATTAAATATTATTTAATTGGTACACTTCATTAAATCTAATTAAAAAGATTTAATATTTTTCTCAACTGGGTTCAAGAACAGTGTTAATAAAGACACCATTCACGACAAACCCAAATCACATTTGATATTAAATACAAGGCTCTGAATAGAAAATATACCGGCTTATATTCAATATCAAATTCTACGACCAACAAATATCGTATTGGAAATAACTATATATATATATCCTTCAAATTTCCGCAACAATATCTGTATAATCACGAAATCCAACATCGAAATATTCCGAAGACAATTTCGATTCAAATGCATTCCAATGCAATTGTTGGAAATTCTGGTTATTTTCAAAACCATTCCAAATCCAATTTATTTATTTTAAAAATAAATAAATTATTATTCTAGTTCAAAACTAGTTCATTTCGATAAAAATCTATTTTTATCTTTACAAATATTGAGTTTTTCATCCCAATTCTTCCCAAATCATTTCTTATGATTTTACACAAATTATTGATATTTTTAATAATTTTATCAAGGCCCGCACAGTCGATTTCCATCAACGGCCATCGAACTGCACTTACAACGACCTTTTCCAAATTTGATTTGGACATAATTCCAAATCCAACCGTTAGATTTCAAATTTCTAATATTCGTTAGAAAGATCTTTTCGATACGAACCCAACGGTTTCGGTTTTAGGAGAATCCGACGGTCGGATCTCCCGCAATATCCATTCGAAGTCAATGGTCGAAATTCACGAACTGCCGCGGCGCGGCGCGTTCTATTCAGGCCATTCTATATATATAATATATATTATATATATTTCGTTGATTTCCTTTCGAAACGAATTTTATAAATCGTTATAAATTCGTTTCGAAACGATTTCAACTTCATATTCAATTTCTAATCAAAATTGAATATTCCAATGTAAATTCGTTTTAATTTCATTTCAAAACGATTTCAATTCAATTTCAATTTAATTCGAATTTCAATTCATTTCAATTTAATTCGAATTCATCTTTATTCAATTTCAATTCGAATTCATTTCTATTCAATTCGAATTCATTTCTATTCACTTTCAATTCGAATTCATTTCTATTTCAATTCGAATTCATTTCTATTCACTTTCAATTCGAATTCATTTCTATTTCAATTCGAATTCATTTCTATTCACTTTCAATTCGAATTCTAATTCTTTTCAAAATATCAGATTTTGAAATCACTTTCGATATTCATTATAAAATGAATAAAATCGATAAAAATATCGTTCACGTCAAAATGCCGTCAATCTAATCAACACGGCTTCATATATTTCTATTTCAAATATTTCTATTCAAAACTGGAATGAAGCCCAATCAATTACCATAGATTTTATTTCTATGGATTTTCATACAACGCATGTATATATCCACAATGACAAATAATCAACCATCATCCAAAGTGCATTCTACACTGTATAAGCATCAAATATAAATATTCAACGCTTATAACAGTCTGTCAATCAATCGATCGACATACAACTAATTATCGGGATTAGTGTACGTCATATATCATCCCAATACCCATGTGGGGTTTCAAACAATCAAACACAGATTTTATTTGTGCAGTTGGGCGATGTGTAAAATTTATCGTCCCAATCAATATCAATCAAATCAGTGTATATAAACAAATCGTCCGATCTGTTTATATTTATTTATTTTATATACACGTTAAAAATTCTATTTTCAACTATAAAATATTTTAACTATATAAATATTTTATTTCTTTTCACATCACATCACACAATCAACTATACATCAAAATCAAACAAACAAGCATACAAGCCGTCCATGGTCTGTGGACGACGGGTGTCGGGTGCTACTAAACACCATCTGCATCCTAGTATATAATTCAAATAGAAAACAAAATTAAAAGGTGAGAAGTTCTCACCAATTAGCTAATCCAAACGCCTCGAGTCTTCATATGTAGAAAATCTCCGCCATTTCTTCTTTCATCACTTTCTTCATCCGAATTCACTACATATATAAAAATCGAATTTTTATTTCGCTATTCAACATATAAAAATCGAATTTTTACTTCGCTATTCAACATATAAAAATTGAATTTTTACTTCGTTATTCAACATATAAAAATCGAATTTTTACTTCGCTATAAGAACCACATTTTTATCCCAACATATATATATATATATAATAAAAATCATATCTTTAATCTCTACATATAATAAAAATTATATTTTTAATACTCTACTATAATAAAAATTATATATTTTTTCTTTCTATAGTATAAAAATCATATTTTTATCCTTCTTATGATGTAAAAATTATATTTTTAATATTCCTATCATGTAAAAAAATTATTTTTAATATTCCTATAGAATAAAAATCCGTTTTTTTATTTAATAACAAAACTAATTCAAGCCTTTTAAAAACTAAATTAACTAAATAAAATAAAAACACACCTATTCCGAGGAGGAGGGGGGTTTCATGTCAGTTGAGGAGGCCGGGGAGGTGAAGTCACGGTTGGTGGTCGCGGGTGATGGTGGATGCTGCGACGGCTGCTTCGTGGTGGTCTACAGTGGAGAGGTTACGGGTTTGGGGCGATTAGGGTTTGGATTTGGCCAGAGGAGCGTCGAGAGGGGGCTGTGGGAGGATGCGGTGGTGGGTTGTCTCGGGGAGGACGCGGAAATCGAAGGGGAAAAAGGGGGGGGGGGCGACTGGCCGTCGTTGAGAGGAGGGAGGAGAAAGAGAGGTGATGGGGGGTGGTGGCCACCCCTGCGGCGCGGTGGCGCGCCAGTGGGAGGAGCGACGGCTCCTCCCTCTTCTTCCCCCGTTTTTTTATTTTGATTTCAACCGTTGACCAGAAGTGGAGGAAAAAGGGAGAAAGAGAACGTGAGGGGTGAGGGTTATATGAGTTTGTATATAGTTTTATATTTTTAATTTATTTTAATCCCCCAAAAAGCAACTTTTATTTTTGAACTCGAAATCAAGCCCACCGCCTGTCATCCATAGCTAATTACCCCTATTCCGAACACAATGGGATATGTTGCGTAAGCCAACTCGATCATTTCAAACAGTTTTTGTAAAAATCAAAATATAACTCTATATATTGAATTTGAACGCGCATTTCAATTTACTGGGGTCACATACTAACTCAAAAAATTCCAAAAAAATATTTTCTAGCTTCGTATTGACGATACGGTCCTAACAAAACTAATTTCGTCAAATTCTGAGACCGTTTGACAAATGGCCATTTTCCAGTCGATTAAAATCAACTGAAACGGGTCAAACACGTTTTCCTTTGCCACGCTCACATATTGGATTCAAAAATTATGAAAATTGGAATCTAGCAATAACTTGACATCACAGATCCAACAAAAGTGGTTTCGTCGAAATCCGAGGTCGTTTGCAAAATTTCCATTTCTAAGGGCCAGAATTCCATAGCGACTATTCAGAATTTTCAACTGGACATATCTTTTTATCCCCATTATGAAATTTCAATTTTTCGGATTCGTTGGAAAGATATTCACAAATAGATTCTAATATTTTTGGTTTCACTAAAATCCGGTTTATTTTGAATCCTGTACATTCATTTAAAATTTGAAATCGAATTATCGAACTACCGCGCCATTTTCAATTCCTTTTACATATATAAATAAATATTTATATTCTAATGACGATCTATATAAAATATACGTTCAAATTCCATTCAAAATAAATTTCTCGTCGTTATTATTTAAAATATTTCATTTTAAATAATCAAAATTCGCTAAAATTGCCAAAATAAAATTTTTAAATTGGCTCAGATTTCCGGGTTATTACAATCTCCCCCACTTAAAACTTTTCGTCCCCGAAAAGGAACGAAGCCGAAAGTTCTTTAACTAATCAACTCAACTTTCACTATTTTCGCTACGGCTTAAGTTCTTCAACTTTTCAGTTTCTAAGAACTTTTCAAAATTTTCAAAAATTTGGCTAGCACCCTAAATTTTCGAAAAATTTCGCCATAACCTCCCCTGCACCGGGGACTTCGGGATATTTCATATAGCCTCCCATGGCCTTCTTCAATCCAAAAGAAAAAGAAAAAGCCAAGCGGCTAGCCAATCGGCTCACAAAATCACCCAAAACTCAAGAAATACAATAAACATGTACCTATTTGTCGGGCAAACAATTTTATTCCTCTGCTCTAGCCTCCTTGCTATGACCTGTTCAATGTAAGTACATGTACATGCAAGCATATGCGACTAATTTTCAATACGATTTACTATTTGGTTCAAATTTGCTAAATGGTTCAACATTTAATTAATTAACCAATAATCAAACAACACAACCATCAATCAATTTGTGAATTATAATTTCAAATTCATAACTTTGATATATAGTCAAGAATCACATTTTTTTTTATGCCAAATCACAACAATAGGCCCTATCTAATTTCGGTTCTCACACCAGTCAATTGGAAATATATAGAAATCTCACTTTCGTCACTCGAAAATAAATTCTGATGATGTTTCGAACCACTATCAGGACATCCACGGGCGACTAGAGTGTGATTCTATATCTATCCAGTATATTAAAACTTCGGATACACGCTAGCTAGGCGCATATGCAAAATCTTTATATATTGGATTGCCCAAATCAATATAAAATAAATAATCAAATACGAATAATTGATTTTAAATTTTCAAAACAAAATTGGTTTTCATTTTAAAAATATACTCTTCACACCCATTCTAGGATACTACTGATCCCATCTCTAACGAGTCATTCTCATTGGATATTACTAATCCAATTTCTGATGAATTCTTTCGTTTGGTTCTAATGTGTCTTGTTCTCCAAGCTTTGTAAACCAAAGCTCTGATACCAAATGTGACAACCGGGAATTTCGCTCGATCCGAGTCAGTCGCTAAACCGATCAAGACCGTTCGAAACGCCTGATTGTTTCGAGAACACGACAAAATAGAACGCAGACGGAAGAACATTTCATTGTATATTACAACAATTCCATCAGATACAAGAATATACAGAGCATAAATGAATAAAATACATTCGATAAATATCAGAGATTACAATACATTACATAGCAGCGGAAAATAATACAATACACAACTAGAAGAGATATACGGATACAAATCTTTCCGGATATCGTTCCAGTTGTAAACTAGGATCCCGTGAATATAAATCTGCAAAACCAAAACTACCAGTTGCCCGTGTCAAAATAAGGGCACCCAGAGTTTAGGTTAAAACAATAAACTCCAGGTCAGTCATGGGACTGGTGTGAGAACTAAAACAATTATTAATCTTTATTTTAAAGTTAGGTAAATCAAGGGACCACGCCGTAAAACACGGAACGGGTTTCCTCCCAAGAACACCAGTGCATAAAACAACAGCGCAATGCTAAATAAAGAACAATGAAGCTATTATAAGACCCAGTTCCATCACACAATGCAACACAAACCAGAGGATAGGGTTTTACCTTATAATAGCCAAAGAATGCTCGATACGTTAAAACAATTCTTTTATTATTGCTATAAGTGAAGAAATCAATTTCAAATCATAAGTATCAATCATAGGCGGCATGAATTCCCCATACCACTATGTCGCCATATATAGGATTACAATCAAAACCGCAAAGTCACGTATTGGAAATTGGATTTCCATCTGCGAACCGAGGCCAGGGATCGTCCTCTGCCGATTCGAGACAATCTAGCCTACCATGTCTCAGGCAAGCGCGCAGGCAAGCCTTGGAGCGACAGGGCCGGTCCACCAATGTGGATTAAAATGCCTGAACACTACGTTTCCCCGCCCTATGGGGCGCAAATGAGCCAACGAATGACTCCATCGGACCCGGATCGTCCGATCAAACCGAGGCGCCTCGCAACAGCAACAACCACATAAGTCAAACTCGTCAGGGCATGTAAAACCACTGACGCCACTTCTAGCTAGAAAGAAACGCATGTCCTCCCTGAGGTCCTCTCCTGTTTTTGGTTCACAACCGAGGTGTGAGGCTCGTGAATCAACGTTACACAAAGCCACACAGGCCGTGCTTTGATCATCACCACAAGACTTTGCTTTTCAACAGAAGCCTTGATCAATTGCCACTTAGGCATGCCACACAGGCAATTCACTCCATGCGTTTGATATCTATCAACATATAACCCCTGAGCTCGTACGTCTCAGAGAAGGGCGTTAAGCAAGAGAATAAATTCTCTGCCGCCAAAAAGATATATATATTTAATAGAAATCAATCACACAGACTAAAATCCAATGTTAGACACACAGTACATTTTCACGTTCGTTCTGGGTCTGAACGAAACCGGAGGCACCTAGTACCCCGCATATCCATCGATCTCCAAGTACGTCTGGACGATCACTAACTGATTCCCTCCTCTTGGGTGTACGGCCCAATCAAGATCATCAGTAATCACCCAAATGACGTGAAGACCTCCAGTCTTCGACCACCGTCTTCATCTTCGACACCACGTCGAATCAGTTATTCAGAATGGGATAAACCCGGTCTTTCTGAATAACTCGCGTATATAATAAACAAGTGTTACACAAACACAACATACACCTCATTCCAATTCAGAATATTCTTTTGTTCAAATATTCTTATACTTTGGGAAAGGTTCCCATTAATTTTATCAAAGATAAATTCTTTTAAATTTATTCTTTAATCTTCCTTTTGAATATCACTTCAAACTAGTCGGGATTAACGAACCACACCGAAGTAATTATTTATTTTATTTCCCAATCCCAACCTATTTATCCCATGAAGTAAAACTGGTTATACTTCATATCTAACACCACGGTGTTATCGGTAAATTCAATTACCATTTCACATTCAAATCTAATTGAAGATTTAACTATCGCCTGGAGCAAAACTGGTGATACTCCATTCTCGATCTTTTCAATCTAATTAAAGATTCATTAAAACTCCACTTAGTTTTAATCTTTTACTGGGTTAAAGAATCAGTTTCATTTAAAACACGGTTCACGATAAACCCAAAATCACTTCCTAGTAATTATCGGGTTAAAGAACAAGTGTTATTTAAAACACTGTCCACGATAAACCCAAAAATCAATATCAATTCAATTCCAATTAAATATTATTTAATTGGTACACTTCATTAAATCTAAATAAAAAGATTTAATCTTTTTCTCAATTGGGTTCAAGAACAGTGTTAATAAAGACACCATTCACGACAAACCCAAATCACATTTGATATTAAATACAAGGCTCTGAATAGAAAATATACTGGCTTATATTCAATATCAAATTCTACGACCAACAAATATCGTATTGGAAATAACGATATATATATATCCTTCAAATTTCCACAATAATATCTGTATAATCACGAAATCCAACATCGAAATATTCCGAAGACAATTTCGATTCAAATCCATTCCAATGCAATTGTTGGAAATTCTAATTATTTTCAAAACCATTCCAAATCCAATTTATTTATTTTAAAAATAAATAAATTATTATTCTAGTTCAAAACTAGTTCATTTCGATAAAAATCTATTTTTATCTTTACAAATATGGAGTTTTTCATCCCAATTCTTCCCAAATCATTTCTTATGATTTTACACAAATTATTGATATTTTTAATAATTTTATCAAGGCCCGCACAGTCGATTTCCATCAACGGCCATCGAACTGCACTTACAACGACCTTTTCCAAATTTGATTTGGACATAATTCCAAATCCAATCGTTAGATTTCAAATTTCTAATATTCGTTAGAAAGCTCTTTTCTATACGAACCCAATGGTTCCGGTTTTAGGAGAATCCGACGGTCGGATCTCCCGCAATATCCATTCGAAGTCAATGGTCGAGATTCACGAACTGCCACGGCGCGGCGCGTTCTATTCAGGCCATTCTATATATATAATATATATTATATATATTTCGTCGATTTCCTTTCGAAACGAATTTTATAAATCGTTTTAAATTCGTTTTCGAAACGATTTCAACTTCATATTCAATTTCTAATCAGAATTGAATATTCCAATATAAATTCGTTTTAATTTCATTTCAAAACGATTTCAATTCAATTTCAATTTAATTCGAATTTCAATTCATTTCAATTTAATTCGAATTCATCTTTATTCAATTTCAATTCGAATTCATTTCTATTCAATTCGAATTCATTTCTATTCACTTTCAATTCGAATTCATTTCTATTTCAATTCGAATTCATTTCTATTCACTTTCAATTCGAATTCATTTCTATTCACTTTCAATTCGAATTCATTTCTATTCACTTTCAATTCGAATTCATTTCTATTTCAATTCAAATTCATTACTATTCACTTTCAATTCGAATTCTAATTCTTTTCAAAATATCAGATTTTGAAATCACTTTCGATATTCATTATAAAATGAATAAAATCGATAAAAATATCGTTCACGTCAAAATGGCGTCAATCTAATCAACACGGCTTCATATATTTCTATTTCAAATATTTCTATTCAAAACTGGAATGAAGCCCAATCAATTACCATAGATTTTATTTCTATGGATTTTCATACAACGCATGTATATATCCACAATGACAAATAATCAACCATCATCCAAAGTGCATTCTACACTGTATAAGCATCAAATATAAATATTCAACGCTTATAACAGTCTGTCAATCAATCGATCGACATACAACTAATTATCGGGATTAGTGTACGTCATATATCATCCCAATACCCATGTGGGGTTTCAAACAATCAAACACAGATTTTATTTGTGCAGTTGACGATGTGTAAAATTTATCGTCCCAATCAATATCAATCAAATCGGTGTATATAAACAAATCGCCCGATCTGTTTATATTTATTTATTTTATATACACGTTAAAAATTCTATTTTCAACTATAAAATATTTTTAACTATATAAATATTTTATTTCTTTTCACATCACATCACACAATCAACTACACATCAAAATCAAACAAACAAGCATACAAGTCGTCCATGGTCTGTGGACGACGGGTGTCGGGTGCTACTAAACACCGTCTGCATCCTAGTATATAATTCAACTAGAAAACAAAATTAAAAGGTGAGAAGTTCTCACCAATTAGCTAATCCAAACGCCTCGACTCTTCATATGTATAAAATCTCCGCCGTTTCTTCTTTTGTCACTTTCTTCATCCGAATTCACTACATACATAAAAATCGAATTTTTACTTCGCTATTCAACGTATAAAAATCGAATTTTTACTTCGCTATTCAACATATAAAAATCGAATTTTTACTTCGTTATTCAACATATAAAAATCGAATTTTTACTTCGCTATAAGAACCACATTTTTATCTCAACATATATATAATAAAAATCATATCTTTAATCTCTACATATAATAAAAATTATATTTTTAATACTCTACTATAATTTTTTTCTTTCTATAGTATAAAAATCATATTTTTATCCTTCCTATGATGTAAAAATTATATTTTTAATATTCCTATCATGTAAAAAATTTATTTTTAATATTCCTATAGAATAAAAATCCTTTTTTTATTTAATAACAAAACTAATTCAAGCCTTTTAAAAACTAAATTAACTAAATAAAATAAAAACACACCTTTTCTGAGGAGGAGGGGGTTTCACGTCAGTTGAGGAGGCCGGGGAGGTGAAGTCATGGTTGGTGGTCGCGGGTGATGGTGGATGCTGCGGCGGTTGCTTCGTGGTGGTCTACAGTGGAGGGGTTACGGGTTTTGGGCGATTAGGGTTTGGATTTGGCCAGAGGAGCGTCGGGAGGGGGCTGTGGGAGGATGCGGCGGTGGGTTGTCTCGGGGAGGACGCAGAAATCGAAGGGGAAAAAGGGGGGGGGGGGGCGACTGGCCGTCGTTGAGAGGAGGGAGGAGAAGGAGAGGTGAGGGTGGGGGGGGGGGGTGGTGGTGGCCACCCCTACGGCGCGGTGGCGTGCCAGTGGGAGGAGCGACGGCTCCTCCCTCTTCTTCCCCCGTTTTTTTATTTCGATTTCAACCGTTGACCAGAAGTGGAGGAAAAAGGGAGAAAGAGAACGTGAGGGGAGAGGGTTATATGAGTGTGTATATATTTTTATATATTTAATTTATTTTAATCCCCCAAAAAGCAACTTTTATTTTCGAACTCGAAATCAAGCCCATCGCCTGTCGTCCATAGCTAATTACCCCCATTCCGAACACAATGGGATATGTTGCGTAAGCCAATTCGATCGTTTCAAACAGTTTTTGTCAAAATCAAAATATAACTCTATATATTGAATTTGAACTCGAATTTCAATTTACTGGGGTTACATACTAACTCGAAAAATTCCAGAAAAATATTTTCTAGCTTCGTATTGACGATACGGTCCTAACAAAACTAATTTCGTCAAATTCTGAGACCGTTTGAAAAATGGCCATTTTCCAGTCGATTAAAATCAACTGAAACTGGTCAAACGCGTTTTCCTTTGCCACGCTCACATATTACATTCAAAAATTATGAAAATTGGAATCTAGCAATAACATGACATCACAGATCCAACAAAAGTGGTTTCGTCGAAATCCGAGGTCGTTTGCAAAATTTCCATTTCTAAGGGCCAGAATTCCATAGCGACTATTCAGAATTTTCAACTGGACATATCTTTTTATCCCCGCTATGAAATTTCAATTTTTCGGATTCATTGGAAAGATATTCACAAATAGATTCTAATATTTTTGCTTTTACTAAAATCCAGTTTATTTTGAATCCTGTACATTCATTTGAAATTTGAAATCGAATTATCGAACTACCACGCCATTTTCAATTCCTTTTATACATATATAAATATTTATATTCTAACGACGATCTATATAAAATATACGTTCGAATTCCATTCAAAATAAATTTCTCATCGTTATTATTTAAAATATTTCATTTTAAATAATCAAAATTCGCTAAAATTGCCAAAATAAATTTTTTAAATTGGCTCAGATTTCCGAGTTATTACACATGTAAGTGGGAAGTTCCAAGTTAAGCTATAGGCCAAATCAGTGTAGTTTGATCTCAGGGAACATGAAGTACAAAATGCACACCAAGTGGTAAATAACTAAGGATACCATCAGTTCATTTGTTTTCCAACTAATAAATCACAAAAAATATAAGGGTACCATAAAAATACTCGAGCGTATGAACAGTCAAGATAGCGCATATATAGACTGGCTTGATAGTAATATTCAATACTCTAGCATAATTTATAGCTTCACTAATATCATACATTCAGGTCTTACAAGGGAGAACAAGAAATTGAGTGTAACATATTTCAGGTGAGGTCAGTATATCATGAAAACATAAACCAACAATGTATAAATGCAAACATATATATATATATATTTTCTATTATGTTTTAACTTAAAATGTTCATCGAAAAAGAATATGGCAGCAAACATACAAAGTCGGGTTACAAGAAAATAAGTGTGGACAAATATACATGAAATACAAGTGGCTACAGCAAAAGCCAATTTACATGGGATTGTGCAAATTGCATATGCACAAAGTGACTGGTGTTGTAAGCTTCAACACATGAAAGGTCGAGGCAAGTTCAAAATGGCACAAGTTGGTTTCAGGATAAAATATTGGATTCAACATACATGGGCATACAAGGGACACAATGGAAATGAACATATAAAATCTTCATGTCGACACAGCTAAGCTACGTGGTGCAGCTAAGAAGGCAAGCGCGTATGGCTGCATCAACTGGAGTGCTCACTCCAAGGAACAAGGAAACAAACTAGACCAGTAAAGAAGCTATCATGAAACAAGGGGAAGTGCAGATTCAATGAATGCATGTACATGTGTAAACATATTATATATATATATATATATATATATATCCAACAATAAACCTAACTTAAGAACCCTCATGTATATATTATATAGTTTTAAGGTCAAATTGCAGAAGAAAAACCCCACATATATTATACAGTTTTAAGGTTAAATTCTATAAGAAAAACCTCACATAAACTATACAGTTTTAAGGTCAAATTGTAGAAGAAAAAACCCACATAAATTATACAGTTTTAAGGTCAAATTGCAGAAGAAAAACCCCACAAAAATTATATAGGGCATATGCAAATACCAAACCAAATGTTCCCATATGCATGCTGCAGATTTTAGCAAGGCAAACCATATGAATAGGAAAGTGTATGTCCAAGTCTCAATGGAAAGCACAAATAAAACGGGAACTAGGCAACAAGCAAAAAGCAAGCAACTAGTAGAAAAAATCAGGCCACTAACTACTATAATTTCTAGTTTAACTGAAATTAATCTACTTGAGAACAAGACAATCGTGAGTGAATTAACACTCACCTTGAAGGGGAAAGGCAATGTATTTGGAGTTGGAAGGGACGCTAGCGAGAACACGCGAGGTGGTACCAACTTAGTTCGGTGGGAACGGTGGTTGAGCGCGATCGATTTGTTGAAGGTGAAAGACTTGGCAACACAGCGAGGCTTCAAGAGCATGCGCGATGAAGTGATGAGGGTGGACGAGAAGTATAGGGGTAGATGGAGTGTGACGGCCCGTCCCGCACCAGCCGGCATTTCCTCCGAAAGTGCGCTGTACACATGCCCGACTAGCACGGGACGGTCGCCAAAGAAAGGAAAGAAGAGAATGAACTAATCGAAAACCTGTAGAATGTCTCACAGTGCATGGAACAAAATATAATAATATACTTGACATAAAACATGCGAGACAGTGCATAAGCTGATAATTAAAACCAACATCAACATCATCATCAGAGTAGCGGAAATCCAAATACAGCTTATTATAACTTTCCAAATTACTGTCTCTAAACAAAAGAAAGAAAGGTACACCACTAATGCCCAAAGTAGTGACCGCAGCAACACAGGGAGAATATCTATATATCATACGTGGAAGCCTCCTGCTCGTCTCCGGTATAGCTACTCGTGCATACCACCTAACCTGTCTCTAGTCTGCTCGTGAGAGCACCCAGAGTAATAAGAAGAGACATAAAACTCTGGGTCAGACAAAAAGTCTAGTATGAGCGATAAGCAGTAAGACAGAACAATAACAGGTATACTAAACCATACCTGAACCTGGACCTGCAACTAAAGACTTAACACTACATATCGTACAATACTCTAAGGTGCCACTAAACATGGTATAAAGATAACGGGGGAGGGGGTGTGCATGTCGTAATGAAGGCAAACAATCAAAAATAGCAACCATCCTCACATCTCTCACTCAGTGCGTAAAGCATACGATGTCCACCACTTCGATCACTAGACCCATCGAGGTAATGACGGAGTTCGACTTGTACAACTACTGCTACCACCAAGCTTACCTCATGGAGTCATGACTAAATCTTTACAAATGACCCCACTTCATTGGTCTATAGCTCTTTTAGTCGTACCTAGGCCACTGTGGCCCTGAATCCGTTCACGTACCCCCTACACTTAGTGATCCAAAGTTATAGACATCGACAATCCCTTAGCACACGTCCCGCAGCAAAGACCAATCATGAAGTTCACTCGTTGGTTCCCATCTGGATACCGAGTCAAAACTACTCATTTGGACTTCCTTTTCATATCGGGTTTTTGATCTTCTTCCCCGGATCGGTCTTCATTTGGTTCGCAACCCATGCCTCGCGTTCAAAACTCCTGAGTTCGGTTCGGTCATCATCCTCCTTCGGATCGGTTCGAGCCACCTGCATCGGATCGAGTCGTGGTGTCCTTCCTGCAGCAGTTTGGGTCGGGGTCCACATCGCCAAGCGGTTTGGATCGTGGAGAGCTTCGGATCGGGTCGGGCCTTCCTCACCAGCTCGGGTCATTGTGTGCCGATCGGGTCGGGACTCCTGGTCGGATCGGGGTCTCCAAGCAGTACGGGATCGATGCACTAGCTCATGGCGCAACAGTTCAGAGGAGCAGTTCGTGGGTGGTCGTCACGATCGGGTCGGTTCGGTGGGGATGCGATCTGATCCGGTTTTGTAACGACCCGCATTCTGCGCATCATAGGATCGTAGGATATTTATTTCATTCACATACGTAGTCGTATGGTCACGAAACTTTGGGAGACGACTATTGTGGTCATTTCCCATGTTCAAAATTTTTCCCGATTTTTAAATGACCGTTTTACCCCTAGTTGGTACTGTTTTGGCCATTACTTTTGACTGGAAATGAATTTTTACCTGAAACCACTTCCATTGGCTCCGGATGATGGTTTCTCTTTCCGTAGAGTGGTCACATTAGCCAAACGGACTCACCGTTTGGGAGATATGGCTGAAACAAGTTTCAGATGGTGAAAAGCAGCTTAATTGGGCTTAACCGGGTGATTAGCAGCTAGGCCCAAGGGGAATTTCTAGGGGTATATAGGGGCTGATTAGGGTTAGAAAACATTTCTTTAGACATTTTCCAGCCGCCACTTTCATCCTTAGACACTCTAACAATGGCTTCCTACATCTAAAACACCCCAAATCACTTTCTAATTGAGGATTAGGCTTGGCAACATCAAATTAAGGAGAAAAAGCACCAAAGCAAGGTTGGAGCTGCTGCTATACATAGGAATTCGACCCAAACAGAGAATATTTCAGATTTTGTGTTTTATTTTGTGGCCAAGGTGAGTGATAGCATCGTTTTGACACTAATTACAGTTAATTAAGGGTAATTAGTGAAGATTAGCGAATTTATACACTAATAAATTCTGGAAAAATGTTTAGAAATTCTTAAATAATATTTCATGCCTTTGTTAGAAAATTTAGGCGATTTGATTAAGTTTTACTAAGTATGTGCTTAAACATGTTTAAGAGGGATTATAGCAAAATGTGAGGTTTTAGCCACTTTTGATCCATTTTGGTTCATTCGAATTGTTGTTTGGTGTTTGTGGTTGTTCTTACATGTTGCTATGACTCTATGGTATGCTTTGATGATTGATGTTGATTTTAGTTATCAGCTTATGCACTGTCTCGCCTGTTTATGTCAAGTATGTTATTATTATATTTTATCCCATGCGCTGTGAGACATCCTACAGGTTCCTTGATTAGTTCATTCTCTTCTTTCCTTTCTCCTGACGACCGTCCCATGCTAGTTGGGCATGTGTACAGCGCACTTTCGGAGGAAATGCAGGCTGGTGCGGGGCGGGCCGTCACAGGTTTCCTGCACAGTTTTCCTGCGACTTTCAGCAACCTGTTTTACGCCATTCGACGGCGTTTTCGACTAATCTTGTAACGACCCAGATTTTTAGCCAGTTAATTTTGAATATTTAAATTGGTTTTAAATATTTTATTTGAATTTTAAAAAGGATTTTATAATGAATTTATTTATAAACAATGTTTTAACGTATAATTTATAAAATAATTTAAAAAGAGCTCGAAATAGTCGCGGTAGTTCGTAATTTACGATTCAAACTTCAACTGAATATACAGGATCCAAAATAAGTCGGATTTCTTTGAAACAAGAAACGTTCGGATCTGTTTGATCATATTTTTCTAATGGAAGTAAAAAATAGAGTTTTTATATTGTAGATTTTTGTTTTATGTCCAAATCAAATTTTGAAATAGTCGCTGTAAAATCTTTTATGGACCATAACGGTTTAGTTAATATAACTAGAGATTGGTTACGAATTTGAACAAGATTCTTTTGAGGCGTAGTTATAATTTAATTTTTAGAATTTTACTGTAATTTTTAATTAATTAAATACACACCTTTTTACTTGGAGTATTTTGCACCCTATATTAATATTTTGAGGTTTCATAATATAAGTTAAACTACCGATATTATTATATTTTTAGGATCGTGGTACCTCGCTGGACACGACCGTATTCTTACTTCTGTCTGTAGTGACTCATATACAATTTTTTTTATAAAGTTAGGTACACTACACTTTATAATTTACATGTTATATTTCCTCCTATATTGTGTTGCCATGTTATGCATGGTTATACGCAACCAAATGGCTATGCTAATTTGTACAAAGCTCATGGCATGACAACCTACCTAATTGAAACATCAACTCCTACCCCTTAAAGACTTGGTCCGTACCCTCTTCTTTTCAGCATAGTATTTTAAAATCCTAGCCTTACCTAAGATTGAATCACCATATGCCTACTACTGGGCTATGCACATGCAACTGCGATCTACAAACATGCCTTCCACAATGAACAGGACTTATTTGCACCTTACCTTGGCAACCAAGTGGTTGTATAGTCCTTCTTTTCATAAGCCGACCTACCCAACGTGCTGTTGTCCTTGGCTACCAAGCTATCTACATTGTTATCTGTCCCCAAAGCAGCAACACCTAGCCTAGCTGATCCAAACATGTGTACAACGCCACCCTATGTGTAGAAAACGTGCAGACAAAGGAAAATGGGCAGATCTTACATGCCTATAACCTATGGAGTTACCCTAATACGTGGGGAACAAGCTGTTTTGTATATAAATAAAGAAGCTCTTTTTATTCTTCCTTCTTCAGACGAAGAAAATCCCAAAACCTATCTTCTACCCGTTCTTCTGTTTCTTCCAGTGAACAACGAAAGCAAAACGCCTCTTTAAAAATCGCAATTTGTATGAAATTCCTAAAATCACAACCATGGATCTGTTTTACTTCTTGGACTGAGGGCTTCAATTCTATGTTAACTTCGAGGGTTGCGGTTCTGTTTCCTGGTGCTTGAATTGACCATAGTCGATCCTAGGGCAACGAATCTTAGGCGTTGTGATTGTCATTGGGGAGAACGAGAGCCGGTGCGGTGGTTGCCTAAGCAAGGCGCGCCTATAGAGGAGGTTTTGTGAAATTCTACGATAAAAGAGTTCTCCTGTATGAAGGGGATTTGCTGTTTTGGGGTCATTTTGGAAACGTGGTGGGTCTGTGGGGCATCGGAATTTGATGAGGGTTGGTCGAGGTAAGCTGGCGGAGGCCGGGGTGCTGAGGGACCTACTGCGGTGGACTCTGGTGATCCACGGTGGTGGGTGACGGAAATTAGTGATCTGATTAAGGAAGCTGCTATCTAATGGGAAGAAGGTTGCGAACTAAAGGCTGCTTTTTGGATAAAGGATGGAATAGTGGCTAGTTAAACTCAGCAAACGCGATTAAGGTGGTTGAACGGAAATCAAAGTAGGTGACAACGGGTTTAACAGGGAGCATTGTTTTATTCAAAAAGAAAGACAGGATTTTTCCTCCTGGTGGAGGAAACAAAAGCGTGGAAAAGGAAAATGGATTAACATTGATACATGTATTAAGAGTAATGACGGTTTAAGCGCTAAATTTCGGTAATTGAAGTATTAATGATTGGTATTGGAAGGATGAACTATGAATGGGTGTTAGAATTTGCTGTGGGAGGATAGCGTGATTTTAAGAGGGTTATGGCAGTGTTAAATCTGCTAAGTTAGTCTCCAATTACGGTAATTAAGGGATGATGGTCTAGAAATGGCACTAAAAATTTATAGTGGAAGCAGCAGTTTTAATTCTTTTGGGAAGAAAGGTTTATCACAATGGCTAATCATGGAACGTCATAATTAATACGAATCAGACGAAAACGGTTACGATGGAATTATAATGACGAGACTTACGTTGTGAAGCTAATGTGGCCGAGGATAAAGTTACTGGCACTTTGTCGAAGAATTTAACGCCCGTTTGAATTTAAATCGAAGCGAAAGCAGAATCGCCAACTGCGAAACAAGGTGAGTAAACTCACTAACTCTGCCTCGTTTATATTTTCATATAAATGAGTTTTAAATTTATTTATAGTTATTTTATACTGTGATGATTGATTGGTTGAATAGTTGATAAAATTGGTTGAAATGGTTGATATATTTACATCATTGATCGATTATTAGTTCTGATATTTCATATTGATGTGAAATAATTTTATTGATGTTGATTAACATCCGTGGATGCAGGGGAACAGGTTGGAGGGATCCAACTGGATTCCTCAACATTTTATTACTGTTTTCATTGATTGTGATATATGTTGTGATATATAATCAGTAATTGATTATGTCATGTTCGAATTATTCTGGGCCCTAATACCGTAAAATACTTTTAAATGTAGAAAAGTGATTTGAGATTTAAAAGCAAAATTTATTTCCAAAGTATAAATTTGATTTTTAATGGACTTGAAATAAAACTTGTTAGATGGATAAACGATTAGTTGATTATAAACAATGTTATAAATGGAATAGAATTTGAAAACCGGGAAAGTAAATTCAAATATTAATCGGAAGCCATTAATCAGTAAACTATATTTGGAGTCGATCGAGTCAACCGTTCTAATTAAACTGATTATTAAATGAATTTATTTCAGTTAAATTGATTAATATTATTTTGACAAACAATTGTTGGAAACTTAATGAAGTTAGAAGGTTACCTAATCCTTATTTGATTTTGTTTGAGATTAACCTTCGGGTCGATAATTATTAATAACATTAATGAGTATTGTAATAACCTTTGAAAGAAATTAACTATTTATATTCGGCTAATAATGAAGTTAACCACTTATATTTTGGTTAATATTGAACTAATAATTTTTAAAGTGATTGATTCCTTAATTGAAATTAAATTAAGAAATTTTCCAGTTGTAGTAGGATGTGGTTGAATCTATCTCAAAGGATCTTGAAAGGGGGTTTCATTATAAGTCCAAATACATAAACAAGGTATAAAAAGGAAATTTAAATAATTTTCTTTGCTAAGCAAAGTATGGATCTTTAAAGCAATAAGGATTCGTAACCAAAAAGGGTTTAGTAAGTGAAACCAAATTTGGGAATTTAATCCTGGTATATTAGAAAGGGAATTGTATACACATATTAACATGAGTAATTAGCTATTGATGTTTTGGAAAGTTATCTCATAATAAAATCAGAAGTCCTTTTCGTAAAGTGATAGGAAATAAAATAGGTGGTGAATACGTCGATTTCAACACTTATGGTTGAAATAGACATTTTCCATGAACAATAAGGAAACGTGGGTTATAACAATATTGTTATAATAAATGTTGATAAATCTAAAACAGCGATTATAACGCTGTCGTTATAACAAATATTTTTATAAATCTAAACAGCGATTATAACGTTGTTGTTATAATAAATGTTTTGTAAATCCATACAGCGATTTTAGCGATGTCGTTATAATAAATGTTTTATAAATCTAAACAGCGATTTTAGCACCGTCGTTATAATAAATGTTTTGTAAATCTATACAGCGATTTTAGCACTGTCGTTATAATAAATGACTTATAAATCAAATATTTGGAAACAGCGATTATAACGCTACCGTTATAATCAATGTTTTTTTCGTAAAGGAAGTGGATTCTAAGATTGAATCTGAGAGTCGCGTAAGCGATGTTTTGTTTAAAGTTGTGAGCTTTGGCTATTTCGAGGTTAGAATTGTTGTTCAGTTAAGGTCTGAGAGGTAACTATACCCCAACTTGATTGATTTCAGTTTTAACTAAGGAATGGTTAAGGTTCGATAGTGAAGGTTAGTTAAGTGAATTTAGTTAATAAGTGAAATGGTTTGAGTTGGCATAGCGATGTTTTAGTTAAACATCATTTTAAATCTAATGAAAGCGTTTTGGAAATGTTTTCCAAATAAGAATCAGAAATGTTTCTAATATAGAAATTAAGGAATGTGAGCAAATATGGAAATGTTTCCAAATGTTAATAAAGTATATTTTCTAAATTTAGGGGATAAGAGTTTACGAATATGTAGAAATGGAAAAGGAATAAATTAATGATAAGTGAATTTAAGAGATAAATGAATGATGATTGATCGATAGAATTTCCATCTGGAAATAATATCGTTGTTTGCACACATATTTTTCTTTGATAGTTAAATCACCGACTATCGAAGTTTTTGACCATTTTTTCGTCGTCAATACGGAGAGACCGAGATCAGGTCAATTATCTGAAAACCACTATGTATGGACGTTAGCGTTGTGATGGAATGTGATGATGAAAATTGAAGACGGAGTTATGCAAGGGCTATCCTGTTTATAGAATAAAGCCTTCGGTTTGTCCAATTCCAGGACAACGTGAATGGACGAATGTCTAACAGAGTATATCTAACGGACCACGTAAGTTGATCTCTTCAAACATACTTACGTTTGGTGGTGGAGGAATTCATTTCTTTTAGCTTTATACCCGTTGTATTTTTGGGAAAATCAATTTGTGATTTGGCGGGTATGACGACGTGGCATTCAAAGAAAATGGTGGTCAGGTGTACTAAAAGATACATAATGACCTCAAGCCTCATCAACCGGGAAATGACAAAAATCGGGCAAGAAGCATGGCTATGTGGGTTGCCCCCGTTAGGATGTATAATCACCTATCTATAGAAATTCCATTTACTTCTTTAATCTATCGATGCTGTCCCTTTCGGGAAACGGTTGCTGATCCCAACCGTTGGTGATATACATTCGATACACTCAAGCGAAATGAGTGGTCGGTCATGTGTGGGCCGGGTTGCAAGACGTTCATGTTGAACCCAGTGTATTCGTCTCTAGAGATACACTATCGGAAGGTGGTCCCATACCTTGTCATGTTGGAAATCCGATCTCCAAAAAGTGCCCTGCGGTTTTCGATTTTATATTATGTATGGAGCGTTAGATGCAAGCGTTCCGCTAGATTCTATTTATTTGATGTAGACATTATTATAATATACCTGGATTTGATATAAAAAATATTTATGGTTATCGTAAGGTAAAAGCCATCCGTGTTTATGTGTGGATCGGTCTTACGATTATCATTTCTTTCGAAAGAAATTTGAAAGTTAAACAAATGGTTGGAGTTTACTCACACCAGTCCCATGACTGACCCAGAGTTTATTTTGTTTTGTTTTTCCCTAAACTCTTGGGTGCCCAAATTTGTACGGGCAGTCAAGCAGTCGGGTTTTACAGATTCACTTGGAGGATTTTGAAGCAGGAGGCTCCACCAGTTTGCTATAAACTATCATATTTTCCGCTGTGTACTATGTTGTATCTGGAAACAGGTGTTTTATAACTGTTCCAGGAATAACTGTTGTGCTCTGATGATGGTATATATATACAGTTACTGATTTGTATTTCAAAGTTTATGTTATCTAATATATTTTATTCGTTCCGCTGTGAGTTTGTGATCTTCATTTTCTTCTATTCTAATATTTCTTTCTTTCTATTTCTCATCCTCTAACTTCTTTCTAATAATGATTCGTATTTCTGTGCAATTTGGGTTTGACGTGTGGTGTTATTAGTCGACTCAAAGAGTACGGAAATTCGGTCCATTACAGTTGGTATCAGAGCTGAAGGTTGAGTGATAACCTTGGCTCTGTGGCGTGACTCGATAGAGATGGGGTTAGTACTACTCTAGATTGAGTTTGAGTGTATATATATGAGCGCGTATTTGTAGATTTGATATAAAATTGGTTTATATTGTGTTGACTGGTTTGTTGAGTGGTTTATGAATTTTGGTCGATACAGGATGTACAACTGTATCAATAGGTGTTTCTAAACTTTCGAACAGAGCAATTCGACACAGTATTGTTTTGAAAATGGGTAAATGATATAATTTTGCCCAAAAAAATTTATTTTGATATAAAAGGAATAATTTTTGAATTATTATAGTATTTGGATGTATTGATTGTTATTACAATTAAATGAAGAAAAAAAAGAATATTGAAATGGTTATACATTACCAAATATATTTGTGTATGGATAATGTATACAAATAAGTTGAATTAAAATTTAATTCAAACCAAAATTTGGAATTCAAATCCCGGATGTGTAGAAATATTTTCTGAAGTATTTGGAAAAGTAATATAAAATTATTTTGAAGAATTTTTGAATAAGAAGGGTTTAATGAATTTTTAATGGGATTAAGCACTGATATCACTTCCGTGACGAGAAAATAATGCTGATAATGGGTCGCGACATTATCGGTATTCATTTTCAAGTTTCTGAGTGGTGGGTTGCTACCATGAAAAATTAGTTGATGGGAAATTGGTTTGAAAAGAACAAGTTACTTCTATAAAATCCAAGTGTTTTGAATTTGCCAAAGGTTTTAAATATATGTGTATAGTTATATGATTTCAAACTAATTTGAAATAAAGGCCGAGAGTTTAAATTCTGAAATTGAATTTAACTTGTATAAGTTGAATAAATTGGTGGAAGTAAATCAAATGGATTGAAATTTAACATAAGTTAAATGGAAATTGAAACTCAAATTGAATAAGTGGATTGATTCCTGAAGTAAAGATCAAATTGAATTGGTAAAGTGAAAGTGAACTAATCAGAAGTTGATTAGAGTGTTAAAAACTGGAAGTTGGATTGGTTGAAACCAACTGGAAATGGATATATATATATATATATATATATGCTGAGCAGATATGGAATGGAAGCAAATGCAAGAGAAAGAATTATGCTCGATAAAAAGGTACATGTTTACAATATTACTTGAGTTTGATGGTTTTATGAGCCTATGGGGCAAGCCACTTCGCTTTTAGATTTTCTTTTGAATAGGAGAAGGCCTAGAAAGGCGAGTTGTGGTTTTACCAATTAAGCCGTGCAAAGGAGACGCTGGAGAGATTTTTCGGAAATTTAAAGAGTTAGAAAATTTTAAGAAAAAAAAATTTGATAACTAGGAATCGATTTATCGATTTTATTTTGAATTAGGGAAACCAGATTGATTAAAGGAAGTTGATAAATGATTTTAGAATCAATATCGAATAGACATAAACCTGGAAATATGTAGAAGATCATATGGGTCTAATATAAGGATGTAATGATGGATTGTCCAGATACGGTGGGTAGATCATTAGAGATAAATAATGAAATGTTTGGTATCGATACGAGAATAAAGAATACCGTATAGAAATGAGTTATGGAAATATGAAGTATAAGATTTCGGCCAACTAAGTTGTGAGGAGTTAGAATTATAACATCTTTAGTGCTTAGCAATTTCGGGGACGAAATTATTTTAAGGGGGAAGGAATGTAACGACCCGGATTTTTAGCCAGTTAATTTTGAATATTTAAATTGGTTTTAAATATTTTATTTGAATTATAAAAAGGATTTTATAACGAATTTATTTATAAACAAAGTTTTAACGTATAATTTATAAAATAATTTAAAACGAGCTCGAAATAGTCGCGGTAGTTAGTAATTTACGGTTCAAACTTCAACTGAATATACATGATTCAAAATAAGTCAGATTTCTTTGAAACAAGAAACGTTCAGATCTATGTGATCATATTTTTCTAATGGAAGTGAAACATCGAGTTTTCATATTGTAGATTTTTGTTTCATGTCCAGATCAAATTTTGAAATGGTTGCTGTAAAATCGTTTATGGACCATAACGGTTTAGTTAATATAACTAGAGATTGGTTACAAATTTGAACAAGATTCTTTTGAGGCGTAGTTATAATTTAATTTTTAGAATTTTACTGTAATTTTTAATTAATTAAATACGCAACTTTTTACTTGGAGTATTTTGCACCCTATATCAATATTTTGAGGTTTCATAATTTAAGTTAAACTACCGATATTATTATATTTTTGGGATCGTGGTACCTCGCTGGACACGACCGTATTCTTACTTCTGTCTGTAGCGACTCATATACAAACAAATTTTTTATAAAGTTAGGTACACTACACTTTATAACTTACATGTTATATTTCCTTCTATACTGTGTTGTCATGTTATGCATGGTTATACGCAACCAAATGGCTATGCTAATTTGTACAAAGCTCATGGCATGACAGCCTACCTAATTGAAACATCAACTCCTACCCCTTGAAGATTTGGTCCGTACCCTCTTCTTTTCAGCATAGTATTTTCAAATCCTAGCCTTACCTAAGATTAAATCACCACATGCCTACTACTGGGCTATGCACATGCAATTGCAATCTACAAACATGCCTTCCACAATGATCAGGACTTATTTGCACCTTACCTTGGCAACCAAATGGTTGTACAGCCCTTCTTTTCATAAGCCGACCTACCCAATGTGCTGCTGTCCTTGGCTGCCAAGCTATCTACATTGTTATCTGTCCCCAAGGCGGCAACACCTAGCCTAGCTGATCCAAACATGTGTACAACGCCACCCTATGTGTAGAAAACGTGCAGATAAAGGAAAATGGGCGGATCTAACATGCCTATAACCTATGGAGTTACCCTAATACGTGGGGAACAAGCTGTTTCGTATATAAATATAGATGCCCTCCTTATTCTTCCTTCTTCAGACAAAGAAAATCCCAAAATTTATCTTCTACCCGTTCTTCTGTTTCTTTCAGTGAACAACGAAAGCAAAACGCCTCTTCAAAAATCGCATTTTGTATGAAATTCCTAAAATCACAACCATGGATCTGTTTTACTTCTTGGACTGAGGGCTTCAATTCTATGTTAACTTCGAGGGTTGCGGTTCTGTTTCCTGGTGCTTGAATTGACCGCAGTCGGTTCTAGGCAACGAATCTTAGGCGTTGTGATTGTCGTTGGGGAGAACGAGAGCCAGTGTAGTGGTTGCCTAAGCAAGGCGCACCTGTAGAGGAGGTTTTGTGAAATTCTGTGAAAAAAGAGTTCGCCTGTATGAAGGGGATTTGCTGTTTTGGGGTCATTTTGGAAACGTGGTGGGTCTGTGGGGCATCGGAATTTGATGAGGGTTGGTCGAGGTAAGCTGGCGGAGGCCGGGGTGCTGAGGGACCTACTACGGTGGACTCTGGTGATCCACGGTGGTGGGTGACGGAAATTAGTGATCTGATTAAGGAAGCTGCTGTCTAATGGGAAGAAGGTTGCGAACTAAAGGCTACTTTTTGGATAAAGGATGGAATAGTGGCTAGTTAAACTCAGTAAACGTGATTAAGGTGGTTGAACGGAAATCAAAGTAGGTGACAATGGCTTTGACAGGGAGCATTGTTTTATTCAAGAAGAAAGACATGATTTTTCCTCTTGGTGGAGGAAACAAAAGCGTGGAAAAGGAAAATGGATTAACATTGATACATGTATTAAGAGTAATGACAGTTTAAGCGCTAAATTTCGGTAATTGAAGTATTAATGAAGGGTATTGGAAGGATGAACTATGAATGGGTGTTAGAATTTGCTGTGGGAGGATAGCGTGATTTTAAGAGGGTTATAGCAGTGTTAAATCTGCTAAGTTAGTCTCCAATTACGGTAATTAAGGGATGATGGTCTAGAAATGTGTAACACCCCGTAATTCTGCGACATTAAGATTCTCAAATTAAAGTATAATTAATTTTTAAAAGAAAAATTAAAAGAAAAAGATCCATGCAGTTGTTTAATTTAAGTATTGTAACTAACATGAAAAAGAGAAGTAAGGAGAGAACAATAATTATTATTGTTCTAAGACTTGTTAACAAAAGCCTCTGTAGCTCAGTTGGTTAAGGCATTGGATTTGTAGCATGGAGGTCGGGGGTTCGAACCCCGGCGGCGGCATAATTTTTTTTATCTTTGTTTTAGAGAGGGCCAACTGGACATGCAAATATATGTACATATACAAATTCAAAATTTGAAAGGATAAGAACGTACATATAAGGAAATAAAGAATATATATATATACATATGAGAATATAAATATATATATATATGCAAAAATATATGTATACGAAAGATAAAATTCAAGATAAGGCTACAGTCAATGAAATATGGCAACATCATTTGAATTTTGAAAATAAAATGAAAGTTGTGCGTATATATATACGCGTAAAATGGTCGTTAGAGGAATTGTATACATATAAGAATATTTCATGTGAATAAAACAGTTAAATAAATTCCAGAAATTCAAAAGTTTGAAAATCAAACTTTTACGCCAAAATAGCTTGTGGGACCCAATGCTGACTCAGCACTGCGTGTATGATAAGGTTTGGTTAGATTCATCTACGTACCTGGACTATTTTCTTAACTAGGTTCAATGCTGACTCAGCGCTGCGTGTACGATAAGGTCTTGAGCAGCTATATAAACAGCCCTAGTCTTCATTCTCTTTGCACCAATTCTCTTCTATCCTTATGCTGCTAAGATTCATGGCTTCTTCCCCTCTTCTAAATTTTCTTAAATAAATAAAATAAAATATGATTCAAGACGAGGAGATGCTGCTAAAAGACTTTTAAGGAGGGATTCAAATCAAAGTTTCAAGTGAAGAATTCAAAGGCTAGCTCAAACAAGTTTCAAGCAACGACGCACGAATCATAGCCACGCTTTCCTTCTTTTCTAGATCTATTTTCTGTAAGTTGGTTATTTCTAGATCTGAATATTTTGTTTTATTTGTGACATGAAATTAAAAGAATAAAGGAATATGCCAAATCTCTCTCTCTCTCTCTTCGAATCTGTGTTTATACTCTTGGACTGAATTAAGAACTGTTATGATTCGAGGACAAATAAGACTGTAACCGTGACTATGACTATAGAACTGTGGCCTTTGAAAGCATATGCCTTTGGACTATGACATAAGCCTTTGATTTTGGGACGTATAAACATTGCCTATGACAATGACTTAGGACTATGGGAATTATTTTCCCTTTTGGACTATGAACATCGCCTATATTGCCTATGACCATGGACATTACTTATGACTAAGAACATAAGCCTTTGAATTGGACATAAACTATTGCTTATGACATAATGAGGACAATTGTGATTTTGACACCCATGATTCATGATTAGGAAAATATTGCTTTAGTTTGGTGATTGTGAAATTGGGTCTAAACCCAATTATTTATTCTACCTGTTCCTTGTTTTTTTTTCTTTGGTTTTAAGACAGTGGGAATTTACCTATTAAGTTAGGTCTACCCACGTTCTTGAACCTATTTTGCCCATTCTTTGGTTTTAAGACAGTGGGAATTTACCTATTTAGTTAGGTCTACCCATATTCTTGAACCTACATTGTTATCCAAACCTTTTTATGCCAATTATTCCTTCTTGTCATTTTGATTCATTCCCTTTTTATCTACGAATCTAGATTTATTTATAATCTAGGTTGAATCACGATTATTCGAATGGTGGGAATGCGATTTGGGGAAAAACATGGAAATGAATATGAACCTAATTGTAAACTTGGAAATTGGCCTAATTTGGAATATGTATTATGACATGCATATTAAAATGAAAACGGGGAAATTTGACATGGATTAGGGAATATGTGATTTTGACATATTAAATTTAGCGTTAGTAAGTAAGCTAAATTTTAGGCATAAAATGTAAACTAGAAAAATAATTCTAGTTTTGCCATAAATTGTGAATTAGGGTGTTAAACCAAGATTGGGTTAATTAAGGTTGATTTGGAATAAGTATATTAGCACAATTTTGAATTTATTCATAATTGTGAGCAATTGTCATGTTTAGAATAAATTATGGTTAGGGACACTAAATTTGGTATAATTTACATACCAAAAAGTATAAATATGATAAATAAGAGAGAATGGGCCATAATAATAAATGTGACAATGTACATTAAAAGAGTAGTAATGAAATAAGTAAATTAGGAGTAATTTACTTATAGAATTCGTCATAAATGTTAAATTGTTCATTTACCACAAAATATGTAACTTGGTTAAGTTTTGGCCATAAATTATAAACTAGGATATTTAATCTAGTTTCGGCAATGAAATAGGAAATGGCCTAAACTGCATGTTGGGTTAGGACTTGGGCCTAGAATATAAGTATACTAGTAGGCTTGACAAATAAATATAGGCCAAATTTGTCTAAAAAGGGGAAATGGGCTTTTGAAATAAATTGTTAACAATTTATAAACAAAAGAAAAGTATTTTGATAACATCCCTTTTTATAACACATAGACCAGAAGGTTCTAGGGTGACAGAGAGGATAGTGTCTAGGCTTGGGTTTGGAAAATACAAGTTTCCTGCCCTCCCTGGCTATCCCTAACTGATCCGAAGGACGGGATGGTTGTTTTCAAAACCAGATTTGGAAATTAATCAAAAACCCTATGAACTTAGAAAACATGAATATGCCTAACCCGAGGTTAGACTGAGTTGCGGTGTAAACCTGCCCGGAACCGACCGGCACATCCAGTAACCGCAGCAATATCTGTCTAATGTGAGAGGTTGCGGCTTTAATTTATTAATTAAAGCTAGAACAAGAATGGGAGAGTTAAGTCCATAGGAACACTTAACCAACCTAACACGGTTAAGCTAGAATGGGAAGGTTAAGGAACACTTAACCAACTTAGCACAGTTAAAGCTAGAATGGGAGGGTTAAGTCCATGGGAATACTTAGCCAAATTAACATGTTGACTAGATTAGAAGGTGGGGTTAAGTAAAGTTAATACACTTAGCCAATTTAACATGTTAATTAGACTAGAGGTTGGGGTTAAGTAATACACTTAGCCAAATTAATATGTTAACTGGACTAGACCATAGGGTTAAGTAAACTTGAACGCTTAACCATCAGAATATGATAAATGAATAGGGTTAAGTAAAAAGCATGAAGGGATAACACTTAACCAGTGTAATAGGATAAGGGAAGAGGGTTAAGATAACTTGAATCGACTAAAGACACTTAACCAACCCAACCTGGCGAGAAAGAAAACTAAGTAGTAGACCTCAGTTGAAAAAGGGACTAAGTAGTAAAACTTAGTTAAGAAAACAAGGAATTTGGAAACTAAGTGGTAAACCTTAGTTAGTAGAACTAAGTAGTAATTCTTAGTATAACACGAAGGAGCAGACATCCATCTAGTTTTAAGAAGGCTCCAACGAATTGGGTTACGAAGCCCGAGGCTTCGAGGGGACGTGAGGGTACTCTTGGTATCCCTCTGTGAGGCTGCAGATGATCATCCTGGGCTCACAGAGGTTAAGGTCTGCGTTAGAAGAACCGAGGGTATGCCTTGGTTGCAATATATATGTGGCAACCTAAAGACTAGGATGGACCAGCGTGATTCGGCGAGAAGACGGTAGCCCTGTGATAGCAACTCGTCGTCTACCATCCATCTTGAGTCAATCGAGATACGTGAAGCGGAAAGGCGGAGAACTCCAAAAGACCATATACTTGCTATCTAGTTATGGTTGCGGATGGCCATAGGATAGTGGGGCACCGGGGGCCGGCGTATAGTTCTCATTTTACAAGGTGTGCCTTTTATTAGCTGAGGGAGGGGTCAAGTGGGACCATAGCCACTGGAATAAAAACAGACCTTAGCATCTGCATCGGCAGATATCTGAAAGCTCCCGACCGAGTTCTGTATTCCTTGATTTGCCCTGTCACAGGACTCGGATCGCACATTACAGGACATGTGCATCTAGACAAGCGATAACGATTCGCGATACATACGTGGGGAAGCCTAGGAACATATACCACTCTAGGTAGTGTGTCCTAGACTTGGGGGCATTGTTCGACAGGTAGCGTAATCCCTAGTTGGACTAGGTGGCATAAACCCTGAACTCGAAAAGCGTTCAGCAGATAGCGTAAAACTATAGTTAAATCTAGAAAGCAGTGGATAGAAAACCCTAGATTAGATCTAGGTAACAACTAATAAATGGATGCCTGAAGGCGATGGAAAATACAGGGATTGGGATCACGTTATCGTTACTAGTTGAAACACTAGTTAGGCGGTGCAGAGATATAGAAACCAGTATAACAAGTAAATAGCGAAGCAGCGAAAGTATTAGAGCGTATCCAGTTTATCTTAGCATATCTTGTGACTACCTTGTCTAATCTTGTTGACCCTATCGTCATGGTGTAATCTTGTATTCAGTTAATTCATGTCGTTTTGTTTTCCATGTTCACATGCTAGAAGTTACTGAACTTACTCAGGCTTTATGTCTGACTCTGTTTTTCTTTCGTCTTCTTTCTTCCGTTCTCCCCCCCCAGGTTGTTAAGGAGGAAATAGGATAGCTCAGATTTATTTTGGGATGATTTCTCTTTCCAAGCTTGAAGAATCTTGGATGCATCGGCTTTGGATTGCTATGGCTGGCTTTTGTTACATTGGGGAATATAAATGTATTTTATGCTTCTTTATTTTGTAAAGACAGTTGATACTCTGATATTGCAAAGGAACCTTGTACAAATTATTTTGTCAATAAAGCAAAGTTTTATTTTCCGCTGTTTAATGTTTGTCTATCTTGTAATTTATCTGCATCTTTTACCCATAATGCTCCACAGAACTTAGTGCATTCCCTTTGTGAGTGACACTAACGGATGTGGGGTGTTACAAAATGGCGCTAGAAATTTATAGTGGAAGCAGCAGTTTTAATTCTTTTGGGAAGAAAGGTTTATCACCACGGCTAATCATGGAACGTCATAATTAATACGAATCAGACGAAAATGGTTACTATGGAATCGTAATGACGAGACTTACGTTGTGAAGCTTATGTGGCCGAAGATAAAGTTACTGGCATTTTGTCGAAGAATTTAACGCCCGTTTCAATTTAAATCGAAGCGAAAGCAGAATCGCCAACTGCGAAACAAGGTGAGTAAACTCACTAACTCTGCCTCGTTTATATTTTTATATAAACGAGTTTTAAATTTATTTATAGTTATTTTATACTGTGATGATTGATTGGTTGAATAGTTGATAAAATTGGTTGAAATGGTTGATATATTTACATCATTGATCGATTATTAGTTCTGATATTTCATATTGATGTGAAATAATTTTATCGATGTTGATTAACATCTGTGGATGCAGGGGAACAGGTTGGAGGGATCCAACTGGATTCCTCAACATTTTATTACTGTTTTCATTGATTGTGATATATGTTGTGATATATAATCAGTAATTGATTATGTCATGTTCGAATTATTCTGGGCCCTAATACCGTAAAATACTTTTAAATGTAGAAAAGGGATTTGAGATTTAAAAGGAAAATTTATTTCCAAAGTATAAATTTGATTTTTTAATGGACTTGAAATAAAACTTGTTAGATGGATAAACAAGTAGTTGATTATAAACAATGTTATAAATGGAATAGAATTTGAAAACGGGAAAGTGAATTCAAATATTAATCGGAAGCCATTAATCAGTTAACTATATTTGGAGTCGATCGAGTCAACCGTTCTAATTAAACGGATTATTAAATGAATTTATTTCAGTTAAATTGATAAATATTATTTTGACAAACAATTGTTGGAAACTTAATGAAGTTATAATGTTACCTAATCCTTATTTGATTTTGTTTGAGATTAACCTTCGGGTCGATAATTATTAATAACATTAATGAGTATTGTAATAACCTTTGAAAGAAATTAACTATTTATATTCGGCTAATAATGAAGTTAACCACTTATATTTTGGTTAATATTGAACTAATCATTTTTAAAGTGATTTATTCCTTAATTGAAATTAAATTAAGAAATTTTCTAGTTTTAGTAGGATGTGGTTGAATCTATCTCAAAGGATCTTGAAAGGGGGTTTCGTTATAAGTCCAAATACATAAACAAGGTTTAGAAAGGAAATTTAAATAATTTTCTTTGCTAAGCAAAGTATGGATCTTTAAAGCAATAAGGATTCGTAACCAAAAAGGGTTTAGCAAGTGAAACCAAATTTGGGAATTTAATCCTGGTATATTAGAAAGGGAATTGTATACACATATTAACATGAGTAATTGGCTATTGATGTTTTGGAAAGATATCTCGTAATAAAATCGGAAGTCCTTTTCGTAAAGTGATAGGAAATAAAATAGGTGGTGAATACGTAGATTTCAACACTTATGGTTGAAATAGACATTTTCCATGAACAAAAAGGAAACGTGGGTTATAACAATGTTGATAAATCTAAAACAGCGATTATAACGCTATCGTTATAACAAATACTTTTATAAATCTAAACAGCGATTATAACCTTGTTGTTATAATAAATGTTTTGTAAATCTATACAGCGATTTTAGAGTTGTCGTTATAATAAATGTTTTATAAATCTAAATAGCGATTTTAGTACTGTCGTTATAATAAATGTTTTGTATATCTATACAACGATTTTAGCACTGTCGTTATAATAAATGACTTATAAATCAAATATTTGGAAACAGCGATTATAAAGCTACCGTTATAATCAATGTTTTTTTCGTAAAGGAAGTGGATTCTTAGATTGAATCTGAGAGTCGCGTAAGCGATGTTTTGTTTAAAGTTGTGAGCTTTGGCTATTTCGAGGTTTGAATTGTTGTTCAGTTAAGGTCTGAGAGGTAACTATACCCCAACTTGATTGATTTCAGTTTTAACTAAGGAATGGTTAAGGTTCGATAGTGAAGGTTAGTTAAGTGAATTTAGTTAATAAGTGAAATGGTTTGAGTTGGCATAGCGATGTTTTAGTTAAACATCATTTTAAATCTAATGAATGCGTTTTGGAAATGTTTTCCAAATAAGAATCAGAAATGTTTCTAATATAGAAATTAAGGAATGTGAGCAAATATGGAAATGTTTCCAAATGTTAATAAAGTATATTTTCTAAATTTAGGGGATAAGAGTTTACGAATATATAGAAATGGAAAAGGAATAAATTGATGATAAGTGAATTTAAGAGATAAATAAATGATGATTGATCGATAGAATTTCCATCTGGAAATAATATCGTTGTTTGCACACATATTTTTCTTTGATAGTTAAATCACCGACTATCGAAGTTTTTGACCATTTTTTCGTCGTCAATACGGAGAGACCGGGATCAGGTCCAGTATCTGAAAACCACTCTGTATGGACGTTAGCATTGCGATCGAATGTGATGAAGAAAATTGAAGACGGAGTTATGCAAGGGCTATCCTTTTTATAGAATAGTGCCTTCGGTTTGTCCAGTCCCAGGACAACGTGAATGGACGAATGTCTGACAGAGTATATCTAACGGATCGCGTAAGTTGATCTCTTCAAATGTACTTACGTTTTGTGGATGAGGAATTCGTTTCTCTTAGCTTTATACCAGTGGTATTTTTGGGGAAATCAATTTGTGATTTGGCGGGTATGACGATGTGGCATTCAAAGAAAATGGTGGTCAGGTGTTCTAAAAGATACATAATGACCTCAAGCCTCATCAACCGGGAAATGACAGAAATCGGGCAAGCAGCATGGCTATGTGGGTCGCTCCCGTTAGGATGTATAATCACCTATCTATAGAAATTCCATTTACTTCTTTAATCTATCGATGCTGTCCCTTTCGGGAAACGGTTGCTGATCCCAACCGTTGGTGATATACATTCGATACACTCAAGCGAAATGAGTGGTCGGTCATGTGTGGGCCGGGTTGCAAGACGTTCTTGTTGAACCCAGTGTATTCGTCGCTAGAGATACACTATCGGAAGGTGGTCCCATACCTTGTCATGTTGGAAATCCAATCTCCAAAAAGTGCCCTGTGGTTTTCGATTTTATATTACATATGGAGCGTGAGATGCAAGCGTTCCGCTAGATTCTATTTATTTGATGTAGACATTATTATAATATCACTGGATTTGATATCAAAAATAGTTATGGTTATCGTAAGGTAAAAGCCATCCATTTTTATGTGTGGATCGGTCTTACGATTATCATTTCTTTCGAAAGAAATTTGAAAGTTAAACAAATGGTTGGAATTTACTCACACCAGTCCCATGACTGACCCAGAGTTTATTTTGTTTTGTTTTTCCCTAAACTCTTCGGTGCCCAAATTTGTACGGGTAGTCAAGTAGTCGGGTTTTACAGATTCACTTGGAGGAGTTTGAAGCAGGAGGCTTCACCAGTTAGCTATAAACTATCATATTTTCTACTGTGTACTATGTTGTATCTGGAAACAGGTGTTTTATAACTGTTCCAGGAATAACTGTTGTGCTCTGATGATGGTTGGTATATACAGTTACTGATTTGTATTTCAAAGTTTATGTTATCTAATATATTTTATTCGTTCCGCTGTGAGTTTGTGATCTTCGTTTTCTTCTATTCTAATATTTCTTTCTTTCTATTTCTCATCCTCTAACTTCTTTCTAATAATGATTCGTATTTCTGTGCAATTTGGGTTGGACGTGTGGTGTTATTAGTCGACTCAAAGAGTACGGAAATTCAGTCCATTAAAAATCTAACTATTTTAATCAATCACAAAGCATACCATACAGTCATAGAAACATGTAGAAACGACCATAAACACCAAAACAACAATTTGATAAGTTAAAACGGATCAAACATAGCCAAAACCCCATATTTTCCAATAAGCATGTTTAAACAATCTAATGATATGATTAGTAAAACTTAACCAAAATAAGCCAAACTTTAAACAGAGGTCTAAAACATCATTTCAAATTTTTATAAATATTTTTCCAAAATTTATTAATGTATAAATTCGCTAATTAACACTAATTACCCTTAATTAACCGTAATTAGTGAGAAACTTTGCAAATCACTCACCTTGGCCACAAATAAACTTTATATCTGAAATGATTCTCTATTTTGGCGCTGTTCCCAAGGTAACACAATAGCTCTATCTCAATCTCTTTGCTAATCCGCCTCAATTTGATGTAGATTAGGCCAATACTTGATTAAACGGTGATTAGAAGGTGTTTTAGATTTGGAGGCCATGGCTAGGTTGAGAGGAATGAATAGTGACTGCTGAAAAATGAGAAAAAGGGTATTCTCCAAACTCTAACAGCCCTTTTAAACCCCTAATCCCGAAATTCCCCTTTGGGCCTAGCTGTTAATCACCCGGTTAAGCCCAATTAAGCTGTTTTTCACCATTTGAAACTTGTTTCAGCCATATCTCCCAAACAGTGAGTTCGTTTGGCTAGTGTGACCACTCTACGGAAAGGTAAACCATCATCCAGATCCAATGGAAGCGGTTTAAGGTCAAAATTCTTTTTCAGTCAAAAGTTATGGTCAAAACAAGATCAGCTAGGGGTAAAACGGTCATTTAAAAATCGGGAAAAATCATGAAAATGGGAAATGACCCCAATAGTCGTCTCCCAAAGTTACATGAGCATACGACTTCGTATGTGAAAGAAATAAATACTCTACGATCCTTCGATGCGTAGAATGCGGGTCGTTACACTCTCCCCCCTTAAAAAATTTCGTCCCTGAAATTCCTTAACCTAAAACATACAAAGGATCCCGCATGCCTACCAGCCATATACAACAATCAAACATGCAAAACAAACAAATCTATTCTAGCATGCGGAAAGACTAAATCGAAACTATAATCTTACCAGGCGAAGAGTTCTGGATACGTTTTCCTAATGCTCTCCTCTGTCTCTCAAGTATAGTCATTCTCATTCTCACCCCACTGAACTTTGACTAATTTCACTGCCTTCCTTCTAAGCTGCTTCGTATCGTTCCCAACAATACGCATAGGCCTACGGTTCCCAACCGCCTCGGGTTCAACCTCGATATCATCCAACTGATCAGGTGAAATAGTCACATCGGGGTCATGCACGAGTTTCCTTAACTGGGAAACATGAAACACGTTATGAACTCCTGCCATCTTCTCTGGTAATTCAACTTTATATGCCAAATTCCCAATTTTCTCTAGAACTGGGAATGGACCAACGAATCTTGGTGCTAACTTGCCTCTCCTGCCAAATCGTATCATGCTCTTCAACGGAGAAATCTTGATAAACACCAAGTCGCCAATGGAGAACTTTAAATCTTTTCTCCTCTTATTGGCATAACTCTTCTGCCTATCCTTGGCAGCCTTCATTCGCTGTTGGATAACCTTAATCTTGTCTGATGTTTCTCTTATTACTTCTGGTCCAAGTACAAACTTCTTACCAGTTTCTAACCAACATGACGGTGAGTTGCACGGTCTTCCGTACAAAGCTTCAAATGGAGCCATACCAATGCTGGATTGATAACTATTATTATATGCAAACTCTACTAGATGCAAATGGTCATCCCATGATCCACCAAAATCCAATACACAAGCTCTTAAGAGGTCTTCTAATACTCGATTCACCCTCTACGTCTGTCCGTTGGTTTGAGCATGATACGCAGTACTGAGATGTAATTCTGATCCTAACGCCTCTTGTAAGCTTTTCCAAAATCCACTAGTGAACAACGGATCTCGGTCACTTACAATGCCTTTGGGTATTCCATGAAATCTCACTACCCACTTTACATATAGTTCAGCTAACTTAGCCGCTATCATGTTTGACTTGACGGGTATAAACCTTGCACTCTTAGTCAATCGGTCCACAATCACCCAAATGCTATCATGGCCCGACCTAGTCCTTGGTAACCCATCAATAAAATCCATTGAGACTTGTTCCCATTTCCATTCTGGAATTTCTAATGGTTGCAACAAACCACTAGGCTTCTTTTTCTCAGCTTTAACTAGCTGGCAATTCATGCATTTGGATATAAACTTTCCAACATCTCTTTTCATCCCTTCCCAATAGTTGGTCTGCTTCATGTCTCAGTACATCTTGTTACCACCGGGATGTATAGTCAGTTTTGAGTGATGACATTCTCTAAGCACTTCATCTCTCAATCCATTGACATTGGGCACAACAAGTCTTCCATTCTTTCTAAGCCATCCATCTCGATCAAGCCCATACTTGTTCATCTCTCCGTCGATTCCCATCTCTAACTTTGAGATGATTTCCAATAGGTTAGGATTGTCCCTCTGACTGGAACCAATCCGCTCAATCAAAGTGGGCCTGATCGTCAAAGTTGCTAACATTTCTGGATCCAATTCGCACTTTGGTCTGAAATCATACCCAGCGATGTACTCCAGTTGCTTCCATTGTAGAAACATAGCCCATAGACTGGCATGTCTTCTACTCAATGCATCAGCTACTGCATTGCCCTTTCCTGGTGTGTATGCGATATCGAAATCATAGGAAGCTAAGAATTCTAACCATCATTGCTGTCGGAGATTTAGATCCTTTTGAGAGAAAAGATACTTTAATGACTTATGATCAGTAAACAACTTGAATCTTTCTCCCAAGAGATAATGTCTCCACATCTTCAATGCAAACACGATCGCTGCCAGTTCCAAATCATGGGTAGGGTATCTTCTCTCGTGCGGTTTCAATTGCCGACTTGCATAAGCTACAACCCTACCTCCTTGCATCAATACATCACCTAGTCCGGTACCACATGCATCCGCATATACTGTCATCTCTTCATTCCCCTTAGGAATGACTAACACTGGTGCACATGTCAACTTTTCCTTTAGACTCTTGAATGCATTCTCGCACTTTTCGTCCCAGACGAGGGCTTGATTCTTCTTAGTCAACTGAGTCAACGGTGCTGCTATCTAGGAGAATTCTTGGATAAACTTACGATAATATCCAGCTAATCCCAAGAAACTTCGTATGTCAGTTGCATTCTTGGGCGTAGACCAATCTTGTACCGTAGCCACCTTCGCAGGATCCACGACAATACCATTCTCTGAAACAACATGGCCCAAGAATCACACTTCCCTTCTCCCGAAGTGACACTTAGAAAACTTTGCTTTCAATTGCTGTTTTCTCAACACCTCCATCACTATCCTTAAATGTTCCTTGTGTTCTTCCTCTGTCCTTGAATAAACAAGGATATCGTCCACGAACACAAGAACAAACTTATTCAACTGATCTCTGAATACCCTATTCATAAGATTCATAAGATCCATAAAATATGCTGGCGCATTGGTCAACCCGAATGGCATGACTAACCACTCATAAAATCCAGACGGCGTCCGAAATGCCGTTTTATCTATACTCTCAGCTTCCACTCTAAGCTGATGAAAACCTGTCGCGAGATCCAACTGAGAGAATACTCTCGCGCCACTCAACTGATCAAACAAATCATCTATCCGCGGTAGAGGATACTTGTTCTTCCTCGTCACCGTATTCAACTCGCGGTAGTCTATACACAAACGAAGGGAACCATCCGACTTGGTAGCAAACACAACTGGTGCTCCCCATTCAGAAACACTCCTTCTGATAAATCCCTTCTTCAAAAGATCGCTGACTTGCACCCCGAGCTCTCGCTGCTCCCTTGGTGCCATACGACGAAGTGGCATCACTATAGGTCTGGCATCTTTCACTAAATCAATACGGAACTCAATCTCTCGGTGTGGTGGAAGCCCAGTCACTTCTTTGAAGATGTCCGGATACTGGCCAACCACGGGCAAACCTGACGACTCATCATGCGGGATGTCGAGGGAATTTAGAAAACTAGCCATTACCCCCACACTGGGTAGGCCACCAAACACTACCCTCCGCCCATCATCCGCTCTAACTGTCACCAAAAAGCCCTCACAGTCTACCACCACCCCGTATCTTTGGAGCCAATCGACTCCCAAAATAATGCCAAACCCAGTAAAGCCCAAAACAAAGCAATCACAAACAAACATGCATCCATGACTCGATAAGACCACATTATGACAAATCATGCTAAGGTTAGTCGAACCACCAATCGGGTTCGTCACTACTAAAGGTCTATTGACAATCTCGGGCTCCAATCCCAACCTATCTACCAGGTCACTAGATATGAAAGAACTGGAAGCTCCGGTATCAAACAAAACTCTAACAGGAACATCATAAACAGAAAGCATACCTTGAATAACGACATTCTTTCCCTTCTCCGCCGTAGTTGGGGCATTCGACGAAGAAGGAATATCATTAAAGGCATATGCTTTCACCATCTGCTTTTCTTTAGGGGGTTGCGGACACTTGCCCTTGTGATGTCCCACTTGGCCACAATTGAAGCACTTCCTATCTGTTGGCTTTGCTCGACAATTACTAGCATAGTGGCCCTTCTTGCCACAGCTAAAGCACTCAACATCTTTCTTCTTCTTCTGGCCATCCTTATTCTGGTTCTGCTTCCTCTTATTCTGAGAACCACTCTTGCCTCCACCGCTTGCTTGCGGTTTTGGCTCCTCTGCAGATGCGACCTCAGTCTTCGACTTAGGGTAAAGACTTTCCGATCTTAAAGCTTTCCTCACAATCGATTCAAATGTCTCATCGATGTGGTTAATAAGCCTTTCCCCCAAGTATCCATCCAAGCCAGTTATGAACTTCTCGTTCTTCTTCTCGGCAGTATCTATTAGGGATAACCCATATTTCGAAAAAGTATCGAATTTGGCAATATACTCCGAGACAGCTCTGCCATTCTGCTTGAGTTCCAAGAATTTCTTAAACGGCACTGACTTCTGAGCAGCTGGAGTGAACTTATCGCTAAAGTGAGCCTTAAACTGATCCCAAGTAATCTGATCCTCGGGAGTAGCTGCCTTTATAGCATTCCACCAATTCATTGTCCGTCCTTGCAGCTGACAAGATGCTAGCCTTCTCTTCATCGCATCCTCGATACCCAAGTCTTCGAAGATACGCTCACAACTATCCAACCAATCCTGAACATCTGTAGCCGATTCCATTTCGTGGAACGGCTTCCCACCAAGACCAGTATAATCCTTATTCAGCTTGGCGAAATCGGCCCTAGGCGCCTGCACTATTGGACCACCTCCATTACCAGCATTGGGAGCTACCCTCTGCACATCCCTAAGCATCTCCCTCATGAGGTCAGTAAACATCGTCCTCATATCAGCAGCATTCCCATTATTGGCTCCTCTACCAGTACCCCTTGCATATCGGCTCATCGTTCAATCTGCATAGAGAAAACGATTAACCATCTCCATAGTGGTGCCAGTGCAGTGCGACTTCATCCTTAACTATACTAACAATATATATATATATATATATATATAGCTTTTGAAAACCAAAATAATCACAAATACGCGCTCTCATATACATATACTATCTCTCCCTGATAACTTCCCTAGGTTAACTACGCAACCTAGAGCTCTGATACCAAGTGTGACGGCCCGCCTTGCACCAGCCGGCATTTCCTCTGAAAGTGCGTTGTACACATGCCCGACTAGCACGGAACGGTCGCCAAAGAATGGAAAGAAGAGAATGAACTAATCGAAAACCTATAGAATGTCTCACAGCGCATGGAATAAAATATAATAATAATATACTTGACATAAAACAGGCGAGACAATGCATAAGCTGATAATTAAAACCAACATCAACATCATCATCAGAGTAGCGGAAATCCAAATACAGCTTATTACAACTTTCCAAATTACTGTCTCTAAACAAAAGAAAGAAAGGTACACCACTAATGCCCAAAGTAGTGACCGCAGCAACACAGGGAGAATATTCATATATCATACGTGGAATCCTCCTGCTCGTCTCCGGTACAGCTACTCGTGCATACCACTTAACATGTCTCTAGTCTGCTCATGAGAGCACCCAGAGTAATAAGAAGAGACATAAAATTCTGGGTCAGACAAAAAGTCTGGTATGAGCGATAAGCAGCAAGACAGAACAATAACAGGTATACTAAACCATACCTGAACCTGGACCTGCAACCAAAGAGTTAGCACTACATACCGTACAATACTCTAAGGTACCACTAAACATGGTATAAAGAATACGGGGGTGGGGGTGTGCATTTCATAATGAAGGCAAACAATCAAAAATAGCAACCATCCTCACATCTCTCACTCAGTGCGTAAAGCATACGATGTCCACCACTTCGATCACTAGACCCATCGAGGTAATGACGAAGTTCGACTTGTACAACTACTGCTACCACCAAGCTTACCTCATGGAGTCATGACTAAATCTTTACAAATGACCCCACTTCATTGGTCTATAGCCCTTTTAGTCGTACCTAGGCCACTGTGGCCCTGAATCCGTTCACGTACCCCCTACACATAGTGATCCAAAGTTATAGACATCGACAACCCCTTAGCACACGTCCCGCAGCAAAGCCCAATCATGAAGTTCACTCGTTGGTTCCCATCTGGATCCTGAGTCAAAACTACTCATTTGGACTTCCTTTGCATCTCGGGTTTTTGGTCTTCTTCCCCGGACCGGTCTTCATTTGGTTCGCAACCCATGCCTCACGTTCAAAACTCCTGAGTTCGGTTCGATCATCATCCTCCTTCGGATCGGTTTGAGCTACCTGCATTGGATCGGGTCGTGGTATCCTTCCTCCAACAGTTCGGGTCGGGGTCCACATCTCCAAGCGGTTCGGATCGTGGAGAGCTTCGGATCGGGTCGGCCCTTCCTCACCAGCTCGGGTCGTTGTGTGCCGATCGGGTCGGGACTCCTGGTCGGATCGGGGTCTCCAAGCAGTACGGGATCGATGCTCTAGCTCATGGCGCAGCAGTTCAGAGGAGCGGTTCATGGGTGGTTGTCACGATCGGGTCAGTTCGGTGGGGGTGCGATCCGATCCGGTTTCCTGCACAGTTTTCCTGCGACTTCCAGCAACCTGTTTTATGCCATTCGACGGCGTTTTCGACCAATCTAACTATTCTAATCAATCACAAAGCATACCATGCAGTCATAGCAACATGTAGAAACGACCATAAACACCAAAACAACAATTTGATAGGTTAAAACGGATCAAACATAGCCAAAACCCCATATTTTCCCTTAAGCATGTTTAAACAAATCTAGTGATATGATTAGCAAAACTTAACCAAATTAACCCAAACTTTAAACAGAGGTCTAAAACATCATTTCGAATTTTTATAAATATTTTTCCAGAATTTATTAATGTATAAATTCGCTAATTAACACTAATTACCCCTAATTAACCGTAATTAGTGAGAAACTTTGCAAATCACTCACCTTTGCCACAAATAAACTTTATATCTGAAATGATTCTCTGTTTTGGCGTTGTTCCCAAGGCAACACAGCAGCTCTATCTTAATCTCTTTGCTAATCCGCCTCAATTTGATGTAGATTAGGCCAATACTTGATTAAACGGTGATTAGAAGGTGTTTCAGATGTTGGAGACCATGGCTAGGTTGAGAGGAATGAATAGTGACGGCTGAAAAATGAGAAAAAGGGTATTCTCCAAACCCTAACAGCCCTTTTAAACCCCTAATCCCGAAATTCCCCTTTGGGCCTAGCTGTTAATCACCCGGTTAAGCCCAATTAAGCTGTTTTTCACCATCTGAAACTTGTTTCAGCAATATCTCCCAAACGGTGAGTCCGTTTGGCTAATGTGACCACTCTACGGAAAGGTAAACCATCATCTGGATCCAATGGAAGTGGTTTAAGGTCAAAATTCCTTTTCAGTCAAAATTTATGGTCAAAACAAGATCAGCTAGGGGCAAAACGGTCATTTAAAAATCGGGAAAAATCATGAACATGAGAAATGACCCCAATAGTCGTCTCCCAAAGTTACATGACCATACGACTTCGTATGTGAAAGAAATAAATATTCTATGATCCTTCGATGCGTAGAATGCGGGTCGTTACATGGAGGATTGATTTTTGGAGGCAATTAATGTGTTTTTGGAGAAAATAAATTTGAGAAAAACTGATTTGGCTGAAGGAATTTGGGGCTTGCATGATTTATAAAATAAGGGGAAAGGGAAGATAAGGACAAAGTCAATCAGTAGGAAATTAGGGTTGTGACGATTTTAGAAGTAGGTTGGCTAAATATTTATTGAGGTAAGTGGTAACCGAGATAATTTTTTAAATGCTAAATCCTACCGCAAATTACCATGAAACATCCTAAACATGTACTGCCAATAAAACCTCCAAACACGACAAAATTATACGTACCTCTATATTTCAATGTTCTGAACTTAATAAAATTAATCTAGTTGTAATTCGACTCCATTTGCATATGACGTTATTTTAATTTTTAATCATTTATCGGCTCATCGATTTTATTCTGTTTGTCCACCAACAACTCCAGTTTTTTTATTGGTATATTTCCTGAATAACAACCATGATACGGCTTTTCGGATCTCAGGAAAAATCCACCTTGCCCTAAGCACCTCCTGTGTCACTCGAACGCCTGGCATACTAATACGAGCCGCATACTTGAATACTAGTGACATATTGGAGGAAGGGAGATTATTGGAATACTAGAGGCGCCCATAATCACTGCAGGCTGTAAACGCGACTTGCTCTGCTCGTCCTAAAACCCTTTTCGATAGTAAGATAGATCAAAGGGCCTAAAAGGGCTAGCATGGACCGAATAAGACACATACTCTGTCTAGATAGACGATTTCTTCTTTCATTTCAACTCAAATAAAAGCACTTTCTTTCAAGCTTATTTTCTTGTGCAGTAAAGAAAAGAGCAAAGCAATTCCAACATAAACCGACACTTTAGGATCCTCTAAGGATATCTATACTACCCCTATGTAGGGAAGGTACTAAAAAGAAACTCAAAACTAGCACTACTAACACAGGCGACCAACGGGAGGATGACCTCGAAAAAGAATACAATTAAAGATGTGGCCTGTAGGCTCGGTACCTTCCCGAGCAACTGGTCGAAAGGAGTGAATGGACGGGTGAAGATGGTCCTCCCAAATGCGGATAGAATGTCCTTTGTGCACCGGGACCCTTGCGGATAGTTTACCGGGTTTGCAGTAGACGACCCACCAAGAGCCAGCCTCCCTACAGAAAGAAAGCAGCAATTTTATGCCCTCCCGAAGGAAAACGTTTGGGCCGATTGGAGCTCGACACGAAGCAAAATGTAGATGATCTCAGCAAATGGGCGAGGTAGGAGGACGTGGACGTGGTTGGATGTTATTTGACACGAGGCCTTGTGCAAAAGACGAGTGCTTCAGAGTCCACCAGGAAAAGGATATTGGTTCGCATCTCTATATTGATCCGCGGCGCTTCTATTAAGTTTTCCTTGTCTCCGATTTCAAAGCTGAATGGATGACTGTAAGGTTTTTATCCCAAGCAAAGCATCATTCGATATTTGCTTCTCTTACGATATTTCGACTCAGCTTGAAAAGAATGAAGGAGTATTATATTAATAGTATAATCTCACGCTCAACCCTATGTTATGGACCGCCACCCCTAGTGAGCTTCAAGTACGCTCTTCTCTTTGATGAATGAAACCAGGATAGTATTTTGAGATGAGGGAAGCCAAGAGAGCTAGTTCTCTCGAGAGCGGAAGCGAGACGCCAAACCACCGCCCAAAGCTTAGCCGGTCCTTCGCAAGTCAGGTGTGAATCTTTATTAGCATAACCTTAAAGAATCGGTACAAACAAGAAAGACTCGCGAGTAATATGATGAAAGATCTTGATCTTGATTCTACTTCTTGAATCTTGGAATCTTTGATCTTGATGGAATGCGTGCTGATAGGATGAGATGGGATGGTCTCGTGGATCACACGTGGAGAGGAGAGCCTCATCCAACGTTGGGAGCTATCAGTCACGCTTAACAGTAACGCTAAGGCCCAGGTCCGTCACGCTAACTGGAAAGCGAATAGTGGCTATCAGGTAAGGTGCGTAGCAGCGAAGAGTAGTGATGAAATCTTAGGCCCAGTACTAGAAGCGAACGCGACAAGTGAGCTAACTTAACCCCTGTTTGCGATCCGAAATTTAAAACATTAAATTCCAATTTCTTTATATAGACACATATCCAAGCCAATGTATATATATTTAACAAATAAATCTACAATTCATTTAACGTTAATAACGTTTGTTTTTAAATTCAACCATTTATATTTTCCAATCGAATTTCAAATCCAATTCAAATATCCAATCAAATTCAATTCAAATATTCAACAATAAATATTTGATTTCCATCTAACCATTTTAAATTAAATACAGATTTCAATTCATACTCAGCACAATTTGATTTTTAATTTCTAACTCAAGTATAATTATAAAATTGATTATTAATATTTAATTAATTTCACATTCCAGTTGTCAAAATTTCTGGGATGTTACAATATCCCCCCTTTAAAACTTTTCGTCCTTGAAACGGAGAGATTGCTAGAGTTATACTAAGGTATACTTCAAAATTTTATATTTGTGTGAAAATTTTCCATTGCAAATTTAAATATTGATATTTAAGTATCGATCCTCTTTATTTGTCCATCATATTCAATTAACTCAGAAAAATCAATTTTCCTTTCAAAACCAATCTCTTCTAAATACCCGGTTCTGCATAAGTTGGATTTATGCATCTCAAATTATTCCACATTCCTTTATAAACCTCATCTGTCAATATTTACTTATCTGTTATTGCACTTACTCCTTCCAATCCAAGTTCAACCAAATCTCCTTACATTCAATCCATTTAATCTTTCCCAACACTCATTGAAGAGTGTAAATAACATCTCCTTTTCAAGTCACAAATTGTTGACTTGAAAATTTCCGAAATCCGAAATCTTTTATTATACAAAATTCATGTAGAAAATATTTGTATTATTACTCCAAAGTTGTGGACTTGAAAATATTACGAAATAATTTTTCTTAACTTATTAAGCTATGTACATTTTAATTTCAAATTATTGATTTGAAAGTATTTGATAAATCGAAGTTTGATAGCTCTATTGTCGTTCTCACAGATGTTAGGAATACGCTGGCCAGGCGCAAGGTTAAAATCTCCAAGTATTAAATATCCTTGCTTCAACTCCTAGTGAAAATATTTCAAAAATTCCTTTTTATAAGAAAATAGATACGAAAAGTACCAATGTTATGTTGATTGTTCATGAATCGCAGATACTCAATGGTTTCATCTGGATCCCCCAGAAAACATCAGTATCCGTAAGAAATCACTTCCCTGCGAATTTTGTCATGGACAGATCAATAGAAGATATTTAAGAATCAAAAGAAATCTGAGGTCACTAAGCTTTGACTGCTCTATCTCAGGATCACGAAAACAAATCGTCAAATTATGAAGATAAATCGGGTCACGAGAACAAATCAAGTCACAAAGAAAAACTTGTTCATCAAATAGGTGGCTCAACATCCCTAAGATATCTCAAACACTACATGGCTCCATTCTACCTTTAGTAACGCTAGTGGTTACTTCTCTTTCACTTGTAGATATGCCATGTGGACCCCATGTACATAATGGTTACGCTTGGGTCCCCCAGGAAACATCCATACCTGTAAATTTTCACATCTCTGCGATTACTTCCTTATCACGACTATATATTTCAATAGACACAATGGTTACGCTTAGTTCCCCCAAGAAACATTCGTCCGCCGTAGGCCATATACAACCCAACTAATTACGCTACACGGTCGTGTTCTTCCTGGAACATTGACAACTCGAGTTTTATGTCCGGACAACCTACTACCACCAGCAGCACGTCTCACTAAGCTCGAAATTTAAAGGAAAAGGAATGTACATTCCGTATTTTGCTTTGAAAACATATAATACTGTGTACATAGATTACTTCATTTCATAGTCCTTATAAATCATACTTATGTCAACTTACATATGATTTTTTTCCAAAACATCACATTCTTATATAAATTCTGTTAAATCGACTACCTTCCAGTTAAGTTATTTTCCAATTCTCTACATTCTTATATATTTTTCCATATAAGTTTCGAAAACTCCTATATCTAATATCCAGAATCGAATATCCTCAAATTTCATCCCAATTTCAAAATTTCAGTTTCGATCTCCTAATCAATTCAGATCTCTGATATCTTTTCAAACCTAAATTTATGAATCTATTGGTTATAAACCATTTTTTTTCCAAATTTCCATTTATTAAGTTCATTACTTGATTCAAATTTTTATGCTCTCAAAATTTCAAAATTTTCCATTTTTATAACAAATTCCTCATCCACGCATTATTACTTTTCCATATTCTTGTCCTTCGACCGTAAATTAGCAAGCGAACAACTCTCTAAGTATCAATCCCGGAGGCTGAAACCAACCTCATATCAACACTTAGGAAACTATTCAACTTGACTAATCTCCAGTCAATCTCCAATTTCCTTGATTTCTTATCAGATCATTTCCTATGCAATTCTCGAATTAAATTTACGAATCCACTTCTCTTACGTTCTGCCGTCCTTCGTTCTCGACGTGCAGCTCTTTGTTTTTCAGTCCTTGCCATTTCAATTTACCAAAACCCGTCACCCTCTCACGATCTTTTGAAAAACATTTCCAGTTATTATATTTATTTTCTATAATTCTATAAAATCATTTATTACCATTGGAAAACATTCCCAAATATTCACAAATCTTTATTTTCCTAGAAAATATATTGTATTCTTATTTCTAAATTCATTATTGGATTAACCAGATTTTATATGAAACATCGCTATTCCCACTCAACTGCTGACACTCATTAACTTACTTCACTTAACCAATTCTTGCTATTGAACCTTAACCATTTCTTAGTCAACAATGAAGTCAATCAAGTTGCGACTTAATTACCTCTCAGACCTTAACAGAACAACATTATTAACTTTGAAACATATAAAGTTCATAACTTTGAATACCAACAAAGCATACATTCTGGCAACTTCCGAATTCAAATTAAGATTTTTCTTCTTTTACGAAATTGTTGATTATAACAATAATTCACGCCTTTAAAATATTTAACTTTAAAATATACTTTATTCATTAATCTAAATACATAAAAAATTAGTTAATAATATTTTAGTGTTGATTAAAACACAAAGTAAATCATACTTTTATGAAATTTGACATAATTGATTTCCATGAATAACTTCCTTCTAAATAATCTCTTATTCGATAATATATTCCGAACTTCGGAGAAATCTCACCGTATTGGTCAACTCCATTTCCTTTATTCCCAATTTCATTTGCAACATTTTTTTTGCTTCCAAATATTATTCATTTCTAAAAAGTGAATATTATTCCTTTTATAAGAATATGGACTCGTCACATCAAATTAACTTTGATTTTATTTAAATATCGGTTCAATTCTCTTTAAAATCTCCATTCATATTTCGCTTCACTTATAATTCTCGTTTACAATTCAATTCTTGTTAATTAAATAACAAGTTTATAACTCACTATCGAAGTTATATATTTGACTACATATTATTGGTTTGAAACCAATTATAAATTATCTTGCCACGTTCTGAATAATCTAAATAAATCAGTAATAAAATTTGACATAGTCGAATTCTAATTATAACCTTTTTGATTCTATTTCCATTAATTTATATTCCGACTATCAAAATAAAATTTCATCGTTTCTTCTTTGAAACGATTTCAAATTTCCTCTTTTGTTCAAATTCCCATCTGGATTCCAATAAATTTCAGTTATCTCTGATTGCTAAAATTCAAAATTGATCCGTTAATTCTTTTATACTTATCCTTCTTTGGTACCATTTGATGACAGATTCAAAACTAAGGGGACCTTATCGAAGAATGACTCTCACAACTCTAGATTCGAAGACTCGGGATTCCGAACAAATTTTAAATCTCAAATAAATTTTTATTTCCAATGTATCAGTTCCAAAATACTAATTTTCAAAATATATAATATTTCCAAAATAATTCACCCGTCAAAATTTATATTTTTCAAAACTCTTTTTATTTTCAAAATCCTTTTTTTTCTAGTGTCGATCCTAGATAAGCTATGATTTGAATAAACAAAAGCTCCGATACCACTTGTAACGTCCCGTCTTTTTGACCGGTTCAAATCAGTAATCATATCAACGGATCGTTATTTTTCTTATAGAGTTTAAAAAATCAGAATCAACAAAAAAAATACAAAATAAATAAATAACATAATATTGAACAGCAGAATAAAACTTTCATATATTAATCAGAGTTTTGGTACAAGATTTTTCTATACAGGGGAATTAAAAACACAGTTTGAAGATAGAAAATTATTTAATGGTTTATAATCTTTAAAGTGCGCCCATCTTCGGAATTCCCCAGCTTTTGCCAATCTTCAAATCCTAAGGTGTAATCTTTAAATCTGCAATAGTCGGGTCTGACCCAAGCGTTTCATGCAAAAACATAAAACACTCGAGTTAGGATTGATCATTTGTTGAAGTAAAATAATTTCAGTATAAACTGAAATGAATAGTTAATCCTATAATTCACTAAATTTCGAATACATCGAATCCACGAGAAACTATCAAGATATATCATAGCAACTTGGGACAAAACAATTTAGGACAACATATATATATATATATATATATATATATATATATATGTATGTATGCCGATGACATATATATATACCTATGTTGGTATATATATATACATATGTGTACATTGGCCACCACAATATATATACTAAAACATATATATACGTTTTCCGACGACATATGTATACACATACAGTGGTGTATATATATATATACATATGTGTACATCGGCCACCATGTATGTACATCCTATAATTATGCTTCAAGTAATACGAAATGCACAAGGGAATACGAGACAACATACGCGCCTTTGCCAGCAAGGAGTGACTAATGCATGCGGCTAGAAACAAAAAATTAATGTCAATTCATGTCATAGAACGAGACATGGAAAAACAACAGGGGTAGTAGATGCAGTTCAACATTTCTATATATAAGAATACCTATATGCAGTTCAAAACAATAATTTATTTTCCAAGTCAGTCATCATGAGATGGATTTGTGAAATAATAAAAACATATAAGGTGAATCTATGTAGACACTCAAGGAACAGGTGATTTCCACATATAGCAGATAGCTGATTTTATATGGTTACTTTAGTTCTTTTTTTTCTTCTTCTTTCGACTAACATGTAAGTGGGCAGTTGTAAGTTAAGGCTAATGGCCAAACCAGTGTAGTTCAGTCTCAGAGAACATGAAGTACAAAATACACACTAAATGGTATATAACTAAGGACACCTAAGTTCTTTTGTTTTCCAACTAATAAATCACACAACAAAACATATGGGTGCCATAAAAATACTTAAGAATTTGAACAGTCAAGATAGTGCATATATAGGCTGGCTTGATAGTAATATTCAGTACTCTAGCATAATATATGGCTTTACTAATATCATATGTTCTGGTCTTATAAGGGAGAACAAGAAATGAAGTGTAACATATTTCAGGTGAGGTTGGTATATCATGAAAACATAACCCAACTATGTATATAAGTATATATATAGAGAGAGTTTTCCATTATGTTTTAACTTTAAATTCTCTTCGAACGAGAATATGGCAGCAAACATACAAAGCCAGGTCACAAGAAAACAAGTGTGGACCAATATACAAGAAATTCAAGTAGCCATAGCAAAAGCCAATTTATATGGGATTGTGTAAATTGCATGTGCACAGAGTGACTGGTGTTGCAAGCTTCAAGACATGGAAGCTCGAGGCAAGTTCAAAATGACACAAGTCGGTTTCGGGAATAAAACACTGGATGCAACATACATGGGCATATAAGGGACACAATGGAAATGCACATATAAAATCTTCATGTCGGCACAACAAAGCTACATGGTGCAGCCAAGAAGGAAAGAGCGTATGGCTACATCAACATGGAGTGCTCATGCCAAGGAACAAGGCAACAAACCAGACTAGTAAAGACAACATCATGAAACAAGGCGCAGTGCAGATTCAATGAATGCAGGTACATGTGTAAAAATATTATATATATATCCAGTAATAAACTCCGCCTGTGTAGTTATCTATGCAGCCTATCCCAAGCCAGGGTAAAAGAGGAGGGTTGTGATAGGCTTGGCGAGCCAACGTAAAAACTTAGCCTCTCTTATGGATATGGAACCTTATGACATTTCGTTGTTTATTTTTATTTTTATTTTGGGTTCCATATCTAGCCAACCCCAACTTGTTTGGGATATATGGCTTTGTTGTTGTTGTTGTATACATATCCAGTAGTAAACCTAACTTAAGAACCCTCATGTATTCTACTAAAAAAAGAACCCTCATGTATATATTATACAATTTTAAGGTCAAATTGCAGAAGAAAAACCCCCACATATATTATACAGTTTTAAGATTAAATTCTAAAAGAAAAACCCCACATAAATTATATAGTTTTAAGATCAAATTGCAAAAGAAAAACCCCACATAAATTATAAGTTTTAAGGTCAAATTACGGAAGAAAAACCCAATATAAATTATACAGGGAATATGCAAATACCAAACCAAATGTTCCCATATGCGTGTTGCAGATTTTAGCAAGGCAAATCATATGAACAGGAAATTGTATGTCCAAGTTACAGTGACAAGCACAAATAAAACGGGAACTAGGCAACATGCACAAAGCAAGAAACTAACAGTAAAAATCAAGCCAATAAGGCCACCAACTACTATAATTTCTAGTTTAACTGAAATTAATCTACTTGAGAACAAGACAATCGCGAGTGAATTAAGACTCACCTTGAAGGGGAAAGGCGATGTCTTTGGAGTTGGAAGGGACGCTAGCGAGTACACGCGAGGTGGTTCCAACTTAGTTCGGTGGCAACGGTGGTTGAGTGTGATCGATTTGTTGAAGGTGAAAGACTTGGCAACACAGCGAGGCTTCAAGAGCATGTGAGATGAAGTGATAAGGGTGGATGAGAAGTATAGGGGTAGATGGAGTATAACACCCCGAATTTTTAACGACATTAAAGAAGACAAATTAAAGAATAAATAATTCAATATTAAGAACTAAGGGAAACTGATTATGTCATTACGTCCATCTTTAAATTCTGGTCAGGATAGACACCTAGTTTGCGTAAAACGGATAACATATGAAGAAGTTACGGACGATAAAAAGTTGAAAATCAGAACCGAGTATAACTGGCACACTTGCCAAGTGCACCTAGGCAAGTTTGCACTGGCGCACCTGTAAAGTGCGCCTAGAACAGTTTTTGGGTATTCGGGCCTTTTTCGAGTGAGTGACGACCCGTGACCTAACCCAATTTCATTAGGGCTGAGGTGGTATCCGAATTCTATAACCCAACAGCTATAAATATATCTCATATCCTTTGTTTTCTTCAAAGAGAAACAATGGTGGCCGGACTCTGCTGGATTCTGAACTGAATTAGGATATCTAATCTTCTTCTAAAGCATATCAAATTCTTCGATTCAAACATAGACTCAGCACCTTTGCTATCATCTTAGCAATCCAATCACAGTGATTTCTAGTTGCTTTTAGGTTTAGATAAATGATAGTGAATTATGAAAGACTGTGATTTGGATACGTTGTAGACTTTAAATCTATGTTATTGTTAGATATTATGCTATGTCATGATAGTGTTAGAGTTTATGCCCTAGAGGCAATCCATTTGTGATAACACTGTTGATGTTATTATTTTATTTGGAATAAAATAATATTCTATTATATTATATTTACTGCGTAATATAAGTGTTAATATAATAGAAGTCCTTAGAATTATAATATGGAATTATATAGTTCGAGTAAGACTTGAATTTGAGATTATATAATATACTGAGTATTATAATTCTTAAATGTCCCTAGTCGAGTTTTATTGTTTATATAGGACAACAATAAAGCGTTGAGACTAGTATATTTATTGACTGATGATCACATCTCATTGATCATTAATATACATGATATTAAAATCAAAATATAAATACATATTGGAGAATAGAGTATTGGGCTGACCCACCATGAAATAACTACATGGAATATAATTAACAGTATCATAAGTTATTCTCACAGTGACAGTGATATAATGGTCCTTAGACCTGAAATCATTATAATTTTATTCGAGGATATTTGTGTTTTGATATCATCTAAAGTTATTCGTAACAGAGTAACGATAACGGTGATTATTGGATACATCTCGAATCGAATGAAGAATTATGAATGATCTAGATGGAATTTAACCCTACGATAAATTCATAGTGATATCCACAGGCCTCTTGATTGAGTGAGGCTGTGAAATGCATGGCCGTGCTCAAATATTGATTTGTTTTAAACAGTCTACTCATCGATCAAGAAAAACGGATTAAATTATAAAGAGGATGATACGATCCATGCCTTGATTTTAATCCTGGATATAACGGTTAAAAGGATTATATTACATTGATACACTGGTCGCGGAAAGGTTGTATCGAATCGATAATTTAATTATAACCTGGGTAGCAGTGACGCATTGCTAGATGCCAATCACTGTTTATAATTTTAAATACGATTTAAAATTATTACCAACGTTGTAATAACCTAAAGGGTCACACAACAGAACGTTACAAAGGAGATAACTAATTGTGGACAAATAGAGTATCAATTTGTTGATATTTTATTTGAAATTGGAATAGGCATTTGAATGGTTCCTATACTATGGTTAAAAGCCTAAATTTAAGTAGGAGATATTTGATTTCCCTTTTAAATATAATAACAAGGCTAAAACCTAAGTGAATTATTCAGATAATAACAAGGCCAAAAATTACCAAAATTCCAACCCTAGAAAAGTTAATGGCGGCTAGCACCGCGTGTTCCTTTGATTTCGTCCTCAATTTGATCGAGGAAGAAGAAGACGTTCCAGTGGACTCCTCTAGAGGCTCAGCGCCTTGTTGAGCTCCTCGATTCAACACATCGTTTATCTTCATCTTCAAAATCCTGTAGACGATCCATATTTTAATCTGTTAAAATACTTATCTTGGATTTCAATTCGATTGAATCAAAATCCTTCAGATAGATCTATTTCTTTGGATCCAATTCATATTGTTCTACTATGTTATCATTATGGATCTTGGGTTGTAACTTTTATGATATGCTATGATGCGGATGTATGTAGATCTGTTCTATGCGATCTAAAATTGTCATGTTAGATCTGTTCTATGTGATCTAAAATTGTCACCTTATAATTCATGTTAGGTCAATCCCATGTGATCTAAAATTGTCACCATATGATTCATGTTAGATCTATCCTATGTGATCTAAAATTGTCACCTTATGATTCATGTTAGATATATCCTATGTGATTCAAATTTGTCAACTTATGATTCTTGTTAGATCTATTTTATGTGATCTAAATTGTCACCTTATGTTAACATGTTAGATTTGTTTTCTGTGATCTAAATTGTCACACTATGTTATCATGTTAGATTTAAATCGATTGGACATCTAAAATTGTAACACCCCACCTCCGTTAAGGTCACTCAAAAAGGGAATGCATTAACTTCGGTGGAGCGTTTTAGGTAAAAGATGCAGATAAATTACAAGACAGACAAATAAAGCAGTGGAAAAGGAATAAAACTTTACTTCGTTGATAAAACAACAGCTTTTCCAACACCAATACCCAGTACAACAAAATATATGTCTTGTTTAACAAAATAAAGAAGCATAAAATGACAATGATATTCCCCAATAAAGCATGAGCCAACCATAGTAGTGGAAAAGAGAGTCCAAAGCAATACGTCGACTATCTTCGAGCTTGGAAAGATAAACGGTCCAAACTAAGTTGAGCTATTCCCTCCCTGACTACCTGGGGGGGGGGAGGGAACGGAAGAAAAGAGGCGAAACAAACCAGGTCAGACATAAGTCTGGTAAGTCCAGTGACTTTCAGTATGTAAACAGGTAAAAGTAACATGACATGAATAAAGTGAATATAAGACAATACCGTGATAACAGGGATAACAAGATAACATAAGATTAGCATAAGATATGATAAGGCAAGATAAACTGAATGCACTTCTACTCTTTCTCTGCTTCGCTACTACCCTTTTATTCTGATTTCTACATCTCTTCACCACCTAACTAGTGTCCCAACTAGTAATCTGTATAAAATGATCATATGATAATGTGATCCCAATCCCCGCAATTGTGGTAGCCTTCAGGTGTACATCTAGTAGGAGGATCTTACCTCAATCAGCCTAATTGCCACGAAGATGTTAGATGTACCCTTACTACCCTATCAATCGGCTCCCTACTTGTATTAATGTTCTATGTGTCTATGTCAATCGGCTCTCTCTTGCGTGTAGACTCCCTGTGCTGGTCCCACCATAAGGTATATCAATCCTTATGATAGCAACCCGACACGATTCAAGATGCACAGTGTGTAACTACCGGTACCCAGTGCCTGCTTTTTCCCACTTCGGAGTACGTGCATGCCCGTAAACCATCGGAAGCTACACTGATGTACCCCCGCCGCTATTTTGACCGCTTATAATCAGCCCAGTAATCGTGCTCCACCCTGCCTAGTTCAGGGTATCATGATACATCTATGTTGGTTACTGCTGAAAGGGGTACCCGTTGCTAGGGTTTCCTACTGGTTAAGTTTGTGGGCCTATATATACAAATATTTCCCACCTACACGAGATGTACTTAACCCTCCCACCGATTCAAGAATGTTTATTTAATGGTTAAGTTTGTGGGCCTATATATACTAATATTACCCACCTACACGAGATGTACTTAACCCTCCCACTGATCAGGTCAATACGTATTATTGGTTAAGCTTTCCTTAACCCTATCCACTTCGTTCATGTAATATTGGTTAAGTGTTGTCCATTTATGTTAACTTAACCCACTCACACATCATGTTGTATTGGTTAAGTGTTTTCTATTAACTTAACCTCACACGTTCATCATGTTATATTGGTTAAGTATTGCCCTCTTGTGTTACTTAACCCTATCATACATCATGTTATATGTATTGGTTAAGTGTTGCCTTCTTGTGTTACTTAACCCTACCATACATCTTGTTATATCGGTTAAGTGTTGCCTTCTTGTGTTACTTAACCCTACCATACATCATGTTATATATATTGGTTAAGTGTTGCCTTCTTGTGTTACTTAACCCTACCATTTGTTTAATTAACATGTCATATTCATTAGCATTAATTGATTTATTAATGCACCAAACTCTCACATTAGATCTGTGTTGCTACAGTTACTGGATGTGCCGGGTGGTTCCGGGCAGTTTTACACCACAATTCAATCTAACCTCGGGTTTTTCTTTGGCATGATGCACTAACCTCTCACATTAGATAGGTGTTGTTACGGTTACTGGATGTGCCGGGCAGTTCCGGGCAGTTTTACACTGCAACTCAATCTAACCTCGGGTTAGGCGTGTTTATCTTTTAGCATATTTACCATACATGTCCAAATCTAGATTTTATATGCTAATCATCCCAAATTCACAAAACTATTCATGTTCCAATTCTCAAGTTATACCCCAACAAAGCTAATTGCAAGTTATGCCCCACAAATTCAAATTCAAGTTATTACTCAAAATAAGTTACACCCAATCTTCCCAAATTTGCAATAATAGTCATGCCCAAAATCACAATATACACTATGCTTGGCGTCCCAACCAATAGTTTTGCCCAATCTAGATTAATATTCCAATTTACAGTTTACGCCAAATCTAGATTTAATATTTCAATTTTACCCCAAGTACGCAACAATAACAATTATGCCCCAAAACTTGATTTATATTCCAATTAACCCAAACTTGTAGTTATTATGATAATAATGCCCCAATACAAGTTATACCCAAATCTTAATTACAAGTTATGCCCAAATCTGAATTACAAGTTATGCCCAAATCTGAATTACAAGTTATGCCCAAATCTCAATTACAAGGTACACCCAGTAGTACATAAAATAGATTAGGCTCAATTCCCCCGTATTCCAACCGTATATATAACAAGATTTCATCTAGGTTCGAGACAACCTAGATCCATAATAAAAGGGGAAGAAGAGGAAACATAAAAGATTAAGGCATAAAATAGTCATACGACGCTAGATTTGATAATTGCAATATCGGGAACATAAAAGAAGTATAGATTTGAATAAAATTACATCGCAGGCATAAATCTGATAGATTAGATTTGAATAACATCGCAGGCACAAATCTGATAAAATAGATTTGAATAACATCGCAGGCACAAATCTGATAAAATAGATTTGAATAACATCGCAGGTACAAATCTGATAAAATAGATTTGAATAACATCGCAGGCACGAATCTGATAAAATAGATTTGAATAACATCGCAGGCAAAAAACTGATAAAATAGATTTGAATAAGATCACAGGCACAAATATGATAAAATAGATTTGATAAATCTGAAAGGATTATCTCATGATCAGGTATAGCTTGGATTCAGATTATTATGCCAAGAATTTCAATTAAGAAGTCACATCTGAAAGTAACTTGAACATACAGTGCTTAGATCAGGAGAAAATAGGTGTGCAGATGTTGATTCATCTCCAAGGTTGATTGTTGATGGAGATCTTCTAATATGATTTAGGTTTTTAGAGGCGGCGGCTAAGAGGATTGAGAGTTCAGTAGCATAGAGGTGTCAGAAGGAATTGTTATGAATTATGTTAGGTCTAGGCACTAATTTATAGGTGTAGAGAGTGTTTTAGAGCCTTTAGATCACCACAGAAGTCATCAGGTCCGTCCAGCGCATCAAAACACGTCATACGAAGCAGCTCAGCCCGTTTGGGCCCGGATCCAAAAAGGGGTCGACCCCTCCCCTGTGGGGTCGACACCTATGTCGACCCCCCTGGGCGGGAAATTTTCCGCCCAGCCCGCTTCTCTGATTTCGAAAGTTTTTGAATTATTTTTCTGGGCTGGTTAACTAATTATTTAAATATCTAAATTCTTGTAATCTTCTGAGGCCCATAACTTCCTCATACGGAGTCCGATTTATGGAAACTCGGACTCTATCTCAAGCAGAATTCTGAGACGAACGCAATGGCCCAATCCGTTTTACTTAATTCTCACTTTTAAAATTAAGTATTCTTTAATTCATTACTTTAATATTCATAGAAAATTCGGGATGTTATAAAAATGGCTAATTTAGATATTGTGACATCATAGTTCATCAGTTTTATGTCCATCTTGTTATGATGACAATTTCATGTCCATGCTAGTATGTATGTTCACCTTATTATCATACAAGTTTATGTTTATGCCAAGACGATCATTAGTATATTCCCATTATTTTCCCTATTATCGTTTATGACTAGGCTATTGTCTAGCCTAGGCATGTTGCCAATTTTATGAGGGCGCTAGTTTAGGAACGGGGGAAAAAAGGATAAAAATGGCATAATTTATAGACATGTAATTCAAATTATTGGGCAAAATAAGTATTGACACCTATAAAAGGAAAGGATTAATTAATTGGTAAATTAATTAAAAATGGCATAATTTGAATATGAACAATTATGGACATTTAATTCAAATTATTGGGCGAAATAGGTATTGAAACCTATAAAAGGAAAGGGTTAATTAATTGATTAATTAATTAAAAATTGAATGTCTAGTAATTATAATTATGAATTGTAATTGTACTTATGAAACGAGGTTAGGTTGCATTAGTGGTGGAAGTCTGCCCGGACCCGACCAGCATATCCAGCAGCCAGTAATGGTGAACCTAATGTGGGAGGTTTAAGTACGTAAATACGAATTGGGCTATGACACGAGGTTAGGCCTAAATGTGGAATAAGTCTGCCCGGACTCGACCGACATATCCAGCATCCACATGTTATAGGCCTTATGTAGGAGGTCTGGCCCATTATGAAACCATAAATGGACATGGTAAAGAATTGGACTACTTAACCTAAGTTAATCCATAGGGATTTTATGAACTTAAATTTAAGTTAGGGGTTAAGTAAACATGGTTGAGGGGTGGGTTAAGTAAATCTGAAGAGGGGATGGGTAATAAGCCCACAAACATAACCAGGTTAAGATTATGTAATTAAAGACACCTAATGGTATACATAATCGGTGGAAATAATAAAGTTATGTAATTAAAGACACCTCTAAAGGTAAACATAACTTGTATAAGTAATAGAGTTATGTAATTAAAGACACCTATAAGTAAGCATAACCGGTTGAAAGATTAGGGGTTATGTCTTAAAGACACCTATAGGTAAGCATAACCGGTAGAAATAAATAAGGCAATGTAATTAAGGACACCTAGTGGTATACATAGTCAGCGAAAACCTAGTGGGGGATACAAGACAAAGGGGAGAGCTTGTATCATATTGTATGGGACCCATTTCAGTCAGTAACCCGGAGTAGGTATCAAACAAAGTATTTCGTACTAGGCGGAGAAGTGGCACGCTTACTGACTGATTGTAAGAGATCCAAACGTAGAGGACGGCGCAAACCGACCGGGCCATGTGCGTGCATGAGCCGGGAAGAGGGGCATAAGACGACTGTGACACCTGTAGATATGGTTGTGCACATTGTTACGACAAGGGGTTACCACTTTAGAAAGTGATACCTCCTACTGTGTGGCCAACACAAGGTATCTACGTGGGTTAGGGAGCCGATTAATCAGGGTAGTAGTTAGGATGCATTTGGACGTATACCTAAGTCTACCACCTTATAGTTGGAGGGATCATCTCTTTTTGGATATACTAGTAACATTGCAGAGTAATCATTAGTGAGGCATGTACACCTTATCTTGCTTACCTTGTCACACCTGCCATTTATGTAGTGATCTCCCTTATCCACTTTATTTGCCTATCATGTTACTTTTATTTATCTACTGGCTAAAAGCAACTAGACTCGCCAGACTTTATGTCTGACCCTTTTTGTTTCTCCTTCTTTCTTCCGTTTTTCCCCCAGGTTCTCAGGGAGGAAACACCCAGGCTTAATCAAGATTTAGATATCACCTTGTTAGGAGCTATTTCTGAATTATGGCTCAAGTTCTTGTCTCTACTATGGCTTAACTCTTTCATTTGGGGAATTATGCTTTTTATTTATTTATGTACTCTGATGATGCAAGACAGAAGTTATTTTATTGTAATGGTTTTTGTGACTAATGAAATTGTGGACCACGATATTTTTATTGAAATAAAAATTTAAATTTCCAGTGCTATCTTATTTATATCTGTCTTGTAATTATTCTGTGTCTAATTACCTATAACGCTTCATGGAACTTAATGCATTCACTTAGTGAGTGACATTAACGAACGTGAGGTGTCACACTTGGTATCAGAGCTGAAGGTTACCAGATTAGATAAAAGTTTTTCAAAAATATTTTCAAAAATGTTTTAAAAGAAAAGTCTGTTTTGAAAAACATTCCCCAAAAAGCCATATGTAGTATCCTTCGGTCCCTTATCTAAGTTTCTTTCTTTTCCCTTTTTCAGCATGTCTGGGGAACAAAACTTCCCTAATATTCCAGAGGGCATCACTATACCCGGATGGTTCCTTAAGTATTTAGAGGCCACGACGCCGGCTGAAGGCCAAAGAGACGTTCCTCCCCTAGCTGCACCAGTCATTCCTCCTCCTCCTCCCCCTCCAAAAGCAGATAACTTCGCCAATATCTGCAAGGACTTCCGTGCTATGGGAGGGAAGCCATTCCATGGGAAAGAGACATTCGTGGAAGCTCGGAATTGGCTTAAGGAGACTGAGGACTTATTCGTAATCTTTGAAGTGGAGGACCGAAGAAAGATTCAGTTAGTTGCTTGGCTATTGAAGGACGAAGCCTCATTTTGGTGGAAAGCCACCCAAGCTGGACGTCCGGCGGAAACTTGGGAAGATTTTAGATAGAGGTTCAAAATGAATTTTCTTTCCCAAGCTGAAAGCAACATGCAAATGGAGAGATTCTTAGCACTCAAATAAGGAAATTTGACGGTGAAAGAATATGTGAACAAATTCAACCAGTTAGCAAGGATCGGGTTAGAGTTGGTGGATACGCCGCACAAAAAGGCTTTGCGGTTTGCTAAAGGGCCGAATGAGCCTCTGCATGGCTTAGGTATGTCCCATATTCCAATGGGGGCCACCTTTGAAAAGCTTGTCGATATGGCCCTGATGCATGAGGAGGATAAGGGAGAAAAGAAGGAAACAAAAGCTAAGGGGACATCGCAGAATAAGAAGGTATGGCCCAAGAAGGGGCGGCAGCAACAGCAGCAGCAACAACAGAAGAAAGGAGGGAAAAATGATAAAGGCAAGGATAAGAGAAAATGTCACCATTGTGGGAAGGAAGGTCATCTGGTTAAAGACTATAAGCGAAGGAAGAATTCTTGCTTCCACTGTGGAGAGGCCGGACACTTTGCTAAAGAGTGCCCGAAGAAACGGGGAACACATGGACAAGGCCAAAGGGCAGGAAATTCTGGAGGGCAGGTGCATGCTCTCGTGACCAGTGCTCCTGATAGAGGTAGAAAAATTTCTGTGGAAGGTTTAATTTCTCTTTCAAACCATCCTGTTAGAACACTTTTTGATTCTGGTGCCTCACATTCATTTATATCAAGTTCTGTAGTTGAATCTCTGCACTTAATTACTAGTATGGTAGTAGATCCCGTAGTTGTTTCAAACTCCATTAGTGGTTCAGCTCATTAATCGATGATTTATCGGGGTTTGAAAATATCTGTGTTAGGCGTCGAGTTTGAATGCGACACGTATGTGCTTGGGTTTATGGGCTATGGGTTGATTCTAGGAATGGATTGTCTTACCACTTATGGTGCCATTCTGGATTGTGAGAAGAGGGTTGTTAGGCTTCTGACTTGTCATGGGAGAACCCTCGAGATTTCATGTGACCCACAAGGGTCGGTTATGCTTAGTTTCCTAGAGTCTCTTAATGCATCTATCGACGTTCTGCAATCTGTTCCAATAGTCCGAGATTTTGCTGATGTTTTTGATGAGGTTCGGGGTTTACCTCTAAGGCGCGAGATCGAATTTCGCATATATCTGGTAGACAATGCAAAGGCAGTTACATTACCAATGCGCCACATGGCTCCAAGGGAAAGGAGGGAGCTGAGTAAGCAAGTAGCGGAGCTACTTGAGAAAGGGTTTATCAGACAAAGCATATCTGAATGGGGTGCTCCAGTGGTATTTGCAACTAAGGCGGATGGTTCACTTCGTTTGTGTGTTGATTATAAGGAGCTGAATAAACTCACTAAGAAGAATAGACACTCGCTTTTGAGGATTGATGATTTATTTGATCAGCTTGTTGGTGCCTCGGTATTTTCCCAGTTGGACTTGGCCACGGGGTTCCATCAGTTGAGGGTGGTTGAGGACAGCATAGATAAGACTGCCTTTAGGACTCCGGACGGTTTCTTTGAATGGCTAGTTATGCCTTTTGGGCTGACGAATGCACCCACCTATTTTTTTGATCTGATGAGTAGGGTGTTTCAGGAGTTCCTAAATAAGTTCGTGGTAGTCTTTGTTGATGATATTTTGGTCTTCTCCAAAAGTGAAGAAGAGCATGCCCAGCATTTGAGAGAAGTTTTGAAAATTCTCCGTGACCATCGCTTAAAGCAAAGTTCTCCAAATGCCATTTTTGGAGAAAATAGGTGAGATTACTAAGGCATGTGGTCTCCAAAGAAGGGATAGCTGTAGATCCCACGAAGGTGGTTGCAGTGCAAGATTGGAAGGTTCCTAAAAATGCAACCAAGGTGAGAAGCTTTCTTGGGTTGGCAGGTTACTATAGGAAGTTCATTAAGGATTTCGCAAAGATATCAGCCCCACTCACCAGGCTGACGAAGAAGAACTTGACATTCTCATGGGATATAGACTGTGACATTGCTTTCCAACGACTGAAGAGGGCTCTGACAACAGCCCAAGTCTTGACCTTACCTGATGGAAATAAAGTGTTTACCATTTACACTAATGCATGCGGTACAGGGCTTGGTGCAGTCCTAATGCAAGAAGGGAAAGTAGTGTGTTATGGGTGTAGACAGCTGAGAGTTCATGAAAAGAACTGCCCTACCCATGATCTTGAGCCAGCTTCCATAGTGATTGCATTAAAGACATGGCGTCATTATTTACTTGGAGAGAAGTTCGAGTTATACACCGATCATAAATCTCTCAAGTATCTGTTCTTGCAAAAGGATTTTAATTTAAGGCAACAACGATGGATGGAGTTTCTAGCTTCTTATGATTTTGAGATTTCTTATACCCCTGGCAAGAGTAATGTGGTGGCAGATGCACTAAGTAGGCAGAGGGTGGTCCTGAGTCCTCTGTTTGTGGAAAGAAAGAACTTGAAGTTCATATCAGCTTTAGATTTTAGACTCTCCGTCGAGATTTTGCCTGATTTGTTTGCATCCTTGGAGATATGACCAACTCTTATGGACCGGATAGGAGCTTCGCAACAAGGTGACCCACAGATTCTAGACATCATGGATAAGCTCAGAAGAGGGGAGACTTCTAGTTACCTCAGCAATAGATGAAAAGGGGTGGTTGCGGCGAGATGGAAGGCTTTGTGTTTCTCAAACTGGAAGCTTGGTAAAGGCGGTCCTAAGCCCACCATTCTAAGATGACCATTCATCCAGGCGGTGATAAGATGTACAGGGACATGAAGAGGGTTTTCTTTTGGGCTGGGATGAAGAAAGATGTGGCCGAATTTGTTTCTCAATGTTTAGTTTGTCAGCAAGTCAAAGGTGCGCAAAAGAAGCCTGGTGGTTTACTTCATCTGTTGAAGGTTCCTCAGTGGAAATGGGAGAGCGTCTCTATGGATTTCATAGAAGGTTTGCCTAGATTGAAGAAAGGCAACACCAATATCTGGGTTGTGGTAGATAGACTTACTAAGAGCGCTCACTTTATTCCGGTTAAGAGTAAGAGGACAACATCATGGTTAGCAGCAATTTATGTCCGAGAGATAGTTCATCTTCATGGAGTTCCTTCCAACATCGTGAGCGATTGTGACCCCATCTTTACCAGCAAATTTTGGAGTAGCTTGCAAGAAGGATTAGGTACACAGTTGCGTTTGAGCACCGCTTATCATCCTCAGACCGATGGGCAAACGGAAAGGGTGAACAGAATCTTAGAAGATCTTTTTAAGGCTGTGTATCCTAGACTTCGGAGGGACTTGCGAAGAGCATCTTCCTTTAGTAGAGTTTGCCTATAACAATAGCTATCAGGCCAGCATCGGCATGGCACCCTTCGAAGCACTGTACGGACGACCCTATAGATCACCAACTTGTTGGCGGGAATCTACAGAAAGATTATTACTTAGACCAGATATGGTTAGAGAAACGTCCAAAAAGATTGACCTTATTCGACGGCGGATGAAGACAGCTCAGGATAGGCAGAAATCCTATGCAGACAAGAGAAGGACTGACCTCGAATTTGAAATAGGAGACTTGGTTTTTATCAAAGTGTCACCTCTGAGGAAAGTGGTTCGCTTCGGATCGGTAGGGAAGTTGGCACCTAGGTTTGTTGGACCATTTCCCATAACCGAGAGGATTGGCCAAATGGCCTATAGAGTAAAGCTTCTTGAAAATCTATCTGGTGTTCATGATGTTATCCATGTTTCACATCTACGGAAGTGCTTGCATGACACCTCTGAAGTTGTTGAGCCTAGTATATTGAAAGAGATAGAAGTGGAATGGGAGGCGACAGTTAGGCGAGTTCCTTCCCGTATTCTGGGATCAGAAGTTAAAAAGGTACGCAATAAAGAGGTCAAGTTGCTAAAGGTTCAATGGGGAGATAACCCAGAGGATGCGACATGGGAGACCGAAGACAAGATTCGTACTTCGTACACTTTTCTCTTCGAGGGTATGTTCTTAACTCCTTTTTCCAAAAGCTTCATCAGTACTTTTTTCTATCATTTGAGTACATCCTATCCATAGTATTTTCGACCTTTAGATAGGAATCCTATGTATGTAAACATGTGTTTGAAACATGTTATGTTTGATGGATGCAAGTGGATGCAAGTGTTTGCTAGTGGTTGCCTGTGGACGCATATACACACACATTAGGCACTAAGATCGGCTCAATCACTCTCATACGGCATATGGATGTGTGTGCATGTTCTTTTCTCTTATGGATGGAAATGGATGAACTAGCATATGGATGTTGCATTTGGATGAATGAGTACGCAAACATGTAGAGCTTATATGTTATGATAGGCTTATTTGCATACATATTGGATTCATGGCACTAACATACATTGCATTAAGCAGGTCAAATGAATCAGTATACCGCCTGATTTTCGCATTAGTGTTGGGACATATACACACACGTTTGCATATATTCATGAAAACATTAGAAATCCTTAAGGACAATGGATTCCAGTGATTGATGGAAGAGTATATGGATAATGGATGGTAGGATATGCATTCTTCTCAACTTGGAGATTTCGAGGACGAAATCCTTTGAGTAGGGGAGAATGTAACACCCCGAATTTTTAACGACACTAAGGAAGACAAATTAAAGAATAAATAATTTAATATTAAGAATTAAGGGAAACTGATTACGTCATTACGTCGATCTCGAAATTCTGGTCAGGATAGACACCTAGTTTGCGTAAAACGGATAACATATGAAGAAGTTACGGACGATAAAAAATTGAAAATCAGAACCGAGTATAACTAGCGCACTTGCCAAGTGCACTAAGGCAATTTTGCATTAGCGCACCTGTAAATTGCACCCAGAACAACTTTTAGGTATTCAGGCCATTTTCGAGTGAGTGACGAGCCGTGACCTGACCCAATTTCATTAGGGCTGAGGTGGCATCCGAATTCTCTTACCCAGCAACTATAAATATATCTCATATCCTTTGTTTTCATCAAAGAGAAACAATGGTGGCCGGACTCTGCTGGATTCTAAACTGAATTAGGATCTCTCATCTTCTTCTAAAGCATATCAAATTCTGAGATTCAAACATAGACTCAGCACCTTTTCTATTATCTTAGCAAACCAATCATAGTGAGTTCTAGTTGCTTTTAGGTTAAGATAAATAATAGTGAATTATGAAAGACTGTAATTTGGTTACGTTGTAGACTTTAAATCTATGTTATTCTTAGATCTTATGCTATGTCATGATAGATCTATTTCTATGGATCCAATTCAAATTGTTCTACTATGTTATCATTATGGATCTTGGGTTGTAACTTTTATGATATGCTATGATGCGGATGTATGTAGATCTATTCTATGTGATCTAAAATTATCATGTTAGATCTATTCTATGTGATCTAAAATTGTCACCTTATGATTCATGTTAAATCTACCCTATGTGATCTAAAATTGTCACCTTATGATTCATGTTAGATCTATCCTATGTGATCTAAATTTGTCACCTTATGATTCATATTAGATCTATTTTATGTGATCTAAATTGTCACCTTATGTTAACATGTTAGATCTATTTTATGTGATCTAAATTGTCATCCTATGTTATCATATTAGATTTAAATCGATTGGGCATCTAAAATGGCTAATTTAGATAATGTGACATCATAGTTCATCAGTTTTATGTCCACCTTGTTATGATGACAATTTCATGTTCATGCTAGTATGTGTGTTCACCTTATTATCATACAAGTTTATGTTTATGCCAAGATGATCATTTTAGTATATTCCCATTATTTTCCCTATCATCGTTTATGACTAGGCTATTGTCTAGCCTAGGCATGTTACCAATTTTGTGAGGGCGCTATTTAAGGAACGGGGGAAAAAGGGATAAAAATGGCATAATTTGAATATGAACATTTATGGACATGTAATTCAAATTATTGGGCAAAATAGGTATTGACACCTATAAAAGGAAAGGATTAATTAATTGGTTAATTAATTAAAAATGGAATAATTTGAATTTGAACATTTATGGACATGTAATTCAAATTATTGGGCGAAATAGGTATTGACACCTATAAAAGGAAAGGGTTAATTAATTGATTAATTAATTAAAAATGGAATGTCTAGTAATTACAATTAGGATTTGTAATTGTACTTATGACACAAGGTTAGGTTGTATTAGTGGTGGAAGTTTGCCCGGACCCGACCGGCATATCCAGCAGCCACTAACGGTGAACCTAATGTGGGAGGTCTAAGTACGTAAATACGAATCGGGCTATGACACGAGGTTAGGCCCAACTGTGGAATAAGTCTGCCCGGACCTGACCGGCATATCCGGCATCCACATGTTGTAGGCCTAATATGGGAGGTCTGGCCATTATGAAACCATAAATGGACATGGTAAAGAATTGGACTACTTAACCTAAGTTAATCCATAGGGATTGTATGAACTTAAATTTAAGTTAGGGGTTAAGTAAATATGGTTGATGGGTGCGTTAAATAAATCTGAAGAGGGGATGGGTAATAGGCCCACAAACTTAATCCGTTAAGATTATGTAATTAAAGACACCTAGCGGTATACATAATCGGTGGAAATAATAAAGTTATGTAATTAAAGACACCTCTTAGGGTAAACATAACTTGTAGAAGTAATAGGGTTATGTAATTAAAGACACCTATAGGTAAGCATAATCGGTTGGAAGATTAGGGATTATGTATTAAAGACACCTATAGGTAAGCATAACCGGTAGAAATAAACAAGGCTATGTAATTAAAGACACCTAGTGGTATACATAGTCAGTGAAAACCTAGTAGGGGATACAAGACAAAGGGGAGAGCTTGTATCATATTGTGTGGGACCCATTTCAGTCAGTAACCCAGAGTAGGTATCAAACAGAGTATTCCATACGAGGCGGAGAAGGGGCACGCTTACTGACTGATTGTAAGAGATCCAAACATAGAGGACGGTGTGGGCGGCGCAAACCGACCGGGGCATGTGCGTGCATGAGCCGGGCGGAGGGGGATAAGACAACTGTGACACCTGTAAATATGGTTGTGCACATTGTTACAACGAGACATTGCCACTTTAGGAAGTGATACCTCCTACTATGGGGCCAGCACACGATATCTACGAGGGTTAGGGAGTCGATCGATCAGGGTAGTAGTTAGGATACATTTGGACGTACACCTAAGTCTGCCACCTTGTAGTTGGAGGGATCATCTCTTTCTGGATATACTAGTAACAGTGCAGAGTAATCATTAGTGAGGCATGTACACCTTATCTTGCTTACTTTGTCACACTTTCCATTTATGTAGTGATCTTCCTTATCCACTTTATTTGTCTATCATGTTACTTTTATTTGTCTACTGGCTAAAAGTAACTAGACTCGCCAGACTTTATGTCTGACCCTTTTTGTTTCTCCTTCTTTCTTCCGTCCCCTCCCCCTAGGTTCTCAGGAAGGAAACACCCAGGCTTAGTCAGGATTCAGATATCACCTTGCTAGGAGTTTCTGAAGTATGGCTCAAGTTCTTATCTCTACTATGACTTAACTCTTTCATTTGGGGAATTATGCTTTTTATATACTTATGTACTCTGATGGTGCAAGACAGAAGTTATTTTATTGTAATGGATTTTGTGACTTATGAAATTGTGGACCACGATATTTTATTAAAATAAAAATTTAAATTTCCGCTGCTATCTTATTTATATCTACCTTGTAATTATTCTGTGTCTGATTACCTATAACGCCTCATGGAACTTAATGCATTCCCTTAGTGAGTGACATTAACGGACGTAAGTTGTCACATAGAGGATTGATTTTTAGAGGCCATTAACGTGTTTTTGGAGAAAATAAATTTGGGAAAAACTAATTTGGCTGGAGAAATTTGGATCTTGTGTCATTTATATAATAAGGGGAAAGGGGAGATAAGAACAAAGTCAATCAGTGGGGAATTAGGGTAGCGACGATTTCAGAAGTACGTCGGCTCAATTTTTACATTTTCAGAGGCCATTAACGTGTTTTTGGAGAAAATAAATTTAGCAAAAATAAATTTGGGAAAAACTAATTTGGCTGGAGGAATTTGGGGCTTGTGTGATTTATGTAATAAGAGGAAAGGGGGGATAAGAACAAAGTCAATCAGTAGGGAATTAGGGTAGTGACGATTTCAGAAGTACGTCGACTCAATTTTTACTGAGGAAGTGGTAACTGAGATAAATTTTTAAATGACAAATCCTACTGCAAATTACCGTGAAATGCCCTAAACACGTACCGCCAATAAAACCTCTAAACGCGACAAAATTATACGTACCTCTATATTTCAATGTTCCGAACTTAATAAAATTAATCTAGTTGTAATTCGACTTCGTTTGCATATGACATTATTTTAATTTTTAAATCATTTATAGGTTCACCGATTTTATTCCGTTTGTCCACCAACAACTCCGTTCGATCCCAAATTTGAAATGTTAAATTCCAATTTCTTTATATACACATGTATCCAAGCCAATTTCTATATATTCTTAACAAATAAATCTCTAATTCATTTGACGTTAAAAACGTTTATGTCTAAATTAAACCATTTATTCTTTCCATTCGAATTTCAAATCCAATTCAAATATCCAGTCAAATTCAATTCAAATATTCAACCATAAATATTTGATTTCCAACCAATCATTCTAAATTAAATATTGAATTCAATTCATACTCAACAAAATAAAATTTTAAATTTCTAACTCAAGTATCAATATAAAATTGATTATTAATGGTTAATTAATTTCACATTCTAGTTGTCGAAATTTCTAGGACGTTACAGTACCCAAAGCCTCAGTAAAGTTGGTTGCTCCAGAAGTGACTGAACTGATCCGCGGAGGATCAAAAGCTATAGTACTTGGAGAAGTCAGATTGCGCCATGCTGCGCTAGCGCTTCTAATCGAAGTGACCACAACAATACTCAGTACCAAAAAACATGTATTTAAAGACTGAAATTTAAAAACTGAACATTTTCAGTCCTTAACTAAAGACAGATTGTAACGTACTGACTTTCCCGTACCCTTTGAGTTGACAATCACAAGTCACGTCCAACCCAAATTGTACAGAAATGCAGATAGTTATTAGAAAGAAATTAGAGGGTGAGATAAGAAAGAAAGAAATATTAGAATAGAAGAAGAAGAAGAATTAACACAACACAGAATCTCACATCGCAGCGGAACAAAATATAATATAGAAATAAATCTTTATTGAGAGCTTGAAACAAAACTTACAATTTTCCAAGTACATCACACATCTGAACAATTATAATAACATGTCCTCATATATAACACACAGTGGAATAGTATATATATAATATCATACATCTGAATTCTTCCAGTTTATCTCTTCATAGCATTCAATAACCTGAACCTGTACAACCCGGTCTAACCTGAGCATTACAAACACCGGGTCAGTATTGTGAACCAGAGTGAGAAAAACCACTGAGTTTAAAGGTATCACAGAACTTGATTTTAACGTCAAAATCTTTTCGAAGGAAAAGGATAATCGTAAGACCAAATCCACACATAAATACGGATAGTTTTTACCTTACGATAACCCAAAACATTTTTGAAAACAATATTATTCTGATATTATGATAGTGTCTAAATATAAGTAATTATCAATCTAGCAGAACGCTTGCATCTCTCGCTCTACATATATAGTATACAATCAAAACCGCGGGCACTTATTGGAGAATGGATTTCCAACTATGGCAAGGTATGGGACCACCTTTCGACAATGTACCTCTGGAGATGAATACATTGGGGATTCAACAAGAACGTCTTGCAACCCCGGCTAAACATGACCGGCCCCTCACTTCGCTTGAGAGTACAGAATATATCATTACCACGGTTGAGGGCCAGCCAATCGAACCGATAGCATACAAATAAAATAAAGGGACAACCGAAGGCATTTAATTTCACCATATCAGGTAATGATATACCCTTTTGATGGGTGCGACCCACATAGCTATGCGGCCTCCCCGATTTTATACCATTTCCCAGTTGATGAGGCCTGAGGTCATAAATAATTAATTTATTAATTTAGTTATTTATTCTTATTCATTTAGAACATATGGCCACCATTCACTTTGAATGCCACATCGTCAGATCCGTTAAATAACTAACTGACGTCCACAAATATACTCTGGGTATTAAAGAAGTGCCCCTCTTCGCCACCAACTCGGGATATTAGTAAAAATCAACGTACATGGTTTTTAGGAAATACTCTGTCAGACATTCGTCCATATAAGTCATCCAAGAACATGATGAATCGAAGGCACTCTCCTACTGCATCCAATATAGGAATCACCCCATGGATCAGTAGCGAGAAGTCGTTGCAATCCGTAGATTTCAATCACGACAGAATCACTGCCAGACATGTGTCTCTAGGGATCAGCCAGAGAAACTCAATAGTAGTTCTTCCGCTCACGAAGATTTATGGTCTTCAATTGCTCCATCTCGATTAGCATCTTCCACATATTCATATTTATTAGTCGAAATGGTTTTCGAATATAAATTCGATCCCGGTCTTTCCGTACCAACACACTTTGGGCCTGATTTTGATAGTCGGTTATTTAACTATCAAAATAAAGAAAAATAAAACCAAATAGATCCATTAGTTTAGTACACAACGTTACTTGGCCTTTAAAAATAATATATTGGTTGTAATACCAAAATAATATATTAGTTTTTAATATATTAATATTCTCAAATCCTTTATTTTAATACTTCGGAAAGCATATTAAATCATATTCAATTTTCCTTCAACTCTGATTTCCAAAATATTACTAAAAATATTATTTATTATTTAACATTTGAAAATTTATCCAACTTATCATTCTTAAACAACCGTTACGAAATCTCCTTTTCGATTCGATATTTGAGCACCATAATCGTCACTTATCCTTTTAGAATAATCCATTCTAAATCTCATCTCTTTGTTTTGAAAATATAGTTATATTTTCACAAAATCTCCTTTATTATTTCTTTACTATAGAAATATCATTTCATATTCTCAAGTTCTTATTAAATTCCTTTACTTTGGAATTCCAATATATGTACATTCCCTACTTCTTCAAATAACGTTACATTATTATTTCACAAAATAATTCACATTTAATATTTCCATCATTACAACTAATATCATCCTACAATAATCCCGAAGTCATTCAAGTTGGGGTATTTTAATCACCTCTCAGACCTTGAACAACAACGTTCTTATCTTAAGATAAATACGAGTTATAATTCAAAAAGCCCATATTTATTCTAATACCGACCAATACCAATTCACTATTTTATTAAAATACGGTTTTATGAAACCTTTTTACCTTTGAAATCTCCCTTTTAAATCTACTAATATTACTAAATTCATTGATTTAGTAAATAATTTTATCAACCTTTAAACTTTAATTCTTTAATCTATTTATTTAATTATTTAGATTCTTATTACAAATTGTGTTACCAAACCTTTACCAAATTCAATTGCAAGAATAATTTTACCTAAACCTTGTAATTATTTCCTTTGGGGAAACCTTATTTCAATTCCCATTCTTTTCACTTAACACCATCATTAGGTAACGTTAATTTAAAATTAACGCTTTAATTTCACAACTCTCTTTATAAACTTGTTCGTACAACTTTGGTTTAATATAAAACCCTTTTTCATCTCGATTCCCTTTACTTAATAAGTAACATTCATTTTGAGCTTATTTGGTTTGCTTAAAATTCCTTAGTTTGCCAAACTCGGTTTAAATATAAACCCGTTCACAAACTTTCTTTAAAATTCAATTTTATTTCATTGGTAACTTCGATAACTTATTTAATCAAATAATAATATAATCATGTTTTAATTATTATTTAAAAACAATTAATCTCAATGATTAATCGTTACATTAATCCTTGCTCATCTGCTTATCCATCTTATTAATATAAGGATTAGTTTTATAAATCATTTAACAATTTAGATGAAGCACGTGCTTCGCACACGGTATATTTTTGGTACAAAAATGGTATTTGTGGTTAAAACAATCAATATATGTGTGTGCTTTGCACACGGTATAATTTTTGATACAAAAATGGTATTTGTGGTTAAAATAATTAATATATGCGTGTGCTTCACACACGGTATAATTTTGATGCAAAAATGATATTTGTGGTTAAAACGATCAATATATGTGTGTGCTTCGCACACGGTATATTTTTGATACAAAAATGGTATTTGTGGTTAAAACAATCAATATATGTGTGTGCTTCGCACACGGTATAATTTTGATACAAAAATGGTATTTGTGGTTAAAACGATCAATATATGCGTGTGCTTCGCACATGGTATAATTTTCTTATAAAAACTTCATTTTATATAAAATATTTAAAAATATATATTCAGTTATAAAATAAATTTTATAACTTCATTTCTAACGATTCACCTAACGGTAGATCAATATTTATAAAACGATTATAATTTAGGCCATCTACTGTCAATTTCTCAACCAATATTTCTCATTGGTTAATATCAAGGATTCAACAATAATCAATAATCAATCCATCATCCAATCAGGTTGGTTAAACAGTACATGTGATATAACATGAAAATAAACAATAATTTTGAGGAATCCGGTTGGATCCCTTCAACCCGTCCTTCCCTGTATTCATTACGACAATTTATAATAAACATGAATAATTAATTCAACTGTTAGCGGTCAACTAACAACCATTCAATTCAATTTTAAACGTTTATATTATTATAAGCATACCCAATAAGGTAAATTACCTCCATTGGAAATAGTCGTTAAAAATAACGATTTGGTTCGTTTAAATTAGACGAACGTCTAATTTAAATCCATTATATAAAAGAAAATATTTCGTATATGTGCAAACAATCATCCAATCATTCAACAACTAGCAAATATAACACACAAATATTTAAACCCAACTTATATAAATATAAGTGGGATAACTGAGTGAGTTTAACTCACCTGGGGTCCATTTGTCGTTAAAACAGTTCATTTTAATAAAATTAAACAGTTGTTTAATTTTATTAAAAATCCCGCTAGCTTCCATTACTGATCAGACCAACTCAAGAATGTAGCCCTTCCCTATACGATCTTAATGCTTCCTGTTTCGTCAAAAACCGTTCACGTATGAATTAGTTATCAATGTTATAATTATACGATCGTAAATCCATTAACCATTAATTATAAATTAATTGCATAAATTAATTATTTACACCGTTACTACCTAAACAGACGATTGAAATCGTTATTACTTAATTTACTAATATATACCAATGTTACCTTAATTATGAAACAACCACACTGCCTTAAACCTTTGAAGATCCATCCATGTCACCATTTGTCTTTACCCCAATCCATTCTATTTGCCAAAACATTACCATCTCCAGATTTTATCAGTTTCTCTTCTTCCCACTTTGGCAAAACTGAAGCCAAGTTCCTACGTCCCTGGTCCTTTCGCATGCATAACCTACCCACTCCCATACTGTCTGTTTCACTTATCATCCCTTTTTTCATTGTGATAGCCTAAAGCCCAAACCCTTGACCCACGTGCCCGTTTCAGAAATCACCTAAGCAAAATTTGGATCCCCTCTACCATTTAGTTTATCCTGAAGCCCAAAAAAACACGATACTTCTTCAAATAAAAACACAGAGAGTTGCTACTCAATAAACCACCGCCGCCGTCCATCTATCAGCGTCGGACCCCCAAGACTCAGACCACCATGACAGCCAGCGACTGCTCCTCCATCTCTGACTATCCGTGCCTCGAACTCCACCCTGTAGCGCCACCATGAAGACAAAATACGGAAACAGTCCATTTCCGTTCAACTGGGAATCCCGCCGCCTACACGCTTCCATACACTCCACCACCACCAACGTCGGAACCGCTGACTCCACTGCCCAACTCCCCTTCAGACCTCCACCTTTAATTTGCACCCAATATTTCACAAAAAATCAAAGTTTGGAACCCTTCAGAAAATGCAAACCGCCACCTTTAAACGCCTGCCACCGCCACCTCCGACCACCGGACCACCAATGACCACCACCGGTCGATCCCCCTCCCTCTCTTCTCCAATTTACCCGTTGATACTTCCTTCTAACTCGGCTTCTATTGATTTCTAAAAATCAAAAACCAAATGTTGTTCCACCATCACAAACTAGATCTAGAAAGGTCTACCACCCCCACTACTCGCTACCGTATCTCACAGGACTCCGGCTGTGGGTTCCCCTTGACCCCGTCTACACTTCTTCTATTGAAGCTTCAGCCTAATTCTCATTGTATTGAGAGATTAAAAGTTTTTGTTTAGTGAAAGCTTTAACTTTTTCTAACAGCAAAAGAATGGAAAAGGGAATCATTTTATAGATGAAGGCACCGTGGAGATCACGTATACTTGGCTGTGAAGGAATTGAGTTTGTTTGGGTGCCAAGTAAACGATAGTGTGGTTGGCAAGGAAAAGAATTTTGATTTGTTTATTATTTTTATTGTATTGTTATTTAAATGGTTGAATTATTTCCATGTACATTTTACATTTAATGTTCATACCGCCACACATTAAATTCAAATGCGGTGAAAATTTACACACTGCTACTACGTCTTGACGATACGGTCCCAATGAAACTTGTTTGGTCAAATTCCGACTCCATTTAGAAAAATAGCTTTATTTTAGTTTCAAATTATTTCATCGGTTCACGGTTAAAATTTCGTCTACCGAAAAAATAACTCTGATTGACTCCAAACGGGAAATATAGCGATAACTAGCCATACGTATTCCATAAAATTCGTTTCGTCAAAGACAGAGGCTGTTTGGAAAATAATTATTTAAACGGCTTATGTACATCGATAAATTATTAATTTAATTCAAATCAATTAAATAATAATAAATTGTTATTATTATCGAATATAAAGATATGTGTATATATATATCACTTCAAATTCACCCAATATTGTAACATCCGAGATTTTTGACCGTTCAAATCGACAATGATCCTTAATGTCAACATAAACAGATCAAAAATACGGATAGTTATTGGGATTAAAATAAGAAAAAGAAGAAAGAAGGAAACAAATACAGAATCTCGCAACGGAAGGACAAAATATAATAAATAAATAATAGTTCATGAAGTTGTTAAAAACATACATTTGATTATACTTACACAATTTATCAGAGTAAATTAACATACAACATACCAATATATGCAGCGGAATAATAATTTTAATACGTCTGTTGAGCTCCATCTTCATCTTCATAATGGAATCTTCAAAGCAAGGGAATCTTTGCTAACTGTAACTCAGTCTGACCCGAGCGTATTGCAAAAAAAGCAAACACAACAAACACTCGGATCAGAACTAAATCATTCTCATATTAGTTAAATAAAATTTCATGTAATAATATGAGTGCAATAACTTAAGAGATGTTACGGGAATTTCCATCTCTTAAGGATCCGTCAAACTAATACTATATAATATAATACGCTATTATAATAATGTCTATGGTTAAATATAACATAATAAAATAATGTAAGCGGGATTACCATTATTACCCTTACACCGTTTATACCGTTGCCGTGCAGTTTGCATATAACACACCAGTACGTCGGCGGATAGAGATGCGCCGTGATACGACAACGTTAAATCAAAATCGTAGGGGGCTCGATCAGGATAATATGACAAGGCACACGAGGAATGCCCAGAGTATGAATATACTAGTTGCACGCCCGGACTGGTGGTAACGCATAGCCGTAACTACCGCCCACCTCGGACAACACTCGAAAATCACGGATGCACATCAAATCAAATCAATCAAACCGAGGGACTATAGTAATAAAGGAAGAAGTGTTGCCGATGGAGGTAGCTAACCCCACTTGGTCACGGTATAGCCCTGTTTTAGTCATTTTAATTATGACCCGAAGGTCAAGGATATCCATCATCGTTCTCTTTCTTCAAATCCAGTAATCGCCTCCAAATCCATCCAACACCATTTCTGGAACTTCACCGCGTACACAGTTGTTAAAGTGGTTTTCGGTATTGGCAGAGAGTATGACAATATCCGATCCCGGTCTCTTTAACAACCAATCGTTTACATTTTTCACACCAGTCAGTTCTTTTACATTTCAAAGAGGTTCGTACTTCATATCAAAATATCATGTTTCAAAAGTCATTTTAATATTCAAGATAGAATATTATTCACAATAAAATCTCCATTTAAACCAATTTAAAATCTTGAAACAATTCCAACTTTAAATAATTTGAATATTAAAATAATTGAAAGTATATTTAAATAGTTTTGGATATAGAATTGAAATAGTTTGAAAATAAATAGTTAATTATAAAAATGATTTATTTAAAATAATTTATAAAATAAAATAGTAACAAAATAAAATAGTTTATAAGGAAAATAAAATAATTATTATTAAAATAGTTTATAAAATGGTTTTAAAATACTATAGTTGGAATTAGAATCGTTCCTTTAAAGTTTCAATTTCACTTGCAGTCGTATTTCAATTTCAAGTTAATCAACTCAATTTCAATATTTCACCCGATTAAATTTCCAATTTACATTCATTACAATTCAATCAGTTTAATTCAAATAGTTAAATTCCAATTCAGATTTCATTTTTCAATGATTTCAATTTAAAAAAAATGTCGAGTTCACAATTCATATATAATTCAAATCAATGTTGGTTCATAATAAATTTCAAAGGTGGGTGAAACAATTCAATTTCACCAAATTCGATTTACATTCAATTTCACTTTTTATTTAGCTTCAGTTACAACACTAATTTATTTCTCCCTTTATTTATATTTCAAAAATTTCAAAGTTCAAGTTCAAAGAAAAAATAAATTATAAAACATCGCTTATATTGTCTTTAAAACAATATTTAAAAGTTCATGGTTAAAACCAATTTCATTTAACCAACCGGTGTCCGTATATAATTTTCTATCCTATGGTCAAGTGATACTTAAATTTAATTCTAGTACTTTGGGAAAGGATATATATCATTTCAATCCAAATCTGGGTCATAGGTATTTATCATTTCAACCTACGTTCTTAATTCATTTTAATGATTAATCCCGGGTTTATTTGATGCCCGTAACATCTAAGGTAAATGATTGGGATAAATCAGCACAAACAATGATCATATATGAATAAATGTGAATAACAGGTAAATTCACACAATTAACATCAATTTGTCAACATATCAAATTCAAGCCATTCATCACATCGGTACATACAACAGTCTAACATCGTATAAATTTACAATTTATCAGGTGTCAGGTTTTATACAGTAATTAAATGTCGAATTTTAACATAACGGTGAAATTTAAACTAACAGTCAAATTTAATTACACTATCGATGCAAATCAATGTAAATATGTAATTTAACTGTCAAACATCAATCCATACAATCATATCATGACATAATATTAATTTAACTAAAATTAGAATAATTTAGTTACGCGTGAGTGGGTTTAATCACTCACCTTTGGTTCTGAACGCGTTTGAACTCCAAAATAGGCCCAAAATGAAATGGCGACTTGCATGCATGATTCAGAATGGATTTTAACTCGATGATCACTCAATATTTTATTTTATTTTATAAGAGGAGAAGAGATTTTCTCAGCAAAACAACATGGAAATTGGATTTGTGGAACAATTTACGAAACCTTTTTTCATAGGTATAAAAGAAGCAACACAATTACACTAAAATTCCATTACCTTATATATATTATATAAAACGTACACATCAAAATACTTATATATATATATATTCTTCTAAAAATCAACTCTACAATCCAAACACCTATCATATTTTTTTCACAAATATTTTCTTTATAAAATAAAATAAAATAGAAACTTAACGCAAACTCATGAATACAACAACTATGTACATATTATATAAAGGGAGCGGTTATATGAACACAAAAATTTGACATAAATCAAAAGACATAATTTCTCAACCACATGATTAATTTATCTTTATGTGAGGGGTGCAGATCATGGGGTAATCTTATGGTTTAGATTTTATGTCACTCAATTTGTATCAAATCTTTGTGTCTAAATAAACATTCCCTTATATAAATAACACAACACATACACATATGCGAAATAAAAAAGACGCACGCCCCAAACAAACACACACACACACACGCACGCACGCACGCACACACACACACACACACATACACACACACACACACACACACACACATATATATATATATATAATATAAATTAAACATAAATCAACACAAAAAATGAAGTAAGACAAACCCACACAAACACATAACTTGACCCAATGGGCAAGGGAAATGCAAGAAGGATGGATCTTGATTTTTACCAAAAAGTTACAAAACTGAACCAAAATTTAACCATTTTAAAAGTTGTTTTTGAACAAGATAAATTTAAAATTTTGGGAAATAACAAACTGAAAAGTTGTTGCAAATTCTTTTCTCTTCAATTTAAAAAAAAAAGAAAAACCAATTTCCGATAAAATTTGAAGAAGATATGATCAAAACAGCAACAAACAAATATTTGGATCCGAAATCTGGCTTCAAAAACGCACCTGAAAGATTGGCAGTTTCGGCCAAGAAAAATTCGAAATCTAAAAAAGTATATTGCACAAAAGTTTTAGCTCTTTCAATTTTACACAATTTGAAAAAAAAGTAAAGTCAATTTGGGTTCCGTATGAGGAAGTTATGGTCCCTACAAAACAGATCAAAATCTGGCCAAAAAAATAGAAAATAAAAGGAGAAAAAAGGGAGAAGAGATTGATGGATTAGGTGGCTTCTATTTTTTTTTTTTTTAATTTGAGAAGTTTCTCCATTAGATTTAGATGTAGATCTTGATTTTAGCCATGGTTGATTGCCGAGAATTTTGAAGAAGAAGAAAAAAAAAAGGAATGGTTGAATGAATGAATAAAATGATGATATAAAGAAAAGAAAAAAAAAACCACCGTAAATAATCATTCATGGCTTTCTAAATTTTTAACGTTAATTAATAAATGTGTCCCCGCAAATTGATTTTCATCCATTCAAATTCAAGCCACTATTAATACAAATGAGAATGTAAAGGAATACATACATCTTTATTTGCATGAAAAGGAAGTTACCAAATACATAAGTCAATTTAAATGTGTCCCCGCAAATTAATTTTTCACCAATTAAAATTCAAGCTAGTATTAATACTAATGAGAATAAAGAAAGATATAATTTTTTTTTACAAACAAATAAAAGGAACCAATATAAATATGTTTGCAAATAAATGGAAAACAATACAAATTTTTAGTTCAAATGACAAACGGTTTTGGCAAAATAAAATTAACAACAATAAATACGAATTGAAATTAAATTAAAGAACAAATAAAATTTTGCTATATTTATATCAACAACAATAAATACAAATTGAAATAAAATTAAATATATAATTCCATATTGAAAACAGAGGGTATAATTACATAAATTATTCATATAAAAATTCAAGAATGAATGCAGATAAATAAAATAAATAAACCAAAATTTTAAATTAAATCATTAATTAAATACTCTAAAAATTGAGGTTGTTACAAATATGGCTTTATAACTCGACGTTCATATTTTTGAATTGAACGATATTCAAATGTATAGAAATTCCTTATTAAATAAACATTATAATTTATAAATGATTTCTATAGTGACTATTTTAAAATTTGATTTGGACATAACTAACAATCTATAACACAAAATCTGAATTTTTCTCTTCCGTATGAAAATTATACTCAACAAGATTTCAACTTTTCTTGTTTCACAGGAAATCGACTTAAAACCGACTCTGTATATCAAATTGAAGTTCAAAACTCAATATTACGAACTGCCACGTCATTTCGAGCTCGATTTAAATTAATATATAAATTTAACGTTCAAAGTTCGTTTTAATAATGAATTCAATATTAAAATCCATTAATATTCCAAATAAAATATTTAAAATAAAAAAATATACTAAATTTCTGACCACTAGAAATACGGGACAATGCACAGATTAAAAACTGAAAAAATTCGGTCTTTAGTTAGAATAATTAGTAATTGAATTTCAGTTTCAAATCAGTTGCAAAAATAATAAATACATAGAGACATAATATCAATCTTTAATTTAGTCATTGTTTGTTGATTTAACTGATGAATTCAACACCGTTGAGATTTATGTTCTGTATTCAAAATCCGATGGTGAGATTTTGTCATCGACGTGATAAGCTATTTATGAATTTTAATAAATCATTATTCAGTTCACATTCTTCCCACTTGTTCCTTAGAGCATCTCCAACTATTTTACGAGTCGTAATATTACGACTCATAAGACTCAAGGGAGATTTGCTTAAATCTCCTAACAGACGCGCACCGATTTTATCGGCGCATGTTAATTTTACACAAGCACGCCAATTTAATCGGCGCTTTAAGGTACGGCGCCAATTAAATCAGCACCTGACCTAGTGCGCTAGGTCGGAAAATCCACAAACTAGACCTAACACCCGACCTATGGATCCTTCATGAGCTACCCAGGGTTTCACTCACTGTTTGTTTGCTGCTCTCGAGACCGTTCAGGTATAATTTCTTAATTCAACATATATCTTTATTGAACAGTTAATAGTTTACCAAAGTACGTAGGTAATATGAACTGTTATTTTATAGTTTAGTAACCGACCAAAAAAATATTTTTACTAGATGTGCTACATTTGCGTTCGTGGGAGTTGGGCGAAGTTTATACACATGCTCTTGACACACTACCACTTATTATTCGAGAGAGGCTACTGGCCAGTACGTTTGGACGTTTCTTACGGATTATACCACCACAGTCCTTCGATCAAGCGTTGCTAGGGGATTTAGTTGAGAGGTTGTGGCCTAAGACCCACACGTTCACTTTCCTGATTTTGAGCTAGGTATCACCCAAGCCGATTTTTATATGCTTATGGGGATTGAGATAGGCGCCCCTGATAAACTTCCATGCCCATTTGACTCCTCTTATGAGTCACACGAGTATTACTTGAAGTATTTTCCCGATTTAGCAATCGATCATATATCCTTTGGAGCTGTTTTCATTGCATATTTACTTGAGTACGTTCTAGCACATATGGATACAGAGGGCATGCAAAATGCTGTATTCCAGGCTTCCCTTTTATATCCCTTTGGTTCGACATTCTTTCTGAACTAAAAGAGTACGATTCGATTGGGCCACCTAGCAGCACTAGCTGATTTAGACCATCTGCATATGATTGATTGGGGCTCAGCTATATTGGGATGTCTATACACCGCAATGTACTCTTATGCTTTTGGAGAGGTTCAGCAGATGTTCGGTTTTCAGTACATGTTGCCGTGTTGGTACTATGAGCACACGACCAACATGCATCCACGCATAGTTCCGACTAACAGTCATGCTGGCGAGTCATTTTTTCAATATATGCGTCGATAGAAGAGTAGTCACGTAGTTCAGCATGCTCCTGCTGGTGTCAGACACGACTTGATGGAGGCCTGATCTCAGATTGATTTGAGGTCGAGAGCCAACATATTATGAGCACCGTGGGATTCTTATTGGATGTCTCTAACAGAGGATGGCCCGCTAGGTGATGGACACCCATTATTCATTTCACATCGTTTATCTTTGCGCCGTGTCGTCTTGCTCCAGCCGGCCTACCTTCCGATTTGGTGCTTGGGAGATCGCTACTATTTTCAATGGTCGGGTGAGTTGTGTGTACCCGCAGATCCACTTTCTACTGATGATATGTTCGAGTTGCGGCGTTCCATCGGGAGACATTACATACAGGATCTGAGACAGGCAGGATGGGTTGATACGCAGGCTTTTTTTATTACTAGGAGTAGATTTTGGTACTTATTGGCATAGAGTTGCTCCTTGACGATACATGTTGCCAGTTTATAGTCGGGGTGTGAACTCCGATTACATAGGACCCCGAGTGGCAACAAGTAGAGTTCATCTGCCACCGTTTACTTTTGATCTGACACCTTCACAGTATTCCGATCAGCCTTTGGATTTTGCTCTTGCCGACTCATTAAAGTATATGGTCTTAGCAGTACATTGATACCCCGGGCTATTGTCTACCCACCTGATCACATGGTTGCGGGTATCCCCATAGATGGATTGTGCACATGAGGTAATATTCATACTTGTAGATTTATTAGCTTACATGTTTTAAGGTATATAAACTGAGTTTAAATGTTCTTCTATTACAGTTTGAACCCATGTTAGACCAGCATAGACGACACATAGCTAGTATTCAGGAGATGACATTGCTACATTCACAGTTGTTATATCAGGAGCACCAGGCGATAGTGCTGGGTTTGCATGACCAGATCGACGAATTAAAGGCCCAACTAGCGGCTTTAGGTGGTGGTGGTGCAGGAGGATCAGGTGATGTAGAGGATTGGGAGGGGTGGACATGATGATAATATTTTTTATATTGACGGTGATGACATGGAGGAGGACGGTGAGGAGTCTGAGCACGACGATGACGATGATGCCATGGATTTATAATGACCTTGATGAGGATCATGATGGTGATGTTGTTTTCTTTATCATGATGTATATATGTATCTACCATGTTGTATTGGGCTGTATGTTCTTTTGTCATATTTACTCGTGTTTAGATGTCATGTTGATTCATATTGTACAAGATTATACGATCTGCCTATTATGTTTATTCATATTGAAAACTATATTGTATGATGTTCTATGTTATGGATCATTATATGATGTTCTGTGTTATGATGTTCTATGTTATGTTTCTTCATGTCGACAACTATATTGTACTTCAACTACGAACTACCGCGACGTTACAAGCTCGTTTTTATATAAATTATATATATTACGTTCAATCGTCGATTAATTAATAAATTCCTTTCAAACAATCCTGCCGATTTAAAAAAATAAATCAATATAGTTCATAAACGATTTTATAGCGACCTTTTGAAAATTGTGGTTTGACATAGGTCGAAATCTATAATACGAAAATCCCAATTTTATTTTTCATTGGAATTCAATAATCAAATAGATCAGGATGACTGTATTTTCAAAGATTTCCTACGTATATTGGAACCTGTAGATTGGATTGAAGTTCAAAACGTATAACTACGAACTACCGCGACGTTACATGCTTGTTTTTATATAAATTACATATAATACGTTCAAACGTCGATTAATTAATAAATTGCTTTCAAACATTCCCTTCGATTTAAAAAATAAATCAATATATTTCATAAATGGTTTTATGGCGACCTTTTGAAAATTTTGGTTTGACATAAGTCGAAATCTACAATTCGAAAATCCTAGTTTTCTTTTTCATAGGAATTCAATAATCAAATAGATCAGGATGATTGTATTTTCAAAGAATTTTGACGTATATTGGAACCTGTAGATTAGATTGAAGTTCAAAACGTATAACTACGAACTACCACGACGTTACGAGCTCGTTTTTACGTAGATTTTATATATTATGTTCAAATATCGATTAATTAATAAATTCCTTTCAATCATTCCCTTCGATTTAAAAAATAAATCGATATATTTCATAAACAATTATATTGCAACCAAAAAATAATTTATATATAATGGGGAACAACCCTAATCGCTTGACTCCTTATTGACAAAATGGGGGATGGCCCTGACCGTCTGACTCTTTATCAATAAAATAGGGGACGACCTTAATCGTCTGACTCCTTATCGACAAAATAGGGTACGACACTAATCGTCTGAATACTTATCGACAAAATAGAGGATGACCCTAATCGTTTGAGTCCTTATCGACAAAATACGGGACAACCCTAATTGTTTGACTCATTATCGGCAAAACAGTGGATGACCCTAATCATCTGACACATTTATTGATAAAGGGACACTCTAAACAATAAAGCTGCACACTAAACACTCCAAATTACACACTTATCGACAAAGGGACGCTCTAACCAATAAAGCTGAGCACTCCAACAACATATTTATCGACAAGGGACACTCTAACCAATAAAGCTGCACACTAAACACTACAATTGCACACTTATCAACAAATGTACGCTCTAACCAATAAAGTTGAGCACTCCAACAACACATTTATCGACAAAGGGACACTATAACCAATAAAGCTGCACACTACAATTACACATTATCGACAAAGGGACGCTTTAACCAATAAAAATGCATACAAACTAATAAAGAAACATACAGAACAATAAAGCTACACAATAACCAATAGCTAACACCTTATATACAATAACAACATTACAAACCATATCTCATATCCAAACAAATTTATAAACAAAAATGGATTCCTATTTTATGCAATGCATGGTAGCTTTTGACAGAGATTTGGAGGAAGAAGAAATCCTTGAAGAGGAAGCCGAAGAAACACAAGAAATTGTCGAGATATACCATGAAGCCCATGGTTCATCATCCATAAGTCGATGGAGATCGGTTCGTGGAAGGAAGTTTATAATCGAAACCAGGCTGCATACCATAAATCTTTGAAGCAAGACTACTTCAACAACAACTGCACTTACGGGTCTGATATGTTTCATAGAAGATATAGGATGCAAAAAGATCTTTTTCTTCAAATATTGAAAGGTATACAAGGTAACAATGAATACTTTAAGTACAAACAAAATGCATCAAAGACACAGGGGATAACCAGTGAACAAAAAATGACGACTGCTATGAGAATGTTAGCTTATGGAACTCCTGCAGATGCATTGGACGATGCATACCAAATTGCGTAGAGCACGACACTTGAAACACCTGAATTTTTTTGTCAAGTTGTTGTGGACATCTACGGAGAGGAGTACTTAAGGTCCTCCAACGAAGTCGATATAGTGCACATCAAAGAAAAGCACAAAAGCAGCGGATGGCCGTGGATGTTAGGAAGTTTGGACCGTATGCACTGGGAATGGAAGAATTGCCCTATGGGATTATAAGATTCGTAAAACGGCAAGGAAATACGACCAATGATCATTTTGGAAGCCGTAGCATGCTACGATTTGTGGATATGACACGCTTTCTTCGAAATGCTCGGTTCGAATAATGACTTAAATGTTATAGAAAGATCCCATTTGTTTACTGATCTTGCTCAAGCCCAGGTACATCCTTTAACATTTACCATTGGGCAAAATACTTACAACCATGGCTGTTACCTAGTGATGGCATTTACCCGAAATGGAGCACCATTGTTAAAACATGTCCAAATCCAATGACTACTAAACAAGCCAAATTCACGGCGATGCGGAAGGGACAAAGAAAAGATGTAGAATGAGCATTCGGTGTTTTACAATCTAGATTTGCAATGATAAGTAATCCATGTCATTTGTGATCTAGGAAAAAATGTGTACAATCATGTTTTCCTATATTATTCTACACAACGTGATCATTTAAGATGAAAGAGATATGGATGACGACCAACGCTACTACAAATAAGAAGGTGCTTCACAACCGCCCAATGTATTTTGACACAACACACAAATAATATAAGAGGAATTCAACATTCATTTAGACCCTCAGATTTCGTTTAGAGATGCACAACTCCATAATAGGCTACAAAAAGACCTTATGAATCATTTATGGAACCACTATTGTAACGTCCCGGTTTTTTATTGAGTTTGAAATACAGTTTGTTTCAGATTATTTCAATGATTGATTTAAATAATAAATTATAAATAATGAACTGAGAAATTCCAAGAGTATATATGTATTAAATAGTTTAAACTTTATTTAACCATTGTATATACATGTAGATAAAACAAGTAACTAATGTTGTTTCATTTTGTTTTATAATTCTAAATTTTATTTTTACCCTTGTAAAATAAAGTAATCATTTTTATAAATCCTAGGAATATATATATATATATATATATATATATATATATATATATATATATATATATATATATATGCGTGTGTGTGTCTTAATATATATTGTTATAAGCTTAAGCAAGTGCATGTATGTATGTATGTTTGTAAACCTTTTATACAATAATGGTTTTACTTGTTTTGTATTTGTTTGTAACTTATAAAATTTTATAACGTAAGAAAATATAAGTTTATTTTATATAAATGAAATATTACTTGAATGAGAGATTTTACACTTGAGATCAAAACATTTAGATGACATATACATTTACTAGTTTGAATATATTTTTTATGAAACGAGTTCACTTGATTTTTCAGATATTGCCCGTATACTATTATACCAGCTTGCATAGTATTTTGACATCAGTATCATATATCAACCGAAGTAGATTACAACATGAATAGTATAACAATTGCATCAACAGGGGCTCACAATTTCATCACATGTGACATCTATAAACTTACAGGGCTATTAACTGGATACATTCGTGTTCAATAAATGCTAGCAAGATGCTTGTGCAAAAGCCCCATTCCACGTTTATTGGTTCAATCTCCATTTTTTTGTGAAGGATATGACAGTTTAGCTTTGTCTGAATACTTAGCAAACAAGCATTTGTTTACAATTATAAAAGTACATGACTTCACATGAATTGTGGCACATTTGTGGCACATAGTCGTGCATTTCCTTTTTTTAGGAAGCAATTAGCAACAATTAAATTATATGAACATGACCACATGATTTTATATAAGCTGTATATAGGATTTTGTACTCCATTTTGGCACATGGCCATGCATTTTTACATCTGCCAGTAGAAAAGATTTTGAAAGTGTGAAAACCCACTTCAATGACACCCTTTCCAATCACACGAAGCAGCTACTACATTATATTTCCAATGGCATAGCTTTACAAATATATTTGTATTGTACTTCATATAGGACTGTCATGAATTGTTGCTTCAAGCGAGTGAAGACTAGCTATGTTCTATTCAGTTAAAATACACACACAGCTAGTATAACATAGCTGTATGATTTAAACTAACCCAAATACTACGTACTACAAAACAATAGCTGTTTTCTTTCAATAAGATAGCACAGCTAGGAATGCCATCAGGTAGTTTTCTTTTCCCATACACACCCATGTGAAATGCCCATTATTGTATCAATTTGTTTAACTATAAATACACCAGGCATTTCACGTATTCATGAATCATTGGATAAAAACTAGAATTTTAAATGGCAACAAAACTGGTATTAAAATGGGTAGCAAACCTAGCCAATGATGTGAGATCCAGTGCATGAAAAACAAAAACAGAGGATTAAATTGTGAGCAAACTCTTTCCTTTACCCTATTAAAAGTATTTATGTTTGTATGAGGTAGATTTATGGGCATATATGTTTATGAATGTATTAATTCTAGCTAATTAAATCTTCATGGCAAAACTGGAGAAAACAAAAAGGATTTTGAATGAGGAATTAAAACCTGAAAACTGGAACTAAAACCAAATGAAAAAACAAGTAGCAGTAGTGTATCTTGTAAGTAAACCTCACTTTTTGCCCCCGTTTGAAATCAACTCGTGATTTTTATTTTTATTTAAATGTGTGTATATGCATGCCTTTACTTGTTATAATATGTAGCACCAGTTATAATGACATCATCTGAAGAGGAATTCGAAACATATCTGTCTGTTAAATATATGAATACCCATATATTTTCATCTCCTATTAGTTAAAATCTTTAACTCACATTCTAGTTCGTTTCAGCATTTAAGATCAACATGGAAGCTGTTTGTTTACGGTAGTAGTTTACTTTAAATTTTGTTTCAACCCAAGTTATGGCCTATAACTCCAGAATTAATTTAATAAACAACAAATAGTGATAATTTCTCAAAAATTCGAACATCACTATTCTATAATTCAGATATAGGGACGTGTTCGTAGTTGAAAATCTGGATTTTTGGTGGTGGTTTTATAGTTTATCATGATGGGGTTAAAGAGATCTGCGGAAATGATAAGAAAATAGAAATGGTGCTTTTTCCGGCGACCTAGGTAGTCGGAGGCCGTGGCTTTAGGTGTGAATCTACTGGATAGTATGTGGATCATAGGAAAAATACAATATGATTTTTCCATTGATTGGTTTGAGGGAACGAGATCATTGTATGATTTTCATGGAGGGTTTTTGGTGATCCATGCTCATCGGTGAATTGCTCCAACTTGGGGATATACGAAGATGCCGCACCATGGGGGAATGATGGTGATACGTGTCAGCTACATGGTGGTGAAATTTTAGGTTAAACGAAGTTGATGGGAGGTAGCGCGAGCAGTTTTCTTGGATCGAAGTGGAGTTTGAAGCTAGGATTAAGGCACTATTTTTGGTTTATGTTGATCGAAAAAACTACAGAGGATGGAGATGATTTCAGGGAGTGAAGATGCTTATATAAGGACGGCCGTGATGGATGATCAATGGGCTGATGATGCATGCATGTGCACACGTTTGTGTGCATCTGGAATCGCCTGAAGCAAGGAATAGAAGAAGAGTGGGAAAGAAAACAGAATGTGTAGAAGGAAAGGGTAGTGGGCCAGTGGCAGAAGTAAAGGGGAATTAAAGAAAGAAGGGGGGAGATCGTGGGCTTGGGTTGGGAAAGGAAAAAATAAAAAGTAAATATGAAAAGGAAATAAAATAAAATAAAATGAAATAAAATAAAATAAAATAAATAAGGGAAGAGGGAAAAAGGTTTGGACCTAACAAAATGAGTCGATGGGAATATTAAATAAAAGAAAATAAAGGAATAAAAGAAAAAGTAAATAAAAAAGGAGAAGGGAAAAACAATAATAAAGGAAGTAAAATAAATTTGAAGGAAAAGAATAGAATTTGTAGAAGAATAAAATAAAAGAATTTCTTTAAAAATATAGATATAATATTGAAGATAAATATATAAATAGAAAGGGAAAACCAAATTAGTATGGATAATCAAACATGGAATGGAGATGGTAGATGATCAGACAGTGATCATTACCAGAATTTAACTAAGTATTTTATAAATAAATAGAGTTAAATTTATATTATTTTCTAATTAATTAAAATTATAATTAAATTCAGATAATTGGTTCAAGTTGTATTGGTTAAGCTATAATTAATAATATGTTGTGATTAATGGAAAAATGACTGATCATTAATAATAGTGTGTTATAATGAAATGTTATTTAACCGACTTAGGTCGATAAAAATTAGTTTAAATCAAGAATGATTTTAAAGTTGAACAAACTACAAGTAAGTTAAATATTGAAATTCAAGAAAATATGAATTTATAAACAATGTTGACCTTGTGTTAATTCTTAATAGGAAAATCTAGTTGTAGTGTTAAACGAGTCTAGAAGGGATGATATTCACAATACAACATGAATAACGTTTGAAGCAAATGTTTTGCATATATAAGGGTTGTGAGGAATATTGGGAAGATGATTTTGGTTGACCAATAACGATGATATTATTCTGATGTTCAGAAAAACAAATGGGATGGAGATAATCAGAAGAGATGCTGATTTGGTAATCGATAAAGTCGATTTTAGGAAAGTATTATTTGCTTTCCGTTTTAAATAATATTTAATTAAATTATATATTGAATTAATTATTCATCTAAAGAAATAAATAATAAGTCATATATAATACATATTGAAGTATGGATTATAGCAATACTGTTATAATAAATAAAAATAAATGAGATTCTTAAACCGAATTAAATAGATATGATTTGGAAATAATTATTTTCCAAGATCAACCGATTCATGAATGATGTTTTATTTGAATGGTGATGGATCTGTATGCTAGTTGTTTGATTATAATGCTAGGGTATGACCCAATAGACTTATTCAGTTTAATTTAATCGTTTGCATGTCTTATTCAAATAATATTAAACTACTGTTGAAATCTGGAATTTGTGTAGATTAAGTCCTGGTATATATTAATATTGAAATTTATTTGAATATGATAACCTGATCCTTTAAGTATCACTTAGCCCTAAAAATATTAACGTTCATCGATTCAAAGAGACCGGGATTGGTTTTCTTAACAAAATCCAAATACAACTTTGTTTTAACCTAGGCGTTGATTATTTTAAAGTCAAGATGAAGACCACTGAAGATGGAGTATGCAAGGTCTGTTCTGTCGATCCTAGGTAGAAATTTCCTAAGATGGATTTACAGGATAGTTCCTTCGGTTTGTCCAGTCCCAGGATAACTTGTATGGACGAATGTCCGATAGAGTATGCCTAACAGATCGCGTAAGTTGATCTCTTTAAAACTATGTTTGGTGGCGTAGAAATTCATTTCTCTTAGCTTTATACTTGTGGTTTTGGGGAAATCAATTTGTGATTTGACAGGTTTGACGATGTGGCATTCAAAGTGAATAAAGACGTAATATACCTAAAGGTAAGTTTTGACCTCAAGCCTTACAACCGGGAAATTACAAAAATCTGGCTGGCAGCATGGCTAAGTGGGTCGCTTCCAATTAGGGTGTATTGTCACCATCTAGAGAATATTCATTTTGTTACTTCTTTCGCTTCTGTATCTCCTAGGAATGGTTATGTTGGTACCAACCATAGGGTGACAATATATTCGATACACTCAAGAGAAATGAGTGTTCGGTGTGGCCGGGTTACAAGATGTTCTTGTTGAACCCAGTATATTCCTCTCCAGAGATAGACTATCAGAAGGTGGTTCCTTACCTTTTCATAGTTGGAAATCCATTACCCAATAAGCACCCGCGGTTTTTGATTGTATACTATATAGGTAGAACGTGAGATGCAAGCGTTCTGCTATATGATTATTAATTTGTGGTTTGATAGACATTATTATAGTATTAGAAGAATTTTGACATAAAGATATTTTGGGTTATCGTAAGGTAAAAACCATCCGTGTTTATGTGTGGATTGGTCTTACGATTATCTTTGCTTTCGAAATGTTTTGAAAGTTAAATCAAGTATTGTGGAGTCTTATAAGGGAAAAACATGTTCCGTGTTATACGGCGTGGTCTTATGCGATATCTTTTAATTATCAAGCCGTTTTAAAATCGTTTACTCATGCCAGTCCCATGACTGACCCAAAGTTTATTTTCTATGTTTCCCTAAACCCTTGGGTTCCCAAATTTGTAAGGGCAGTCAAGTAGTTCAGGATTTTGCAGATTTACTGGAGGAGCTTAGAGTAGGAGGCTTCAACAATAGATATATAGAGTTTATTTCCGCTGTATTGTATATATGATTGTACTCTGACGATGTATGTAAGTTCAAATCCAGTTTGTATTTCAAAAGAAATTATATATTTATCATATTTTATTCATTCCGTTGTGAGATTCGTGTTTACTCTGATTTTGTGTATGTTCTTCTTTTTCTTATATTCTAACTTTTCTATCTTATCTTTTTTCATCCTCTATTTTCTTTCTTCGACATCTGAGATTTAGTGTTCTTTGAGTTGGACTTGGGTTGTATTTGGTCGACTCAAAGGGTACCGAAATTCGGGTCATCACAACTATGGCAATAATTAGTTATCTGTATGCATCTATGGCAATAATTAGTTACCTTAATGCCTTTATTACGATGTATGCTTGTTAGGACTTGTGTTTTATTTTATGATTGTACGAAATTATGCAGTAATGATGATTTAGTTCTTTATTTAAACGTAAGCGTTCTATTGTATTTTTACGTGTTATTAACCAGCTATTATTATCATCTAAATCTATCATATTTTGGGAAAGGTCTGAAATTGAAAAAAAAAATCAATTCCTGTCAAAGTAAATATAGCCTTTGTAACTATATTTTGACCGTTTTATACTTGTTGTATGACAATATGAACGGTTTATATTCGTTTAAGTAAAATATGTGTAACACCCCACACTTTTCTACACCCAAATTTTTGAAAATAAAAATAAAAATTGAGCACATCCAAGCATGGAGCGTGTATATCTGGTACCTGCAATAAATGAGCATAAGCATAGCTAGAGCATGATAAAATAACTCACAGCGGAAGCAAAATAGGATAAACTAGTATCAACTTAAGTAACTACCGTTTTCAAAGTAAGTCACTTTGCCAATACCGAGCCTAAAAGAGAACGAGAACCAAAAGTCAAACTTAATCATCTGTGAGAACCCGACCTTCTCTAGGAGACCTGGGAGGTTGTAATGAGGAGGGGGGTCAGAACAACAAGTTCTAGTGACTAATAAATGTATAACCCAGACTATAACCTATATATATTGCGTTTGGTTCAACCCAAGCTATATGCCGGACAAGGTTAGTGATTATAAGGCAACCTTGTTAATGTTTATGCACAACTCTACTACTCTTTCCAAAGTAGTGTTCCCAAATTACAATACTGAGATAGGACATTCACATACATTTTTGTGAAGCCTTTATACCAGAGCTTAACTGGTTAATAATATCGAGAGTGGGCCCCTAATTATGGGGTTAACTAGTATAGTGGAGATGCATCCAATCTCTTGTGCCTTTCGGCACTTCTCCTCTTGAACCTCTTGGAGTTCGGCCTGCATGGCTCGGATGGCAGCAAGCTCTGGGGTCCCATGACCAAGTTGCTGAGGCTGCTGAGCTGGAGCGGGTGGTGCAGGTGTAGGAGCGTCGGATAGCTGGATACCCATATTTCGGAGAGTGGCACGACTGATGGCGGTCGACACCTTCTTCGTAGGCGTTTCCCCAGAAAGTCTCACCTGGAAGTGCCAGAAGATACAGGTGGGAAGATGGCTATAGGAAAAATGGCTTCGCGGGGTTCCATACGAAGGGCTCATTGAGATGGATCATAAGCACACTGTAACAACCCGTATTTTCAATAACCTGTAATAACATAAATCGAGGCAGAATTTAATTCTAAAATGGGAATCAAGGGAAACGGGCTATGCCATTGTGTTCGTCTCGGAAAAATACGCGAAATAGAGTCCGAGTTTTCGAAAATCGGAGTCCGTATGACCAAGATATGGCCTCGCGAAGTTTCACGAAAATTCCCAAATTAAAGTATACTTAATTAAGTGAAATGGGTTGTGTAGATATATATATATATATATATATATATATTGATATATATATATATATATATAATTGAAAATTTAATAAATAAATATGCAAAAATGCTCAAAACAGCGAATTGGGAGAGGGGAATAACCGAACCGGCCGATTTTTGAAGTCGACCCGAGCCCGCTGGGTCGACTAGGGGTTAATCCAGGGTGTTTGGCTGTCAACCCGTGGGCCGATTCGCTCAAGTGCAGATTTTTCATTTGAATGGTTCTCATGGTCCATCTTTAATCTAAAGGCCCTAGATGGTTCCTACACTTGACTTCTTCCCCAAGACATGCTTTGATGGCTTGGATTGAATCTAGGGTTAATCCTATGGCCTAAAACACTTGCCTAATCTATAAATAAGACCCTAACCTACCCTAATTCATTCATAATTAAACCTAGTGACTAAACTATGGCAAAATGCTAGCTCTCATGGCCTCCACTAATTTTATGAAGAGGGTTGCATACTAATCACTCTCTAATCAACTTCTAATCCCTTCTTAGCATCTTAATCTTCTTCATTTGATGTTCAAAGTTGCTAGTTGTGAGTTTCTATCACTTTGATGATCTTTTGGTAAACTAATTAGATGAGATGTGATGAGATTTATGGTTTTGTATGTGGGTTAATGAGCTTTGAATCATATGATATGATGTTAGCATTAATCTTATGTTTATGCATGTTGAGTATGTAAGCTTATGCAAGTTTAATATGATGTATGTTATGTTTGCATGATGCTAAATATGCAAGTTGTGGGCTATGTAATCATATGCATGTTATGCAAGTTCATGGTAATATGCTATGCAAGTTACATGTTTGTTAATATGCAAGTTACATGTTTGTTAATATGCAAGTTACATGTATGTAAATATGCAAGTTACATGTTTGTTAATATGCAAGTTACATGTTTGTTAATATGCAAGTTACATGTATGTAAATATGCAAGTTACATGTTTCTTTATATGCAAGTTACATGTTTGTTAATATGCGAGTTACATGTATGTAAATATGCAAGTTACATGTTTATTAATATGCAAGTTCATGATGACACATTATGCAAGTCTATAAGCTAATATGCAAGTTTGTTATGCAAAATGAATATGTAAGTTATGTGACATATTATATGCAAGTTATGTGACATGTTATGCAAGTTCATATGCAAGTTATGTGTTTGTTAATATGCAAGATGGCACCTTTGAAACATGTTCATTCATATGCAAGTTGACACCTTTTATATGTGTTATATCATGAACGAAATTACGTGGGAACGATGGGGTAATTAAATGCATAAGTTAATAAGATTGTGTGAAATTAATATAATTATGCATAACACAAAATAAATAAACATAGTATGGGAATTTGCCTATTTGGTTAGGTGTACCCATACTATGTGTTGGGAATTTACCTATTGAGTTAGGTCTACCCCATGGGAATTTACCTATTAAGTTAGGTCTACCCATGTTAAGAAAACTTGATTAATTAGGGATAATTAATATAAAATTATGAGGGTGATTAATTAGGTGTAATTAATTGACTAAGACACGAGGTTGGACTCAGTTGTAGCGTAAAACTGCCCGGACCCAACCGGCTTAACCAGTTGCTACAAATGTTAGCCCAATGTGAGAGGTCTTAGGCACAAACTAAATACGTAATTAATGTAAAGACACGAGGTTAGACTCTGTTATGACATAAGGCTGCCCGGACCCAACCGGCTTAACCAGCGGTCATAAAAGACAGTCTAATGTGAGAGGTCTTTACAAAGGTTACGTTCTTAATTAATTAATTAAGAAACACTTAACCACATTAGCATGTAGAGGGACATGAGGGGTTAAGTGGGTGCCTCGGGTGGCATGAGAAAATCTAGTGGTTGCCTTGGGTGGCAATAGAAAATACGATTAGAATACTTAACCAAAATAGAACATGTAATTAAAACATGATTAAAGGGTTAAGTGGGATATACTAGAAAAAGGGACAAGCTTAGGTGGGTAGCTTGTGGAGGCCCATTTCAACCAGTAACCCATACGTATCTTTGTGGGCTCGACCCATGTCGAGGACGGGACACGCATACTGGGCTTGACTGTAAGAGGCAAACGGGTTAGCGGTGGCAACGCAAGTCCAACGGGCTTCATATGCGTGAGTGGGCCCGGGCTGGTAGGTAAGCCGTTGTTGCATCGAGTAGATATAAGCCGTGCACCTTTAGTTTCATCAGGTTGCCACATTGGGGAATGATACATCCCACGGTGGGGCCAGCACGGGTATCTACGTTAGGGAGCCGATCGAATGGGAAGTAGTGTGTACACCTAGTGGATTGTAGGGCCCCGTGGCGCCTACTTGGTCACCTAGGGGTACGCAGGTACTAATTAGTAAATTTTATAAGTCCTTGGGTGGGATCAACCTTTAAGTTAGGAACGACTGGTGTGGTGCAGTTTAGTAATTTACCTTAGGGAGGGTAGATGCGTCTTTATCCTTTATCTTCGTTTAGTTGACTGCTTAGGGTAGCCATTCATCCCTATATGTTACCGTATATCAGTTTATGTCTTCTCTGGTTACTTTAACGATTGTATTGTTAAAGTTATAGGACTCGCTCAGACTTATGTCTGACCCTGTTGTTTTTATCTTTTTCCCAACCCTCAGGTCCTACGGTGGATCCTAGCAGTAGTGGAGCTTGATCGGATTGCTGTTCCAGTCTTTAGGAGCTTGGATAGATGTAAAGCTCCAGTTATCCAGTTATCTTTTCTTTTGTTTGGCTATTGTATGAGAGTGGGATTATGTACTTCTTTATTTTGATGGATATTGTACTTGACCTTTATTGTGGTTTTATGATGTAACCAGACATGTTTTACTTCCGCTGTTATGAGATGATGTTTTAAAATTTCAAGTACTATTTATATCTGTCTTGTTGTAATTTTTCTGTTCTATATTCACTAAAATACTCCACCGATGCTATGGCATTCCCTTAGTGAGTGATCATAGCGGGAGTGGGGTGTTACACACACACGCCCAATTGATGGCCATTCCGCCAAGGATAGCATAGGTGGCGCGGCGAACAGAAGGATAAATCTGCTCCTAGCTTCCTGTCTTCGGGATGATGTTGTGCTGTATGATGCACACAACTACACGGGCTACTGGTCGCAGATTGGCAGTGGTCCAAGCTTTGGGCTCTCCAACAAAGATACGCTGAAGGATCTGAGAGTCCTCTATCTCAATGGCATCAATCTCGGTTCACTCTTCCGAAATACCCAAAATCTAGGCCAAGTCAGCATCAGTGAACTCGATACGTGTGCCCATGACCTCAGATCTGATGACACAGGAATCGTCATCGATATCAGCATTCATCTGGGCATTGAACTAACGGACACAGTGTGGATACACATCATGCTCAAAAGTGTCGAAGAAGGATCGGTGCTAGGCCAGCGGCGACAAAAAGCTCCTCCAAACCAAAAGCAGCGAAGTCGGCGAACTTCACCGGGCGACCAATTTGGAACTCATAACTGGCCATGGATAGGTATTGCTTAATATTAGCATCATCATGGTCTAGCCAAGTGGCTTCCTAGTGCATGAGGCCGGGGTATTGGTTGCGAGGTGCCATGGAGGAAAAGAAAAAACAGGTAAGAGAAATTGCAAATTCGGGGTATAACCGAGTAGCGATTTGCACGAGGATGATTTTGGTGGTAATTAGGGGGGAAACAGAGCGGGTGTTGCTCGGATTGGACCCTGGGAAAGAGGAGGGTTTGGGTTTTTCGGTGGAAGGGGGTTTGGGGAAGAAGGGTCGGCTGAACAATGTTATATACATCGTTCAGCAAAAGGCGGGTTGGGTCAACCACGCTTTGCGTGGGGTAGCAGTCGACCTGGCCCATAGAGGGAGGTCGACTGCCGGTCGACCACTTGCCCCATTTCGGGCGCGGTTTGAACCTCGTCCCAACGGCCCGTTTAAATTATATATTTTAAAATTTAAAATTTCTATTTATGTCAAAACAACTTCTACTCCTAATGGAATTCTCGTATCGATTTCCACCACTCATCCAATCGAGATTTTTTTTCCAAGGCCTTTTCCCTGCCTCCAAAAAGCTTTGTGACCACCGAAATGAACGAACTTAAAACAAAAAATCAGCTAGAAATCCGAAATAAAATTCTAAAATGGATTTTTTCCCCTTACTAGCTAACATAAACTAAGCGATTCAAATGCCCCAGTAATCAAAATGAAGGAATTTCATTAACCTTTCTGAAGAAAAATTTAAAACTTTTCCAGAAATGGGATTTATTTATAAACTAATGGTTTCGTATTTATAAATCCACTTTATTATTACTATAATCCAGTTTTATATTTTAAACTGGAAAACCCTTTCGTGTTTAAAAATATTGGAGCTTTAAAATAATTTAGATTAATTTTGCTAACTTTAATAAATTATCCAACATACATATAGGAAGATGGATACTAAAAATCACAAGGAATATATATTTATTATTCTTGAGTTTTAATGGTATTTTCCTTGTTATTTTTAATTCCTTCTTTCCTACCAATCAAACCATATTTATTAAAATTTCTGATTGGCCCTAAAATTTTTAAAACATGAATGTATTTAGAATTTAAAACCATATCTTCACAAACTATTTTCCGAAACCGTATTTCAAAACCGTTGAAATCCATTTTTATTTTTCAAATAGTTTGGAAAATAAATTTCCTCAATGACAAGGCTAAGAACTCAATTGAATAATTCAATAAGGGTAGATTTGAAATTTTAACGAAGTAACAAATGGATAAACCTCGTAATTATAATTCTGAAATGGATACGACATATTAACGTGGGCTTTTCCCCCATTTTGGATCGAGTAATGGCCTTAAATAGAACTACTAACGAATACATACTAGGAATTTATGACTATCTCGGTTGTAGCTAGTTTTTTATATTAACATATATATTTTATTCCAGTTTCCAAATCTCGAATCAACGGAATCCACCATATGTCATCTCATGCTCTTCATGATGAGATTGCCAACGTACTGTGGGGTAAGACAGAATCGACTAGGAACCCGAACTCAACATATTTCAACTCTTAGTCGCTTAAAGCCCATTATATATAATTAGGCCCACGACTAATTTCTATAGTTGAAATAAATTAAAGCCGAGTAAGAAAGACGAAGAAAAATAGAAAATAAAGTCGAATTACGCTCTCTCACAATTCCTAATTTAACTAATTCCTATGATCATTTAATCTAGGCTCTGATACCAAATGTAACACCCCACACTTTTCTGCACCCAAATTTTTGACAAAAAACAAAACTTGAGTACATTCAAGCATGGAGTGTGTGTATCTGGTACCTATAATAAATGAGCATAAGCATAATCAGAGTACGATAAAATAACTCACAACGGAAACAAAATAGGATAAACTAGTATTAACTCAAGTAACTACCTTTTTCAAAGTGAGTCGCTTTGCCAATACCGAGCATGAGAGAGAACGAGAACCGAAAGCCAAAACTTAATCATTTGTGAGAACCCGGCCTTCTCTAGGAGACCTGGGAGGTTGTAATGAGGAGAGGGGGTCAGAACAATAAGTTATGGTGACTAAAAAATGTACAACACAGACTATAACCCAAATATATTCCGTTTGGTTCATCCCAAGCTGTATGCCTGACAAGGTTAGTGATTCTAACCTAACCTTGTTAATGTTTACACACGACTCTACTACTCTTCCCAAAGTAGTATTCCCAAATTACATTACCGAGATAGGATATTTACGTACATTTTTGTGAAGCCTTTATGCCAGAGCTTAACTGGTTAATTATATCGAGAGTGGCCCCTAAATTACGGGGTTTCTATCTATATTATGTCTCACTATCAATGATAGATAGGGCGGATTCTCCCTAATCACTTAAGACCCTAGGCGGACCTATTTGTCACTTATTTACCCTCGATAATATATTCAACGTTAACAATAACTAGAGGGCACTAGCTATGGGCCCTACTAGTTAAGGCTTCCATCATTCATGCATATACCCTTGCCCTACATAAGGTGGGAGCAAGAATTTTATCGTGCATTATACCATCTAGCTGACCTTATTAGATAACCTCCTTATTCGCTTATTACTTCCTGTAGGATAAATGTCCATATCTGACCCCTTAATTTCTAGGTTAGGGTAGGCACACACACACACATGCCATTTAAGACCGCTATACTGAAAAACCTATTTCCAGGTGGACTCTTCAACCCCTAGTCTCTTAGCCTTTTAGGACCCAGGAAGCGGACTATACGCGAAGGTTATTAGTTCGTACCCCATTTTCCTTTAACACCTTTCCCTTTTTGGGATAAAGTAGGCTATGTTATTAAGTCATTCCCGTTTAGTTCCCTTATACGGAAATACTATACGTACACCATTTATTTGCGTCATGGGTTTATATGGTTAATAATATCCTACGTTATTAACCTACCAAGTCAGACTATATTTTCTATTTCTATTACTATTAGTAATGAAGGTTATATTCTTTTTTCCTTGGGATGTTTATTTAATATTTTCCCTAATTTGGACTTAGTGTTTAAACGATAATCGTAAATTCCCTTATGGCACCCATTTCCTTTTATTCCCTTTTTATTGCCCTTTACGACTCTAATGGTCATATTTTCCTAAGGCAACTATTTATCAGTCCCAAATTATCTATTTGTTGTACTCCAACAAACAATTTCTATTTTTATTTATTTATTTATTGGTTGACTATTATATATATATATACACACACACACATCCAGGTCTCTCACGTTAAGTTGACTATCTGTGGACGCTGGACATTCCGGTCAGTTTTGGGCAAACTTCTACCACAAGTGAACTTAAAATTGTGCCTTGGTACCATTATATTTATGCACTAGGCCACTCACATTAAACTGACTACCCGTGGTTGCTGGATTTGTCGGTCGGTTCCGGGCATGCTTAAAACACAATTTGAGTTTAACCTCGTGTCTAAATGCGATTATAATTTAAATTTCCTAATTGGGGTCCACAACAATTATTCTAATTGATTTTAGGAATGGTATCCATTTTCCCATCACATTTATTTTCCCTAAACCAATAATGGTTACAATGGTTATTTCTTTATTTCCGGTCTCATTTATAGCAGTTAATTTCATTGATTGCTACAAATGGTCACCACAAATATGTTAATTCAAAATGGATTATATTTACACATAATTCCATAATTGAACCATATCCAAACATTCAAACATTCCATGCAATTTATATTTCATCGTTTTATGCTGATTTGGACGAGTAATATGTATACACATTTTTATTTTTATGTTTTCATGCGGTCAACATAGTTATTAATATTTATTTATTATTTTGCAATACTTATTTTTAAATTTATGGTTTGGTCTAATCAATTAACCAATCATTTCCTTTTTATATTCAATCTTGTCAAAAAAGTTTCAAGTCTCACAAGGACCGTTAGTTGTATTCATTGTAAAAATGCCCATTTTGTGGAATTTGATATATTTCCAAATCACAAGAAATTTATGCAATATGTATGTATTGGAATAATCGATGCAAATTACACACAAATATATGTATTTATATTTATATGTACCTTTGCACCACTTTTCCCTTTTTAGTCCCTTTTGTCATACTTCTTGTGGTTCTAAAATAATGTCTCTTTATATATTTAAGGAGGAAAAAGGCATATTTTACAATGCTTAAACCAAAACCCAACAATATGGAATATAACAGGAATACTTCTTTTTATTCTTACAACTACATAATACACAATTCATCTTTTTACCCAAATTTACATATTTCACATTTCAGTACTGAACTAAAGATCTGGAATATAACTACAACAAATTTATGTTCAATGGGAGTGATTTCCAAATCCACAGTGCTATATAATACGTACAACATATTTCATGCTATAACTGTAGGAATATATGGGAAAAATATATTAAATTCCTACAATTCATGTTATACATAATCGCAACTTATCATTTACCAATGTTAAACATATTCATAATCAGATCTGATGGTTGCCACAACTTATATTTATTTAAATAACAGATCTGAGTGGCATAAAACATAAATTGGATTCAAATGAAATTAATAAGTCATTATAATTATATTAGTAAATTTTCCATTCACCTTATAGCTTCCAATTTCTGAGCTTTGAACCCTTTAAGCTTACAATACCCAAATTATTATAAATATACTAGAAAGGGGAAAATTCTAGACCTGTAAAAAATGCAAGAAAAAGGTAAGAGAGCGAAGAATCTATCATTGAGCATCCTCTTCCATTGAATCTATTAATCTTCCAAATTCCATAAGAATTTGATTTGATTTGGTATATATATATATATATATATATATATATATATATATGAATATATTTTATTTAGAAATTAGGTTAGAAGAGGAAGAAAAATGGAAGAGCTCCGCTGCCTATATAGATTTGAATGGAAGAGAATGAGGCTCTACCCCTTTATTTATGGGGGTGAAAATGTCCTAAAATCATCTGATTAGTTTTAAGCTATATCCTTCCATTCGTTTGGTTTATAATATTATAAACCAAACCCTATATGACCCAGTTGCCACTGGGCATCTGATCGCCCAGTAGGTCGACTGCTGTGGTCGACCGCTTGGGCAATCAGATGCCCAGGTAGGCTGTCCATATATGGTATAATATTTACTTAAATTCTAATTTATTTTTCATCCATTTTTTTATTTCGTCTGCAACTTTTTCATATGGACTCCGTTCACAAACTCCCAACAAGAAAATTGACTAGAATTTCGAGACGAGCTCAACGGTTAAAGTTTCGCGGCTAAATTCCATCATTTACAGAAATTCCTGTTTTTGAAATTCTAATAATTAATTTATATTGCCAAAATTCCGGGTTGTTACAATATAATCGTTATAAAGCCATTCGAATCGTAAGAAAATCGAAAGTTCTAGTGTAGTAGGGTTTGGAGAGAAAGCGCCGATTTTATCGGCGCACTACACCGGGCGTCTATAAATTCGGCGTACACCGAATTAATCAGCGCTTTGTAGTGCCCTGTTAAAATCCGCGTCCGGGGCCAGTTCTGAATTCAGGATTGTCCCCGTAGCATTTTCCTGAATATTACGACCCTAGACGTTTGTTGGGGAAGAATTCTTCCCTTTATTACCGATTCAGGATATGAATCACCCGTCGTTGGAGATGCTCTTAGATTAATGTGCAACGAACCTGCTATCCATGCCCCTTTTTATGTTCTTATTTATCTGATTCTTCTATTTAATCTATATTTCTTCCTTAAAATGGATATCTTCTCCATGTCCATGTCTTCTCTAAATTACCCACAAAATCACATGCTCACAAAATCAAAATCACACACTTCCCCATCAGTCAATATCCAAATCCCATCCTGCAAACAATTTTATTTATACCAACTACCCTTCTTCAAATAATAGAATGGAACCTCCTCGCTAGTAAAGCTGACAAAGCAGCGTAATTATTTAAGAAGTATAAGAAGGAGAGCAAGAGATGGCTGCATCTCCAACCAAAAATGAAAGTTTAGGATCTGAGCTTCAAAAAGCAAAAGAAGATGGCGACCTAGGCTTAAGACAAGGCTTCTGGATCCAAAAGCCAACTGGATATAGCAATGTTTTGCAGTTATAGTTACTCCTACTGTGGAAGAAGGAGATATATAATTGCAGTTGTAGGGTACTTTTTGATTTGGCATTAATAGAGATGTATAAGTGGACCTGCAGATGTAGCAGATTGATAATTGCACCTCTCTGCATAAAATAGACATGAGGGGCCACAGGCCAACATTATTTGTTTTAAATTTTGTTTCGTATTTTTATGTTTTATATTTTAGCAACTCATGTAGGTTAGATAGAATTTGCGGATAAAGGAAATTGTGATTGATCATGCACTTGTCTTTTTTGCATTGTAATATATTTTATAATTATTAATAAGTGAGCTCTTTTCTAAAAATAATGTATATGTGTATTTAGATATAACATAATTATTTTTAAATAGCGAATAAATAAAATGACATTATTACTTTTCTAAATTTATATAATTTTGAGATCGATTAAAAACTATATATCTGTCTTTAAATTTCAATATTTAACTATAATTAAAAATGAAATTTCAGTTTCTAATGCTTAAGACTGAATATGCAGTTTTAAAACTTTTTTGGGACTTGAGAAATAAAGATAGAAATTTCATTTTTAAATCAGTCTTTAGGTATAATTTTCAAACTGAATTGTTTAACTAAAGATTGATATCAGCTGTCTCTACTTCAATTTATTTTTGTAGTGACTGAAAGGTCCAGCAAAGTGTCTTGAGATGCTGAAACACGTGAATTACTAGACTCGAGCATGGTAGAGAGACTAACTAACATGTTTGGGTGTTGCTGTGTCCAACATTGACCATTTGAATTGCCAGAGTTTCCTGAAGTGAATTGAAACATAGGATGGATGTGGTTCCAACGAGTAACATTGAAAAGGAGATTGGCCATCGAGAAGCCATCAGGGAATGGTTTAATTTGCAACAGGTGACCAAGGGCGATATGTGCAAACGAGGTAGATACTGGGGTGGATTCGGTACATAGATGAAATGCAACAACACTATGTTGTGCATGTTTAATAATGTCAGTGTGGATCATGCTATTAGCAGCTTTAATAGGCAGGGACACGTTGTCTATATGCACATTATATCGAGCAAAATGTTTAAAAATGCCTGACGTTGAAGAGGCTGGAATAGAACTTTGTGGAGGAGCATAACTTTGTATTGGATCCAGAGTAGAAGCATGTGACCGCGAACCCATTGACGATGGATGGGTGATGGTAACTAATGGAACTTGTACACATCCCTGAGCATACGACGCCAAATGATTAAGCAGTGCTGCACTACACTAGGCAGACATAAGCGCGTAGACAGAGGTTAGAATAGTAGAACGAGACAGAGCCTACGATGTAGCAGTAACATCCAGGTGTTGATTCACTCGAACCCTCTGTTTGGTGTTACCGCTAACACTTGGCTTGAGATTGACTGTGCTAAATTGAATTGGATTAGATTCAGTAGTATTAGCATTCGTAAAGACCTGCATGGCTTGAGAATCATCACTTCTTATGGCTCTGGAGGCCGGAATAAAGCTTTTTGGAAAGTTCTATAAGGCTTCTATGATCTAATCATTTAACCCAATAAGACGATTTAACAAGATTAAACCTAAGATCTATGCAATAAAAGGTAAATCAAATAAATCAGGTTATGATTTTATACCTGCGATGTCGAATCTGTGAAAATCTGATCAATCTAAAAATCAAAAGGGGTAACTCATCGAATCTGAGCAAAACAAAACGCCTTGCCTCCATAAGTATCCACGAACACTCAATCTCAGATCTCGTCAAACAAAATCGAGAAAATAAGGACAGAAGGTGCTAACCGATTTGGGTTTTAGGGTTTTTCCTTATTTGATTTTTGGCCTAGGTTTTCCTAGAATGAATGAATAATATAAAAGAAACGTCGATCTTCCTTTTATTATATGGTAACCAAAAATCAAATAAGGTTATACCCTGAAAACCCTTATATCAATTCAAAACAAAGAAAAGTCAACATTTGATCCCCTTTTGTTGTGAACGGTTCTCATCCTTTTCAAGTGTTCTTGTGTGTGACCATATAGGTTATTACAACATTAGAAATGATTTTAAATCGTATTTAAAATCATAAACAGTGATTAACATCTAGCAATACGTCATTACTACCTAAGTTATAATAAGATCAATGATTCAATACAACCTTTTCGTGACCAGTGTACTAATGTAATATAATCTTTTTAACCAATATATCCAAAATTAAACTCAAGGCATGTAACGTATCACCCTCTTTATAATTTAATCTTTTTAATCTTGATTGATGAGCAGACTATTTATAACAAATCAATATTTGAGCACGTCCATGCATTTTATAGTCTCACTGAATCAAGAGGCTCATGGATATCACTACAAATATATTGTAGGGTTCAATTCCATCTAGATCATTCATAATTTTCGTTCGATTCGAGATGTATCCAATAATCACCGTTATCGTCTACTCTATTACAAGTAACATTCGATGATATCAAAACACAAATATCCTCGAATAAAATTATAATGATTCAGGTCTGAGGACCATTACATCACCGTCACTATGAGAATAACTTATGATACTATTAATTATATTCCATGTAGTTTTCTCATAGTGGGTCAGCCCAATACGCAATTCTCCAATACATATTTATGTTCTGACGTTAATATCACATATATTAATGATCAATGAGATATGATCATAAGTCAGTCAACATACCAGTCTCAATGTTTTATTGTTGTCCTATGTAAATAATAAAACTTGACTAGGGACATTTAAGAAATTATAATACTTAATATATTATATAATCTCATGCTCAAGTCACTTACTTAAACTATATAAATCCATATTATTATTCTAAGGACTTGTATTATGTTGATATTTATATTACGCAGTAAATATACAACATAACAGAATATTCTATTCCAAATAAAATAATAGCATCAACAGTGTTATCAAACACATCAAATGGATTGCCTCTAGGGCATAAACTCTAACAATCTCCCACTTGCACTAGAGTCAATCATCCATGTACCGTATACTCATGAAACTAGTGTGACTATTAAACTTCTGCCGCGATAGAGTGTAATTCAGTAGGTCTGCAACATTACAACTTTTGCAACTTTGCAGATATGTTTATTTCCTCTACGAACATTTTCACATAAGAAATTATATTTATTAAATATATGTTTGAATCGATGGTGAGTTTAAGGTTTTAGGCCGAAGCAATAGCCACATTGTTATCGCAACGTACACCATTGGATCAACATTGAATTAAGTCCAATTATGAACTTCTTAGTCTAAACATTTTCTTTCTTAGGATCGGTATCTATTTCTTGTTTTAATAACTAACATTATTCACAATAATTAATGTATTATTAATATATAACATTAGAATTATTGTGTCACTCCCACTCAATTTCTTGTCTATACAAGATTCAATGAAATTTTTTGGTTTCCGAGACATTTAAAATTCTATTTCATTCCCATCGGTATCTTAGAGATTGACTCTCCTTTAAGGGATACCAGTTCGAGCAATAAACATTTTATTCTCAAAGGAATAATAGAAATAATATCCATTTGTTTCTTTTGGATATTCCACAAAATAGTTATCTGATTTAGGTCCGATCTTATTAGAGGAAGGACATTTAATAAACGCCTTACATCCCAAATCTTTGCATTAGACTCGCTAGGACATTTCCTAGTCCATATCTTATATGGCGTCTCCAAAATCGTTTTAGCAGGATTAAATGAAATTGTTCTAAATTTAATTTATTGGAAGATCTATTAGACTTATCATTGATCGTATCATATATTATAAGGTGCGATTTATCCTTTCATACATACCATTTCAATATGGTGTTCTAGGTGTAGTGAGTTGTGAAACAGTTCCAAACTCATTTGGATAGTCATTAAATATATTGGCTTAAAATATTCTCTCAATCTTGTGACACCCCACTTCCGTTAATGTCACTTATTAAGAGAATGTATTAAGTTTCGTGAAGCGTTATAGGTAAACAGAAACATTACAAGACAGATATAAAATAGCAGTGGAAAATTTAAAACTTTATTAATCATAAAGCACCGTAGTTCAAAATTTGGTTACATCATATGTCTGAAATACATAAAACCCAGTACATCATTAAAACTTCTGTCTTGTACTTAAAACATCAGAGTACAATAATAAAAGTAGCATAATCCCCAAAAGAAACAACCATAGTAGAAAATATAAGAGCTCGAGCAATACATAAAAGCAGCTCCAATCAAGACGATAGCAGAATCCTGATCAAGCTTGAGTATTCATGATAGAGTGTATATGCTTCTCTATTGATTCCTCTGCACCAATACAAGTATAACCAGGATGAGATGATCCCAACAACTGTAAGATGTAGACTTAGATGTACTTCTAGTGAGAGGTTTCACTCCATACAATCAACAGGCAGCCCAATGTTTCAGAATCACCTCTGAGGGTAATAACGGGCTCCTAAACATACCGAATTCTAAATGTACCCTAATCACTACCCTAATCGATCGGCTTCCTACTCCGTAGATACATTGTGCTGGCCCCACAATAGGGTGTATCACTTCCTAATGTGGCAACCCTTCGTTTTCTGGATGTGCACAACCATATCTACTGGTGTCACGACATCTTATTTTCCTCTGTCCGGACCCTGCACGCACATGACCCGGTTGGTACACGCCGCCCACACTGTCCCCCACATTAGGATCTCTTATATTCAGCCCAATAAGCATGCCTCGACTCCGACCTAGTTCGGAGTACTCGTTTGATAACTATATATGGGCTACTGACTGAAACGGGTCCCACACACAAGATGATGCAAGCTCTCCCCTTTGTCTTGCATCCCCACTACAAGGTTTTCCATAGATTATGCCTACCTACTGGTGTCATAAAATTACATAATCCCAACAGGTTAAATTTGTGGGCCTATTTATAAATATTATCGACCAACCCAAGATTTACTTAACCCACCCACTGTTTCAAACAAGTTTACTTAACCCCTATTCAATTTATCATGTTCATACAATCCCTATGGATTCAACTAGGTTAAGTATTCAACTTCATAGCCATATTCATTTATGGTTATAATGTACTAGACCTCCCACATTAAGCCTACACTTGTGGATGTTGAATATGCCAGTCGGTTCTGGGCAGACATCTTCCACAAGTCGGGCTTAACCTCGTGTCTTAGTACGTCTCGTGTTTATGCACTTAGACCCCTCACATTAGATTCACTACTTGCGGTCGCTGGATATGCCGGGTAGACTTCCACCACAAGTGTAATATAACCTCGTGTCTAAGCGCGGTTACAGTTTCTAATTACTGTAATCCTAGGCATTTTCATTATCAACCAATTTACCTATGTCATTATAGGTTTTCATGCCCATTTCCCAAGTTATGTTCATAATGAACCATATGCCCCAAATTAATATTATTATATTTCATTCAAGTTATGGCTAAATTCCCAATTACAAGTTATGCCCAATATTAACGTTTTCCCCTCTTTCCCAATTTAAAGCGTTCCCTTAATTTAGCGGCATGCCTAGGTTCGCAAGTAGCCTGGCTATAGAAATACAAGGGAAAGGATGAAGGGAAGATGACAGTAATGATCATACTAACAAGGTTGACATATAAAGGCATAAACATATAGTGGCATAATGACAAGATAAACATATAGGAACATATCTGATGAACATGTGACAATAGAACTAATATAATAGGGATGTCCTAACAGGCATGATAAATCTAATGAATCAGATAACTAATATAACAGATCTGATTTTGATACAAACATAATGGTAACAAGCACGATGTGATCTGAATAATGGACTAGATCTACAAACAATGGCAGGTATGATATGATAAAGGTTAAGATCTAAGTCATAATCATGTCAGAATATCATAGATACATAGGTTATAGCAGATCTAATATGATTCAAACGGTCATAGGCATAAATCCAAGTTATAGTCATGTCAAGATTAAATTTTTAGCTATTTAGATCTAAAAGTAACTTAAACTATTAGTGTTTGGATCTAGAAAAATAGAAAAGGAATTGCTGGCGTTGAATCACAAATCTCTAAGCTTGAATAACTTGATTATAGAAGAAGAAAAGACTTGATTTGATCTGGGCAGAGGCAGCATCTAGTTCTCCATTATTTTTAGTGTGCAAAAACATGAGAAATAAGGCCATATTTATAGATGCCCCGAAATCCTAATCTGCCAGATCTGACGCAGGGGGTCGACCCCCCTTATGGGCTCGACCCATGGGTCGACACCCCCTTTGAGGGGTCGACCCGGGTGTCGACACCCCCCTTGAGGGGTCGGCACCCCTGAGCGGGATTTTTGCCGCCTCCCTAAATTTTGAATTTCGAATTGATTTTTGAGTTATACACACACACACAGATATATATATATATATATATATATATATATATATATATATATTCTTGCGCGTATACAAACTTCAAACCTTAATAACTTCTTCGCATGATGTCCGTTTTATGCAAACCAGGTGTCTATTTTGACCAAAATTCCGAGACGAATACAATAGCGTAGTCGGTTTCACTTAATTATGAATATTAAATTAATTATTCTTTAATTTATCATTTTTAGTGTTTTTAAAATTACGGGGTGTTACATTCTCCTCTACTCAAAGGATTTCGTCCCTGAAATCTTAAGTTAAGAAGAATGTATATCCTACCATCCACATCCATCTACTCGTCTACCAATCACATGCATCCATTGTCCTTAAAAGTTTTCTAATGCTTATATGAACATATGCAAAGGTGTGCATATGTCCTTATATTAATGCAAAGATCAGGAGGTCTACTAATCCAGTCGACCTCCTTAATGCATTGTATGTTAGTGCCATGAATCCTACATGTATGCAAATAATCCTATTATAACATGTAAGCTTTATATGGGTGCACAGTCATTCGTCCAAACGCAACATCCATACGATGATACACTCGATTTCATCCATTAAAAGAAGAAAAATGCACACACGTCCATATGCAGTATGAGAGTGATTGAGCCGATCTAGTGCCTAATGTATGTGTATATGCATCCACAAGCAACCACTCGCAAACACTTGCACTCACTTGCATCCATCAAACATAACATGTCTCAAACACATGTTTACATCCATGGGATTCCTACCTAAAGGTCGAAGATTCGATCGATAGGATATACTTTAAATGATAGAAACAAGCGTAAATAAAAGATTTGGAAAGGAAGTTAAGAACATACCCTCGAAAAGAAAATAGTACGGAGCACGAATCTTGTCTTCAGTCTCCCAACTTGCATCCTCTGGGTTATCTCCCCACTACAGCTTGACATCTCTATTGCGTCGCTTCTTAACTTCTGATCCAAGAATACGGATAGGAACTCACCTAACTGTCGCCTCCCATTCCACCTATACTTCCTCCAATATACTCAGCTCAACTACTTCCGCGGTACCATGCAAGTACTTCCGCATATAAGAAATGTGGAAAACATCTTAAACGGTGGATAGTCCCTCCGGTAGCTTTAATCTATAAGCCATTTGGCTAATTCTTTCTGTTATGGGAAATGGCCCTACATATCTTGGTGCCAGTTTCCCTACAGATCCGAAGTGAACCACATTCCTCAAAGGTGACACCATAATGAAAACCATGTCTCCCACCTCAAATTCAATGTCAGTCTTTCTATTTTCTACGTAGGATTTCTTGAGCGATCTTCATTCACCGTCTAATAAGATCAATCTTCTCGGATGTTTCCCTAACCATATCTGGTCCAAGTAGTAGTCTTTCTGTAGATTCCCATCAACAAGTCGGTGATCTACAAGGTCGTCCGTATAATGCTTCAAAGGGTGCCATGCCAATGCTAGCTTGATAACTGTTTTTGTAGGAGAACTCTACTAAAGGAAGATGCTCTTCCTAAGTCCCTCAGAAGTTAGGATACACAGCCTTAAACGATCCTCAAGAACTTTGTCCACCCTTTCCGTTTGTCCATCGATCAATGGGTGATAAGCGGCGCTCAAACACAACTGTGTACCTAATGCTTTTTGAAAGCTCCTCCAAAATTCACTGGTGAAAATGGGGTCACGATCGCTTACTATGCTGGAAGGTACTCCATGAAGATGGACTATCTCACAAAACGTAAACTGCCGCCAACCAAGCTGCCGTCCTCTTGCTCTTAACTGGAATGAAATGAGCACTCTTAGTGAGTCTGTCTACTACAACCCTAATACTGGTGTTGCCTTTCTTTGATCTAGGGAAACCATCTATGAAATCCATAGAGACGCTCTCCCACTTCCACTGTGGAACCTCCAAAGGATGAAGTAAACCACCGGGATTCTTTTGCTCAGCTTTGACTTGCTGACAAACCAAACATTGAGAAACAAACTCTGCCACATCTTTCTTCATCCCAGCCCAAAAGAAAACCCTCTTCATGTCTCTATACATCTTATCACCACCTGGATGAATAGTCATCTTAGAATGATGGGCTTCTTCTAGGACTGTCTTCAACAAACTCCCATTTGGGGAACACAAAGCCTTCCATCTCGTCGTAACCACCCTTTATCGTCTATAGAATATCTATTGAGGTGACTAGAAGTCTCCCCTTTATTGAGCCTATGCAAGATGTCTAAAATCTATGGATCCTCTCGCTGTGAAGCTCCTATCTGATCTATAAGAGTAGATCGTATCTCTAGCGATGCAAACAAACCAGGCAAAAACTCGGTAGAGGGTCTAAAATCAAAAGTCGATATGAACTCCAAGTTTTTCCTCTCCACAAACAGAGGACTTAAGGCCATCCTCTACCTCCTCAGTGCGTCTGCCACCACATTACCCTTGCTAGGGGTATAAACAATCTCGAAATCATAAGAAGGTAGGAACTCCATCCACCTTTGTTGCCTTAAATTAAGATCTTTTTGTGAGAACAAATACTTGAGAGATTTATGATCCATGTACAACTCGAACTTCTCACCTCTGTTGCATTCTTTGGAATTTGCCAATCTTGAACTGCAACTACCTTTGCGGGATCTACTGCTATACCATCTTTGAAGACACATGCCCTAGAAATCTTACCTCTTTTCTCCAAAAATGGCATTTGGAGAATTTGGCCTTAAGCTGATGCGCACGCAGAGTTTTCAAAACTTCTCTCAAATGTTGAGCGTGCTCTTCCTCGCTCTTTGAGAAGACCAAGATAACATCAACAAAGACCATAACAAATTTATTTAGAAACTCCTGAAACACCCTACTCATTAGATCAACAAAATAGGCGGGTGCTATCATCAACCCAAAAGGCATAACGAGCCAATCAAAGTAACCATCTGGAGTCCTAAAAGCGATTTTGGCAATACTATCCTCGACCACCCTCAACTGATGAAACCCCGTGGCCAAGTCTAACTGAGAGAATACTGATGCACCAACAAGCTGGTCAAACATAACATATATCCTTGGGAGTGGGTGCCTATTCTTCTTTGTGAGTTTGTTCAACTCTCTATAGTCAACACATAAGCGAAGCGAACCATCCGTCTTAGTTGCGAATACCACCGGAGCACCCCATTCACATATGCTTCGTCTAATAAACCAGTTCTTAAGTAGCTCCCCTACTTGCTTGTTAAGCTCCCTCCTTTACCTTCGAGCCATATGGCGCATAGATAATGCAACTAGCTTTGCATTATCTACCAAATACATACGAAAATTGATCTCATGCCTTGTAGGTAAGCCCCGTACCTCATCAAAAACATCAGGATATTCTCAGAGTACTGTCATAGATCGCAGATAATTGATAGATGCATCAAGAGACTCGAGGAAACTAAGCATGAAAAACCGTTGCGGGTCACAAGAAATCTCGAGGGTCCTCCCATGGCAAGTAAAAAGTCTAACAACCCTCCTCTCACACTCCAGAATGGCACCATACATGGCTAGCCAATCCATCCCTATAATCAAACCATAACCCAAAAAACCGAGCACATATACATCGCACTCAAATTCGACGCCTAACACAGATATTCTCAAACCTCGACAAATCATAGACAAATGAGCCGAACCACCAATGGGGTTTGAGACAACAATGGGATCCACTATCATACTAGTATTAAGGTGCAGAGACCCAACCACATAATCATATATAAAGGAATGTAAAGCACCAGAATGAAAAGAGTTCTAATAGAATGATTGGAAAGAGAAATCTAACCTTCAACAGAAACTTTCCTACCTCGATCTGGGGAACTGGTTGCAAGAGCATGCACCTGCCCTTTTACCTTGTCCTTGTTTCTTCGGGCACTCCTTAGCAAAGTGTCCGACCTCTCCACAATTGAAGCAAGTATTCTTACTTTTACAGTCCTTTAACAAGTGACCCTCGCGTCCGCAACTATGGCACTTTCTCTTATCCTTGGCCTTGTCATTCTTTTCGCCCTTCTTCTGTTGTTGTTGTCCTTTCTTGGGCCATACTTTCTTGTTTTGTGTTTCCTCAACCTTAACTTCCTTCTTGTCGCTTTTGTCTTCCTCATGCTTGAAGGCCATATCAACAAGCCTTTCAAAAGTTACTCCCATTGGAATATGGGACATATCTAACCTATGAAGGGGTTCATTCAGTCTTTTAACAAACCACAAAGCTTCCTTATGCGGAGTATCCACTAACTCTAACCCAAACCTCGCTAGCTGGTTGAATTTGATAACGTATTCTTTAACAGCCATGCCTACTTGCTTGAGCGCCAAGAACCTTTCCATTTTCATGCTTTTCTCAGATTGAGAAAGAAACTTCATTTCAAACCTCTGTTTAAATCATCCTAAGTTTCCACCGGACTCCCTGCTTGCATTACTTACCACCAGAACGAAGCTTCATCTTTCAGTAGCCAGGCGGATATTTGAATTTTCCTACGATCGTCCACATCGAAAATTCCAAACAGATCCTCTGTTTCTTTGAGCCAATTCCTTGCCTCTATGAAGACCTCCGTTTCAGGGAATGGCTTCCCTCCCATAGCACATAAATCTTTGCAGATCTTAGAGAAGTTATTTGCATGCGGAAGAGGAGGAGGAATAACTGGTGCAACTAGGAGAGGAATGTATGCTTGACCGCCAGCAGGCGCCATGGCCTCAAGATACCTACGGAACTAGCTTGGTATCGTAACGCCCTCATGAATTTTCGGTTCTCCAGACATGTTAAAAAGAAAAGGAAAGGGATTCAGATAAAGGATCGAAAGATATTACATATGGCTTAGGGAATATGTTTTTCAAAATAGAATTTTCTTTTTGAAAATGCTTTCTTTTAAAACCTTTTGAAAAATAATTTTCAAAAACATTTATCTAATCTGGTAACCTTCAGCTCTGATACCAAGTGTGACACCCCACATCCGTTAATGTCACTCATTAAGAGAATGCATTAAATTTCATGAAGCGTTATAGGTAAACAAAAACAGAAACTTTACAAGATAGATATAAAATAGCAGTGGAAATTTTAAAACTTTATTAATCATAAAGCATTGTAGTTCAAAACATGGTTACACCATATGTCTGAAATACATAAAACCCAGTACATCATTAAAACTTCTGTCTTATACTTAAAACATTAGAATGCAATAATAAAAGAAACATAATCCCCAAAAGAAACAGCCATAGTAGAAAAGATAAGAGCTCGAGCAATACATCAAAGCAGCTCCAAGCAAGACGATAGCAGAATCCTGATCAAGCTTGAGTATTCCCACCCTGAGAACCTACGAGGGAGGGGAATGGAAGAGAAAGAAGAGGAAACAATATGGGTCAGACATAAAGTCTGGCGAGTCCAGTTAGTTTTAACATATAAATAAGTAAAATTATCATGACAGGCATATAAAGTGGATAAGAAAGATAACATCATAAAAGGCAGGTATGACAAGGTAAACAAGATAAACATGATAGAGTGTATACGCTTCTCTAATGATTCCTCTGCACCAATACTGGTATAACCAGGATGAGATGATCCCAATAACCGTAAGATGATAGACTTAGGTGTACTTTCAGTGAGAGGTTTTCACCCATATAATCAATAGGCAACCCAATGTTCCGGAATCACCTCTGAGGGTAATAACAGGCTCCTAAACATATCGAAGTCTAAATGTACTATAATTACTACCCTAATCGATTGGCTCCCAACTCCGTAGGTACCCTGTGCTGGCCCCACGGTAGGGTGTATCACTCTCTTAAAGTGGCAACCCTTCGTTTTCCGGATGTGCACAACCATATCCACTAATGTCACGACGTCTTATTTTCCTCTGTCCGTACCCTGCACGCATATGACCCGGTCGGTACGCGCCGCCTACACCGTCCCCCACATTTGGATCCCTTATATTCATCCTAGTAAGTGTGCCCTGACTCAGACCTAGTTCGGAGTACTCGTTTGATACCTATATATGGGTTACTGACTGAAACGTGTCCTACACACAAGATGATGCAAGGTGTCCCCTTTGTATTGCATCCCCACTACTAGGTTTTCCACAGATAATGCCTACCTACTAGTGTCATAAAATTGTACAATCCCAATAGGTTAAGTTTGTGGGCCTACATATAAATGTTACCCACCAACCCAAGATTTACTTAACCCACCCACTGTTTCAAACAAGTTTACTTAACCCCTATTCAATTTATCATATTCATACAATCCCTAGGGATTCAACTAGGTTAATTATTTAACTTCATAGCCATATTCATTTGTGGTTATAATGTACAAGACCTTCCACATTAAGCCTACCACTTGCGGATGCTGGATACGTCGACCGATTCCGGGAAAACTTCTTCCACAAGTCGGGCTTAACCTCGTGTTTTAGTACGTCTCATGTTTATGCAGTTAGACCCCTCACATTAGATTCACCACTTGCGGTCGCTGGATATGCCGGGCAGCTCCGGGCAGACTTCCACCACAAGTGTAATCTAACCTCGTGTTTAAGCGCGGTTACAGTTTCAAATTACTGTAATCCTAGGCATTTTCATTATCAACAAATTTACCCATGTCATTATAGGTTTTCATGCTTATTTCCCAAGCTATGTTCATAATGAACCATATGCCCCAAATTAAAATTATTATATTTCATTCAAGTTATGCCCAAATTCCGAATTACAAGTTCTGCCTAATATTAACGTTTTCCCCTCATTTCCAATTTAAAGAATTCGCTTAATTTATCTACATGCGTAGGCTCGCAAGTAGCCAGGCTATAGAAATACAAGGGAAATGATGAAGGGAAGATGACAGAAATGATCATACTAACAAGGTTGACATATAAAGGCATAAACATATAGTGGCATAATGACAATATAAGCATATAGGAACAGATCTGATGAACATGTGACAGTATAACTAATATAATAGGGATGTCATAACAGGTATGATAAGATCTAATGAATCTGATAACTAACTATAACAGATCTCATTTTGCCACAAACATAATGGTAACAGGCACGATGTGATCTGAACAATAGACTAGATCTACAAACAATGGCAGGTCTGACATGATAAAGGTTAAGATCTAAGTCATAGTCATGTCAGAATATCATAGATACACAGGTTATAACAGATCTGATATGATTCAAGTAGTCACAGGCATAAATCCAAGTTATAGTCATGTCAAGATTAACTTTTTAATTATTTAGATCTAAAAGTAACTTAAACTACTAGTGTTTGGATCTAGAAAAATAGAAAAGGAATTGCTGGCGTTGAATCACAAATCTCTAAGCTTGAATAACTTGATTATAGAAGAAGAAAAGACTTGATTTGATCTGGGCAGAGGCAGCATCTAGTTCTCCATTATTTTTAGTGTGCAAAAACATGAGAAATGAAGCCATATTTATAGTTGCCCTGTAACCCTAATCTGCTAGATCTGACGGAGGGGGTCGACCCCCCTTATGGGCTCAACCCATAGGTCGACCCCCCCCTTGAGGGGTCGACCGAGGGGTCAACACCTCCTTGAGGGGTCAAAACCCCTGAGCTGGAGTTTTGCCTCCTGCACAAATTTTGAATTTCGATCTGATTTTTGAGTTATATATATATCCCCATTGCACATATACAAACTTCAAACCTTAATAACTTCTTCGTACGATGTCCGTTTTATGCAAACCAAGTGTCTATTTTGGTAGAATTCTAAGACGAACACAATGACGCAGTTCGTTTCACTTAATTCTGAATATTAAATTAATTATTCTTTAATTTATCATGTTTAATGTTGTTAAAATTACGAGGTGTTACATTCTCCCCTATTCAAAGGATTTCATCCCCGAAATCTCTAAGTTAAGAAAAATGTATATCCTACTATCCACATCCATCTACTCATCCACCAATCACGGGCATCCATTGTCATAAAAGTTTTCTAATGCTTATATGAACATATGCAAAGGTGTGTGTATATCTCCTTATATCAATGCGAAGATCAGGCGGTCTACTGATTCTGTCGTCCTCCTTAATGCAATGTATATTAGTGCCATGAATCCAACATGTATGCAAATAATCCTATTATAACATGTAAGTTCTATATGGGTGCACAATAATTCATCCAAATGCAATATCTGTATGGTGATACACTCAATTTCATCCATTAAAAGAAGAAAAATGCTCACACATCCATATGCAGTATGAGTGTGATTGAGCCGATCTAGTGCCTAATGTGTGTGTATATGCATCCACGAGCAACCATTAGCAAACACTTGCATTCACTTGCATCCATCAAACATAACATGTCTCAAACACATGTTTCCATGCATGGGATTCTTACCTAAAGATCGAAGATTCGATCAACAGGATATACTTTAAATGATAGAAACAAGCGTAAATAAAAGCTTTGGAAAGGAAGTTAAGAACATACGCTTGAAAAGAAAAGGGTACTAAGCACGAATCTTGTCTTCGATCTCAGAAGTTGCATCCCCTGTGTTATCTCCCCACTGAACCTTCATCAACTTGACTTCTCTATTGCGTAGCTTCTTAACTTCTGATCCAAGAATACGGGTAGGAACTCGCCTAACTGTCGCCTCCCGTTCCACTTTTACTTCCTCCAATATACTTGGCTCAACTACTTCCGCGGTATCATGCAAGCACTTCGGTAGATGAGAAACGTGGAAAACATCATGAACGCCGGATAGTCTCTCTGGTAGCTTTACTCTATAGGACATTTGGCCAATCCTTTCTGTTATGGGAAACCGCCCTACAAATCTTGGTGCCAATTTCCCTAAAGATCCAAAGCGAACCACATTCCTCAAAGGTGACGCCTTAATGAAAACCATGTCTCCTACCTCAAATTCAATGTCAGTCCTACTCTTGTCTACGTAGGATTACTGCCTGTCTTGAGAAGTCTTCATTCGCCGTCTAATAAGACCAATCTTCTCGGATGTTTCTCTAACCATATATGGTCCAAGTAGTAGTCTTTCTGTAGATTCCCACCAACAAGTAGGTGATCTACAGGGTCATCCATATAATGTTTCGAAGGGTGCCATGCCAATGCTAGATTGATAACGATTTGTTGTAGGCGAACTCTACTAAAGGAAGATGCTCTTATTAAGTCCCTCCGAAGTTAGGATACACAGCCTTAAAAGATCCTCAAGAACTCTCTTCACCCTTTCAGTCTGCATCATTCTATGGGTGATAAGCGGTGCTCAAACATAACTGTGTACCTGATGCTTCTTGCAAGCTCCTCAAAAATTCACTAGTGAAAATGGGGCCACGATCGCTTACGATGTTGGAAGGTACTCCATGAAGATGGACTATCTCAGGAACGTAAACCGCCGCTAATCAAGCTGTCGTCCTCTTGCTCTTAACCGAAATGAAATGAGCGCTCTTAGTGAGTCTGTCTACTACAACCTAAATACTGGTATTGCCTTTCTTTGATCTAAGGAAACCATCTATGAAATCCATAGAGACGCTCTCCCACTTCCACTGTGGAACCTCCAAAGGATGAAGTAAACTACCGAGCTTCTTTTGCTCAGCTTTGACTTGCTGACAAACCAAACATTGAGAAACAAAATTTGCCACATCTTTCTTCATCCCAGCCCAAAAGAAAACCCTCTTCATATATCTATACATCTTATCACCGCCTTGATGAATAGTCATCTTAGAATGATGGGCTTCTTCTAGGACTGTCTTCAACAAACTCCCAGTTTGGGGAACACAAAGCCTTCCATCTCGTCGCAACCACCCTTTATCATCTATAGAATATCTATCGAGGTGACTAGAAGTCTCCTCTTTATTGAGCCTATCCAAGATGTCTAAATTTTGCGGATCATCTCACTGCGAAGCTTCTAACTGATCTATAAGAGTAGGTCGTATCTCTAGCAATGCAAACAAACCAAACAAAAACTCGGTGGAGGGTCTAAAGTAAAAAGTCGATATGAACTCCAAGCCTTTCCTCTCCATAAACAGAGGACTTAAGGCCATCCTCTTCCTCCTCAGTGCGTCGGCTAGCACATTACCCTTGCCAGGGGTGTAAACAATCTTGAAATCATAAGAAGGTCGGAACTCCATCCACATTTGTTGCCTTAAATTATGATCTTTTTGTGAGAACAAATACTTAAGAGATTTATGATCGGTGTACAACTTGAACTTCTCACCACTTTTGCATTCTTTGGAATTTTCCAATCTTGAACTGCAACTTTGCGGGATCTACTGCTATACCATCTTTGGAGACCACATGCCCTAGAAATCTTACCTCTTTTCTCCAATAATGGCATTTGGAGAATTTGGCCTTAAGCTGATGTGCACGCAGAGTTTTCAAAACTTCTCTCAGATGTTGGGCATGCTCTTGCTCGCTCTTTGAGAAGACCAAGATATCATCAACAAAGACCACAAAAAATTTATTAAGAAACTCCCAAAACACCCTACTCATTAGATAAACAAAATAGGCGGGTGCATTTGTCAACCCAAAAGGCATAATGAGCCGTTCAAAGAAACCATCTAGAGTCCTAAAAGTGGTTTTTTCTATACTATCCTCGGCCACCCTCAACTGATGAAACCCGGTGGCCAAGTCTAACTAAGAGAATACTGATGCACTAACAAGCTGATCAAACAGATCATCTATCCTTAGGAGTGGGTGCATGTTCTTCTTTGTGAGTTTGTTCACCTCTTTATAGTCCACACATAAGTGAAGCGAACCATCTGCCTTAGCTGCGAATACCACTGGAGCACCCCATTCAAATATGCTTCGCCTAATAAACCCTTTCTCAAATAGCTCCCCTACTTGCTTACTAATCTCCCTCATTTCCCTTGGAGCCATATAGCGCACAGTTAATGCAACTGGCTTTGCATTGTCTGCCAAATACATACAAAAATTGATCTCGCGCCTTGGAGGTAAGCCCCGTACCTCATCAAAAACGTTAGGATAGTTTCCGACTTGTGGCACAGATCGTAGGTCATCGATAGATGCATCAAGAGACCTAGGAAACTAAGCATGAAAGACCCATGCGGGTCACAAGAAATCTTGAGGGTCCTTCCATGGAAAGTCAAAAGTCTAACGACCATCCTCTCACAATCCAAATGGCAACATACATGGCTAGCCAATTCATCCCTAGAATCAAACCATAGCCCATAAAACCGAGCACATATGCATCGCACTCAAATTCGATGCCTAACACAGATATTCTCAAACCCCGACAAATCATGGACAAATGAGCCGAACCACCAATGGGGTTTGAGACAACAATGAGTTCACTACCATACTAGTATTAAGGTGTAGAGACTCAACCACAGAATCAGATATAAATGAATGTGAAGCACCTGAATCAAAAAGAGTTCTAATAGGATGATTGGAAAGAGAAATCAAACCTACAACGGAAACTTTCCAACCTTGATCTGGAGCACTGGTCGTGAGAGCATGCACCTGCCCTCCAGAAGCTCCTTCCCTTTTACCTTGTCCCTGTTTCTTCGGGCACTCCTTAGCAAAGTGTCCGATCTCTCCACAATTGAAGCAGGTATTCTTCCTTCTTTTACAGTCCTTTACCAAGTGACCCTCGCGTCCGCAACTATGGCACTTCCTCTTATCCTTGGCCTTGTCATTCTTTCCGCCCTTCTTCTTCTATTGTTGTTGTTGTTGTCCTTTCTTAGGCCATACTTTCTTGTTTTGTGTTTCCTCAACTTAACTTCCTTCTTGTCGCATTTGTCTTCCTCATACATCAAGGCCATATCAACAAGCCTTTCAAAAGTTTCTTATGCAGAGTATCCACTAACTCTGACCCAAACTTCGCTAGCTGGTTGAATTTGTAAACATATTCTTTAACAGTCATGCCTCCTTGCTTGAGTGCCAGGAACCTTTCCATTTGCATGCTTTTCTCATCTTGAGAAAGAAACGTCATTTCAAAACTCTGTCTAAAATCATCCCAAGTTTCCACCGGATGCCTTGCTTGTGTTACTTCCCACCGGAATGAAGCTTCATCTTTCAGTAGCTAGGCGGCTAACTGAATCTTCCTACGATCGTCCACATCGAAAATTCCAAACAGATCCTCTATTTCTTTGAGCCAATTCCTTGTATGTATGAACGCCTCGATTCCACGAAATGGCTTCCCACCCATAGCACAAAAATCTTTGCAGATCTTAAAGAAGTTATCTGCATATGGAGGAGGAGGAACAACGACTGCAGCTGGGGGAAGAACGTCGACTTAACTACTGACAGGCGCCGTGGCCTCAAGATACCTATGGAACCAACCTGGTATCGTAATGCCCTCCAGAATTTTAGGTTCTCTAGACATGCTGAAAAGAAAAGGAAAGGGATTCAGACAAAGGATCGAAAGATATTACATACGGCTTGGGGAATGTGTTTTTCAAAACAGACTTTTCTTTTTGAAAATGCTTTCTTTTAAAACCTTTTTGAAAATAATTTTTGAAAACTTTTATCTAATCTGGTAACCTTCAACTCTGATACCAAGTGTGATACCCCACGTCCGTTAATGTCACTCATTAAGAGAATGCATTAAGTTTCGTAAAGCGTTGTTGGTAAACAGGAACAGAAACATTACAAGACAGATATAAAATAGTAGTGGAAAATTTAAAACTTTATTATTCATAAAGCATTGTAGTTCAAAACTTGGTTACATCATATGTCTGAAATACATAAAACATAGTACATAATTAAAATTTCTGTCTTGTACTAAAAATATCAGAGTACAATAATAAAAGAAGCATAATCCCCAAAGAAATAGCCATAGTAGAAAAGATAAGAGCTCGAGCAATACATCAAAGCAGCTCCAAGCAAGACGATAGCAGAATCCTGATCAAGCTTGAGTATTCCCATCCTAAGAGCCTGGAAGAGGGTAATGGAAGAGAAAGAAGAGGAAATAAAATGGGTTAGACATAAAGTCTGGCGAGTCCAGTTAGTTTTAGCATATAAATAAGTAAAAGTATCATGATAGACATATAAAGTGGACAAGAAAGATAACATCATAAAAGGCAGGTATAACAAGGTAAACAAAATAAACATGATAGAGTGTATACGCTTCTCTAATGATTCGTCTGCACCAATACTGGTATAACCAGGATGAGATGATCCCAATATGATAGACTTAGGTGTACTTTCAGTGAGAGGTTTTCACCCATATAATCAATAGGCAACCCAATGTTCCGAAATCAACTCTGAGGGTAATAACGGGCTCCTAAACATATTGAAGTCCAAATGTAACCTAATTACTACCCTAATTGATCGACTCCCTTCTTTGTAGATACCCTGTGCTGGCCCCATAGTAGGGTGTATTACTCTCTAAAGTGGCAACCCTTCATTTTTCGGATGTGCACAACCATATCTACTAGTGTCACGGCGTCTTATTTTCCTCTGTCCGGACCCTGCACGCACATGACCCGGTCGGTAAGTGCCTCCCACACCATCCCCTACATTTGGATCTCTCATATTCAGCCCAGTAAGTGTGCCCCGACTCTGACCTAGTTCGGAGTACTCGTTTGATACATATATATGGGTTACTAACTAAAACGGGTCCCACACACAAGATGATGCAAGCTCTCCCCTTTGTCTTACATCCCCACTACTAGGTTTTCCACAGATAATGCCTACCTACTACTGTCATATAATTGAATAATCCTAACAGGTTAAGTTTGTGGGCCTATATATAAATGTTACCCGCCAACCCAAGATTTACTTAACCCACCCACTATTTCAAATAAGTTTACTTAACCCTATTCAATTTATCATATTCATACAATCCCTATGGATTCAACTTGGTTAAGTATTCAATTTCATAGCCATATTCATTTATGGTTATAATGTACAAGACCTCCCACATTAAGCCTAACACTTGTGGATGCTGGATATGTCGGTCGATTCCGGGCAGACTTCTTCCATAAGTCGGGCTTAACCTCATGTCTTAGTACGTCTTGTGTTTATGCACTTAGACCGCACACATTATATTCACCACTTGCTGTCACTGGATATGCCGGGCGGTTCCGGGCAGATTTCCACCACAAGTGTAATCTAACCTCATGACTAAGCGTGGTTACAAGTTATGCCCAATATTAACAATTTCCCCTCGTTCCCAATTTAACGCATTCACTTAATTTATCGGCATGCGTAGGCTTGCAAGTAGCCAGGCTATAGAAATACAAGGGAAAGGATGAAGGGAAGATGACAAAAATGATCATACTAACAAGGTTGACATATAAAGGCATAAACATATAGTGGCATAATGACAATATAACCATATAGGAACAGATCTGATGAACATGTGATAGTAGAACTAATATAATAGGGATGTCATAACAGGCATGATAAAATCTAATGAATCAGATAACTAACTATAACAGATCGGATTTTGCCACAAACATAATGGTAACAAGCAAGATGTGATCTGAACAATGGACTAAATCTACAAACAATGGCAGGTCTGACATGATAAAGGTTTATATCTAATTCATAGTCATGTTAAAATATCATAGACACACAAGTTATAATAGATCTGATATGATTCAAGTAGTCACAGGCATAGATCCAAGTTATAGTCATGTCAAGATTAACTTTTTAATTATTTAGATCTAAAAGGAACTTAAACTCATAGTGTTTATATCTAGAAAAATAGAAAAGGAATTGCTGACGTTGAATCATAGATCTCTAAGCTTGAATAACTTGATTGCAGAAGAAGAAAAGACTTGATTTGACCTGGGTAGAGGCAGCATCTAGTTCTCCATTATTTTTAGTGTGCAAAAACATGAGAAATGAGGCCATATTTATAGATTCCCGAAACCCTAATCTGCTATATCTGATGCAGGGGGATCAACCCCCCTTATGGGGTTGACCCATGGGTCGAAACCCCCTTAAGGGGTTGACCCAGGGGTCGACACCCCACTTGAGGGGTCAAAACCCCTGAGTTGGATTTTTGCTGCCTCCCCAAAATTTGAATTTCAAACTGATTTTTGAATTATATATATATTCTTCTTACGCGTATACAAACTTCAAACCTTTATAACTTCTTCCTACGTTGTCCGTTTTACGCCAGGTGTCTACTTTCACCAGAATTCCGAGGCGAACGCAATGTCGCAGTCGGTTTCACTTAATTCTGAATAATAAATTAATTAATTATTCGTTAATTTATCATTTTTAGGGTTGTTAAAATTACGGGGTGTTACATATTTGTTCGAAGAGAAATTATTTTCTATCATAACTGGTTTTAAACTTCATTTTTGAATTCTTTGAACTTTTCAAAGGATTCTGATTTGTGTTTCATAAGATACACGTATCTATATCTACTGGCATCATTAGTAAATATAATGAAGTGATAAGACCTGTCGCTAGCTTATGCACTCATTGCTCCATATACATCATTATGTACGAGACCCAATACTTATCACCTATGCACTTTGTCAAGTGAAAGGTGATTTAGTTATTTTGCCTAAAAACAAGATTTGCATTCTTCATATGATTCGAAATCAAATGATTTCAAAATTCCATCAGAATGGAGTTTCTGATACACTTTTCTTGTTTATATGGGCTAACTGACAATGCTAAAGGTATGTTGGATTTAAATCACTAAATTTAATCCATTCAGTATTTAAGTCAAGTACATCATAGTTAAGGGTTTATAAAGATCATTAACTATTTGTCAGATTCCATAAAATACATCATTTAAATAAAATGAATAACAATTGTTCTTTTATTACAAATGAAATTTAAACTTGTCGAAATAAGATTCAAAATAACATTTATTTTTAATGGAATTTCATAATAATAATATTTTAATTATTCAATTAAACCAGTACATAGAATAAGAAGCAGCTTCCTATGGATAATCCAACAACATTTGTTTCATTTCCAATCGTAAGTCCACTTGTCCCTTTTGTCAGATTTCTAGTTATTTTGCAATTTCTGTAAATTTACGTACAATTATGTAATTCATATCTAGTATCTAATATTAGAGATGTATAGGTTGATTTCTATAACATTTATATCTTATTCCGTTGAAGTCACACTTCAACTCTCATTTTAGACCTTCTCTATTTGTTAAACAATTACGTTTAATTTGTTTGAGGACAATCTTCAAATTTCAATGTTAGTCAAGAAATTTGATTTAATTCAATTTATCCTTCTTAAGGATTAATTTAAATTAACGGAGTTATTTGTTAATTTATATCTAAAATAGATAATAAATAATAACTAATTCTTTAATATTTATCTAATACAATTTTTTTACAATCAAAATTTAGATTAAAATAAATGTATAATTTAAACTAAAATACACTTTCACTCAAATTAACATCCCCTTGTTTATATATATATATATATATATATATATATATATATAAGTATATATATACAATGGTATTCCAGGATCCGTATCTAGTCATGCCTTGACCAAGCTTTGGCAACACCCCAAATCACAACCTTTTAGGTAGACGTCTTATGTCAATTATATCGTGCATATAACTCTTAGATTGCATGATGAACGTTTTGTTCAGTATTATTAATTTGCTCAAAATATAGAATAATTCATGCTATTTTCTCTAAGCCATAATCATATTATGCAGCTTAGTTAAGTCAGACCCAATAATACAATTGAAGCACCACAATTACTCTTACCACATATAACCAAAATAAAAGGATGCACAATGCTTTAGCATTACGTACATCCAATGAGACTGGCATTGATGGGTGTACTATTGGAAGACTTCACCATGACTTAATATAAAAAAAATTTGCTTTAAAGGGAATTTATAATTCGTAGTGGCGAACAATATTAGAGTTACTTACATATATCAAAGTATATGTATTTATATTCGTAATATTAATTGGATTTAAATAATATATATAAATATATGTATTTTAATTAAATGTAATATAGGAATGATGCCTATAATTCTTGTGAAAATTTCAAAATTTTGATGATTAGAATTACTACATAACTTATATGCTGTAATATAAACCTGACTTCTTTTATCATATAATCTCAAGAAAATATCATATCATAATTTTAAATAAGTTCAAACCCATATTAGTTTAAGGTTCAATTATAAATATTGAGCCCATTTCGTTATGTTATTTTGCAAACATTTATATTACAACTTGTTAGAACAACAACATCATGTTTGTATAATTAAGAGGTTATAGCTTAGAAAATCTATTACATATATGATCCAATCACAATTATATCATCAATATATACCAGGCTTATATGTATATCATCTAGAATTTCATAAACTTAGGCACAAATTTTATAACTGAATTGCAATTTTAAAATAGATAGTTTGTGCAATGTACCAGTTTCATACAATCAGTCAACCGGTTTAATATTATATATAAAACGAAACTAATTGTACAAAGAATATTATGACCAGAAACAAATATAGGATTTTAAATGCAATAACATTACAAGGCTCAATAAACAATCTATTAACTTGCATTGCTAACATGCATATTTATACATACTAGTATATATATATTATATACATATATATATATGTATAACTTGTTATACATACATACATACATATATATATATATATATATATATATAACGTAGTCCATTTATTACACAACAATCATTCATTTATCAGTCTTATATAGACAGTCCACAAACTTATACAGATCATTACACTAACATTATCTACACCTATCTGAACTGACCCATCATTACCATGTAAATTGAGACTTGCAATATCAGCCATTGCTTAACTCTGCCTCTCTCTGAGTTGACTTTCTAGCTGGAACAATTTTCAGCAATCACAATAACTTCTGCAATGTTAAAAGAGTTTTAATCAACAAGATTAGTCTAATTAAGAATACATCTACATGTATATAATGATGTTGAATTAAATACTCAGCAATATATTTATGTGTATCATCATTGAATTTTTTTTCATTTTGATACAATAAATAAAATGAGAATCTGTTGTATCATAAATTATATGATGTATCATATACCTCAAATGAGATTTTCATTTCAAAACAGGGTATGCAAGCCATATTTGCATTATACATATCTCTAACTTATTAAGATATGTTTTCTAACAATATGGCCCTTTAACATATGTCTTTAGACTTAACTAATATATCTATTATATTATATGAAAGCACAATCTTTTCTCAATGTCCTCTCAGTTCCACTTTGTTGAAAAAATTAAGATGGTGCCATTTGTCCAAAGAACAGATCGTTCGGCCTCCGTTTCACATCGAATCAAATTCCACGTCTTCTCTTTTAACGTATCAACCAGCAATCACTCCCCTCCCCTTCGCATTCCCCAAATTCCACCTTTCCACTATTTTTCTCCTTCTCTCTGACACCCTGAAAATTCGCCCCCTTTAACCATAATCTTCGAGTTCCCTTCGCTTCGTTGTCCTCATCCTCTTCGATGGTATTGCTACTACAAATTTGCCTCCTCAAGTAGGTTATCGCTCTACTGCTTTTGCGCCTGCTAAAAGGTCAACTTGCACCTTCTCCACCCTGTCGTCGTCAGGTGTTGCTACAATCGATGCTTCACAGCAGGTGCTTATTTCCGCTCCGTCGTTTCTATTTAAGCAGTATTTCTTCGATGATAGTCACAACCTTAATACTCTTAAATTGAACATATTTGTAGAAAAATGATTTGTCTAAATAGTCGTCTTCGTACTTCTAGAAATAGTGCATTTTGTGCATAACTACAAATTTACATTTGAAAACCTGCTTTCTTCATACTTCTAGAAATATTAGGCGTGATCCATTTATGCTGTCAATGTTGGAATTAGCCGTATATACCTTTATTTATCGTTGATAGTGAAAATTTCTCCAAAGTTAAGTTAGTGCATAGATTTTTACACACTAATAACGCTTGAGAGGATGTTTAACAAAACTTGATTTATGTGGTAAGCAACACAACCTTGCTAATTTTTCTGTATAATATTTTCATTGAACTCATTACAATTATTATTATATTGACTTTTGTATCCAAATATTCGGTAGTTTATAAAAGTCGCTTATCTGATAATACATGTAAACAAGAGTAAATATTTATAAGTTAAAAAATGGCCCTTTCTCCTCTGTCATGTCAAATTCTATAAACTAGGTTTAAGCAAATACCATACAACTAAATAAATACACAATATTGGTGTAGAATAATACTTTATGGATCGTCAATTGGCTTCAATGATCTCTACATGAATTCGCCACCACAAGGGGTGCCATGAGTACACATATATGTTCTCGTTAGTTTCTTACATTTTGCTTGCATAATAATGATGCAAGATGAGGTAGATGGATCTGTTTTGAGAAAGGTAGAATACTATAATGTAAAAATAGTTTGCTAATGTTCATCATCTTCCCCTTCCTAGTGCTAATTTTAAATGTTAAATTGGACACTTTTTAAATGTTAAATTGGACACTTTCTCTGTCTGTATGGAATTTTGCATGAATTTTAGCTGGAATATATAATTAATAAATGGGTAGTTACATCCAAAATTATTATCTGTTATGCGTAGAAAGTGCAGTTTAACTCCATAATTTTAGGTGCTAGAGCTAAACATGTCTTGACACCTATCTTCCTTTTCTATTTTCAATATTAAAGACATCTTTAATTAAAAATGATAAAGTTTTGTATATACACCTTGCAATTTTATGGAACGCATCATCTTTGGAGGATGTCACATTATACGCTACGTAAACAAAACACTTTAGCTTTGTTAATAAATTGTCTATAACAACTAAAAACTATATTCATCTTACTCATCATAATACAGTTAGCTTGCTTCTTTTATTTTCAGTCGGAAAATCTTTTGTCATTTTTCAATATTTATTCATTCTTATCCACCATTTTATTTCCTTAAACTTGAAGAATACATTTTCTATCTGGTAACTCACCATGATTTTATGGAAATTAAGGGCACGTTTATTTTTTCTAAATTTGTTTGTTTTACATCCCTCCCTTTTAGAAGCTTTTTTCTACATCTCCTTTTAGATTTTCTTCCTTTTCTGTTCTGTCATTTCCAAATTAAAAAGCGGCATCTACGACATTTATTATTGCAGGTATAAGTTATAGACATATACCTTAAAGGCATATTTAAGATTAGTAAAATTACCCAATTATGCCTTAAATTTCATCATTTTATCGTCTAAAAGTAGGGATGTAATCATAAAGATGTATCTCAAAATTTACCTTTTTCTTTTGTTGTTTATTTTTACGATAATATTTGTATCATTCATGCGAAATCATAATGTGTATAATTAAAGAGAAGAGGTACAAGCCCCATTGATTTGTTGTTTCTAGATTTTATTTCAGAGCAAATGACCAAAATGAAGGTTCTAAAAGGGAGGGATGTAAAACAAACAAATTTAGAAAAAATAAACGTGCCCTTAATTTCCATAAAATCATGGTGAGTTACCAAATAGAAAATGTATTCTTCAAGTTTAAGGAAATAAAATGGTGGATAAGAATGAATAAATATTGAAAAATGACAAAAGATTTTCCGACTGAAAATAAAAGAAGCTGGCTAACTATATTATGATGAGTAAGATGAATATAGTTTTTAGTTGTTATAGACAATTTATTAACAAAGCTAAAGTGTTTTGTTTACGTAGCGCATAATGTGACATCCTCCAAAGATGATGCGTTCCATAAAATTGCATGGTGTATATACAAAACTTTATCATTTTTAATTAAAGATGTCTTTAATATTGAAAATAGAAAAGGAAGATAGGTATCAAGACGTGTTCATATTTAATATTGTTTGTCGGCGGTTTTCCACATTGGATGCTTCATCAATCCTTTCTCCCCTTTTACTTATGCTTACAAGCTATTACTCTTTATCTATTCCACTATATTATATACAAAAAAGAGATTACATGACAACAAATATTCTTACTTCTCATTCATTCTTGCTCTTGATCCTTTTTCTCTGGTTTATTTGGAAGGGCAAGTTCTGTTTACCGCTCTAATAATTATTTACTGTTCCGATCCAAATTAAATGTCTATTATGTTTTAATAACAACTAGTGTGAACCCGTGCTACGCACACGGGTTGCAGTTATTATTCTAATATCGTTACTAATTTAAAATTTGAAGATAAAAGGCAATCTGCATATAAAATTGATCCATGTCATCTCAAAAGGAAATAGCAGCATGAAACAACATATAAATATATTTTTATAGCTGCATTTGGATTCCAAGATATGGCTATATGTTAACAAAAGGAATTTTTCGTGCACCATGATTATTTGGTCTTTCTATATACCCAAATAGATACCGGAAATGAAAGAAGTTGTATTATGTTTGGGATATCCTACCACATTAAAAGACTAGAAGACTTTTCATGTGGTTTTGATGGTACGTGGAATCATATTTGATAGTTAAGCATCATATTTTTGGTAAATTTGTAGAACCCAACATATTCCTGTAGGTTGAAAAGTTCCGGTCAATCCATATTTTATACTGCGTTATGTTAGCCCTATGTAACTAATTGCACAACAAAATATATTACGCTTTAAAGATTAGCTATGTAATCATTGCCTCTAAGACAAAAAAAAAACTACAATATATAATTACAAATGTTATCCAGTTCACTAAGAAGGCCACAACTAAATTAACTTTGCTAATACAGATCATATTATCTAGTAAATAATTTGAAACTGGGTATGAACAGCATACATGAAAATAGAAGATCTAAAACGTAAATTCAAACATTCGACGATCTGTAACTCAACCTTTGCAAATGTTTATGCTTTCTATTTTATCAACTCCCTTGCTCTCTTTCAACCTGGGAAATGGACCATAAGGGTGAGCAGCAAAAAATTTAAATGAGCATAAGGTGTAAATTTGAAAGGAAGAGCCATAAACAGGTAGATTTTGTAGTAAATATGATAAGACGTGAAGCTAGGGAGTGAAAAATATATATATGTTAGTAGTATACATTGGTGACCTCTTTTCCTTTTCCTTCTCTCTTCTCTTCCAACTTTTTTTGCACTGCTAAGATTAATCTCCAGTAGGAATGGCAATGGGGCGAGTTAAGGCGGGTTTCTCGTGCCCTAAACCCGACCCGAACTTTTTAAACTCCGCCCCAGACCCACCCCGTAGACCCATTGTGGGTTTGGAATTTTGCCTTGTACCCGAAACCCGTGCAGGTCAGGGTAGACCAGACCTGCCCCACGACCTGGTGATATCGTGTTCTAATATACACAAATTTATATATTTACATTTTTTATCACTAAATGATAAATTACATACGTATTATAATGTGTTCACAATGATAAGAGAATTTAATAAAATAAGTTATAAGATAATAGTTCAAAATATATTCATTTGTTATTATATGAATATCATTGATGCAACTTAATAATATGAAAATTTTATAGTTTGTTGATTGAAAAAAAATCAAGTTATAACCAGGTATACCTAAGTGGATTAAAAAGTAATAATTATAGTTATAAAGTGTTTTAATGATATTTCAATCATGCGGGTCAGGTTCGGGCGGGTTAGCCATGCCCTAGACCCTACCCTAGACCCGGACTTTCAAAAGCGGGTCGCGGGTCTACCCGCCCCGAAGACCCTACGGGGCGGGTCTAAATGGGTCAAAATAGGGGCGGACCAAGCGGGTTTGGATCCTAGACCCTCTCCCATTGCCATCCCTAATCTCTGGTTAGAAAAATCAAATCCATATTGTTAGCAACATAAATGACACCTTTTTTTTTGGAAAATTGACGTCTTTCACCAATTGGGCATTAATTTTTGAAACGGTATTATTTTTCTTTTAATTTTTAGAATTCTTTTAGATACACGCGCGCGCGCACACACAGATATATATATATATATATATATATATATATATATATATATATAGGGGCAGGTTCGAGAGCACCCCAAACAGTGCAACACCCCAAAAACCCCTCAACCACAACCAAGTATTTCACACCCTCTCTCCTTCCACTCATTCTCTCGCTTCTCACTCACATTCTTTAATATAAATGAGTGGCTATGGTTTGGGTGCAAATGGGGGGTTGAAATTCAGGGGGCTCTCTGATCCTATCCCATATATATATATATATATATATATATATATACATATATATATATATATATATATATACATATATATATATATATATACACACACACACATACTCTATGACACCCATATTTGAAAGCACCCAATTTGCACCTTATTTCTGGTCACAAATTTACATTCAAATAAATAGGTTAATGGAGAGGGAGTCAACGGAAAAATGGAGAAATAAAAATATGTAGTTGAAATTTATGTTCATATCTCGATACACCAAATACATTGAACAACAAAATCATATATCGATTCTAATTTGTATTATGGCTACGAAACAAAGTACCGTGATTCGTTGTGATACTTGAATAATAGTCGATCAAAAATATTTCTATAACCAATGACACTGAATAATTATTTTAAGAAAAGATTAGTTTGTTCAACATATAACATGAAAAGTGTAGATAAAAATGTTTTTCTAGTATCAAATAATGAATATATTGCCCCATAAAATAAGGAAAATATAAGTAGTGAACAACCTAAAACGCTTTCTATCTTCTTCATAGAAAAAATAGTACAAAATTAACATTATCACAAAAGCAAAAAATGTCAAAAAACCATAGGTAGTCCTCACAATATTATATAGATGAACAACCTATAGTTTTCTAACTTTAGAAGAAAATAAGTTCAAGTAATATTTTTGATTCCTAACCTAACATCTCAGATTTGGCCTCTACATACCACTTCTGTTTTATTTTACATTCATGGAGGTTTATGTTCAAGCATCAACAACTTCTAGTATTAAATTTATTTATTTTTCATCTATAATAAAGTATGACGTACAGGTGTATTTGCTTGTGTTATCTACAAAAATATTACAAACTATGCTTCAATCTTTTCTAAACATTTAAAACTCTAATGTAAAATGACATTTTCATGAACACATATGTGTAAACTTATGATTCTCAAAAGCCAAGCATATAATAAAAATGACCAAGTAAAACAAAATGACACTTGAATGAACCTATATAAGCTTAAAATGATAAAATGAGACTGGACATGATTTTTTTTTTCAAAAAAAAAAAAAAAAACTAAGAAAGTCCTACAAAAGAGAATCACGAATATTAGAAAATCAACAGTCATAAAAACATACATTTGAAAGCATATTTTCCTGAGTCAAAGGAAAACATGCTATCTTCCAAATCAACATAGAAAAACTACATGAATATAAAGGTTTAGTTCACAATCGATAAAAAAAAATTATGCATTGCTATTATATTGAAAATAGTACATATGTTCAAATAGAAAAAAATATGGTAGCTTGTCGTAATTATCAAGTTCGTTCAGTAAGCATATTTTTCATATAAAGTGCATTGTGACGGGGAATGAAAAGCCCAAAATGGGCAGGCATGTGACCACTGGGAATGCATGAAATAAAGAACATGCAAGTACATACCTAAATGTGTGTTATTGTGTGTGTGTGTGTGTGTATATATATGCCTTCACTAATGGTGCCACCTTTTTAACTGCCTCGGTAATGAACAAAATTTTCTCCATGAAAGATTGGAATGTTCAAATATTGGCTTTGCTTCATATTAGATACAGTCTAGACAGTGGTAAAATCATTTTACTAAGTAGAAAAAAAGTTAAGAATAAATAATGTATAAATTTACAACATGCTAAAAGCACTAACAATATGCACACAAAAACTGGAATGCTATTATCAACGATTAGCATTAACATGCAGAAAGAGTTTTTTTTACATATGATTGTATCCAGGAAAATAAACCGAATATGGGATAACTATAGATGTTAAATTCAATACATGTGGTAATTTTAAATGTTAAATTTTTAATATGTAAGTAACAAAATTCTAAAAAACAGTTTACACACAAGTGTGAGCCTGCAAACCAAAACTAATACCAAAAATCTATATATGCTACTTTTGATACATGTCACTTAGTATTAATAAATATATTTGCATACCTCTATTCGTGTGTGTATACATTTATGCATATATGTACATGTGTGTGTATGTCGATAATATGTAAAATATCTCCCTTACATACCAATATAAACTTGTAAATAAAAGCAAAAATAGGAAACCTAGAATACATAGGTTTATATTTAAACATCCAATTAAAAATATACGAACAGAAAAAAGCTCGAGAAACGTTACTTTGTTTCTACTATGGTGCTTTCTCATTACTATATATTTAGAAACATCTCCCACATTATTTTTTATAACCATAAGTGATAATGTGTTTCATTAATAATTAAAACTGTTTCTGTATAGTTTTGAAGTATTAACATTTTCATATCTTACTTATTCACAAAATTAAGTTGGAATTTGGCTCGTGTTTAGCTAAATATGATCAGGAGTTTATGCCTTAAGTTAATTAGGTGCATATAATTGTATCGAGCAAATACGATCGCCATTTGAGAAAAAGATGTTTAGGAAGCACCGAAGTGTAATTAGACAACTGAAGGTAACACTTAATCGTGTGCATTCACTTAAAGCATTAAAGTGTTGAATGCACAAAACCTAGATAAAAATAATTTTAGATGCTAGTATAACCACTTAAGTTTTGTTGGTCTTTCGTTTGGGCCTTGGATACGCCACTAGTTATTACATCCTAATCTTTGGATTCGGCACATAAATAAGGGATTCGTGTGTTTCCACAATTGATATACTTTTGATAACCACTTGTGAATAACATCAGTTTCGTCCTATGATAGTATCAACAAAAAGCTAGTGTAATGCCACAAATGTGCTAATGACTTATTAAATTGGTTGGTGTATGTATGAAAATTCAACATATTAAACTGTTAGACCAATTTTGTTCATTTATATATGCGTATCACATTGCAGTTCGACTTGATTACTGTATGGGCCTGCAAAATGAATTGTTTGTTACATATGAGTTTGTTAAGCGTGCAAATGAGGTTTTAAATAAATTGCTTAAATTGCTTGCTTCTTCCATGTACAATTAGTGTAACCCTGAACTACGAACACAAGGCAAAAAAATTGCACTAGTATCCATTTATTACTCTTTCTTTAAAGAAGGTTCATTTATATGTTATAATGCAATGTTTGAATTATGAATAGCATAAATAAAGTTAAAATAACTACCAAATTGCATGATCAAGGAATTTTTTGGACTTTAAACAGAACAACCGAACTTTTTGAATCTAGGAGATATAAATCTAGAAAGGGAACAGAAAATTTATTTACAAACAGACGGCAATTAAGTGTATTAGTAGTTGTTAGCGAAACGTTTACAACAAACAATAATTCAAAATTTTACATTTCAAATTATTCAAAAGTGAAAAATCTTCTTCTTAGAATATGAATATTCTCAGATCAAAATAGTTAAAATAGGAAGGATTAAAAAATTAATAAATCAATCAATCAAATAGAAACGATCAAAAATTGAAATCAAAGAAAAACGCAGACAGTTAAAATAGCTGAAGTCCAAAAGTAATAATTTAAAGAAATCAAGTTACAAACCATGTATGCATACATTGCCTAACCATGGAAAGAAACAGCTGGAAACTGGATATTTTTTTTTTAAAGAGAACTATATAATGGAAGATAAAAATTATGAAAAGTACAAAATTTAGAAGTCTGTATCTTCAGTTTTATCAAAATTCAAAATGGCTGGGCAAGACTTTTTTTTTTCAACTTTTGAATTCCGGACTTAACTAAACTCAATATGCAATTCACATGAAAAAACACATTTTCATATTTAAATATGGAACTAACAAGAAATAAAAATTAAAAATACTGTTTAGAATGTGACATCTCACTAAAAATACAGACATATTACGGTTGATAATCATTATTTGAAAAGTGTTTTTTGTTTCATTTATGCTCGTTTTATTAAGGAATGCAATCATTACCTTTGTTAATAATAAGCAAATATTACTGGAAATCTAAACAACGGAGACAAATATGTTTAAGATGATATTTACATCTAAAGGTTATCTTCCCAACATTTACGAAGATAGTATAAAATATTAATGATATTTAACTTTTATCAATGTAACATTTAATGTTATGAGGGTATAAATAGATGTTTTCTATCTAACACAGATTTGTGTCATCTTATATTGTATTGCTTGTATGTTATTTTCCATTTAAAACGGATTTTTATCATCTTATATTTTATTACATGTATGTATACTGATTGGTGGTGGACCAAAAAAATCTCATTTTCTTTTTGAATTTATCTGCATCATGGGCCTACATTATTTAAGCTGTTCTTTGTTGAAAAAATCCAATGAAGTAATTATAGATTATGTGCGTTCGAACCACGTTTAGGCAGCATAATTGAGATGCCAAAAGCGACATTAATTGAAATTAAAAAATACAATAGACATGAATATAATTAAAAACTTATTATGGGAAGTACGCAGTAAAATAGATCTAAAGTAGTAAAATTGTTATAAATTCAGAATGCAATAAATTTATTTAAAGTTATATTGTAATTCAGCAATGACAAACTAAAAATATGATACAAAGATGAATAAGAGATGCATAAAACTTAACAAACAAAAAAACATAGCATGTAAAAAAGTATATTTTATATATGGTATCTAAATGGAAAAAGGGAGAAAATGTTTAATTGATTCAGCAAGGCCCATGCATTAATAGAGCATTATAATAGATATATGCAAATTTAACATTTGAATTTCTATTTAGGAAAACATATGAATACAGATCGAAGTCAAGTTAAGTTGGGTGATAAAACGACAGACCAGAAAGGCCTACAAATGAGTTACTACGATCAACAACAATATCCAGTCAGCGTTCTTCCTCCCTCAAGGATATGGTAAAGATGTTTATCCGTCGCATGGTTATGCTCAGGGCTACCCACTACAGCAAGGGTATCCACCACCACAGTATGTTCTGCAGTCGCAATATGTACAACCGCCGCCACCTCAGCAACAGCTGCTTTGTGTTGTTTCTGCCTCTTGGAAGCTTGCTGTGATTGAAGAAGAAAAAAGAAGTGCATATAATTTTTTTTAGCCTTCAAATGAAGGATGTTGCTGGCTTGCTGCATCTTGATGTTAATATGTTTTTCTTTCTTTATCGTTTTATAAATATATGGTGCATAACCATACCATTTTTCTTCTCCTATTTCTAGTGTCAATCTATTTCACATTTGTGTGTAAAAAAGAAAGAAAGAAACAAAGGCCTACAAATAATTCGTAAAAGTAGGAAATGATCAAAAAAGCAAAAGCATGCTTTCTTATCGAGACCAACTTGAGAAAGCATGTTGCCTTTAAAGTGGGAACAGAACAATAAGTGATTTAAGCAAAGAAAATCAACGTAAACAAACACAGTAGGAAAACTGTGTAAAGAAAGACAAAGAACTTCCCATATGAGATCGGCAATGTGAACAACTTCGATTCAATTAACAATGCTTATGTAACAAAACATACAGTATCAGTACTACATCTTCAAGCTAAAGCCTCAGTGGGGCCAGTTCCAGATGTACGATCAGGCAGAAGTTACAAATTTCACAATGGTGAATAAATTAATTAAACATTTCTATTAGTCTTCAAGTTCCGCATAATTCAGAACCAACTATGAGGAAGTATAAGATCAGAAGTTGTTTAATAGAATACTGCAGCCTTAAAGACATTCAACAGCAAAATAGAAGTACCCGTACATAAAGGCAGCAAAAGTATTTCGTTACCTGATTGAATCGAATGAAGCTTCGACAACTTGACTTTCAGACGTGGAAGTCTTGATACCAACTGGAAAGGAGAAGAGGAAAGGACAGTAGCCGAATATCTGATCGTTGGTATTTCAGCTGAACGGGAAGGAGGCTTCGACTTACAGGACTTCAAAATTATTTAGATGGAGAGAAACATCGAAAACTTCATCCTAACATGGAAAGGCTTATGATCGAGGCCACTGGTGAAGAGGAAATAAAAGGAAAACATAACGCGACGGGAAGATGGAGACACCGTAGCGGAGAAAGCGAAGCTCCTTTTAGCGGATGTTGAAGTTCCATTTCCTAGGGTTAGAAACATGATGTACGGTTAGAATCTGATAAGCCGTCAGATTTTGGTTTCTGATATGTGGCAACGTGGTATATTTTTCCAAAGAATGGAACTGAGAGAATGGAAATGAAAAGTTTAATAGCCATTGTTTTATTGTGTTCATTGCACGCAGATTCAATGGGTGGGATTCATCAATTTTTTGAGTAGATTGGACACGAAGAGCCCTCATATAATATAATATAATAGATGTGCCCTTCCACTTTCTATTTTATTTATTTCGAAATGTTACACGCTTATTTCTACTTTTTATTTTCATTTTCTCAACTTCTTATCTTATCTATAATAGATCATTTTCTAATTTCTTTTCTTACTTTCATTTTCTAAAATTCCTATATGACAATTGTTTTAATCCGTGAATAATATAATATCCTATTTTCCAGTTTGACTCGAATTAGTAAATTTGCTCCATCGGCTATGATCGTATGGTCCTTATCCATATTCATGTCATGCTTCTTGCTTTTCAGTATGTAGTTTTTGTTCGTTTGATCTGATATCGGCTAATATGAATTTGAGTTGACTTGGTATTGTATTAAATATATTAATGCATAAAATAAAATATTTTGCACAAAATTAGATTAAGAGATATCATTTTTCCAAAGTTACTCTAATCTTCTTTCTTTGGTTTGAGCAAAAAGATTTTGATTTTGTTGTAACAATAGTACATAACTTTTGATCAGTCTTCTCAGCATTTTTTTAACTAGATTTTGATTCAATTTACCAATAGTTCCTAACTTCGCAATCATCTTAAATTATTCATGATTTTATTTATGTAATATTTGTATCTTGCATTTAGTGTTGTCAATTTTAATTTATTCATGATTTTATTTGTGTATTACATTGTAGTACTATGATGATCGAGCAATAGAAAGTGAAATAAAAAATAAGATGGTCATAATCATTAGAGTTGCTGAATTTTGGCAAACAAGTATACTTCTGAATTCAGAGTGTTAGAAGTTGGACAACGGACAATGGAAAGGACTTTGGGATGATCTTTGCCGGGCAGAGCTTCTAAGTGCAAGATGTTGGTTTCAAACAAACTGGGGGTGATACACGGGAGGAATAAAGAGAGGGCTGGTGTTGCCAAAAATTACAAAGTTTCCCGAGCTTGATGTCAGTATTGGCGGATCCAATAGCTCAGTGGTTGGCGGATACAACAGCAACCAGCAGTTGGTAATAGCAGGCATGCATAAACAACTTTCAGTATGCCATTACAATTGTACATGAAAGAATGCTGCACATGGTGGGATGCAACAAATCTGACTGTGGCGTGGGCTTGCCTAAACGAAGACCAACCTGAGATGGAGACAGGCAGGTAGTCAGACTGGCAGTGACGATCTAGAGAGAGTTGCTTGTAATACCGAAATGCTGGCTAAATGCCAAAATAGCAACAGTCTGAATGGAAGAGCAAGCCAACATGTGCACTGGGCATACACAGAAGGAGCAAATAAAAAAAAAAACAGTAACGTTTTTAACTCATGCTTTCAGTTTATTTTGGTTTACATTTTGTTCGGTTTTCTATAGTACAATTAACATATAATAAATCCATGGCATGCTTCCTTCCCTTCATCACTATTATCGAAGGTTAACAATAATTATATATGTATATGTTAATTTTATGTTATGGTTCTTAAATATGACAAGCTTGGTAGTAAAAATTATAATTATAAAACGATTATGCATGACATTTTTCCTGTATGTATTGTCAATGTTTTTATTTCTTTTTTTTGTGGGCAAATTGCATTCTGGATAGTAGGTATTGTTGCACATTCATACAAAAATACCATGTTTTGTTATTTACCTTAAAATCCACCTACACAATGTCCTATGCATTTTTGTAACTTCTGAAATGCATATGGTATCATGAACCCTCTAGAAAGATAAGTCGTCTAGACAGTATAATGGACCTAACATGACAATGACAGTTAAGCGTAGCAAAATTTAGTTAGTTATTGCTACACCGGAAAGGATATAAGCTATAATGTAAAAGGTGCAGGTATATGTGCAAATTTGTGTGGATTTTTATCATTTATGTTTTACCTACTGCCCAAACATACGTATACCAATATTTTTGAAAGTCATCTAATATCTTTTTCATTTCCAATGGTGTAGTTGTGTGGACATCTCTATTTCCCACTGATTAGTTTTATTGGTTAATACCCCTATTTTAGTCTTAAAAAAATATAGGAATTTTTTTTGATGGAACTGGTACATCTTTTGTAAAATTAAATTTGATACTAGATGCCTAGCTGACTGGAGACTAAGTGAAATATCTAACAAACAGGATTTGTAAAACCCTTATTAAGCTAGCCAGTATCCGCTATTAAGGGATGAGGAGAAGAGTTATTAGAGAGGAACAATTGCAATTTTTATTTGATGTAAAACATGATACAAAGAGCACATATATATAGTGCTATGAGCCCAATGGCTAGTACAAAATATACCAAATATGTATGAGCATAACGGCTAGTATTAAATATACCAAGTATGCATGAGCCTAACGGCTAGTAGATAATGACAAAGCATGCTAAATATGATAAAAATGTGTTCACACTCTAACGACTCTATTGTAACGGCTCTATTGTCTTCGTTATGCCCTCTCAGTCCGAACTAGGGTTTCCTTGCTCATTCTGGCTTCTGCCTGCACTGATAACGCGAAGTTCCTCTCTCATTCTGATAAATTTTTTGGTCGAAAGGGCATTTGTGAGAGCATCTGCTCTCTGATAGTATACGAGCACATGACATATTGCAAGTCTTCCTGATTGCGTTCTTTCTCTCACAAAGTGGAGATCAATTTCAAGATGTTTCGTCCTTGAATGTTGAATAGGGTTTAGAGATAAAGATACTGTGCTCTTATTATCGCACCAAATGACCGGCTTTCGTCTTGGAGTGAAACCAAGCTCCTCCATCAGTGATTCTATCCACATGATTTTGGCTGTAGCGGTTGCTAGTGCACGGTACTCAGCCTCTGTGCTAGATCTTGATGTGGTCTGTTGTTTCTTCGTACACCAGGAAATGATATTGGAACCGAGGTAAACGCAGTATCCTGAGACAGACTTTCGATCGTCAATATCATTGGCCCAATCGGCATCGCTAAAGCACTGTAAGTTAAGTTCCTTTTCTGAATTTAGGCGTATACCGTAATGTTTTGTGCCTTGTAAGTATCGTAACACTCTCTTTAATGCCATCCAATGTTCTGATAAAGGGTTCTGCATGTATTGACTGAGTTTATTGACGCTGTAGCATATGTCTGGTCGAGTAATAGTTGCGTATTGTAACGCTCCTATTATGCTTCTATATTGTTTGGCATTGTCGATAGCTTCTCCTTTATGCTTAGATAGTCTTAGGTTACTAATCATAGGCGTAGGTAATGAATTTGCCTTGTGCATATTTGCCCTTTGCAGTATTTCAGTGATATAATTTTGTTGGGATAATATTAATTCACCATTGTTTTTCCTAATCACTTGTATTCCAAGAAATTTTTTTAGTTCCCCCAAGTCTTTAATGGCGAAATTTTGATCCAGCTTGTGAACGATTCTGTTTATTTCTTCGTTGTTGTCTCATGTTATTAGCATGTCGTCAACGTATACTAGAATGAACACAGTTCCATGTATGCCCTTCTTCATATATAGAGAATTGTCCGATTTAACTTGTGAGAAACCCATGTTAGACAAAGTTGACTTTAGCTTTTCATACCAAGCTCTCGAAGCTTGTTTTAAGCCATATATTGCTTTGTGTAGTTTGCATACTTTATCACCAGTACCATATCCTTCAGGCTGTTGCATGTATACCTCTTCAGTCAATTCCCCATTCAAAAAAGCATTGTTGACGTCCAGTTGCCTCACATTCCATCCTTTATTTAGAGCAATGGTCAGTATAATTCTGATGGTTGTGGGTTTTATAACTGGGGAAAAAGTTTCATTGAAATCAAAACCAAATTGTTGCACGTAACCTTTTGCAACCAGTCTGGCCTTGTATTTGTCAATAGATCCATCTTCTTTTCTTTTTATTTTGTATGTCCACCTACAACCAATCACATTTTTGTGTTTTGGTTGAGTCACTAAGCTCCAAGTGTTGTTTTTTATGAGAGCTTTATATTCAGTGTCCATTGCCTCCTTCCATTTGTTTGATCTTATAGCCTGAGTGAAATTCAATGGTTCGATCTCACTGGCAGAAATATTATATACTTTGGGTTTGAAGATGCCTCTCTTTGACCTGGTGATCATGTGATGTCCAGTTGACTGTGGTGGTGTTTGCTGCTGTGTATCATTGTTGCTGGTATTGTCAACATGGTTGTTGTTTTCTGTATCTTCACTATGCTGCATGTTTTGATGTATGTTTGTATCTTCTGAGTCATTGTGTGTCTCATTGGTTTGCTCGTTTGTTTGATCCATAGTTTCTTCCTGGGTGTTTAAATTGCTTGTGCGTTGTTGCTCTTCATTTCTATCAATTGAAGGTGGTTCAGTAATGAATGGCTCGAACCGTATGTTATTGTTTATGCTTTGTTCCCCATCCTTTTTGCCGATTTGCTTTTCTGCATAAGGAAACTTGTTTTAATCAAATATCACATGCCTAGAAACATATATTTTTTCATTTTTGTCCATGCACTTATAACCTTTTTGGTTTTGTGCATACCCAATGAATGTGCATGGGCTTGATCTCATACTTAGTTTATGATTGTTATAGTCTCTCAAACATGGAAAACATAGACACCCATATGCTTTCAGAAAACCATATTCTGGTCTAACACTGTATATCATTTCATGTGGGCTTTTATTATTTAAGACTTCGGTTGGCAACTTGTTAATGAGGAATACATATGTGTAGAAAGCTTCATTCCAATATTTCATGGGTAATGAGCTTTGTGACAACAAAGTTAGACCAGTCTCTACTATGTGTCGATGTTTTCTTTCGACTAAACCGTTTTGTTCGGACGTATGCGGGCAAGTTAATCTATGTTTGACCCCTCTTTTGAGAAAGTAATTAGTTAGAGGTTTAAACTCAGCTCCCCCATCTGTCTGAATAACTTTAACAGTACTGTTCATTTGTTTTTCGACATGAGTTATAAATTGCATAACTGTATTGCAAGCTTCTGATTTAGTTTTCAGCATGTATATCCAAGTATATCTAGAATAAGCATCCACAAAAGAAAGATAATACCTGTGTCTCTGATATGAATTTAGAGGCGCGGGTCCCCACAAGTCAGCGGCTGTAAGTTCCAGTGGCTCATTATAGCTGGTTTCAGAATCACTAAAAGGGAGCTTGTGGCTCTTGCCGAGTTGGCAGTGCGTGCATGTGTGTTTGATAGGTATTTATAATGAATGTTATTATTATGTAGAACAGTCTTAACAGTTTCCAGATTAGGATGTCCTAATTTTATATGCCAAGAATTAATCACGTTACATTCATTGCTATTATTGTCATAATCAACGTTATTGCAACTATTCCTTATACAGTCATTGTCACTACTAGCATCTACATTATTGTACCAGAATTCTCCATTTGAGTTTGCAGTCTTGAATTTGTATAAACCATCGTATAGGTTACCTCGAAGTAATATTTCATGATTTAGGGAATCTTTAACTAAACAAAACTTAGGATGAAATTCAAAGTAATCATTATTGTCGTTGGCAAATTTTGATACACTTAACAAATTTTTATTAATCGTCGGTACCCTAAGAAGATTGTTTAATTTGAGTTGTCTTTTCCCAAAGATAGTCCCTTTGCCTATGTGTGTGATACTAGCAGTACTACCATTACCCATATGCAAATTTCTCATACCTGAGTAATTTCTGCTCCCAATGTTTAAATTTTGAAGATTGCTAGTTATGTGGTGAGTCGCTCCTGAGTCAGGGTACCATTCTTCAAAGCCATTGTCTTCATTTTTTACTTCATCATCATCTGCAGCATTATGTCTTCGGTTTGCATTATTATTATTTTGAGTTGAATTCCCTGTTGTTGCCATATTTGCTTGTGCTCTTCTTTGTGAAAAGTAATTTTGGCTTACCTGTTGTCTACCTGTGTCTGAATTATATCTGAAGTAACATTTGTTCGCCATGTGACCAAACTTTTGGCATATTTGACATTTCACACGATAGTTGTTTTTATCTCCTTGTATCTGCTTATTTCTGACTGTGGTATAATTGGCAGAGAACTTATTTTGTGCTATTTTTCTTTGGTCAATTCTGCCTTCATGAGCAAGGAGTGCTGATCGAACGAACTGTAAATCAGGTAAAGTTTGTTGTGTGGCTAACACAGTTACTACAGATTCATATTCTTCATCTAATCCATCAATAATAAATAGGATTTGCTCATTGTCGCTGATCTTATGACCAACAACATTTAGTTTGTCACACAGATTTTTAATTTTTCCTAAGTATTATTTCATGCTTGCCTCCTTTTTTCTAGAATTTTGTAATTCCCTTCTATATTGCATGATTCTAGCAGCTGATTGTGTAATGAAAATTTGTTCAACTGTTTTCCATATTTCATAAGACGTGCTACATCCAACTATTTGTGATAATAAATTCGAACTTACTGACGATAGGAGCCATGAGGAGAGGAGGCTGTCTTATTTTTGAAACTTTGTTAGTCTGTGTTAGGCACAATTTCTCCTTCCGAATTGGTTATCGTCACTGGTGGGACTGTTATTGTCCCATTAATGTACTGCAGTAAATCATAACCTCTTAAAGCGATCTCTAATTGATATTTCCATAGATTGTAATTGTCTTCGTCTAGAGATGTGGTGATAATTTGGCTTTTTGGTTTAATCAGGTCATGATGGTTAGGTGGAGCACTGTACCCCATACTTCCTGAAACAGCGGAGGTTACTTCATTATTGTTGGCCATAAAACAAAAACAACTTTCTGCTTGATGATTAAGCCTTTCGGCAATTTGGCTCTGATACCATATTAAGGGATGAGGAGAAGAGTTATTAGAGAGGAACAATTGCAATTTTTATTGATGCAAAACATGATACAAAGGGCACATATATATAGTGCTATGAGCCCAACGGCTAGTACAAAATATACCAAATATGTATGAGCATAACGGCTAGTATTAAATTTACCAAGTATGCATGAGCCTAACGGCTAGTAGATAATGACAAAGCATGCTAAATATGATAAAAACGTGTTCACACTCTAACGGCTCTATTGTCTTCGTTACCCGCTATACATAAAAGCTTTACTATTCAACTTGCTTTATTAAGTGGTTCTTAGCGTGCATCTTGAATTATATGTATTTATGGAGTGCACATTACAATGTTTGCCAAAAAATATTTGTAAAAAATAAGAAAAAAATAACAGTTGAAGTTTTACTCTTCATTTTATTTTACATGTCCTCTGCTTTTCCATGGGCAATTTTTGCTCTTAAGAAACACCTTCATTAAATTTCAATCTTCTGCTATTCCAACACTTACATATTCCTTAAGGGAACAATTTAATTTGAAAAATTACTATGTTGAAACCGAAACAAATGTGAAAGAATAATGCCTGTTATTAAAATTTTTGTTGAAAATGTACTAATTTTCTTTTGCTAATTTCAACAGTGCAATTACTGTTTTTTTTCTTCCTATGTTCACTTAGCACTTTTTTCTATGTTTTTTGTTCAGACGTTTTTCAGCCATGGAAGCTTCAGCCGATTACTACACATGAAAGTCTTGGAGTAAAAACCATTTAGAACTATACTAGATACGTTAGATGTTTCGATTAGCAGTATTTAAATAAGCCTTCCACTTTATCTTTGTCTTTGTTAACTTTGAACTGTTCTTCATTTTGTGCTGAGGCATTATTATGATGTTATTCAGTCCATTTGAATCTGGCTGTAAATTCAATCTCAATGTTTCAAATATGTGTGTGAATGTGTTAATTAAATGTTTTAACCTATTTGTGTTGCCTTTGACTGTACATATTTTCGTAAGATGCATATTATTGCTCAGTTGAGAACGAAGCTAACCATAACTTTATCTTAGTTTTCTTCTGTCGGAACAATTAGCATTAATGACGATGAATGTTTTTCATTTTAGCTGAATATCTAACATGAAACTTATGCATTCTTTGGAAAAATTTATCAATGTGCACGAATTACAGTGCTACTATCAAGTTCTTCACATATATTTCTTCACTTTTCTTCCTTGCCTTCATGCACGTAATTGTACTGTTCCCATGACCAAGCATGTACATAAATCCGTGCCTTCTAAACATTTGTTGCGTGTTCAAAATGCATTTTATATTTGTCCACACAACATCACTACACAGATCTTTTGACATTTATTAATATATAAATGGAGTTTGTCCCCACGAAAATATAGCAGTGTTAATATATTTTTCCTTCCTTTTTGTTTAACAATCTTAAAGGCTAACACATTACCGGCATTATCTACATCGGAATTTGACTTTATTGAAATGATCTATGGAAAAAGGAATGTTTATCAGAATTAAATGATATAGTTTAAGGAAAAAAGAGGTTCAATGATAGTTTCAAGAATAATATATAGGTACAACCCGTGTGCGAGCACAGGTTCGCACTAGTATCATGAATATCTATATATAATAGTCAGACGCATTTCATATGTTATTCATGATAATTTATTGGTTCTGCATTTAAATAGATACAGCATTCTTATCAGATAGTAGGCAGATTCAAGCATTAATGTTCTATTATTTAAGTCATGTATTATAACCGACTTAATGTCCAGATTTCATTACATAAACATCAATGCCTGAAAACAAAATTAATTACTGGCAAATATTAAAATTGTTAGCCCTATATGTATGACAACAGAAACATATACTGGCAGCTAGAATGGTTTGATTAAACATGGCATCACTACCCATAAGCCTTTAAAAAAGACAGTATATATATATATATATTGTTATACACACACACACACACACACATATATATATATATATATATGTATATAAACATTAGTGTTCAATGTTATATTTAGGTGCTAGTAGCCAATTATAATGAATATCACTCAGTATACTTAAAATAACACTACAATAACTAAATGGTGTATTGGCATTATACAATTATACCTTTTATATTAGAAAGATCCTCTAAATCATTTCGTGCATATTTGTATAACATTTATAATAATTTAATCAATCATATGGCAGAAAAATATTCAGATCTTCTAGATGTTGATGGCATGCAATGATATTTCTAATGTGACTCTTACTACAAACAGTTCTGCAGTATTTATACATTCTTCATTTTCACAATATATTAAACTGAACCCTTTTGTGTCACACAAAATTCATGTTCACATTGATTCAAAATCAACATATAGAGTTTGGTAACATATATAACAACATAGCTAAAAATGATTTTAACCAATTTAGAAAACAATATTTTCTCAACCATCCAGGCATAAAGATGTCAATCAGTTTTCAATAAAACCAATCATTTCCCCAGAAATTTACACACACGCACATACATACATACATACATATATATATATATATATATGTGTGTGTGTGTGTGTGTGTGTGTGTATATCAATAAAAATCAAGTCATACTTGTTTAATATATATATATATATATATATATATCATTATACATTTTAAAATTAAACATCATGTGAATAACAAATTAAACAACATATATATGTCTGTACGTATATACGGGATACAGGTTAGAAGTGTGTGTGTATATATATATATCAGGTAATAAATATCTACTAAATCATATGATATTTATTTATATACATATATTTGGAAGATTTAACAAAGTATGTTAATCCAAATTCAAACTCTTAATAAACATTCTACTAAACATACTGCAATGATCCAAATCATTCAGACGCTTCTTTTAATTAATAACCAACAAGATTCACATCTTAGAAATAATACAAGTAATCATATCCAAAAGGTCTCACCTTTTTGTTCAATGATTAAATGTGTTTTTGATCTAAATCAAAATTAGAACAATGTCATATAAAGATTACAACAGATCTAAATAAAATTAAAATTCACTGATTTAATATAACCAAACATATCCAAACACAGATTTAATTTTTACTGGTGTAGGATCCTGTAATAGGTATATTGAATTAATATATAATATTAATTCGTTTTATATTGAAACAATTAATTGCAGACTTAAATCTAAACCCAGCCTCAATTAATCACATCAGATAAATTCCACTGTATCGATATATGGGAATTCAAACATGTAAAATCAAGATCATATTAGAAACAAGTATGAATAAATTTTATGTTTCTAACAATTACACATATTCAATCTAATTGATCTATTCATGTAGCGTCCCATATTTTTAATTAATGTATTTTGAATATTTAAATTTATTTTAAATATTGAATTGGAATAAGAAGTGGATTTATATATACTGAATTTATCGATTTAATAATCGATATACGAATTAATATCGAATATATTTGATATCGTAGTACGAAACGATAAAAAAATGAATTCGCGGTTAAAACCGAATCAAAACAATTCAGTCGATTTATATAAATTATGTATTGAAATACAATGATAATAATTATTTATTATCGATAAATTTAATTGTTTGAAATCAATTTATATTTTAAATCGAATTTAATTTAAATCGTTAACTTAATTTGTTATCTCTTTTATACAGTCGAATTTAATTTCAGTCTCGGTTCTGTCAAATCCAGAATAACGTTATAATCTTGTAATGTCGGTCGTTACGTTAAAATGGCGGTTCAGTATTCCAAGTTATGGACAATAAGATATTTTGGAGTATTATACTATTAAAGCAATTCAATTAAAATTATAAAAAAGAAGAAGAGGGGTCGACCTATACATTTAGTTACGCAGAAATGTTTTTTTTTGGCATATAACTTCTGTCTCCCTCCTTCTGTATCTAAGAAACAACGTTTTAATAGCTGTGGTACGATTGTCTCCCTTCGCACTTATATAAATCGGGCTCGTGTTCCTTTCAATCCCAAAACCCATGAAAACACTTTCAGTCCCTTTCCCTTCATTTTTATTCTCCAGTAAAATGAAATCGATTCCATCCGATAATTAAAAAAAAGGGAAGGGGAATTGAAATCGCATATCGCGATTCGCAAATCATGAGATTCCCTAAAGCCAGGCATCATTGGAAGCGTTCGCGGTTTACAAGGCTGAAATGTGGGTCGCGATATCTTTCTTCGAAGCTCGACTTCGACGATTGCGTTAGGGTTTTTTAGGAGATGGGTTATCATCGGTTGGGTGAAGTTTATAGAGGAGGGGTGCGACTGGATCATCATGAATTCATGAGGGGAGACACTGGTAGGTGTTGAAGTGGAGTCCAGTTTTGGTTTGATG